>CM053581.1:564531600-564586301 GCA_028627135.1 Pseudochirops cupreus
AAAAAAAATAAATAAACTATAAAGTAAGAGCAAAATTAAATTATAAATTTGAAAATAAATAAATAAATAAATGAAACTGACAATTTAAATGAAAAGGGGAATTTACAAAAATATTAATTGCCCAAATTAAGAGAAGAGGAAACAAAATGTTTAAATAATCCTATCTTAGAAAAATACAAGTCATAAATAAGCTCCCTAAGAAAAAATCCCTAGGATCATATGGGTTTATAAGCAAATTCTACCAAACATTTAAAGAATAATTAATTCCAATACTATAGAAACTATTTGAAAAAAATAGGTAAGGAAGGAATCCTACCAGATTCCTTTTATGCAACAAATATGGTTTGGTTTGGTTTTTTGCTTTTTTTGGAGGGGGAAGGCAGGGCAATTGGGGTTAAGTGACTTGCCTTAGGTCACATGACTCGTAAGTGTTCCGTGTCTGAGGCTGCATTTGAACTCGGGTCCTCCTGACTGCAGAGCCGGTGCTCCTTCACTGTACCACCTAGCGGTTTTGATACTTAAACAAGGGAAAACAAAAGCAAAGAAGGAAAACTGTAGAGCAAGTTCACTAACAAATACTGATGCAAAATTTTTCAATAAAATATTGGAAAGGATATTACAATAATACATCACAAAGATGACACACTATAACCAGGCTGGATTTATACTGGGAATATAAGGTTTATTCAGTATTGAGAAAACTAGTCACTATCAAATAACAGAAACCATATTATTTCAACAGATGTAGCATAATATAACTCCAATTCCTATTAAAAACACTAGAAAGCACAGGAAAAAATGGAGGTTTTCTTATAATGCTAAGTAACAAACATTATGCATAACGGGAATAAACTGGAAGCCTTTAAAATTGTACTAAAAATGCTAGCTGTAACAATAACATAAGCAAAAGAAACTGAAGGTATAAACATAGGCAACAAGGAAACAGAACTATCATTCTTTGCAGATAACAGGATGATATAATTAGAGAACCCACCCAGAAAGTCAATTGGGCAGCTAGGTGGCACCACAGTGGATAGAATCCTGGGTCTGGAGACAGGAGGACCAGAGTTCAAACCCAGCCTCAGACATTCATTAACAATGTGACCCTGGGAAAGTCACTTAGCCCTGTTTGCCTCAGTGTCCACATTTGTAAAATGAGATGGAGAAGGAAATGGCAAACCAGTACAATATCTTTGCCAAGACAACACCAAATGGTAGGCGGCTATGTGGCACAGTAAATAGAGCACCAGCCCTGGAGTCAGGAGAACCTTAGTTCAAATCCCGCCTCAGACACAACACGTACTAGCCGTGTGACCTTGGATGAGTCACTTAACCCCAACTGCCCTGCCTCTCCCCCTCCAAAAAGAAAAAAGGCAACACCAAATGGGGTCACCTGAGGCAGATGCTACTGAAATAACTGAACAACAAAAGTCAACTAAAATACTACCTGATAAAAGTAACTTCAGCAAAGCTGCAGATATAAAATAAGCCCACAAAAACATTAGTATTTCTATACATTACCAACAAAACCCAGCAGGGAGATAGAAAGAGAAATTCCATTTAAAATAACTTCAGACAATATAAAATACTTGGTAATCTATTTGCCAGGATACACACGGGAACTCTATGAATACAATTATAAAACACTCTTCACACAAATACAGATCTCAATAATTGGAAAAATGTTCATTGTTCCTGGATAGGCCATGCCAACATAGTAAAAATGATACTACAACCTAAATGAATTTATTTATTCAATGCCCTACCAAACTAACATGGTAACAAAATTCATGCGGAGGAATAAAAGATCAAAAACATGAGGGAAATCAGTGAAAAAAAATGAAAAGGAAGCTAAGTCTAACAATGCTGGATCTCAAACTGTACTATAAAATGGTAATCATCAAAACAAACTTGTGCTGGATAAAAAATAGAGTGGCTGATGAACGGAACCTATAAGGTACATAATAATCAGAAGCAATTGAGCACACAAATCTAGTATTTGAAAAACCCATAAACCCAAAGATCCCAGTTATTGTGGCAAGAACACACTGACAAAAACTTCTGGAAAAACTGGCAGAAAATATGCATAAATAAACATCTCGCTCCACAAAATAAGCTCAACACAGCTATGTGATTTAGACAGAAGGGGTGATAGAAGCACATCAGGATAACATGGAAAAAAATTACCCGTCAAATCTACTGGTGGGGAAAAGTTCAAGACGAAACAAGACGCAGAGAGGGTTTATAGGAGAAAAATGGATCATTCTGATTGCATAAAATTAAAAAATTTTGGCTGATAAAACCAATGCAGCTAAAATTAAAGCAGCAGGAAACTGGGGGTAAGGAGGGAATTTGCAGCAAATTTCTCTGATAAAGGTCTCATTTCTCAAATATATAGGGAACTATGCTAAATTTTAAAAAAAAATAAATAAATAAAAGCCATTTCCCAGTTGATAAATGGTCAAAGGATATGAACAGGCAGTTTTCAGAAGCAGGACATGACTAATTTAAAAATGTGTTTTGCATGCCTTCATATGTATAATGGATATTGCAGGTCTTGCTTTCTCAATGGTTAGGGGAAGGAGTGAAGGAAGAGAGAATTTTGAAGTGAAAATAAAAATAAAATTGAATTTTTTAAAAACTTATCTACTTGAAAAATAGGAGGTGACAGGTACTCTGCGCCTTGGTCAGACCATATGTCGACTACTTGTGTTCAGTTCTGGGTGCCATAGTTCAAAAAGAACACTGATAAGCTGCAGAACATACATTGGAAGTCAACCTAGATGGTGAAGGGTTTTGAGTAGATATCATAAACTATAAAGACAAGATGAATTATGAATTATTATAAACCAGATTGTGTTTAGCCTATAGAAGCAAAGATTCAGAAGGAACACGATCCAACTCAGCAATGTGAGGTATGTAACAGTCAAAAAAGCTAAAGCAGCCTTGAGATGGATTAATTTAGTTTCTAGGACTAAAGAGGTAACAGTTCCTCTACATTCTGCTATCATCAGACCTCAAATGGAGTTCTGTATTCAGGTTATTGATAAACTGGAGACTTTCCAAAGAAGAGGATCAGCTGAAAAAACCGGAGATGTTATCAACCTGAAGAAAATTAATAAGAGACATAATAGCCATCTTCAAGTATGTGAAGGGCTGTCACACAGAAGAGGAACTAAATGCACTCTGCTTGGCCAAAGGGCAGGACCAGAATCAATAGGGAGAAGTTATAACAAGGGAAACTGAGGCTTAATGTCAGTTAAAATTTCCTAATAACCAATGGCATGAATCAACTAGGAAGTAGGGGGGTCAGTTAAAATTTCCTAATAACCAATGGCATGAATCAACTAGGAAGTAGGGGGTTCCCCTTCACTGGAGGTTTTTAAGCAGAGGCTCGGGTAACTACTTGTCAGATCTGTTATAGGGAAGATTCCTTTTCAGGTGTGAGTTGAAATAAATGATAGCTGAGGTCCACTGCAACTCTAAATTCTGTTGTTTCTTGAGCAAGCCTTAGAGAGAGCTTGATCAAACCACTGGGCTAGTGGTTTGAGCACAGCACCACCTGGTGGACAAATAACATCTTACCTTGCCCACCCCTCTGTCCCATTTTTATAAGATAGTATTTTGTGTTTTTTATTTAAACATCCCAAATTTTCTATTTGTTAATATGCTGTATGCCTCCAGTAGAATGTTTAATCATTGGGCAGTCTTAATTTTGCATTTTTATCCCCAGTACTACTTAAAGCTCTATGCAGGGCTAATAGTAGACACCACGCCCTCCGTAAGCTTAAGGAAGGTGTCAGTGTGGGTCTCTTGCACTACAGCAGGGCAAGTACCATACAGGATACCTATAAGGTGTCACACGAAGCCTATACTTGGGTCACATTTATATCCCCAGCACCTAACATTTTGAACACTGGGATAGAGACTAGTACCCCCAGACAAGAAAAACCCTTCTCCCAATTTCGGCTGGATACCTTTTCTGCAACATATATGCTTTGACACTAGTGCGCCTAATGCACTGAGAGGTTAAGTGACCTACCCAGGATGGTGACAAAGTCAGCACATCTCAAGGCCGAAACTTGAATTCAGATCTTTCTAACTCCAAGGCCAGTTAACTACATGTTGCCTCTGCACAAAGCAGTTACTTAATACAATGGTTGATTCGTAACTGAAATGAGTCTTTAGTCTCACTAACATGATACACGCTAACATCTAAACTAATGCGGAATTAAAATGACAAATTTAGTCAAATACAATTAAGTCTCCTATAATAAACTGCCTAAGAGCAAAGTGATATAACAAATGCAATCTGAAGGGCGAGCATTCACTTATCAATTAGTCCAGAGAACCAGCGAAGTCTCACATAACTGAATTAAGGTAATTCCAACAAAACAAACAGTTCCAGATTCCAAGAGCAGAATCTTCTATCCTTCAAGAAGGTACGACGAGAAGAGGTGGGGAGGACACCCAGCTGAGATAGCACAGCTGCTGGAACATACAGGCGCCCGGCTCCCACACATCTACTCAAATATAAAACTAAAAAGAGCACCAAACTATCCAACGAGAAACGACAATTGAGTGACTTCATTCACCCCAGAACCGTACAACAAAACAGGTCTTACTGCTCGTGGGCGATGGGGAAAAGGAGCCAGTACAAGCAAACACGACGAAGTCTCCCAGCATGCCAAACAAGAGATCCCTGCGCCCTGCAGGCTGTGCTTCCAGAGGCAGCAAACCCAAAGCGCTCGGGCCTCAAGAAAGCACCAGCACGGGGCGAAACCCACAGAATGGACCCAGAAATCACTAACAGGAACTGGGCTCAGGCCCAGGGGTCTACGTTTCCCTGTACTTTGTCCTGAGATGCCAGGGAGGGCCCAAAGATCTGGTGCTCGGAATCTCAAAGACACCATGGGTATGAGTCTAAACATGAGGCAGAGCCTGACAATGGCACAGAGGCCCAATTCAGGAACTAAGGCTGAAGTCAGGAATAGAATCAAGATAAAGAATTACTACAGATCCAGAAATACCCAGAAATCCAAACTGGAAGAAGAAAATAACTCCATAACAACTATAAAGTCCAAGGTAAAAAAAATTTTTCCATTCCATTGAAATGAATGAATTAAAAAGAAATTTTAATAATGAAATAAAAGTTATGAATAAAAGTGTAAATATAACAGCTTAACACAAAAAATAGCAAAACAACCTTTCCCAAGTAACAGACCAAAGAGAAATCAATGAGCTCAAGAAACCAATTTTAAAAGAAATTTGGAAGACTTTTCCAAAAATCAAACAAAATTAGAAAAGAAGCAGATAACGGAGGGGAAAATCTCTGCGGCAAATTTTTCTGTAACAGTCTCATTTCTAAAATATACAGGAAATGGAGCCCATCAATTGCAGAATGTTCCAACACCTTATGGCGATATGAACACGACGGAGTAACTGCTATTGTGCTGTAAGAAATAAGGGAACGGCTTCAGAAAAACCTAGAAAGGTTTGTACGAACCGATGCAGAGTGAAGCGAGCATACCTAAGAGAATAATTTGTACAATAAAGTCCCGCCTTCTACAGCAAGCCCTTCCTTGGCACACACTATCCTGTTTACAGAGTTATGTACAATCTTATGTCAACGGTTAATACAGTTCAATCATATACTCTTTATCTATTCTCAAATCTTTTCCCCCTTTGTCCCAATCCTGCTCATACTTGACCAAATCTTAAATCTTGGCTACCCTCGGCTCCTATATGTTAACGATGTTATTGGAAGCCAAAAGTCACACAGCAGTGCCAGCTGAGTCCACTGTAAATTAACGTTAACTCCATCTCGATGGGCCTTCACCCCTCCACAGCAAGCCTGACTATTCCTTATCTGACTCTGTTGTACTCCCTACAGCCACTGTTCCAAAGCTCTTTACCTAAAGCCACCTTAGCACCCTCTCCCTATGAACGAAGTACCTCACTTCTTACTTGAGAGCAAAATAGAAGTCACCTTCAAAATTCCCTCTTCTTCTCTCTTCGACACCTCAAAACCCACCCATCATGCCCCTCTCCTGTCCAGGCCCAAGCCCTCTACTTAAACCCTTGATCTTCCTTCCTTGTCACTTTCTCTCCGAGCTTACCCTCTTATCTCTCCCCTCTCTTATCTTCACTCTATCTCAGGTAACTCTCCTCATGCCAACCAACATACCCAAGTCATCCTAATCCAGATTTTTTTATTCAACACACATAAAAAACTTTCACTTGACCCTATCTTCTCAAACTATTCTCCTTAACGGTTTTTCCCTTTCACAGTCAAACTCCTAGGATATACTATGTATATCCCCCTTCCTCATATCCAACTCACTGCAATCCCTTACAATCTGGCTACTAGCAATCTCTAAATCGCAAAATCCACTTCATCCTTCTTGATCTCATGGAAGAACTCTCAGGAGAAATAAGGCAATCTGGAGAAACAGATACAGAAGCAAAGTAATGAAGTTGAGTTTGAGGTGCCTATAGGGCATCCAGATGAAATTACCACCAGGCAGCTGGTAATATGAGTCTGAAAATTAGGAAGAAAGCCAGGGCATTCAGGTCAATGAATCTAAGCACAAACAAGAGATGTTTTCTCTTCCATCTCTGAAGCTTTGCACTGGCTGATTCCCATACCTAGAATGTCTGACCCCCTCATGACCATGTCTTAGAAGCCCTGATTTCCTTTCCAGCTTTTCACTATGTATCAGGCAGGGTGCTAAGTGCTGAGGATACAAAGACTAAAAAAAAGGCCTTCCCCTTAAGGTCACCCCTGCCCCCCAATCCTGACCTGGACCTCCTCTCTTCTCTATTTTTTTCCTGTGACCTCATTTATCTCTCTACTGTTTATTCTCAGAGGCATAAACCCAGAAGCCCTGGCTTTCTTCCTAAGCATCAGACCCACATTACCAAGTGCCTGGTGGACATCTCCACATAGGGATCTCGAACTTGACGTGACCAAAAGAAAACCCACTGCCTTCCTCCTGGACTCTGTCCTCCTCCAAAGTGCCTCTGTTCTGTTGAGGGCATCCCCATTATTCCAGGTAAATCCAGGAGGTCATCCTCCTCTCGCCCGTGCCTCATTCTCCAAATCGAATCGGCTTCAACTTTTTTTGATTCTATCGCCAGAGCATCTCTCCCAGACACTACCTTAGTTCAAGGCCTTCTTTATCAAATTCTTACCACAGCTTCCTCATTAGACTCCTGGTTTCCAGACTCTGTCCTCTCCAGCTGATCTTCCAAAGGGCCAACTCTAACCATGTCCTCATCACGCCCCAGAAACTTCAAGAGCTCCCTATTTCTGGGATAAAATACAAACTCCTCTGCCCAGCATCAAAATGGTGTAGTTCCAAACAACCTTACTAGATTCACTTCACAAACCTTCACATGCTCCATGTTGTGGCAAAACCAGCCCACCAATAAATGTCAGACTTGATCCCTGAACCAATTTCTTACTCATGACAAAAGGGGACTCAAGAGATCATAACTGAGCCCTGTCCTGACAGTCAATCAAGAGCGCCAAATGGGCAAGGGAAGAAGAATGTTCTTGGTGGTATTCATACTACTATGGACAAAAAGAAAAATAAAGTTAACAGGCAAACAAATGGAAGTGCACTGTTGCATGGGCAGGCAACTCTGCCTGCTGAATACCCACTTCCTCCCTTTACAAGGAAGTAAAGAAGCCCTAAAACACTTAATCAGAGATTTGAAAGGAAGCCATTTCACACCCAGGGATGAACCGTCATCCAACTTCAGGCCCTACAACAAGTGGCCAGCCCTCCATGGAGGACAAACCCTCTATTTCTGGAGGAAGTCTCTGCTGTTCTTGGACTGCTACTATGGTTAGTTTTTTTTCCTTATTTCGAGCCTGAAGACTTCCAGTCACTGCTCCTGTCCTGGGACACCCCTCTACAGAACAAGCCTCAGTCGTCCCTCAACTCCATTACAATCCTTGAAACAGAGTTATCATGGGCTCCCCTCCCCCAAACCTTCTCTTCTCCAAGCTAAAAATACCTTGTTCTCTTCAATCAATCTCTGTATTTCTTGAATTATGAAGATACAAATATTAAAACAACAAGAAAAATGTATGAGCAGGAAACCATACCAAAAATCTAACAGGTGGTACTTTTTATTTCTTAAACACACACACACACACAAAAAGGGAAATAGCACCATCTATTGGACATAAATGTCTCTTTATACTATACTGATTATAAACAAAATGTAAGACATTCTTCAATTCTTGTCATTTTCACTTATTAGGTTCTGGTATTTAGGAAACTCTCTCTGACAATACTGAGTTTCAGGAGGTGAAAATTACACAAATGTTAAAATTCAGTAATTGAACACATTGTTACATTAATCCTCATAGATCTGAAAGGCAAAAAAAAAAAAAAAAAGGACATCAAAAACAATCCAATCAGGATGGTCATTTCCAGTGCGTAGTATTCAGTTGGGTAAAATTTCATGTTTCTGACCAAAGAAATTAAGTAATTTGATTTCATGTCCACCACCTTTCTCAGCCACTGAGAAAGCACAGGGAAGTAAAATTCATTCTTCCCCTAATCGACATAAAGACAGAGACATACGATATATCCATGCTGTGAGGAAAATAGCTTTGGTAGAGGAGCTACCTCAGAAGTAAGAGGTTCTATTATTTACTAAGTTGACAAAATAACAGATTAATCAATTCATTAACAGCCTATTAGAATTAAAAGGTTATTTAAAACATTACCTGGGTGTAACAACTTAAAGCTTCCTACATTCAAAAGTTGATGGAAGATTGATGGAAGATAAGTTTTTTCAGTTAATGTACCCAAGCACAAATTAAGTTCCCCCAGTATTTCAGAAGTGAATGAGAAGAAATGAGAAAAAAAGGCATTCTTCAGAATACTAACCTTGGATAAATAAAGCTACCTGCCTCCCTCCCACAGCAGCCATGGGGTTTCACAGCAGAAACACTCCTCTAGAAAAGAAACCACACCCATTGAGGAAGGGATCTAGCAGCCCTTGGGGCACCAGACAACTGAAGGGTGACACAGCTGGCAGCCCTGAAGAGGTGAAGCTGAGGCATACGGTACAACAGCTCCAGAAAGCCCAACTGAGCAACCTGTCTAGCAAATCCATTTTGCTGAGGAGAGCACCACGAAGCCAGATGGGAGAAAAAAGAACAGTGCGCACACCCACAGTCAAATAAGCCTCATGTTTGCTGTGGGAAATTCTTTGTGGCTGTGGTTCTAACAACACCATCTTAGTAAATGCCTTAGTTTTAAGCTACTTGTGTCTACTGGCTAATTATTCAAGGTCAATCCATTGGACAGGGCTGTGAGTGATGGCTTCCAGAGAGTGGAGGGACATAGTACACTGAAGGGAGGGAAAGGAATTCCTATTAGGAGCGCCCCAGAACAGCCCCTCTGCACAAGCAAGGCTGAGACAATGTAGGTACCTTCTGAATTCTGCACAATGTTGGCTATTGTTATCTTTTCCCACAATTCAGAAGTGTGGTGGCCCACCAACTCCAATGCCCAAATCAATAAAAACGCCCCTTGCATTTCACTAGGCCCTGGCCCCACCCACCCACACGGAGAGCCAGAACTGCCCAGGTCAGGACCTATTAACACCCCGACACGCCTCAGCAATGCTGGGAAGAAAGCAGCCCCCAGGACTGACTGAGGCAAAACCCTTGGCCAAAGGTGAGCACTGGGGAGCCAGTCTACTACCTTCAGGCCACAGAATTAATAACGACCCAGCCCAGGATCTGGAGGCAGGGAAAACCCTGGAAGGAAAAAGTGCCCCACCCACTGAGGCGGCCGTAAGTGGCCACTGCTAACACTCTTCAGTTAAATGGAATCCATAGGAAGCTGAAACAGGAGGCCCAACTACATTCCAGCTCTTAGGGATGCACATCTATGTACCCATAAAATCACAACCTGAAATCTGGTTTTTAGCTAAACAGCCTTTTTCTCACTTTCTACTGAAGTCTTTTTTCCTTACCCTGTTTCTCAGATACCAGAGCCTCTCCTAAGCTTGAATGGGCTCCTGGGTTTCACCTAACTTCCTCTGGGCACCACCACTGCCTTTGGCTTCACAATCAGCACCCTAGGGAACTGGCCTTGGTTTCCAATTCAGCCCCCACTTTTCTGTTTTTGCACTTCAAAGTTGGTCATCAGCTTCTGCTTGGTTTGTACCCAGTAGCCTGGATCTGAGAGTCTAGGATGAAACCTCCCTCTTCAAAACAAGGTTTGGGACATTAAAGTAGATCATAGTGATGTAAATTTAAAGACTTCTAAAGAAAGGTCAGCAATAAGAAATGCACAAAGTCACAGCCCCAGACTACAGCACCCACAAGCAAGAGTTAGGATCAAATGAAACCACTACCATTATTATTCTAATACCTAGTCTTACTTTTATTGTAAACTCTGTTAAAGAAGGAAGTAAAGGCTAAATAAACGTATGAGGACAATAAAACAGGTTACACAGCAAAAGTACAATCATGTTTAAAATGCCAACATAACCAAACCTTCAGATTCACTTTTACACAAATATTTCTTAATCTAGAATTTAGGATCTCTGATAAACTTTTTTAAAGGCAAGTGAGAGTTTAGATGTTAAAAATCAATAAAAATAAGCACCTGTTTCCAAATACCTGAAATAGTCATACATGAATATCGTCCTCAATCTCCCCCCATCGTCCTTTGCTCTACACCCCACCCCACCAGTCTAAACCCCTGGATAGAAAGGTCAGCACATTCATAATCTGCAAACTCCTAATTTCCAAAGGTCGAATGCACTCCAAGCTCCAAGTTAAGCACATTATGTGATTCAGATGTTCACTCTAGTGATATATGTGTATCAGCAACTTTTGTCTTGATGTGGTGCCTTTATGACATAAGAGATTAGGAGATTCGCACGTATCAGAATAGCTTTTAATAGCCATCTGTGCTAATCAACCCTGAATCTGCCTGTCACTGAACAGAAGATGTGCATTTTCTTAACAAGTTTTCTAACTAACTTTTAAATTATTAAAATTAGGCAAAACACAACACTGAATTTGAGCATTATACAAGAGGAAAGACTCCATACAGTTAACAACTCATGTGCCAGATCAATAAATCATTCTTTCAGTGCCTTTAGCATCAAACATGCATCATTCAGTAGAACCACCAGCAACAGCAACCAGTTTCATGAAGTTACCTTTCTGCCCTAGTGCTTTCTATATATGATAAAGTTTAAAGGAAGAAAAACAAAAATCACTAGAACCTGAGCAAAGGGTACTAACCATGACTCTGAACCTTCAAGCAAACTGCAAAGGCGACGTTTTACCAAAAAGTAACTTCTAATTACACAGTGACATCTTTAAAAAACAACATAAAAAACCATTATAATTTCAAATGTTAAGATGCGGCCAGGAAAATAGTTCCAAAGCATCAATAGAGAGCTAGTAAGAAAGAAAAACTGCTAACAAGAAGAACAACACTCATATTCATAAATAATGGAGTAATTCCAAGAGAAATAGCAGAAATGCAATCATCGGGACTCTACTGATCTTTACACACAATGTTAAGAACATGAAATATATAAACATAAAAAGGTCACCAGACAGCCAGAGGAAAGCAGGTAGAAAGCAGGCCTTAGTGCTCCACTGGCACTCAGAATGATTTTTCAAATAGAGAGAAGAAAGATTCCTGTATACTGAGTAGATCTTGGGGAGATTTACAGAAAAACATGTTCAAGAGTCACATGGGATGACAAGGCACGAAAGGTGAACTGTGCAGTTAACTGGATACAGAGAGTCCCCACACCACAGATTAAGGATTCAGAGGATCCCTGATTCAACAAACACCAGTTAAGTACCTGCTATTCACAAGGCCCAGCACTGGATCTCCCACCCCTAAAAGGCCCTTCCCTCAAGGAACTTACTAAAATTAGACTAACTGTATAATACTTCTAACTTACAGAATGAATTATGTAGAGCATTAATTCATCTTATAAGATAAGAAACAATGAATTCAAAGAATTTTCAGAACAGAACACAACCCACCTCAGATAAAATCACCTAGGAAGTAGTTATTCCAGCATACCTCTATGCGAACAAAAGGAGAGAAGAGCAAGGTTCCTGGAGCTGTAAATGTGGATCAGGAGACCATCAAACAGAGGAGAAATTCTTATGGTCTGAAGTTGAAAAGGGCTGCATTAGAAGGAAAGAAGAACTCAAAACCAAGAAAGTACCACAAAGTGCTTTAAAAAAAAAATTTGTGCAAATGTTAAGTGAATAACACAGGATCCAAACAACTGACAACTCTCAATAATCAAGATATTACTTCTATAATATACCATATAGACTACGGATCTAAAATGAAATCCCTTAAGAGAGGAGAAAGATATATATACATAGGTATGCACTGAAAAATAACACCAATGATCATACATCTAAATTACATACATGAACAGATTAAGAAAATGTGTAGCCTACACTGCAAACTAATAAACAAAGAAATCTTAAAACTCTTCACCAAAATTTTTCAACCAAAAACCAAATCAACAAGCATTTAATAAGTGCCCACCATATATAAGGTAATGGAGACACAAAGACAAAAGGGGTTAGGGTTGGTTTTTAATCAAACACTTTTCTACTATTGGCATGAAAACCAATTCCCTTTATCAATGAATGCCCTCTGCTACCAACTTTTTGGAGGAATATACCACTTTCACCAAGCAGAAATACTTGGATGTCATCTAGTCATTTTTCCTCAACTGAAAATTTTTTAGAACAAATCATGATCTAATAAAAAGTATGTCATTATATCCTTCTTATAGGACCAATGGGATAATTAAGCATAAAGATAATTACTTCAAAGTAAATAACCAGAGAAAACATATTATTAATTTTTCTTTTCTTTAAATTCTCACAGAAGGCATTCCATCACACAACAAAAGTAAAGAAAGTGTGGGCCTCTCACAAATATGAATGAATTTTCAAAAACATTTTCATTTTTCAAAGTCCCCCATGCAAAGATTATATCTGATGCAGAGATTCAATCCAATCTAAAAGTCTAGATCACCCCACCTTAGAAGAAATCACCTAAAGAGCATAAATTCCTTGAGAAGAGTAACAGTGCTCTTTTCTCTTAAACTTGGTATTCCAATTCCTTGTATATGGTAGGCACTGAATAAAATGTTTGAATTGTAATGACAGGAGAATTAATGAACATTCCTGGAGTCAAAAAAAAAAAACAGAGAGAAGAAAATTACAATACAACACTAAGCCTTCAACCTAAAGAAATTCAGGAATAAACTAGTCTATAAGATTCATGAGTAAGACCAATAATTCTTAAAAATTAAAAGAAGTAGTTTATATAATTCTTTAAAATTAAACAAAACAGTTTATTGTTAGAAAACACTTGGTGAGTTGATTAATTTTCCAATAACATCTGTTGTCACCTTCCAGACTTAGGTTTCACACATCCCTTCGGCAATTCTGAAAAAAGACTTCTAAAAGGAGTGATTGCAGAATCAAGAACATCAAGTCAGTTGTGTGTCTAGTTTAGCTAGTGATCTGAACAAACAACTTGGTCAAGAAAAGGGATGAACATCTTCACTCTAGAATGTAAGGCAATTATAATCAACCTCCAAAACCCAAACTCTAACCTGAAGAACAGAATGCAGAGTTATCTTTGTTGGAAGAAATGAGAATCTGTTTTGAATAAAATGTCCACATTACAGCTTATCTACACCAGCACACTAGCTCTAGGATAAATGTAAAATTCAAGACTAACCTTGGCTGCAACTTAATAATGGAAGTACCAAAAAACATTGGCTTTGTGGGAGATCAACTATGGGTAGACAACATGATGGTTCTGGCCTGGTCTAATCTTGGCTCTTCCTTTAGGTTAACATCCCCTTTTTCTCTATTGGTTAACATGACCATCTGCTATTAAGAATGAAAGCTTATTAACAGTAAGAATTCCAAACACAGCCTCATACTAAGACTATGTTTGGTCCTTTTTTAAAAGAGGTTTGATATAGTCAATATATTCGTAAAATATCTCCCCAAATTGTGACGCTCAAGTAATCCTTCAATAAAAAAACATGACTGACTGCACAACAGGTGAAAATTTCATTGCTACCTTCTTTTATGTAGGAAAATACTCTTATTTTATCCCAAAATTTAAAATAAAAACTCATTCAAAAAGTGAACTATTTGTCCTTGGACAGACGTCTAAAGCTCTTCTATCCTTATGAAACTTAAAGTACCAACAAAAAAATTAGCAGCTACAAAAGATGCAGCTAAATGAGTAAGTAAAAGAAAGACATTCAAGTCAGAAGTCACTTTCTGTTAAAGGAAACAACGATAACTCTGAAACACCTGGTTTTCTTTTTATTTTGCCAGTTGTATATCCTATTTGATTTAAATATCACATTTGTGCCAAAACACAAGACAGGGGACAGGAAAGAGGAAGCACGCCACCTCATTACAGGATGTTGACAAACACATCTGTGGCGAGCACCCTGACTAGTCCTAGAATACTCTTCCTCCAAACAGCCCTAAGATGTAGGCAACACTTTACACTAATTATTCCCCTTTTACAGATGAGGCCATTAATGTTAAGAGGAGCTGAAGAGCACTCTCATCAGCTAGTAAAATTGGAGGCTGAGACCTGAATCATCTTTCCACCTCACAACAGAATTCTCCAAAGCCACAGAATTTTAATAAACTATAAGAATAAGAAATAAAATACCTGAATTTTCATAACCTACCCTTTTTCGAAAGAAAATCCCCACATACTATAAACATTTCTACCACACCAATCAGTTAGTTCTTCAATCCACATCAATCTTTCTCCACCTCCATCAGGAGAGAAGATTCTCTCTCTCCCTCTATTGTATACAGCCTAAGACAAGCAAGGATAAGCATAATTAGCAGAGTTAACTACAGTCCTCCTATATTTGTCTTGCCATACTACCTATATAACCATTTGTGAAATATGAAATAGAAAGCTTTTTTTTTTAAGACCAGGAAGCCAATTCATTTTTTGGCAATGCACCATCCAAAACAAAGAAAAAAATTCTCGATCTAAGGTGATTTCGCTCTACTCTGAATTCCTACAGCAACTATTTTCTGCATAATGAAACTAGCAATTAATCATATACTGCCTTGACATCTTTTCTACAGATGTGTTTTGCTACTTAATTTTGTACATATGTATGCTGTCTCTATGAGAAGATCGTCAATTCCTTGGGCACAGGAATGTCTCATGTTTTCTGTGCCCTGAGTAGTTCTGTGGACATAGCAGGTGTCCAAAAATGCATTAGCTTGATTTGGTCAGTGGAAAAAAAAGAATTCATAAAATAAAAATTCATTTAAAATTCATAAAAAGAATTTATCATTTTTCTCTTACCTTCTCTATCACTTCTGAAAATATAAACAGTAGCATCTATTTTCCATCCATCTGGCAAATCTCACTAAAACTTTAATTTTTTTGTCATTGTACTGGCAACTGTTCTTTCATTGAACATTTATTTATCTGAAATAAATCGGTCACAGCATTCAGTTTGAGACTCCCTTTTTCTGTTCTTTTACAGAAGGTTCATGTGATACACGCTTTAACCAGTACCAGAGAAGACTGAGTTTCCTTATCTGACTACAATGATTGCTTTTTGGTACCTAAGCAAAACAAGTTATATAGGTAAAATAAGTGACTCCTACAGGCCAACGATCAGCTAGAGTCTGAGCCTTTGGGGAGAGCTCAGTGTCTGACCAAGGATGACAATACTGATTTTTTTCCACATTAGATGACCACTGCCGGCATTCGGAGAACACCAAAGGGCACCACTCCCTCCATATCCCTTCTATGATTCTCTTGGCCTGATTCCGCCAGACGCCCGGCTGGGCAGCGAGCCGCGATCCCCCCGGGAGGTCCCGGAGTGTCCCTGCTCTCTGGTACCCAGCCCCGGCTCTCTCGTAATTCGGGGCTGGGTAGCCTACTGCCTCGCTCTGACTGTGCTCTTCCCCTGGCGCTGGCAGGTGCTCCAGGACACAGAGCCCTCAGCTAGGACCCACTGCGGAATGCGCCCCCAGGGCGGCCGGGGGGGGGAAGCCCCCCCCCTCGCCGTCCCTCTCGGTAGAGTCCTGGCCCGAGAGAAGCTCCCCCTTAGCCCGCTGCAGAGGGCACGAGACTCCGGCCGGGGCAGCGCTGGCCAAAGACCCCGGCAGTCCGGCTGGCTGCTCGGAACTTCCTCGGCAGGACCCCCACCCCCCGCGGGCCGAGGTCAGGTCGCCCAGACTCCGTTTCCCCTGGGTGTTTTCAGGCTGTCCAGGCGGTGGATGACAGCCCTGGCAGACGCGACCGCGTTAGACACCCGGAGGAAGAGGAGCAGGGTCAGGGCTCCGAGGCGGCCCGAGTCCCCGAGAGCCTGGGCACAACTTTGGGGGTCCGGCCCGCGCCTCCCCGGGAGCAGGAAGTCGGTGTCAGAGGCGGCCACGCGGAGCCCACCTGAGGGCGGGGCCGGGACACGAGCGCCCCCCCCCCGCCCGCTCACGCCCACGTGTCTGGCCCACCCAGGCCCCCGACCCCCGGGCAGGGGCACGTGCCGGCGCCGGGCAGCGCCGGGGACGGACAGTCGCGCCGGCCGGCCCGGGGCTCGGGGCCGGGATGGAGATGCGGGCCCGCCCCGCCCCGCCACGCCGGCTGGCCGGGCCGCCCCACACAAAGGGGCCGGGGCGGGCGGCGGGGCCGAGCCTTTGTGTGGCGGGCTGTGGGCGGTCGGCGGCCCGGGGCCCGGGGCGGGGGTCAAGGGAGGGGGCTGTCGGGGCGGGGGGGTCGTTACCCGGGTCAGCAGCGGCCGCATCTGCTCCCCGGCCCCGTCCGCCTCCATGGCCGGCCCGCCGGCCCGCGCGCCGCCTCGCCTCGCTCTCGCCGCCGCCGCTGCCGCTGACGAGACCGCGGGGGACGCGGACGAACGTTCGTCCGAGCGCGGGCGCGGGGGCGCGGGGCCGCGGGGGGCGGGGGCGCGCGCGAGGGCGGCGGCGGGCTCCCCGCGGAGGCGGCTGCGGCAGCGGAGGTCTCGAGGATGGCTCAGGGAGGGGGAGGAGGGAAGCCACCGACTGGGGCTAACGTGCGCGGAGCTCGAGGGATGAAGGCTGGGGCCGCCTCCCGGGGGCGGGGCCGGGCCGGGGCGGGGCCTGGCAGAGATGACGCGGGCGCCAGCCCCGCCTCCGCCGCGCCTCCGATCCGTTGGGGCTCGGGGCTGGAGAGCCCTAGACCGACCCTGCGGCCCCGAGCCGAGCGCCGAGGAGCGGGACGGACACGCGGACTAGCCAATGGCAGCCGCCGGCGAGGACGAGGCCGCCCCGCCCCCGAACCCGCCCCCTCTGAAGACTGCAATTGACTTTGGGACCAGGTGTTGAAGTAGGAGTCTCGTAGGCTGCTGGGCTGGGGTCGACACGCGCTCAGCCACGCGCGCTCCCCCCACTTCCTCCGTCTGCACCCCGGAGCGGCCGGGAAAGCGAGCTGGGCGGGGGCCTCCGCGGGCCGAGTGCTCCCGGGTGTGCGCGTGGGGTCAGGGACCACCGAACCCGAGCTTTCTGCAGGAAGCCTACCCCCGGAATACCCTGGCTCCAAATGTGTCCTCGGGCTGGCACCACCCCCTCCGGGCGGCCGGAGCCCTATAATCCCCGCGAATGGCAGGCGTCCCCCTTGGGTGAGGCCCAGGAGTGTTAGGGGGTCCCGCTGGCAGATCTGATGCCCATAGGATCGTAGATCCAGAGCTGGGAGCGACCCCCTCATTTTTATAGAGTCACACAGGTAGTGATATTTAAATCCAGGTCCTGGGACTCTTAAATGGGGCGCTCTTTCACTTGGACCAGACTTCCGAGCAGGAAGGAGGAAGCGGTAATTGAATCACCAGAGAAAGGAAAAAGCAGTTGCCTTTAAGTCTCTACCAGCTGAGTGAGTATAGTGTTCGACGCTGAAGAGTTATCTAGGCTTCGATGCCTCCACTCCAAAAATAACGCAGATCGCTTTACTTCTTGAGCCTGGGTCCGAACTATTATCTCCATGAAAGATGTGACAAGAACAATTCCTAACTATCTTTAAGGCTTGAGTTGGAAAACCAGTAAGGACTAGGCGATAAAAGTTTTCAGAAGGTCAAACCAGTCCCCAAAATGGTAGAACACTTTCTTGAAATAAAACGTCTTGTGGCAGCTAAAATTGTATTACATCCGTTCCATTTGCTAGAACAGCGGTATTGATGAAGAATGAAGCTTAAAACCCCCAAATGTACCGAATGCAAACTTCTCATGACTATAATGAATAGCCTATATTCAAGTGTAATTTCACCTGGGATCTACTTAAGTTAAACATTATGAAAAATATAAAATAATCATTTTAATGGTGATATGGTCAAGACCTATGGCTGGTGGAAGGTTTAACCACTATCTGATACAAAATGAATGTTTTCGCTGTTCCCATTTAAAAAAAAAAAGATCTGCAGTGTATAATAAAAGTATTATTCTGAAGGAGGTAGCAAGCAAGATAGAATTCTGATGAACCGAGAAACTAAAGGAAGTCTTCTTTTCCAGGCAGAAGCAGAGTTCTAATCAGCCTTAGACATTAAGGAGGTTTTGACCTGGGGCAGGTCAATTAACTTTCTGAAACTCTGTTTTCTTCTCTCTTAAATGGACTTATTGTTAGGACCTCCCTCCCTGAGGTGGTGGAGAGGATCAGATGAGATAACTTATGTGAAGTACTTTTAATTTTATGTAGGTGTGGGAAACCAGACACAAATTAGGTGAAGCAATTCCAAAGGAATAATCCAAGTATCCTATGATATTTCTGTCCTTCACTTTTCTTCTACTTTTATAAAGTAAAATTTGATTTACTATGTTTTATCTTTGAGGAATACATATTTGATGAGCAATTGTGTGTGTTCTGAGGATTAAATGAGTTGTATATTGTTCCAAAAAGCACAAGCTGACCCTTCACTTACCCTCTGCTTGAGGGTGTTGTCACCACAAAGTTTCTGTTTAAGAAAAAAAATCCCTACCCTACCCGACAAGAGTGATGATCAGCTTCAATATTCAGTAAATGGCTGTCCTTGTAGGGATGCTGATAGACACACCGTGATGGCCACGGCATGCTAGCATCTCCTTTCAATGCTATACATCAACACCTAGAAGGAACTTAGTATATCCTTGCTGAACTGAACGGAATTCCAGAATTGTTGCATTCTTGGTTAATATAAGTACTATACAACGTATCTAAACTTAGCCAAGCTTTGTAAAACATTAAAATAATTGAGACAGTTCAATCTCCCATACAGAGTTGGACTCTGAAGATCAGAGTCTAATGGTTGTGGTCTGTCCCTTCTCAAAGAGGACCGTGACAATGGGGAGATGATGTCATGACTTGGAATTGACTTTGATTTGAGTGAGGGCTGTGCAAAGTCACCAGCCTCACTTTCTCCTCCAGAGCCATCTGGGTCCAGTGGCCAGATATCCATCAGGACAACTGGAGATGGCCCCAGATGTGGGAGAGCTTGACCCTTTTAAGTTAAGATCTTTCCAGATTCTCACTCTGAGTCAGTTAATGCCCATTCAGTGAATAGGCCGCTTTAAGAAGCCAGTCAAGTGGTGATAGGCTGAGCTCAGGAGGCTTTAACCCTTGCCCATTCCTGAGAGGGCAAAGAGGAAAGGAGATCCCAGGAGATGACCCCCGGAGCCTGGTCTCCAGCATCTGGCTACATTTTTCATAGGATCATAGGTTTAGAACCTTAGAGACCATTTAGTCCAGGGGTGGGGAACCTGCAGCCACGAGTAGCCCTGTAGGTCCCCAAGAGTGGCCCTTTGGCTGACTGCAAACTTCACAGAAGTAGCCTTGAGGCCTCAAGGTCCCCAGCACTGATTTGGTACAATACTGTCATTTTGCAGAGAAGTAAACTTGAGGCAGGTCCAGAAAGGCACATGTGTTCTGACTCTTCCTGACTTCATTTGGGGTTTTCTTGGCAAAGATACTGGAGTGGTTTACCATTTCCTTCTCCACTTCATTATACAGATGAGGAAACTGAGGCAAACAGGGTTGAAGGACTTACCCATTATCATACAGCTAATGTCTGGGGCTGGATTTGAACTCAGGTCTTCCTGACTCCAGACCTAGCACTCTTTCCACTGGGCCACCTAGGCATATAGTAGGGGCCTAATAAATGTTTATTGAATTGAATCGAAGAGGTGAAGTGATTTCACCATGGTCACTTAGTAACTGATAGAAACAGAATTGGAATCTAGGCCCCCAACTCCCAGTAGACCACTCACTTTACTGTACCCCATTGTTCCAGGAAGCTCTTGTGGAAATCACCACTGGGTGATTTGACTCAGTGATCTATTGGCATTTGATTTTAGGGAACAAGAAAGGACCCAGAGTCCCTCCAAGTGCATTCTAGAGTAGCTAATCCTGAAAATTCAATGAACAGACATTAAAGATACTTGTTTTATCCACACGAATAGACGGAGTTTCTACATTGGGTGTTCTAATGGTGGCAAACTCAAATGAGGATCCCTGTGGGGGCATGTGGCCTTAGAAAACCACATATTGTGGAAATTGTTTAATGTTGTAGAAAAATGTTGGAACTCAAAATCTTACAGAAATGAATGTTGAAAAAAAGAATAGAAGTAGATAAAAATAAAGGGGAAGTTGAACAAAAAACCCACATATAAATATTTTCTATGTAAAGTGCTTTGCAAACCTGAATATGCTATACAAACACCAGCTGTTATCGGTGTTATTCTATACCCAATAAAATCACACACCAGAATTATAAATAAGACTTGAAATGGAAAAGGTAGACAAATGCATGCCAACACATAAATGGCTGTCCTTTCCTCTAAGCAAGTTTTTGAAAAAATATCATAGTCTTCTTGGGGTGGTGGGGATCAAAAGATCCTCAGAGAGGAGAAAGGAACAGGAAGAGGGCCACTGCATAGGTTGGCCTAGCACAGGGGCAGGGAGCCTGGAGCCTCGAAGTCCCATGTGGCCCTTTGAGAGAATCCAAGCAGATTTGTATTCCGTCAAAGAGCTGCACTTAAGGACCTTGGATTCAACCTAGGCTGCAGTTCAAAGTTTATGATAATAACTCATGTTTATGCATCATCCTCAAGCCTCATTTCAAAGAGGTTAGGCCACAATGGGAATATAAGATGTTGTATTCAGAGGGCTGGACCACAAAAAAAAAAAAAAAAAAGACCTAGATTTGAGCCCCCAAGGCTCAGCTTTTATGACTCTTATACAGGTCACTTAATCTCAAAAAGCCTTGGTTTCTTTATCTGTACAATGGGAAAATATTCCTTGTTCAGCCTTCCTTGGTGAGGAAAGCAGCTGTTAAAGTGTTATGTAAGTGTGTGAGCTATTATTATATACATAAATAATATATATACATATATAATGTATATACATGTATATTAATCATCCCCACAACAGAAAAACTATAATCGACTATACAGGATGTTGTTAATCAGTCAATAAGCATGTATGTTCATCTCCCTAAACTCTAATATGTATTGACATGGAAATGCTCAGAAAACCTTTTTTAGAATGAAAAACTTTCAGGGCAGCTGGGTGGTACAGTGAATAGACCACCAGCCCTGGAGTTAGGAGAACCTGAGTTCAAATCTCGCCATAGACACAACACACTGGCTGGATGACCTTGGGCAAGTCACTTAACTCCAATTGCCTTGCCTTCCCATTGCCCCCCACCAAAAAAAAAAAAAAAGAATGAAAAATTTCCTTTGTTCTACTAGACCTGTGGCCCCTTGCTTAGTAGGAGCTGGAAGAACAAATGTCTCCCATGTCACAACCTTCCCTTACTTTGGCCATCAGCCCTTGAGGTGTCACTGCATTCTGAGTGCAGTTGAAACCAGATTAAAATGGAATTGGGAAATATTTAGTAAATTAAATAAAGATACAATAGAATATAGATAATGTTAATGTGTTGTTTTCTAGGTCACCTTGAGACCCCAAGGATCCTCATGTAGGGTTTCATGGCTTCCCTCCCCTCTCTTATTTAAGTCTGACAATACTGGGCTGCCCCACAAACCATGGCCAGGGCACAAGTTCAAAGCTGAGAGCTAAGGAATCACATGTGGTTTATTAACCTCCTCTACAATGAGAGCAGATCCTGACTCACCTGGCCCAAAAGCATACAACTAACAAAGGTGTCTCTACTCCACTGCAATCCTGGCTCAAAAACAGAAATTTTTTCTGTATTTGTGTTCTAGTGTTTGAATGCAAAATAATTTTTTTTTTAAAAAAGGGGGTGGGGGGCAGCTAGATGGTTCGGTGTATAGAGCATCAGCCCTGGAGTCAGGAGGACCTGAGTTCAAATGCAGTCTCAGACACTTGACACTTACTATTTGACCTTGGGAAAGTCACTTAACCCTGATTGCTTCACCTCCCCCATCCCCAAAACAGGAATTTTGTGGAAAAAATCAGTGACAATTCTGATTCATATGGAAGGCAATCTCAATTAGTGAAATTCTAGATTTTTTTTAGTTTTTGCTTCATCACAGTTTAGAGCAAGAGGGTTCAAATCCCAGCTCTGCTATTTGCTACCCAAAACAAAGGGAGTTTTAGTGCAAGTTACTGACATAATTACCTTGGAAAAGTCACTTCCCTTGCATTAGGCCTTAGTCTTCTCATCTTTATGAGGGGGCTAAACTAGAAAATGGCCTCTCAGATTCCTTCCTTCTAGAACTAAGAACCCTAATTCAAACTAGGCCAACAAAGGCTTATGGAACCTTACAGGAGGCCAGTTCCAGTAAACTGAGCAGAGGAATTTATAATCATCGCGCAAGTGTTTATTTGCAAAAAATCATTCTTGGTGGCTTGGTGGGAGTGGACTTGGAGTTAGGAAAACCTGAATTGAATCCTCCCTCAAAAAGTAATAACCCAAATCTGGCCTGAGACACTATCCCTAACCTTGGTCGACCCCAGTTTTTTCACGTGTAAAGTTGGGATAATAGCCCCTACCTCCCAGGGTGGTTGTGGTGTGCAAAAGAAATAATAATTGTGAAATGCTCTGCAAACCTCAAGGCTCAGTGTAAATGCTAGCTTTTGTCTCCTCAAGGGCTTGGGAGTTCTTGAAAATTATTTGTTCTCAGGTATTTTAAGCCTTTCCCAATGATCTTGCTTTTCTTATTACTTCTGGGAAACTGGGCCGAGGATTTACTGAAGGAAGTGAAACTTTAATTAGATTTTTCAGCATCCCAAATTTGGGATACTTCTCACACATCTGGCATGACTGGCAGTCCTGGTAAGTCAATGAGGAATGACTAGAAAACCTTGGCAAGGTCTTCATCCCCAAGGGAAGAACATTCTTCTTTCTGGGGAGAGTGCTCCCTGAGCCAGTGAATATTTTGCAAAGGCAGACAAGACAGCCGTTTCTTTGTCACTTTTAATATCCTGAAACCATCATAGAGATTGAGCAAAGAGAAAGTGATACTGTGTCTTCCTTACACCCCTCACTGCCAAGCGAAGGCTCCCAGTCACCTAAGCCTGGGAGTAAATTCTGTGTACCCTACATGGCATTTTAGGCTTTGCGTAGGCTATCCTAAATCCCTGGCAGATAACTCCTCCTCACCTCCACCTCCAGAATCCCTAGCTTCCTTAAAATCCTGCCTCTGGTGGCACTGGAACTGGGTGCCTTTCCCTGATGCCTTTTGATGTGAGTGTTGCCTGGCACTTATTTATCTGGTAAATACAGTTCCCCTCCTACACTCCCCAGCAGAACGTAAACTTCTAAGGGCAGGGTCTGGTTTGGGTTTTTTGTCTTTGCATCCTCTGGGCCTGATAAATTGGTGGTGGTTGTTAGGAGAACCTAAATGCATTGATGATAGTAACGAAACAAAACTGGGAAAGAGTATATAACCAGTACTGGGCAAGAGTATATAACCAGCACTGGGCAACTCATTATAGCCATGTTCCCAGAAGAGGAAACTAAGATCATCTCTCCCCCCCAAAAAAAATATGAGAAGGCTTACCTAAGGTCATAGGACTAATGAGTGGAAGGATCTAGACCAAATTTCAGACCTAGTGTTCTTTCTATTGGATCACAGTCTTTTCCCACTGAAGGAGTTGGAGAGGAAGTGGAGAGGGAAAGGAAGGAGTGAGGTAATACTATATACCAAAGTCCTATCTGGTCAAAGAAGTCATCGCCTTACGCTGTGTTCAAACATTGAGAATGAAGAATAAAGGAAATGGTCCAAACCATTGAGGTCAGAGAGGTGACTCAATGTGGTATTACCAAGAGGCGGTCCTGGAGGTGAGGGGCTTGAATGCTGCCTCTAAGTCACTGTCCTGCTCAGAACCTCAGCAGCCTCCTTGGTGAAATGTGGAAACTACTTGTAGTAACTACTTGACAGAGCTGCTGTGCGACTCAGAAGAAATAATGCCCATAACGCAACGTGCAAAGTTTAAGTGCTGTAGAAGTTCATTCTTATTGTCATTATTATTTCACTCAGATGTTTGAGGGGACAGGGGGTCTCAGCACAAGTTACCCAGAGGATTGCCTACACTCCACCTTACCTGACAAGCATGACGCCACTTTCAGGTGTGTCTAGCTCTTCAGTCATTTCTGTCACTTCTCACTCTCTGTGACCCCAGTTGGAGTTCTCTTGGCAAACATACTGGAGTGGGTTGCCATTTCCTTTTCTAGCTCATTTTACAGATGAGGAAACTGAGGCAAAAAGGGTGAAGTGATTTGCCCAAGGTCACACAGCTAATATGTGTCTGAGGCAGTATTTGAATTCAGGTCTTCCTGTCTCCAGGCCCAGTGCTCCATCTACTGCACCACCTAGCTGTCCAGGCAATTTTTAGATGGGGTTAAAAAAAATGTACCTGTAACAACCGTTTGGCTTTTTCTACTGCCTGTGTTTCATATACTTTCAAGGGTTGCATTCACTCTTTGGTCCTATGTTTCAGAAGACAGTATCCCAACACACACACATGCGTGTGGACACACACACACACACACACACACACACACACACACACACACACACAAAACCATCCCACCTTCTCAGTGAAATAATGGTCACAAGTATGGCGAGGGTCATGTGCCCTGGCCATGGCATTCAGCAAGTCAGATCAATGTAGCTTCTGATGCCAGGTCCTGTCTCCTGACTCCTAGTTCAGTGGATTTTTCCCCTGCTTTCCTGTTTTCCCCAGCACAGTTAAGCTTTAATCCTCAACCAATTAGTGTGGGCATCAACCAGAGTGCAGGATTCTGTTGAGTAACAGGTGGCAAGTGAGGGCAGAGGTGTGTACCTTGGCGTTCTGTAGAGAGCCAACAAACTCACTTAAAAGTTATTGTAGGTCTTGCTTTTGGCAGCCATCAAAAGTCAGAGTCCAATCCAGTCACACCTAAGTAGGTCTGGGTGGGGTTCCTGTTTCAGACTCCTTCCCCCCAGTTCTTGGACACTTTGCTGATTCTGACCTTATTTTCAAGGACAACTGTCCTTAGCTAACTTCATTTCCTTTCCTTTTTAGTTTTGGTAGAAGTTTCACTTCCCGTTAGGCATCTCAACCGCTGACTGATAAAAAAGGCTCTATCCTAAATCTAGATCAGGAGCTGTTAACCTGGGATCCCCAGGGGTTTTAGGGATAGATTTCAGGAGGTCTGTGACCTTGGATGGGAAAAAAAAATCATATCTTTATTTTTGCTGGCCTCTCACTGAAATTTAGCTTTTCCCTCAGCTATTTAAAAATACAATTCCAAGAAGGATCCGTAGACTTCGCCAGGCTGCCAAAGGGGTTGCTAATGCAAAAATGTTTGAGAACCACTGAGCTAGACATTGAGATCAGTTTGGGAAAAGATGGATAGGGCCAACACGTAGGAACAAGATGACACCTGAATCTGTGATTTCATTGTTATTAGAAATTTCTGGTTGAGAAAAACACCTACTGCCAAGGCAAGATGGTGCCTTGTTGACAATGTTTAATCCTAGAGGGTGGCCTGGAGCCCTGAGGGTTTGAATGACTTACCTAGTGACCCCCAGCCAATTTAATTCAGATGGGGAACTGCAGCTGGGTCTTTTTGGCTCCAGGTCCCGCTCCCTCTATCCACCACCGTACAGCTAGCTGCCTCTTAAACTACAGAAATTTTTAAAATCCCAAATTTTAAAAAAAACATTTAGGGAAAAGCCAGTGTAGATGTTTTGGCATGCTAGATATCAAAGAAAGCATTTCTAACTACTGAAACTCGATATCCAACAAAATCTCTGACTGCCTTCTCATTTCAAAGTGATGCCTGACACATACATAGCACATTGGTTCCAGGAATCTTGGGAAAATCACCAATCTTCCCAAATGAGATTCTGTCTTCCCTTATTTTAGGAAAAACTGAAGTGAAGAAAGGTTAAATGATTTGCTAAGGACCAAATATGGTGCCAGTTTGTTGCAGTAGACCAAGAAGATATTAATGACTACAGATCCATACGTACTTTCCAATCTCCGTAAAAAGACTATGAGACTGATCCACAGAAGCATCAAAGACACCCTTAGTGAAGGTTAGGAGAAAGGAACAGGAAGGCTTTTGCAAACATTGCTCTACAGATGTTTAGTCACGTGACTGATTAAATCTTAAGAATATAAGATGCCATTGTGTTTGTTGTTCATGGACTATTTAAATCAAGCATTCGATCCAATAAAGCAAACCTTCTTGAAGGCCCTCTCCATTGAGATGTCGCCCACGCATGTCAAAGCTAAATGAGAGTTGTTTAATAAAGAAAAACAAAGAGAACTTTGCTCACTATCATAATCAAGCAGTGCATAAAACAGGGAAACATGTTCATCCAAAACAGCTTTTCCTAGTCCATTCCCACCCTTCCAGGCTTCTCCCCTCCACGTGCTATAGCAGCCAGCTCACCACTTCCTTGGACATGACCATTTCCTGTGCATTAGCTATCTTGATGCTTGGAATTTCCATCCTTGCCTTCCCTCATGTCCTTCAAGAAAGAAAAAAGACTGCTTTTTGAGGAGCCTTTCCCCCACTCCCTGCACCTCCCAGGTGCTAAGGCCCTCTGCTTCCAGACTGCTTTCCTTCTCCAACTATATCTTATATGTACTTAATCATTTCCATGTTTTCCCCACCATTAGAACATATGTTCCCTGTGGAGAGGGCAATTTTAGCTTTCTTTTAAATCCCTCTCACCAGCACAGTGCCTGGCATGCAGGGAACATTCAATGAATGCTTTTTTGTTGACTGACTCTCATCATCATGAAGGATCCAGGGCAGATTCCAGATGGAAGAGGGATTCCATAGAGCAGTGGTTCTCAACCTTCCTAATGCCTGCCCCTTTAATACTTGTTTGTGGGTGTATCTGCACGTGGGCAGACCCACCCGTAGGTGGACAGAGGAGCAGTGTCTCAGTTCCTAAGACCATTGGAAATGTGTTTTCCAATGGTCTTAGGCAACCCCTGTGAAAGGGTCGTTCGACCCCCAAAGAGTTGCGACCCACAGGTTGAGAACCGCTGCCCTAGAGAATGACAGGTGGTGAGGCCTTGCAGCCATTGCTCTTTGGACATAATTCTGTAATGATGGCACTAACCCTGCAGAGTCTCCTAAATGAGGCGTTTAGCCTGACTCTACACACATGCACACATGCACACACACACACACACAAAATGAATAATATCTATTGTCCAGACTAGGCTAGTCATTTGGACACTGGCCCATCAGTACATCTAGGACAGGTAACATGTATGGACAATGAACTAAGCCAAGAATTGAACAGGAGGAGGAGAAAAGGCTAGGACTATACAATGCTTTTAATGGTCTCAAGCTTCTCCCTGAAACAAAGGGCCAACTTTTTAAAAGCAATAATCTCCTGGCTTCTAGCTGTGAGTTACTTAACACCACACTTTCCAAAGACTTAAAGTTGTGGGCTCCTTTCCCCCTCGCCCCCCAGGGCAATAGAAAGTGACATAGTGACCACATAAGCTACAGCACATCATTGAAAAAAGAACAGCGATGGAAAAGCAAAGTAAAGGATGTCTGGAGACACGCGGCTGTAAATGAAGTCAGACCTCTCGTGATAAAACTATGGAAATATGTTGTAGCGTCATGACAAGAGAAATCTATGAGTACTGCCCCCTCCAGCCCAAGTGCAAAGCATCATTCAATGATGAACAACCAAGACTAAGAAGGGGACAGTCCATGGGCTTCCCTGGTGTTCAGAGAAAGTTGATAGGGCCAGAGGAAGATCCCAGGCACATCAGGTGGGCCCCTGTGGGCATCGACAAAAGTCCTAGGAGATGGACAAGCGTGGACAGATTGCCATCCACATCGTTAGAGGAAGCACCCACATCAACGAGACGTAAAAGAGATCCATTAAACTGTCATGTGGAAAGCACCCTAGGGTGAGAATGAGAAGTTCTCGGTTCTAGGTCCACCTCTGCCATTAACTCAGTATTTGACTTTGAGAAAACGGTGTGACCTCCTCAGTTTCCTCATTTTTAAAATGGATGCAATAAGAACTTCTCTAACTGCTCAGTAGAGTTAATAGGAGATTCAACTAAGAAGACAAATGTGCCTGTTTCAGAAAGAACCCCAAACTATATGACAGTAAGGTATGAGAGACCTTCACACATCTCAGTTTCTATTTGTTCAGTTCTTTCTGTAAACCTTTGGAGGACTCAGGCTCTCTCCCACCACACACACACACACACACACACACACCCCATACCCCCTGTCCTAGAAAGTCTCTCTGGCAAACAGCTTTCTACAATGGGGGCTCCTTCCCATGCCTCACCCTAGCAGCAGTTTAGAGTACCCCGATAAGGCTGCAGCCGGACCAAATCTGTGCCTCAACCACCAAGACTTCCACTCTCCTCCCCCCACATCTACACAGACAGGAAAACAAACCCCCAGACCCACACAAAAGAGGCTGCAAGAGGAGCATCGGGAATAGGGGAATGAAAACAGGCTGAGAAACTGCCCTGGAGACTCTTCAGTATCTCTCTAAGGCTCTCAGAAGCCTTCCTAATTTGCTGGGTTTTTGGTTTGGTCCTCATCATTCCTGCTGCAGGTGACAGTACAGTCTCTGTAGATTTCTCTTGTCATGGCAACAGAACATATTTCAATACTTTAAGGGTCTGGATTGTCATGGCAGGTATCAATGCCTCTATAATTCGGTAAATGATCTTCAAGATATGCTTTGGCCAAAAAAATTGTCAGTCTAACAATCAGCCTCTTGGAATATAAATAGTTTGGTCCTCAAAAGAGAACAGATATATAGTTTTGCCACTAGTAATAATAATAATAATAATAACAGGGCAGTTGGGGTTAAGTGATTTGCCCAAGGTCACACAACTAGTAGGTGTTAAGTGTCTGAGGCTGGATTTGAACTCAGATCTTCCTGACTCCAGGGCTGGTACTCTATTCAGTGAGCCACCTCGCTCCCCCTACTAATTACTTTTTTGCCCTCAGGCAAATCACCTCACTCCATGGGACTCAGTTTCCTCATCTGAAAAAGGAGGGGGTTGGTCTAGATAACTTCTAAGGTCCCTTTCAGCTCTAAAGTAATGACTATGAAGGAAGTACTCTGTTGCCACCTTCCTCACCCACCTTGTGCAGATTTGTTTTCCTTTGTCTCCTAGGAAGTTCAGTCTCCTTGATAGAGAAGGAAGAAGCGAAGTAGGAATTGGGTAGTTCTGCTTTCTCTCTGTCATGTCTACACGGCATCCGTCCAAGCCGAGATTCATCACTTCCTTGTTCTTCTTGCTCCAGGAAGAGGTAGGAGGGGGAAAACATCCCCTTCTATTTTCCTTCACATTTTCTGAAAACTTGGGCTTCTTCTGAGCCTTTCATTTTCCCGGCTGAGCATCATTCTTTCTGTACAAAGCCTTGGTTTGATGTTCCTTTTGGTATAATTTTTATACATTCTTTAAAGATCTCTACTCCTTTTCGAGCACCCATTTTAGCCATGTTAGATTCTCCATGTTCATCTGCCTTTCCTTTTCACTAGACTATTCTGTAATGACATCATCAGAATTTCATTTTTGAAAGCCTCCCATTCTTTTTGAGACATCTTCCCTTTTAGGCTCTTGCATCATACTCAGCAGGCACCTGCCTGGGCTCCAGACATCCCTCTCTCTTCAGGGAGCCATCCTCCTCCTACTCACCCAGTTTGAGCCGTCACAATCAGCCTTGTCTTCTTTACCTCCCACATCCAATCAGTTTTCATGTCCTGTAGATTCTGTCTCCATAATGTCCCCCACATCTGTCCCTTTCTCTCCACATGCAAAATCCTTCCATTCTCTTTCCTGTTTCCAGTTCATTCTCCACATAGCTCCCCAAGAAAAGATCATGTTACATCTAGGAGAAAATACGTGACGTTTGAAGCCCTTCCTAGCATGGCTCCCGCCTTCCTCTCCAGAGTCACTTACATTACCCTCTTTCCCACATCAAATCACTCTACTTTTTATTCCCCAAAATCAACATTCCTTCTCCTGCCTTCATGCCTTAGGATCTCCAGCTTACTTCAAAAGGTCAAGGACCACGTGCTACATGAGGCCTTGCCTGAGCCTACAGCTGAGTCTCCTCTGACCCCCCGCCTCCAAATTAACTTGTGTTTGCTTCGTGTATATTTTGTATTTCTTTGTCTTTTCTGGTACATGTTGTACCCCCTAAAATACATGTAGTTTCTTAAGGGCAAGAATCGTTTCTTTTTTTGTCTCTTGTCATTGTATCCTCAGGGACTAGCACAGGGCCATACACTTAACTCAACCTTAGTAAATGCTTGAAGTGTATAGAGCACTGAGCCTGGAAGTAGAAAATCCTGTGTTCAAATCTAGCCACAGAAATTCACTAGCTGTGTGACCCTGGGCAAGTCACTTAGGAAAAACAACAACAAACAAAATATATCTCTGTTTGCCTTAGTTTCTTCAGCTGTAACATGGGGCTAATAATATCACCTACCTCACAAGACTGTTGTAAGATCAAATGAGATAATATTTGTAAAGAGCCTAGCACGTAGTGTGATATAAATGCCTATTTCCTTCCCTTTCTCTTTCCCAGGACAACCTTCTAAAATTATTCTAGAGCAAGCTCATGCAATGGTAGAGGGAATTTCCTCATTGGGAGTTCCCTATATCCATGATATCACAAGTTTGGTTTAAAAAAAAAGGAATTATGATAAAGAATCAGTCATGGTATCTAGGAAACCTAAATATAAATCCTGCCTAAGAGTGTGACCCTGAGAAAATGACTAATTTCCCAGTGTTCTAGGCAACTCTCTGGAACTCTAAGTTATTGACCAGCTCCCCATTTATGCCAATGGAGAGAATTTCCACACTGGAAGTTGCTGACACCATTGAAATCACTGGCTCAACCTAAAAGAAAAATAAGCCATCTAATTGTGTAGACAGGCCAGAATTCACATTCTGGTTGGAGACCATTTAATCCAACGGCTCAAGCACAGAAGAACTTGGGAGACTGGAGAGAGGATAAAGAAATTCTCAACACCATCTTTTATTTTCAGTGGGAGAATGAAAACATCGTCGCCATTCACTGCGAAGTGTAAAAAACAAGACAGGAGAAAAGCAACAGAAGTTGGGGAAGTCTTCTTGCCAGCAAACAAACACCCGTCAGCCTGTTCTACAGACCATCTCTTAGCAACCTAGCGCAGTAGCAGCTAGCCCAGAGATGCCGAGAAGCCCATCGGGCACCAGCTCAGCAAAGAAAAACAGAGTCCAGTGACATCTACACTAACAGTAGACAGTCGATGGCACTACATCGTAATGAATGTCATTTAAAAGTTGAGCTAATTATTCTCCAGGAGGAGGCTTTCCAGGAAAGCTGCCTGGTTGAAAGTTGTCTCTGATCCATCCCATCAGGGCAATATCCCAAAATCTCTTCCATGGTAGTTAATAAAAGTCCAATCTCAGCCTGGATCAGCCCCAGGAGTGTAAGAAAAGACCCTCCACCGGAAAACACAATATAATTGTAGGATCCATTGTTCTCAAGCAGGGAACTTCCTCTTCTGCCTCCTCTCAACAACCCCACTGGGAAATTGAGTGAGTAAGGCAGACAAGCTCGAGCAACACTCAATGTGAGTTAAATTAACTACCCATTGAGGAAAACCAACAAATATCCTGTTAGTCCACATCTTGTGTGTAAGAAGTGTTGTAAAAGACATCAGCAAGTATGTGTCAGACCAGAAAATGAGGTAGATTGCCTATAGTGAAAGAATGTGGAACAATGGATGAACAACCCAAGAGATACCTTGGTGCCCCGAAGTGTTAAATAAATGAGTGGAAGACCTCTAGAGCAGACAGTCAGTCAACAGCACCTACTATGTGCCAGGCACCATACTAAGCTCTGGGGACACAAAGAAAGGTAAAAGCAGACTTGGATTCTCTATGGCAGGGGTTCTCCTGTGGCAGACTGCACCTTCTCAGAAGACTTGTTAAATAATTGAAGAAAATGCTAAGTTTCAGTTAGAGGTTGATGAAGATAAAGGCAATTTGATGAAAACAAAATATTTTTTATTTATTAGTTAAATTGATTTTCATTTATTATTTATTTATTAGGTAAAATGTTTTTTCTTCTCCAGTTCAAATTCACCTATGGAATATTTATGGGAAAACAAAGAGAACTGCACAGGTTGTAAAAGCCTGCAGAGATTGCAATCTCTGTCTTTAGAGGGAGTCCCCACCTGGATGAAATCACAGAACAGTATCAGATTTAGGGCTAGAAGGAATCTCAGAAATCATCTAGTTCAGCCTCTTCCTTTACAGTTGAGCACACTGAGGCCTAGACAAGTAAAGTGACTTGTCTAAGGACATACAGACCTTAATATCAGAGACTGTGTTTGCACCCAGATCTTTCAGTCTATCAAAGTGAAAAGTTCCTACTTATACAATTACATAACAGCTCTCATGTTGTGATGCCTAAGCAAGTCAACCATTCCTCATCCTGTTCTGACATGGAAAGCACATAATGGCTTCATTTCCTGGCTCCTTTTAGGCCAAAGACAAATGAAGCTAAGACATTTGTCGTTTTGGCAGGATGCCAGTGTAATGTATGAGTGGGACATCCGGTTCACTTTATTGAAGACTGTCATCTAGCTAACTCCTAACTGGAAAAGATCCCCACCCCCACCCCATGCGTCGTCACTGACACAGCGTCATCCAGCCAGGGCTTGAAGACCTCCTCGCCAGGAAACAGCCGGTTTCACCTTTCCATAGCACTACTCGTTAGGAAGATCTTCCTTAAATCGAGACTAGATTGTCTTTTCTGCAGCTTTTTTCCTCATTCTGCCTCTTAGAAACACTCTAGTGACATGAACACACCTAGCATTTCTTCCCCGTCCCCTGCCCCCTTCTCTTTCCTATGGTAAACATTTATTTCCCACCAAGATACTCCCTTTGGACTTCATCATGCCCCATTCAGGGTACCTTCTCCTGCCCCATTTTCCCTTTTCAACTTCCTTTTCCATGTTGTCTACTTCATTAGAATGTAAGCTCCTGGAGGGTAGGGACTATCTTTCTTTTGGCTTATATTTGTAGTCCCAGTGCTTAGCATACTGCCTAGCACATAGGAAGCTTTTAATAAATGCTTGTTACCTGACTGACTGACCAAACATCCATAATTTCTTTAACTGGTCAGTTTCTCATATGGCATCATCACTGGCCCATCACCATTCTCACTGCCCTCTTCTGAACACCTTCCAATTTGTCAATAACTTTATTAAAATGTACACTGATTACAGAACACACCACTGCATATTTGGTCTGACCAGGGCAGAGAGCAGAGCTTCTACTACCACTTCCTTATTCCCAGAAGCTGTGCCTCTCTTAATGTGCGCCAAGATCCCCCTGGCTTTCTGAATCATCCGAGCATGCCACTGACTCGTTATAAGCTTGTCATAAATGCATTTTTCAGATAAAAGGCCTACCAAGCCCTCTCCATCTTATACTTGTGAGATTTCTTTTTCAACACAAGGGTAGGACCATATAGTTACGCTAGCAGATTTCACCCTTTTATTTTTTAAAATTGGCCCAAAATCCAAAATTCTCAAGACCTTCAAAAAATCCTGACTCTATCCCGTGGTGTGTTACTGTGTCATCTGCTAATCTGATAAGCATGCCATATATACTTTTATGCAAATATTAAATAATAGAGGGCAAATTACAGATCCCTGGGGACAATCCACTGGAGACTTCCTTCCCAGTTGACAATTAATGACTCCTCTGGAGTCAGCCATGCAACCAATTCCAAAGTTAACTTATCTCACTATTGTCAAGGCTGCATTTCACCATATTTCTGAGACATATCATCATCATCATCATAGTTAGGATATAGTTCTATATAGAGCTTTACGGCTTAAAATGTACTTTGCGTATGTTTTCTCATTTGAGATTTTGTCAAATGTTTTGCTAAAACCTAGGTAAACTCTGTGTAGGGCATTCATTCTCATGGTCCACCTGTTTAATAACCCCATCAGAAAGAGAAAGGAGGTTATTCTAATTGGATCTCTTCTTAATCACTAACCATCTCTTTAAGAATTTGTTCTGGTTTTGCCAAGATTAGAAGTCAGGTTTCTTGGCTTATAGTTTACAATCTCTGTTCTTTTCCTTAAAAAAAAGGGGCGGGGGGGGGGCAGGGCGGCTAGGTGGCTCAGTGAATAGAGCATCAGCCCTGGAGTCAGGAGGACCTGAGTTCAAATCCAGCCTCAGACACTTAACACTTACTAGCCTTGTAACCTTGGTCAAGTCACTTAACCCCAATTGCCCTGCCTTCTCCCCTCCAAAAAAACAAAAAATAAAAAAATAATTTAAAAAAACCATTCAGACATTTGTCCTTCCCTCTCTCTGACTCTCCAAGATCTCAGAGTTTACTGCTAGTGGTTTATCAGTCATATCTGCCAGTTCTGATAATGGCCTGGGATGTTGGTCATCTGGATTTGAGATACATTATCTTCTTCAGAAGGCCCTCTTTTATGGACTCACTAAGAACTATAAGGGCTTTGTCTGTAATGGACTTGCTACTGAATAATGGTTGATAGAACATGGTTTGACAGTATGTTGGTAGTTAATTAATGTCCAATATTTTCATATGCTGAGAACATAGGGCTCTGTAAGTATCTGTTGAATTGATTGCTTAAGACCCAAACCATCTGTGTCCAAATATATTAGAATCCAGGTACTTTCTTCCTGACTCAGATCCTGACCACTTTCTCACTCCTGACCACCCAGCTCTACTGTCCACTGACAAAGCAGATCTATTTCTAACTTTTCTTTTTGTCTATCCCTTTACTAACAACCCCCTCTACTTGTGAATAATTGGCTATCTGTCTGATCCCTATATTTATGAAAAGAGATAATATTTCTAAGATGCTTAGTACTGTACCTGGCAAGTGGGTAGGAGCTTAAGAAATGTGGTCCAGGCATGTAAACCTTGGAGTCTCCAGGAAAATAAAAAATTCCCAATTTCAGATGTCAGCCCCAGTTCCAAAAGAGTCTAATTAAATCAAAGAACTGCATGATGGGAAGCCAGATGTACAATTTCTCAAAATGTTTTAACAGTAAGAATCAGTATCATGTTCTCCTGGAAGAGCAGCCAAACCATGGTCTGCAGATTGGAATTCTGGGCTCTTGGGCCTTTCCAAACTCCTTCCCACTGAGAAACTTCTGATCTGGGGTCCAGCTCTCCTGTTTGGTGACTGTCCCTCCCCAGCACGTTAGACTTCACTCTCAACCTCCAGGTCAACCCTTCCATACCTCCCCTTTTTCTTCCCCTTCCCTACTCACACTCTCCACAAACTTCCCAGCCATGAGTTGTGACCCAATCAACTTGCCTCCCTCCCTACCATCACTCCCCAATGTGCACAGTCTCTCATTAGAATATAAGCTCCTTAAAGGCAGGAACTAGAGCCCTAGAACTCGGAACATGGTGTTGATGTTCAGTCTTTTCAGTTATATCTGACTCTTTCTGACCTAATTTTGATATTTTTTTGGCAAAGATACTAGAATGGTTTGCCGTTTTCTTCTCCAGTTGATTTTACAGATGAGGAAACCGAGGCAAATAGGGTGAAGTGACTTGCCCAGTGAGCTTGTAAGTGTCTGAGGCTGGATTTGAACCCAGGAAGATGAGTCTTCCTGATTCTAAGCCCAGTGGTCTGTGCACTATGTGGCCATTTAGCTGTTCTTAGACAAACTTAGTAAGCCCTGCTTTTTCATTCATTCAGGTTTGTACTCTCAACATCTTTAAGTCTCTGACCATGCAAAAGATAAGATCATAACTTCAGGAACAGGAGAGAAGGAAAATGGAGGCTAATGACCCACCCAAGGCCACCTAAGCAACAAGTGGCAAAGTCAGCATCTGACTTGGATCATCGGACTCCAAATAGAGCCTTCTTTTTACTGCTGAGGTTATTCCCTAGTCTATGAAGACTATGAAGTTTATTGGAAACAGTAGGGCCTATACTAAGTTTGGACTGGCCTTCCGAGCCAATTAACACCACCGACAAGAAAGACTCTTAGTCACATTAATCGTGTTCTGGGTTGTGGTTTGTTTGGGTGTTGTTTTTTTTTGCAGGAGCAATATAACCGCATTTTATCACTGTGGTGGAGTGGATGAAAAAAGCCCTGGAGTTAAAAGGAAAAAGAGGCGGGTTCAAGGCCTAGTTCTGACTCTCATGAGCTTGTGAACTGCGGCAAGTCACAAGTGACTCAGTTTCCTCACTTGTAAGATGGGAATAATTCCTACTAACTTGGAGTTTTGTGGTAAAAAAGTGCTTTGTGACTATGATGCGCCTTGTAAAGGTCAGTCAATAAACATTTATTATGCACCTACTGTGTGTTAGGCACTAAGTTAAGTGCTGGGGACACAGAGGAAGGCAAAACACAGTCCCTGCCCTCAAGGAGCTCCCAGTCTATTTGCGGGAGACAAAAGGACAGTGATTTTGTACAAACAAGTTGTATATGAGATAAATAAGAAATAATTAACACAAGGAATTAAAAGGAATTGGGAAAGCTTTCCCGCAGAAGGTGAGATTTTAGCTGGGGTGCCAAGAGGTAGAGATGAGGAGAGAGTGTGACAGGCGTGGGGGACAAGCGGTGAAAATTCTGGAAGCCAAGAGACTGAGTGTCTTGTTGGAGAAGTCCAGGTGGATTGAAGAGTACATGGAGTGGAGGTTCATGTACAAAGATGTAAAATACTGAAAAGGTGAGGGGTGGGTTATGAGGGGCTTTGGATGCTAAAAAGAGGGTTTTATATTTAATCCTGGAAGTGATAAGGAGCTGTTGGAGTTTATTAAGGAGATGTGACATGGTCAGATCTATACTGTAGGAAAGTCACTTTAGTGACTGAATGAAGGATGGACTGGAGTGGGGAAAGACTTGTGGCAGGCAGACCCGCCGGCAGGTTAATGCAATGGTGTTGAAGTGAGGCGATAAGGACCTACAGCAGGGTTAGTAGCAGTATCAGAGATAGGGAATGGTCAACAGATATTGCGAAAGAAGGGGATGTGTTTGAGAGATGCTACAAAGGTAAAATCAACAGGCTTTGATAAGAGACTGGATATGAAGAGTGAGAGAGCCCGGAGTCCAGTAGGATGCCACAACTATGTTGTGAGTCTGAGGACCTGGGAGGATGGTGGAGGTCAAGTATGCCCAGGGTCACACAGCTAGCATGTGTAGACTTGAATCCCTATCCAAGACCAGCTCTATGTATGCTGTGTCTCTGTCTCTTTTACCTAGAACTTGTAATATAATAAAAATATAAATGTTTACGGAAGAAAATATACCCAGAGACAATTATACTGAACTTAGGGCAAAAGAGAAAGGCACATGATTAAAGTCCAAAATGAAAAACCCCAGGCCACCTTGCGTGCCTGGAATGTTTGCCTCAGGTTAATTTTCAGGCTCATACATATGGAAGAACATTGGCCATCCAAAAAAGTCTGGAAAGATATCATTCAAGCATGCAAAATTTGGCAGGAACGTAACACCTGTTTGAAACCTAATTGGTGTTTAATAAACTCTTGTTGACTTAACTTTCAGACTTTCAAAAAAGGGGAATATGGCTGTGGACCATAGTCAATTTGACTTAACCATCAACACATATTTTTTGAGTTTCTGCTAGATGTTCATCACTTCAATTCAACCAATATTTAGTATCCACCATGTTAAAGGCAGTGGGAATTCCAATATGAGAGTCCAGAGCCCTCAAAGAGATGCACAGTCTGGAGGGATATGACAAGAACACAAATAATTGTAATTTAAGTCAAAGTACGAAAAATGCTAACAGACAGGGAAGGATCACATTTAATTTGGAGCTGAAATCTGAAAAGGCCTTATGGGAGAGGTAGTGCTTGAAGGAAAGGGAAAGATTTTTCTAAGGGCAGGGGAGCGGGAACCTTTCAGCCAAGGTATTTGGAATGGCATGGGTAAATGCCTGGAAACTGAAGAGAAAGACAAGATTCTAGAACCTCTGGCAGGCAACTTTGGTTTCAAATTCTAGCAAATTAAGTGGAGGTAGTGTGAAATAAGGCTGGAAAGATCAATTGAAGCCAAATTGTAAAAGAATTTGGATGATCACCTAAGAAATACGTGTTTTCCTTGGCTAGAAATGGGAAGCCGCTGAAGGTTTTTTGGGTTTGGAGTCATATGATCACACCTGTGTATTAAGGAGCAGAAAAGAAAATTAAAAGATGGCTCTCTGCCCTCAAAAAGTATATATTGCTATTCAAAGAACTCTTTTCTCCCAGAATCAAGTGTTTATTATTCATTTTGGTGACTGTTCCCTCTCAATAATATTACTAAAAGATCATGAAATGATATGATGCAATCTAAATCAGATATAAATTATCCAGTCTATGTAGCATATGAGTGCTGATCTCACTCTCAGGGCCAGGCCTGCCACATGTGCCCAAAAGGTTTCTGAATGTGTTAAGGGATTTATGAGTGTCTTTTCTCTACTGCTATTGGCCCAGTACCTCACTGGCTGTGTTCTTCCCATCTACCAGCCTCTTCCATTTAATGACTTAACACCACTTGGTTTTTACAAAGGGATATTTACTTCAAAGATTTAGCAAAATGCACAAATATTTTCCCCAATACCTCTGAAGCACACTCCCCCCTACACCACCTTGGTCTTTAGGGGAATGGGTTAAAAATTTAGTTCAATTCTTTCATAGTACTAGTGCTCCCAATAACAGAAAAGAGTGAATGAAAAATCTATATGGACCTTGAGAAAGGGACCATTTAGGTTCAAAGGAAAAGAAGGTCCCATAGCTCTTCTCCTTACTATAAGGTCTCTCACCAGATACCATGAGAGAGTCACTAAACTACCTCAGAACCAAAAGATGCAAAGAAAAAGGAGAAGCTGACCTTGACCTTCTTTAATATTCCTACTGTTCTGACTATGCAGCCAATCAAAAAAGGGCCCTAACCTCATGGTTAGTTAACCAGAACGTCTGTGCATGCATCAGACCTCCATTACATAAAAATTAAGTGGTGTGGGCGTTCAGAAGAGAGGTCGGTCAACTTATGCATTCAAATATTTGACCCTTTGTTGAATGCGTTCCAATACAATAAGCATTTATTTTTAATACTATTTTATTTTTTCAGACCTCCATTACATAAAAATTAAGTGGTGTGGGCGTTCAGAAGAGAGGTCGGTCAACTTATGCATTCAAATATTTGACCCTTTGTTGAATGTGTTCCAATACAATAAGCATTTATTTTTAATACTATTTTATTTTTTCTAGTTACACAGAAAGACAATTTTTAACATTCATTTAAAAAAATTTGCGTTCCAAATGATCTCCCTTCCTCCTTCATCACCACCTCCCTAAGACGGTAAGCAAGCTGATATAGGTTGTGTCTGTGTAATTATGTAAAACATATTCCCATATTAGATATGTTGTAAAAGAAGAAACAGACCAAAAGAAAAAAACTGTGGGAAAAAATAAAGAAAGTCAAAAGAGTATGCTTCAATCTGTGTCTGGACTCCATCGCTTCTTTCTCTGGATGTCAATAGCATTTTCCATTATGAGTTCTTCAGAATTGTCTTGGATCATTGTATTGCTGAGAAGAGCTAGGCCATTCATAGCTGATCGTTGTACAATGTTGCTGATTGTGTGCACAGTGTTCTCCTGGTCCTGCTCACTTAACTTTGCATCAATTCATGTGAACCTTTCCAGGTTTTTCTGAAATCCACCTGCTTGTCATTCCTTATAGCACAATAGTATTCCATTAAATTTAGATACTACAACTTATTCAGCCATTCCTCAGTTGATGGGCATCCCCTCAATTTCCAAATCGTTGCCACCACAAAAAGAACTGTTATATTTTTGTACATGTAGGTCCTTTTCCCCTTTTTGTGATCTCTTCCAACATTTATTAAAGCATCTACTATAAGCAAAGCAGGGTGGTGTAGTGGAGAAAGTGCCAGGTCTGGATTCAGGAAGACTCATCTTCCTGAGTTCAAATCCAGCCTCAGACACTTACTAGCTGTGGCAAGTCACTTAACCCTGTTTACCTCAGTTTCCTCATTTCTAAAATGAGCAGGAGAAGAAAATGGCAAAGCACTCCAGTATCTTTGCCAGGAAAACCTCAAATGGGGTCATGACTGAAAATGACTGAACAACAACTCTGTGCTGACATTAGGGATACTTTAAAAAGCAGCTATGGACCCCTTCTTAGAATAATAAATGCATATGATCACAAAGGACACCAAATATATTGAGATATAGTTATCAAATATGAAAAAACAAGTTCATGGACCCCCATGGCCCCTGCCTCAGAGAATATCTGGTCCATCCTTTTCATTTTACAGATGTGTAAACTGAGGTCTAGAGAAATTACCTGAGCTGACAAAAGGCATAGAGCTAAGAAGTGACAGTTATGGTTTTCAGACTGAGGCCATGCTGCCTCTAAATCCAATGCACCACATTGTCTCCCCAGGGGCCTAGGAGAACAGCTAGTTAATGCCTTTTCTTTCCTGTGTTGAAAGTGAGGGGAGGCAAACACTTAGACCAGTTTTTGGTAGAGAGCAAGAAATGCCCCTGGGTCAGCACCGAGCAAGAGTCACCCAAGTGTATGAAACAAAGGAGGTGAGAAGATCAAATGTCATTTCCTATAATAAAAAGGTGACAAACAGAACCAAACTACAAAATTAAGTAAATTTGGACAAGTAGTCAGCATATTTAGGGGACCCAGAGCAATGACAAAGAATGAAAGAGAGAGAGAGTGAGAAAGAGAAAGAAAGGAGAGAGAGAGAGAGAGAAAGGGGAGAGAGAGAGAGGAGGGGGAGAGAGAGAGAGGGAGAGAGAAAGAGAGAGAGAGAAAGAGAGAGAGAGAAAGAGAGAAAGAAAGGGGGGAGAGAGAGAGAGAGAGAGGAGGGGGAGAGAGAGAGAGGGAGAGAGAGAGAGAAAAAAGGAAGGAAGGAAGGAGGAAAGAAAAAAGGAAAGAAATAAGGAAGGAAGGAAGGAAGGAAGGAAGAGGAAAGAAAGAAAGAAACAAAGAAGAAAGATAGATTTTCTAAACTGTCCATATGACCCTGTTTTGTCTGCTACTCTTTGAGTACAGATGAAATGAAAATCATAAGAGAAAAGAAGAGCTTTTTTTTTCCCTTCTCCTTTTGCTATGCAATAAATACCAGCTGGGGTTTTGTGAACAGTGAGTAATAAGTCTGGCTTAGGGCCAATAACTGCCACCAGAAAAACTTTCCACTCTACTATTGTCCACCTCCTAAATTGCCTTACGGTAAGAAAGAATAAACAAGGAGCCTGAAGAAATGAGCGTTTATTTTTTTCTGATGTTATTCAAAAGATTCTCCTCACTGCTATAGTTAAATGCCTGTGAACAAAGTCTTGGTTTTCCAAGTTCGATTTATCCATGACAATATTTTAATTCCATAAAGGATTCTTCTTGTCACCCAGGACTCACCTCAGCAGTTTTTCTCTCCCACCAATTGGTGTGTTTGCCCAGAGGATGAAAATGAATTTTAATATCAACCTAAATAAAACATAAAAGCAAAGTAAATATGCCAACCCAAATGGGGTATTGGCTAAAGGGTAAACAGAAAAAAAGATTGGAGGATTATCCAGCATTTGGAATTATTCACATCACAGCTCTCCTGTATGAGATATTTAAAAGGTGGTTCCATCTGAGTAACTTAAGAACAAGTTTGCTACATCTAAATGCTTTAATTACAGATGCAAATTTCACCAAACTTGGTTCTTGATGCTTCCAAACAAAATACTCTTCTGGTTGAAAGGTTCTGTCACTAAACAATTTTTTCATAGAATGAATTTCCAATTATTGAATGAATGTGGTCAGATGGTTACAACATGAGACTCTGAGTCATGATTCAGGATGAGGGGGGGTGGTTTCCTAGCTCCAACACCGATGTGTCTGTGACCTTGGCCAAGTCAATCTGTCTGTTCCTTAGTTTCATCCTTTATAAGATGCTAATAACAATATTCTCGAGGAAGTTTTCTTGGATGATGAATTGCTAAAGGGTCTTTTCAGGTGATGCATTGTTTTCATTTTATTATGTCATATTCAAACAGCATAGACTTCTAACAATAGGAGCTTTACCAAAGCCAACCTGGCAATCTTGGGGAGGTCTTTAGGTTTCCCTTATTGGAACTCTAAACAAAGACTAAACGGCTACTTTTTGGGATTCTTGTTCAGGTATGGGCTTGTCAAGATGGCTTTTGAGGCTCCTTCCAACTAAGAGTTTCTGTGACTGTTTTGAAACCAATTCAGTACCTAATAGACCCAGACGAGTGAAAAACATTCATTTTATGTTTGCTCATTTCTTACTCTTTTTCTCCATTACCTCTTCATTCTGTTCTTTTCCATGTTTACCACCCTTTCCCGTTCTCTCTATTTTTTCCCTTTACCCATTTCTTTCCAACAACTCCTTTCCTTCTCTCATTTTCAACGTCTTTTCCTTTTTTTATATCACTTTCTTCTTGTTTTTTCTATTCTGGTTTCTTTTAAATTGTTCACTTCCACTTCAACAAACATTTATTAAATTCCTACCATGAAATCATAAACTTTACAACTGGCCTGTTTCTTAGAGATCATCTAGTCCACCACCTTCATTTTATGGACGAGGAAATGGAGGCCCTGGAAGATGACTTGTTCAATGCCACGCTTGAAATTACTACTGAAGTCAAGATTCAAAGCCAGGACTCCATATTCCATGTCCAGTGCTTTTCCTACCATGCAAGACTGCCTGTAAGGCATTGTACTAGGGCATTAAGGATACAAAATGACTTTATTCTTGGCCTCAGGAAACTTGGGGGAAAAGGCATGGTTATGAAATACACAGAAATACATATAAAACAACCTAGGGTGGAATGGGGACCAAGGAGAGATTCAGACAAAGTGTCCTGTTTCACTCTAATTCTCTTGGAATTTTTTTCATAGGGCTTTAGAGTTGAAAAAGATCTTAAAGTCTAACCCTATCTTTAAAATAAAAACACACAACCTTTTTTTACAGATATCTTTTGTTTCTATATCATATTAATTTTAAAATAAATTTCTTTCCCCTATCCTACTCAGAAACAGTACCTTGCAATAAAGATTAAATAAGGAAGAGAGGGGGAAAAAGCAAATTAGAACAACTGACACAGCATATACAGTATTCCACACCCATAGTCCCCCACATCTACAATAAAGGAAGGGAAATATGTTTTCTCATCTCTTTTCTGGAGCCAATCTGAATCATTCATTACAATTACACAGCATTTGGCCTCAGATTTCTGTTCTTTCCATTCATATTGTTGTACTCATTGTGTATTCTATTTTACTGGTTCTGCTTATTTCATTCTGTATCAGTTTATATAATTCTTCACATATTTCTTTGAGTTCTTCATCTTGGTTGTTTCTCACAATTCGGTAATATTCCTACATTAGGGTACCACAGTTTGTTTAGCCATCCTCCAGTGAGTGGATACCCACTTTGTTTTGAGGTTGCTTTTTTTTGTTTTGGGAAGGAAAGAAATAAGCATTGTTAAGTGCTTTATGAACAATATCTTGTCTGATCCTCACAAGAGGATCTTGTGAGGTAGGTGCTATTATTATCATTATTCCATTTTACAGTTCAGGAAACTGAGGCAGAGGTTAAGAGACTTGTCCTGGGTCACATGGCTAGTAAGGATCTGAGATCAGATTTGAACCCAGATCTTCCTGATTCTCGGCCCAGCGATGTAGTCATTGCATCACCGAGCTACTCCACAGCTATGTTTTGCTATACTAAAGGGTGTTATGAAAATATTGGCTTACAAGGGAATTTTCTGTCTGTCTTTGACTTCCCAGAAGTGGCTTCTCTCAGTCAAAGGATATAAACATTTCAGTCATTTTTTAAAAAATCGTAATTCCAAATTTCTTTCTAGGACAGTTGGACTAATTTTCACAGCTTGGCCAACAGTGCGTTAGTATGCCTGTCTTCCAAAAGTTTCTTCGGCACTGACAACTTTCCATCTTTTTTTGTTCTCATTGCTAATCGGTTGGATTTGAGGGGAAAGCTCTGCTGTTTTGATTTTTGTTTCTCTTAGTCATGACTTGGAATAATTTTTAATGTTGTTATTACTGTTTTTGATTTTTCTTTTTCTTTGGCATGGCAGTCAGGGTTAGGTGACTCGCCCAGGGTCACACAACTAGCAAGTGTCAAGTGTTTGAGGCTGACTTTGCACTCAGGTCCTCCTGACTCTAGGGCCAGCACTTTATCCACTGTGCCACCTAGCTGCCTTTTGATTCTTCTTTTGAGAATTGTTTGTTCAAATCAATTGTCCGCTTTTCCACCGTGGGATGACTCTTGCTGTTCCTCCTATCTTCTTATGAAGAAACTGAGGCCAAAAGAGGCTAGATGACTTACCCATGGTCACACAGTGAGAGCTGGGACATGTACCCAGATTTCCTGAATTGCAATAAAGGAATTTTTTTTAATTATGATCTTTTTAAAAATATATCAATGTCACTTTTCAAAGACTCCTCCTGCCTACAGAGCCTCTCCCCAAGCCTTGCACCAAATATATTGTCAAGTCAAATAAAACGAATCTGTATATTGGCCATGTCTGAAAATGTATGTCTCGTTCCACATCTATAGTCTATCTTCTCTTTGTTGAGGGTTCTTTCATAAAGCTCCTATCAATGTAGACTTTGTCAACCCTCCAAACCAAATGCCCTCATTTCTATGTAGATCCCCTGCACTTCTGCATGTCAGTAGCAGAATCACAGGGAAGAGAATGGATGATGCTAACAGTCACAGTTTGGGGCCATTTAAAAGTGATATTTTTATCAGCACCTGTAGCAGAATCCTCCTCTTCACCCCAATCCCTGCCTTCATACTTGGGGCATCCATACACAGAGGGCCATAGATCTAGAGGCAGAAGGGACCTTGGAGAACATATAGTCCAACCTTCACATTTTGCTGATGAGAAAATGGAAGCCCAGAGTATAAGTGGCATGCCCATGGTCATATAGGTCATCAGCTTAGGGGCAGAATGCTGAACATCCCAGGTCCTCAACTTGCTTAGGTCCCAGGGCCTGCCTATATCTTCACTCTTAGAAGCAGATTTCCCCATCTTTAAATGCCATTAGTTTGACCCTTCACACTGTCATTTTCTCTCTTCCTTTTCACGGCCAAACTCCTAGAATGAGTCTTTGATAATACCTCTACTTCCTCACCATCTACTCACTTCTCAAATCCTTAGGATTGGCTTTCATGACTCTACTAAAACTGTCCCAGTGACCACAACATCTGAGTCTCATGGCTTCATCTTAGTCCACATCTTCCTTCATCTCTCTGTAGTTTTTTTTTTGATGCTGTCAATCAGCCCCTGCCCTGGATATTCTCTTCTCTTGGTTTCCATGATACTGATCGATCCCACTTCTCCCACTTCATGACTATCTTGCCATCTCCTATATTTCTTACCACCACAGCATCTCCAGACCACATATCTGTAGTGCCAAGCAAAGGCAACTTCCAAGGTTCGGATTACCGGCATAGTAAACCCCATTTATTCAGCAAACATTTACAGAACAGAGAAAGTCAAAATACAGTGTAACTTTTTCCTTTAGCAAGTGAGCTCTCAATTCAATCCAGGTACTACTCCACCGCTAGACAGTACATTCATTTAGTCAGTCAAAAATCTCTTCTCAAATGGAGATTAGTCTCCAACCATAAACAAAGTACATTAGTTTGGTTAATCACAGAGCACAAAAAACTCAAAGGCTTCCCACCCCTGAATCTCAAAAGTGGCAGGAGAACACAAAAGGCCATCCACCCTTAAGTTACAAGATTAAACTCAGCATTGAATACCCAAGGAAAGGTCCTTTCATCTTCACTTGAGGCAAGCCCTCAGCAATCTCAGTTCCTGGGGAGACAAGGTTCAAGAAAGCCATAGCCAGTGTCCTCATCAAGTCACTCTCTGCCTGTAGAACAGTCCCAGAACCCTTGAAAACATCAGCAAGGCCCTCTTCCAGGATTTCTGTGCAGGTACCACAAGAAAATCCTCCTTCAGGGCTTCTGAACCAACAGCCAGGTTCCAGGACCTCTACAATAGCAGCATTGTCCTTCACCATCAGGTGAATCTGCAAAACAACATCAAAACAGACAGACAAAATGCCAGCATTACAGCCATGCCTCCTCAGTCGTTGGCAGTTCCGGGTGGCAGTTCCAGGTGGCAGTTCCAATGGGCTCTTAGCAGTCTTTCTCTCAGCAGCTCAGGCTCCACTATACTGGATACTGCTCTCCCAAAGTTCTTCTGGCCTTCTCTAGGCTTGGGCCTCTCTCCCAATTCACAGCTCTTCCCAGTTTAGCCCTCTCTCTTCACGTCAACAAGTCCATCCCACAAGTGGGATTCACAAGCTCTGGGTTTTAACACTCAACCCCAAAACCAAGCCAATACAGGGGCATCTCCAAATTCCATTACCAATACAATATCAGAAAGAAAAAAAACTCCATAAAGCAAACTTCCAGCCCTCTTCTGGACCAAAGGAAAGTTAATCCATTGATCTCTGGAACTCTCAGTTTAAGGCTTGGCCACTTTGGTGAGTGACTGAGAGGAAACTCAACTAGTCCACCATTGCTAACTGGACCCAGATCCTATATCTATGCATATATTAAGATCATACAAGTTTCTTGGGTAGATGCTAACATTTCCTTGATAGTCCTACCATTGTTCGATGATCCCCTGATTGCCAGTACAAAGTGAGGTATAAAAGAAAGATCTCTGTACTCATCATGTGGCACAAAGTTCAAATGGATGGGGGCAAGGTCTTTCAGAAGCAACTTTTTCAGATGACGTTGCAACAAGTTCCAGAATACTCAATGAGACCAGCAACGACCACTTTTTCTTTTGCCTCTTTTTGTATCCCCAGGACTTAGCACAATGCCTTGCACATACAAAGCACGAAATACATGTTTATTGGATTGAGTTAAATAAGTCTAACAACACATATTAAAAAAAAAAATTATTTATTTTATAGACAAATTTTAAATAAATAATAATAATAAATCAATAATAATAAATAATAGATTATATTATTATAATATATTATAATATAATATGTTATGATAAATATTATAATATGTTACAAATATAATATATTTATGTATAATTATATATTGTATAATAATAATAAATAATTTTATAATAAAATATAAATTTTATATTTATTGTACAGATGGATCACGAAACGAAATTATGAAATGAATGGACACAACACACCAAGTTAATCAATAAAAACATATCTAGACAGGCATCACAGAAGGACAGCGGTCTTGATTCAGAATTGCGTAGGAGGAAGAGCGAAACCTGGGTGGCATTTGAAAATTTAGGCAGAGCTCGCAGTGACCCCAAGCTGCTCTCCAGCACCAAAACCCACTTATTCCACACCGACATTCTTCCAGGGGTGCTATGTGTTTTCAAATACACGGAACACCACGATTTCTGAGAAGTCAAAGTTGTTGGTGCTCATGGAGGATGTAAGCTATAAAATGTTACCAGTGTTGGTTTCGCTCCCATTTTCTCCATCATACTATTCCTCACAATCACCCCTCCTCTCTAATCTTCTATTTCCACTATCTGATTCCTTTCCTGCTATAGGCAACAAACACACTCAAGCTTCTCAACCAGAAAAAAAATTTTTTTCATTAGGCCCTGCCATCCCCTCAAACTATCATACCATATTTTGCCTCCTTTTCATGATCAAATTCCTAGAAAGGGCCATATAGGACTTATTTCCCCTACTTTCTTTCACTAGAGTGAAACTTCTCTCCAGCATTTTATCCAATACACCACCTAGCATCGATGGTCCATCCAATTTCCTTACATTGACGCTCACCGAAGAATTTCCCCAACTCTACCCATTCCTCACATCAGTCCTCAAATGCTGTGCTTTTAAAAAAAATCTAAAGTCAATCAAGAAAAATGCGTTCTAAACAGTGTCATACATTTTCAGTATAACTTCTGTACGTTGCCTTACTCATCCCTGTGTCTGTACTTAATTTTTTTGGCAACTGTTTAGTGACTATAGGAAAATGTTAATTTTTTGGCAGCAAAGAGTGGTCTCAAAACCTGGCACCAGACGTAAGGGGAAAGATACTTTTTGAAAACTTGGAGGAAAGTCGTCCATTATTTCCCTCTGTGAACAGCTGTTTCTTTCTTAGCACCAGAGATATGGAAACATTTTAAATACCCAGGACTTCCCTCTGATCATTAGTCACTACCATCCTCTCCTAACCTGTTTCCCCTCTTTAAAATCCAAGAGACCTTAGTAAGATCTTTTTGTTGGCTGTAATTTCTTCCAAGCTCAGCTAAACAGAAAGACATGCCATTAAAAAAAAAGAGAGAGACAATTCTATTCTAAAAAATTATGTAGAGAATAAATACAATGAAAAAAGGAAAAATTGAAAAAACCTCGACTGAGCCCATCTCCCTGAGGGGAGGCTTATCATCCTGTCTTGCTCAGAGCACATCTGTCTGCATGCCTTCCATCAAGGGCAGCTTCCTAATTCCCAGCTGCCCAAACCTGCAAACCAACACTGTAGGGTGAATAAGAGAAGAAAGGAGAACACTGGGCACCTTTTTCTGTGCCAAACTTTTCTTTGTCCAACTTAAAAGTCTCAGCTTGCCACCTGCTAATATACAATGGCCCAACCCACAGCAAAGAAACTTTTGACTGTCATCTCCTCCTTCAACTGCCTTTAATATGTATAAATTTTATTACCAAGAAATAATAATGGTCTTTTTTTCTTTAGTTTTTAAATTTTATTTTCAGTTCCAAATTCTCTCCTGCTCTCTACCCCTTCCCCACAGAGAAATAATAGGCATTCAATGGTAGTTGTTCAGTCAACAACAACAAAAAAATGCCTCACAGTATTATGCCTAGCTCCAACTCAGATAACATGATCAAATAGCTAAGGGATTTATTTGTTTGACTCTCTCTCTCTGTCTCTCTCTGTCTCTGTCTCTCTCTCCCCTTCCCTCTCTGTCTTCCTTCCTTCTTTTCTCATTAAAGAACCACATTGTTTGAGAAAGCTCCTGAGACTATCTGGGTATGACAGAGATACTCTACTACCACTGTGTATTTGAGCTCTAATGACAAGTAACAGCAGAACCTTAAAAAACATTTTCTTCTTACCAGTTTAGCGGGCTGAACAGAACCATTTCTTAATAAGTGACTGACTAGTCAAATCAAAAGATGACCACAAACCCCTGGTAAGTACTGTTGAAACTTCCATATCATTCTGACCCATTAGTAGTTGGGGTACAAGGTTTATCTGAATAATAAGACAACTTCTGAATCAGATATCCCCTTTGCATTAACTCCTATTTCCAGGAGGAGAATTTGTTTCTCAGGGGTTGTCTCTCCACAAAAGAGAAGGAACATTTATTTTATTATTTCATTTCAACAGGATATTTCAGTAAGGTTTCCAATTTTCCAATGAAATGATCAACTCTAAGTGGACCAAGGGTACAAGAAGTATGGGAAGTTTTCACTTAACAACCAAAATGATTCTTCCAGATTAATATACCTATTTGGCTGAATATTCATTACAAGAATCACTCTGAAAGTAATTTTTGGTCCAATCTTGGTGAGTACCACTGTATTGGGTGTAATGAAGAATTATTCCTAACTGTTAAGAACTCAAAATTACTCTATAATCTTCACCAAATAGCCACGAGTAACACTTACCACACAGGCTAAGCAAGTTTTTCCCTAAAAAGGCAACAAAATTGTCCTCAATGCTTAACTGAGCCAGCAGACCAAAGCTTGAACCATCGATTGTGGCTTTCTGGTTCCCTAAATGTAAAAGCTCATCTCACAGGAATGTGGGGCTTTTCAGGTTCCAGTTGAGCCCAAGAGAATCAGGTCTATTTCCTTGCTGAATATTCTTTCCATGCTATTACATGAACTTATTTTGTTAAATGCTCCATGGTCTAGGAGTATATAATTTTGTTCCTATTCTAAACCTGAACCACCAGGCCTGGCTCAGGCCTACTTTGAAACATGCGCCCTTTGGTCATCGGCAGCCTTAACTAACCAAAATGATAACTGTGACAGATTCAGTTAGAGAGAGGGACAAAGGTGCAGATTACATTCCTGTGAGTCTAGTGGGAGGGAGAAGGAGGAGAGATAAAGGAGGAAAGTAAAGTCCAACAGCAAAAAAAAAGCCTGCATTTGATTTTAAAAAATATAACAAATACTTCAAAATTTGATTCACTTCAAAATTGTGGTCATTTAAGGGGGGAGAATAAAGGGGAGAATGTATTTTTTTTAAAGACAAGGTGGGGGTGGTAGGGGAGAGAGAAAGAGAGGAAGAAGGGAGACTGGAAGAGGGGAAAGGAATAAAGGATGTGGGAAAGAGAATAAGGGGAGGGAGGGAGGACAGATGGATAAAGAGGCTAAAAATAGGGACAGACAGTAGAGGAAGGAAAGAGAGAGTGAAGTAGGGAGAAAAACACAGAATAGTTTGTGAGGTGGGTTTTTTTTTTACCTTATTAACTTCTTTTTTTTTAACTCTTTAACTGTTCTAATAATTAATTCCTTGGGGATTCTACTCAAAATTCAATAGCCATACATCCTGGTGATATTACTTTTTATACTGCAACAGTATACTAGGTCAGACAACTTTTACCAGAACAATATTACCTTAAAATCAGGTAAAATCAAGTGTAAGGCAGGATCTTTTCCTTGGGTTAGAGGTTTCTCACTCTGACTATAGCACCCTTGTAATATAGTTCTTCCAAGATCAGCTTTTAGGTAGTCAGAAATAAAATAAAATCTTGCTTAGGAATTTCCATCAGGTTTCCACCATGATTGTTAATGGATATGGATTAATCAACCAGATTCATTAACTTTTAGAAGAGTGATATTTACTAAGGTGTTATTTGAAGAACTGTCAATACAAAACATCCTCCCAAAAGTCTGTGTTGCACTCTCCCACTAGTACATGCATGAAGAAGCCATGGGAAAGTAGGCTCAAGCTTAGAGAGTACAGGAGGACTATGGGAAGGGTCACTTACATGTCCAATCCTCCCAGTCCTCTGATGACTTCTTGTGCTGTTCTTGCTGGGTGAGGAGCCTTGGTTGGGCATGTTGGGTATGTGGGGGCCTGCTCTCTGCAGGGCTTGTTGTTCTTCCAATTGAGTACATCCCCCATCGACTTAAGCTTTTTGCTAAGGTAGGATCCTTGGCAAGGGCTCTGTTAGACTATTTCACAAAGAACCAAAACTCTCACCCTAGGACCAAGTCTTCTTAGTTGTTGTTGTTGTCTTTCCTCAGTATTGGCTGTGTGGCATACTGTCTCCTGAGAAGCAGGATCTCAGCCACAGGGTCTCCCTTTCTTCCTTCCATCCACAGAAGGTTGGGGCATAGGAGGTCATATCCTTCTCAGGCTGTCTCCTACAGTCATGTGCTTAGGCTACAAGATGCCATTACTGATGATGGGGGTGGAGAAAAAGACCCTCTCCACCTTGAAGTACACTGCCAGAGATGTAAGCAAATCCCCAGAGAGGATGGCCCCAGGAGCTTAATTCTTTTTCCATGCTAGCTGGCTGTCTTGTTTACTGACTCTACAAGGGCGGTTCCTCCATTTTAAAATCTCCACCTGTCTCACTTGCCTATATAAATGGGAAGGCACAGAAAAGGCACTGAAGCAATCCACCCCAGGGGTAAATCCATCTCTCTGCCAATCTTCTTCTGGATTTACTGACCCTGTCAAGTGTCTGATACCCTTACTTTAATTAAGTCCATTGGTAGACTCAACTGATGAGAATGTTTATCAACATCCCCCAGCCCTGCCCCATCCAAATAAATACAGTATGATTTGGGCATGAGTCAGGAACCAACAACTTCAAGTATCCAGAAAGGCTCTTTGTTGAGCTGAACCCTGAAAAGAATTAGGGCTTCCAAAGGAAGAGAAATGAACACTTTATACATGGGGAACAGCACGTACACGAGGCAGAGCATGGGAGGTTACATGCAAGGAACGGTCATTAGGCCAGATTGGTTATAGTATAGTACCTGTTAGAAGAGCAATGAGCAATCATCCTGCAAAGATGTTCTGGAGAAAGGTTATGAAGGATGTAAAATACCAAGCAGAAAAAGTTATACTTTATTCAAGAGGCAGTAGGAAACTACTGTAGCTTCTTAAATGTGGAGCGGCAAACGAAATTTGGATTCAGTTCAAGGGCTGCACTTGAGGGCCTCGTGTGTCGTCAAGGCCACAGGTTCCCTAATCCTGGACTAGATAACCTCTAAGGTTCTTCCAGTTGTAAAACTATGATTTCCCCACCTCAGTAACTGCAGAGGGCCTGGACTTCTCTGAGACATCTCTATTGACTGATTCAATCAATCTACCAAGGAAATTTTAACTACATGAAAAAAGTTCTAGATCAATTTGGAAGGAGTAAAGATCATTGGATGAAGTGAAATGAAGCCAAATGGGGAGAGTGGTGAAACTGGCTAAAAACAAAGAAACAAACAAAAACCAGCCAGAAAACAACAGCAACACCACCTTGGTTACAACCTGTGGATTTTGAAAAATCATCAAACCATTTTGAAACCAGTGGTGATGAAGAGAAAACAATTCCATCCAAGCCCCAAGTGGTTCTCTCGGGATGCTTAGTCCCCTCCATCCCACAGAAGGACTTGGTGAACATTGAAAGGCCCAGAGGATCTGGATTTTCTATCAATATCTTGGTGGTGTTCCTTGAAAAGCAGTGACTAGTGGCAGTGTCTACATGGGAGCCAAGGACAAACTAGAAATCGTGAGGAAAGGCGGTTTTCAGACTAGACCAGGTCTCAGAACAAAAGCTATCCCACACCCAAGAGGACCTCTGCAAGAGGTGATGAGGACTCAGCAAACAGAAGCTGTCCACTATTTCTTTTAAACTGTATAATCGCAGCTTAAAAATATACCATGCTGAAAATTTTAGGCTGTATGTCTTAACCAAAATACCAAATCTCCAGCATAAATTATCGAACTATATTGCCCAGTTAGAAATCAAATTAGATTACTGCTTAGTCAAGCTGATACATTACCATAATCATTTGGGAAGACTATGGGTAATACCTGATGAACCAGTACATATTGTGGCTTGTCTCATGTTGGCCTGATTCATTGAAATGTAAGCTTCATATATTTCTTTGTATCCCTAGCCTACCACTGTGTCTGGTACCTAGTAGGTGCTTAATAAATGCTTGATGATTGATCCGTTTCACTGTAAGATCAGCTTAAATAGGAAAGATGAGCAATAATATGATCTGAAGAGATAGTAATGAATATATTTGACACCATTAGTACAACAAAATCAGTCAAAAAACAAGGTGTTCTGGGAGCCAAGATGGCGGCATAGCAGCAGCAATATATCGCAGCTCTGACATAGCCACCCCAAAATACCCATAAAATATGACTCTAAACTAATCCTAGAATTCCAAAACGCACACAGATATACCTTCCACTAAAGTCAGCTTGGCTACGAGGAACCATATCAGCTCTGTGAACCGAAACCAGTCTGGCCTGAAGCCCTGGCTGAGCCCCGGGGGCAGCTAGACGGGAGGAGCCTCAGATTAGCGGCAGCTGCGTGCAGAGTTCAGAACTAGGTCAGAGGGGATTGCGAATTTAGGAGGGTAAAGCAGTCCAGCTGAAAGGCCTCCAGGGCGGGAAAGCGAAAGGCAGAGGTTTTACACCCGCCTCTGCGTTGCAGCTTCCGTGCCCGCAGCCTGCAGACAGCAGGGGGACTAAGCGATTGTTCAGAGGCCGAGTGCTCTTGCGCTGAGCAGCCTGGATCCAGATTGCAGTCTTGGGCTCTCGGTCCTGGAGTCTTCATTATCCAGTGAGCCCAGAAGTAAGTAGGAAGGGTCCCAGCACCTTCCTGAGAGCTACGGCATCCAGGAGGACCCCAGCGATTTGGGACAGAGCTTTCCCTTCTGGAAGTAGAGCCCCACAGAGATTTAAAAAAAAAATCACGGACTGACCAGCCATGAGTAAGAATAAGCATAAGAAGCAAAGTAAGAACAGCACCCAAACCCTAGATTCCTTCCTTGGGGAAAAGAAAGATCATGGGAGAGAGAGGGAGGAGGAGAGTGCAGCCAGAGCTCCCCCACCAGGGGCTTCCAATAAACATGAAGAATGCCTTAAAGCTAGAGATGAGCTGAAGAAGG
>CM053581.1:564586801-564629909 GCA_028627135.1 Pseudochirops cupreus
CTTGTCCTTCCAGTGGGGGTGGGTGACGAGGGAGGAAGAGAAAGAATCTAGAATCTAAAGTTCCATAATCAAATGTTATAAATATATATCTATATATATATATGCAATTATTATTATTATTATTATTATTAACTACATGCAACTGGAACTTGAGATACACAGACACTGTGGTTGGGAGATCCATCCTGCCCTACCGAAAAGTCAGAGCGGTGAGGGGGGAAGACATAGGAGAGAATAGATTGGGGGAGAGGGGATACACTGGGATGGCTGTTTTGGGGTGTTGGGAAGGGGAAAGATGGGGAGAAAATATGTAACTCAAAATCTTGTGGAAATGAATGATGTGAACTAAAATAAAATTTAAAACAAACAAACAAAAAAACAACAACAGGGTGTTCCAAAAGTATTAGTATAGTTTTAAGCTTTAATAGCACAAGCTATTATCACTTTAATAATTTAAGATATTAAAATTCAGAATTGTGCTAAGATTTTTGGGATACCCAGTACAGACATTTAAGAGAAAAACTAGAATCCTATAGCTTAAATTCTTCGTGAATTTTGACATATAGTTATACTATTATCTCTTCGTCATTATTATACAATCAGAATTTTTGAGCTAGAAGGAAAAGTAGGGATCACTTTAAGTTCAGAGGTTCTTAACCTGGGGTTCATGGAAATCCAAGAGATCCATGGAGAAATTCCAGAGGGTCCATGAAATTGGATGGGAAAAATTACATCTTTATTTTCACTGACCTAGAATTGCAAGTTAGCATTTCCTTTTATTATGAATGTAGGCAATAGACTATTGGTCTGAGAAAGGGGCTAATAGGTTCACCAGACTGCCAAAGTGGTCCAGGATAAAAAGAATCCTTAATTAAGCCCAATGAACTCTTCTTACAGATTTAGGAAACTGACACCCAGAGAAACTGAGTTTTCCAGGGCCACATAACTAAATTGCTTCCTTTGAAAAATTATTTTTCCAACATTATAAGAACATTGTAGTTTTCAAAAACATTTTTGATTCATTTTTCTGATATTTAAGAATATGAAGAAACAATAAGTAAATTTCTGGCTTCCTTTTTTTTTTTAAGGGAAAAGAATGTTCTAATATATAAAAATACAACATAGATAGGCTACAGTTTGTTCAAGCACACCACAGTGACTTTCTAGGCTAGAGTCCAATTATATGATGCATGGAAGAGCTGGGGAGCCCTGTGCCTACTCATAAAAAAAGGTTTCAGATAAAAGACTTTGTAAATTGTTTACAAGTTTTAACTATCTTCGACCTGGCAATACCCACTATTCTGTTTTGTGACCAAAGGGAGAAACTTTCAGTGAATGTTAGAATTAATGGGGTAATGATAGTGGCACTAATTTATAGCCTTCCTACACACACACCCACACACCCACACCCACACCCACACCCACACCCACACACACACACACACACACACACACACACACACACACAGAGCCCAAACACACACACAGGAGCTTCCTACAAGGGCAGGTTCTGGAGGATGTTCAGAAGCTCCTGGCCTGGCCACCTTCTTTTTCATTCTGATCTCATTTTTCCTCAAGTCAATGCCCTACTGAGAAACTCAGACATGCATGGGCTTTGTAATGCATTCTCTTGGAATGGTCTGAGACATGAGATTATTTCCTTCTGCATAGATGAAATGAGTCTCCTGAGCTTCCTCTTGATATGGACACTGCAGTTCCACAGACCAGAAGCAAATCTGAATATGTCTTCTGGGCCCAGAAGCAAACAAGTCTTGCAAATGACTGAGAATTAGCAACCAGAACAGAAGGGAAAAAAGTGGAGATGGTTGCCTCCTACTGAGAAGGGCCCTTCATCTCAACCAAATTTCTAAGCAGTTCTTAAATATCAGTTGATAAACTGACTGACATACCTGCACCCATCCAGCTGAGAGACAATTAAAAGGCTGCCGCCTGGGAGACGAGCCCCACATATGACCTATGGTACCCCGTAAACAACAAATGAACCAATCTGTTGTTGAAAAGTGATAAGCGTTAGAAGCCACTGTTCCACTTAGAGCAACAGAGTTCATTTGATCACCTAGTCCCATCAAGTTATGGAGAGAGGGGAAGCTGGGCTTTGGAGCCTGCCAAGAGAATAAACAGGGCCACATAAACAGGGCCATAAAGAGCAGCGCTTGAAGGGAAGAGGATTTTTGTTTTGAGATTATAAAAAGAATGTGTCAGACCAAAGAAATGAATAGAAAAGAACCCAGCAGTAGAGAAATCAGGCAGAGTCCTGGTTTATGGGTGAGGCGAGGAGAGAGACAGAGACAGAGAGATGAAGAGAGACATGGATACAATCAGAGAGACTGAGATAGACATAGAAAGAGGAAGAGAGAGAGAAGAGAGACAGTGACAGAGAGAGATTCAAAGAAATAGAGAGAGAGGCAGAAAGACAAAAGAGAGAGAACGAGAGAGAGACAGAGACAGAGAGAGACAGAGACAGAGAGAGAAAGAGACAGAGAGAGAAAGAGAGAGAGAAAGAGAGAGAGAGACAGAAGAGAGAGAGAGAGAGAGAGAGAGAGAGAGAGAGAGAGAGAGAGAGAGAGAAAGAGAGAGAGAGAGAGAGAGAGAGGAGATTACCAGGCCTATGTGACTTCAGTTTGCAGGCAGTGTTAAATTCTGTACACACAGAAGAACTCTGCCTTTTCTGTAGAACTTCATATATAAACAGCAGGGACACATTTGGAAAACTATGTTTCCTGGCAGGAACTTCTCCTTTGCAGCCTCAATTCAACTCACCAAGCATTAATTGCCTGCTGGTACAAAGCAATGCTTGCCCCTCCCTGGGCACATCCACAGCTAAGTAAGTGTGGGATCTGTGAGCATCCCTTCTGAGTGTCCACATGCCAATATACACTTATATCGATGAATTAGGGCTTGAGAACAAGTCTACTTCTCCCTCTCAGGGTTGTATCCCTGAGGAATCAGTGAAGTCTTCTCCGATGTGTTCTTCACATGATTAGCCATCAGTGATTAGCAATCAAGGTCATTTAATCAGCTAACATCAATTAGCTTTTTACAAAGGGCTATTTTTCTAAGATAGATCAAGGACAGAAGTACAAATATTTCCCTCCAATCCTTAGTGCATACTTTTTCCCATACCACCTCAATCCCTGGGGAAAATGGGCTCAAGCTTAGAGCAGTTCCTAGATGGCATTTGTTCCCATCAAGTTCAGTTCTGAATGTGTCACAGCTGATGGATTAGTCACTGTCTGTCCCTCTTGGTTGCCTTTAGTCTTCTATCCTGAGTCACTGAAGACTTCTCTCCTCAGTGGGTTTGATTGTCCTTCTTCCACATGGGGTATAGATTCCTTCCACTGAAATGGAAGAATCAGGAGGATGGAAGGTTTTGGGGGAGAACTATAGGTCAGTTTGAGGCCATTAAGAGCTGCCATAGTGCATAGAATTCTAGACCTAGAGCCAGAAAGACTCTTCTTCCTGAGTTCAAATCTATCCTCAGACACTTATTAGCTGTGTGACCCTGAGGCCTGTTTGCCTCAGTTTCCTCATCTGTAAAATGAGCTGGAGAAGGAAATGGCAAACCACTCCAGTATCTTTGTGGAAAACAAAACAAAAAAGACTTCCAAGATTACACAGGTAGTATGTAGCTGAAAAGGGATTTGAAATTAGCACCTCTGACTCCAAGCCATTGCTTACAGAACCCAGCTAGGAGACAATGATAATAACCATAATAGGTATTTATAAAGTGCTTTAAAGGTTATAAAATGCTTTACATGCAGAGGAGAAAATTGAGTTTCACAATAACCCTGCGAGATGGGGGCTATAGGTGGTATTATTACAGATAAGGAAACTGAGACCCAGAGAACCTCTGAGTAAACCTCTGAGCCATGGACACAATTAGTGAGTATTGGAAGTGGGGTCAGGGTTATCTCCCACTTACACAGATGAGAACAGAGAGGCCTAGAGTCATGCAAATTGTGTCAGAGTTGGGATTTGAACCCAATGCCTATTCATGGTTGTTCAGTGATTCTTTGTGAATCTTGGGGGTTCTCTTGGCAAAGATACTGGAGTAGTTTGCCATTTCCTTCTCTAGCTCATTTTACAGATGAGGAAACTGAGGCAAACAGGCCTCAGGGTCACATAGGTAGTGTCTGAGGATAGATTTGAACTCAAGGAAGATGAGTCTTCCTGACTCCAGGCCTAGCTCTCTATGCACTATGGCGCTGCCTAGTTGACCCTCATTCATGATACCATATTGCATTTCTAAGTCACTCCCCTACACACACAACTGGGGCTCTTTTCTGGCTTGGGAAAATACTTTTAAGAGAACCCACTTTCCACCCATATGTACCCATTAATAAAAGCAATAAGAAGCCTATATCTTATCCTTCTTCTTCCCTTTTACTCCCATCAGCCATTACCCAATGGGAATATATCCAGCAACTCCTCTGTACTCAGCACTCTGCTAGGCACAGTGGGAGAGCCAAGTACAGCATGGCCCCTGCCCTCAAAGACTACATCGGCTACTGGTGTTCTCTGGTAAGGAGGCAAGAGCCAGAGTTCTCTAATAACACTTTGAGTCAGATAAGGATTAAGGATTTATAAAACTTTATGGATCCATCAATGAAAATTGTAAACTCTAATGGCAGGGACTGTTTGTCTAGCATATATTAGGTTTCTAGATTTAGAAGGGACCTCAGAGGCCCTCTGGTCCAAATCTTTCATTTTCATAGATGAGAAAAGTGAGGGTTGACATAACTAGTCACACAGGTATCAATTGGCAGAGTTAGGCAGAATTCAGGTCTTAAGACTCTAAATGCAGTGCATGTAAACATCAGACAAAAGCATGATGATGGGTGGCCCTCTTCCCTCCAGCCATCGTCCGTCCTCTCACAAAGATACCCAGAGTCCTCCTGGTTTTCCAGATCCTGAGTAGAGTCACCTGGCCTGGCAGGTCATGTTCCCAGGACCTGCTCTCTCTTCCCCTGCCCTCCCTGCCCCTACCAGAGTCTGGCTGTGGGAAATCTCAGAGACAAAAGTGAAAAGAGGTCCTCATATCTTAGTCCAAGGCGAACAGGGTCAGTGGGTAGAACAGGATGGCAAAGTGTTGCCCCAATTCAAGCTGCTTCTTAGTCCAAGGCAAACAGGGTCAGTGGGTAGAACAGGATGGCAAAGTGTTGCCCCGATTCAAGCTGCTTCCAACAGCATCTGTCCACACACACGCATGCAGTAATGTCATTTCAAAATAAATGAGGCTAATTCTACCCTTTACATGTGGTCTTTCATCTCAAGGTTTCAAAGGGCTTTCCCACAAAGGATTCTCCACCCAGGTTTTACATAAATATAAACTGAGGCATTTGTGGAGCCCTTTGAGCTTTTAAAAAGAAAAAACATTTTGTTTTTTAAAAGTACTTTTATTATTAGGAAGTAAAAGTGGCTGAGCTCCTAGCCCTAACCCAGGACCCCACAGCAAAGGAGAGCTGGAGAGAGAATCCCAAAGTCTAGATACCTTCCCCTCCCCCAGACCACATCCCCTCTGCCGGCTGACTAGATAATTAAAATCTCAACTTGAGTAGGCAGAGAGATGGGACAAAAATCTCTAACCCCAAACCAGAAACACTCAAGACTGACTCACACTCATCAAGTCAGAGACTTGCAAACATTCATCTAAAAGAAATTTTTTTGAAGAAATGAGACAGCCATCGCCTTAATCCCCTGACCTAGTGAACTCTGTCTTTGGGTCACTGACGCATCCCTGACTCCACGGGGAGTTCCAGCCACATCTGCATTGCCACGGAGCAGGAAGGCTGAGCCTGGGGGCTGTTAGGGGTGGTGCTGGCCCGGGTTTAGGAGCAAAGGAAAGACTTAGCATCCCTGAGTGAGCCGGCTGTGAGTCACTGGTGGGGGGTTGTTTTTCCGGGTTCTGGGTTTGAGTCACCGCCCTTCCTGCTGCTCCTTGGCCAGGCTGAAATGCCAGAGCAACATGTCCTTTGATGAGGGATACTGCTTCAGAAGAGCAGTGATGCTGAAAGAGACGCTCCCATGAAACACTGTAACCAGACGTAATTGAAAAGTTCCCACTGCTTGTCTGTGTATACAAGAGGGTAGCACGGATAAAGAACGCATGGTGGGAGGGCGGGAGGAGAGAGAGACGGAGACACAGAGACACAGAGACACAGAGACACACACACAGAGAGAGAGAGAGAGAGAGAGAGAGAGAGAGAGAGAGAGACCGAGAGAGACAGAGACAGAAAGAGGAAGAGAGAGACACAGAGAGACATACACAGAAGGAGAGAGGGAGAGAGAGAGAGGAGAGAGACAGAGAGAAAGAGAGAAAGAGAGAGAGAAGCATATGTGGAGAGGAAGCCCCTGTGAAACCGGCTGTGGTAAATCTAGACAATTGCCCATGCACACCAGCACCCGGGTGGCCGTTTTCCATCCATGCGTTTGCACATGTGCCATGTGTACATGTACACGCATGCATATGTGCATGTGCCTCCCACCATCCCCTGATGCAACATCCTTGCTCAAGGCCTCAGGCTCTTAACCTTTTTGTGGGTCCTGAGCCCCTCTGCAGTGTGGTAAAGCCTAGGGATCCCTTCTCAGAATAATGATCTTAAATGCACAAAATACAAACCTGGTTTTACAAAGAAAACCAATTATATTTAAAATAAAATTATATAAGAAGACAAAATTATAAAAATTGATTTTTTTTTGAAACCCAAGTTTGAGGACCTCACATTAAGAAACCCTTCCCCAAAGAAATCCTGGTGGTATCAGAGCCATCACTGAACAAGTTATTGGTCTAAGCCCCACAAAGGGGCCTGAACGATCTCTTGAATTCTGGTCCATCCTTAAGTCATAGGAACTCCAGAGTTGGAGAGCACCTCAGGGACCATCTGGTCCACTGGGCACAGTCAGAGGATCTCTTCTTCCACATCCAAACTTTGCTCGAATCAGTTGATAAATACATGTCCATTAAAGATCTTCAGTCTTTCCAGGGAGGGAGTGGGCAGCCATGTTTAGAGATGGCCCATTGAGGTTTGGATAGTGCTGTTAAGAGAGGTTTCCCTTTCCTCTCCTTTATAAATAGCATATGTTGCATGGGTAATATGAACACAGTGCATCGTGTTTTGCTTCCTGAAGCAAAAACCAGGCGAAGATGTGTCCGAATTCATAAAGCCTTCTTTGAGAGGACTCAGGTGTGTTTGAAGAGACTTCTGGAGAAATTCAGAGCTATTTAACGGCTGTTTGAGAAATGAAGCCAGAGATGTTTGTTTTGTTGTCCTATTTTCCTGTTTTCATTCTAAACTTCCCTAGGGGAATAAACATCCTGAGAGTACCTCGTTGTTCTTTTTGCTGCATTTAAGGCAAGGATTTTTTTTTTCTTAAAAATTACCACTCTTGTTCTCTTTCATGTTTCCTTCTCTAAGTATAGCATGATTGTAAGGCATTTTGTCACGGTGACCAAACACTGGACTCTACCCAGCTCCTCCCCGAGTCGTTATGTAACATCATCCCTACTATGAGTATGAGTTTCTTGAGGGAAGAGAGAGTATTTTTGCCTTTCTAAGTATCTTCTTCTTTTTTTTTTTTAAGTATCTTCAATTCTTAGCACTGTGCCTGGCATACAGTAGGTACTTAATAAAAGCTTGTTTGCTTCTTCCTCCCTTCCTTCCTCCCTCCCTCCCTTCCTTTCTTCCTTTCTTTCTTCCTTTCTTCCTTCCTTTCTTCCTTCCTTCCTTCCTTCTCTCCTTCCTTCTTTCCCTCCTTCCTTCTTTCTGTCCTTCCTTCCTTCCTTTCTTTCTTCCTTCCTTCCTTCTTTCCTTCCTTCTTTCCTTCCTTCCTTCTTTCTGTCCTTCCTTCCTTCTTTCCCTCCTTCTTTCCTTCTTTCTGTCCTTCCTTCCTTCTTTCCCTCCTTCCTTCCTTCTTCCTGTCCTTCCTTCCTTCCTTCTTTCCTTCCTTCTTTCCCTCCTTCTTTCCTTCTTTCTGTCCTTCCTTCCTTCTTTCCCTCCTTCCTTCCTTCTTCCTGTCCTTCCTTCCTTCCTTCTCTCCTTCCTTCTTTCCCTCCTTCCTTCCTTCTTTCCTTCCTTCCTTCCTTCCTTCCTTCCTTCCTTCCTTCCTTCCTTCCTTCTTTCCCTCCTTCTTTCCTTCTTTCTGTCCTTCCTTCCTTCTTTCCTTCCTTCTTTCCCTCCTTCCTTCCTTCTTCCTGTCCTTCCTTCCTTCCTTTTTTCCTTCCTTCCTTTCTTCCTTTGTTCCTTCCTTCTGTCCTTCCTTCCTTCTTTCCTTCCTTCCTTCCTTCTTTCTGTCCTTCCTTCCTTCCTTCTTTCCCTCCTTCCTTCCTTCTTTCTGTCCTTCCTTCCTTCCTTTTTTCCTTCCTTCCTTTCTTCCTTCGTTCCTTCCTTCTGTTCTTCCTTCCTTCCTTCTTTCCTTCCTTCCTTCCTTCCTTCTTTCCTTCCTTCTTTCTGTCCTTCCCTCCTTCCCCCCTTCCCTCCTTCCTTCCTTCTCCAGTTCTTTCCTACTATTCCTGGTATATACGAAGTCTTTAATAAATGCTTGCTCACTAATACCCTCCCTTTTGCTACCATCATTGGAAGTCCCCCTGGGTCTAGAAAACCCCCAGTGCGCGCAGTGAGGAGGCGACACACCTTTTTATTTACCTTCACCTCATTGCTTATAGGCTTGTAATCTTTGTAGACATCATCCATCAACTCCTGGGACGTTTCATTTCCTTCTTCAGTGAGTTCAGTGTCTGGTTCACAGCATTTCTCTCCTCCCTGGCTTCTGCTTTGATACTAAGGGACTTCAATGTTGGTTTTCTTCTGAATTAATGAACACACACACACACACACAAATAAACATTTCCATATACATAGTATGACAAAAGAAGAGAATAGTACAAGGTTGACTCTCTGTTACAAACGACTTATTTTTCTTTTAAATACCTAATAAATTTGGTGTGTAAGTTTCAAAACTGTCTTACTTGTCTTTGAGGCCTTTCCTATATTCTTTTCTGTACATTAAAAAATAAAAAAGATGTTTCAGTGACCCATTTTCTTTTTTCTTCCTTTCTCCTTCCTTCTACTCCTTCCCTCTCTCACTTCCCTTCCTTTTTTCTTCCTTCCTTTCTGCCATCTTTTCTCTTTCCTTCTTTCCTTCGTTCCTTCCTTCCCTCCTTCTCTCCTTTCTTTCTTTCTTCCTTTCCCTTCCTTCCTTCCTTCTTTCCCTCCCTCTCTCCTTTCTTTCTTCCTTTCCCTTCCTTCCTTCCTTTCTTTTTTATTTTTTTCTTTCTTTCTTTCCTTTCTCCCTCCCTCCTTCTCTCTCTGTCTCTTTTTCTTTCTCTAATTATAACCATTATTCTATCTTTCGCTCTGTCCTATGACTACAATCCTTCATCCTTACCATGGCCTCCATTACCTGCCATCCCTCAGCTCTTTTCTAGGCCATCAGTCTTGCACTGAATATAATTTCTCCCCTTCCCTATCTTGAACGTGCCCTAAGCAATAGGAAAACAAAGGTTTAAAGCCAGCTGTTATTATTATTGATACCTTGCTATGACAACACTGCATAAGAGAGAGGACAGAGGAGGCCAAGAATCGTAGATCAAGAGCTCAGCAAGACCTACAAGGCCATTGAATTGAAATCCTCCATTTTAGGCAAGCATCTGAGGTGGGCTCTGAATCAAGGCCTTCAGACCATAGAGCCAACATGCTTTCTATTGTGCATTACAAAGGAAATCAATTACATTAAGATATAATTTTCAAAATATTTTTCATAAAACTAGGTTTGAGGACATCATGTTAAGAACCCTACCTGGTGCTATCAAAGACAATACTGAAGGAATTGGGCTGAAAAATCTCTTAAATCTCTAAATCATGGGATCTCAAGAGTTGGATGGTACCACAGAGACTGAGTGGTCCAGTGGGCACTGGATCAGGAATCTTCTCTATTGCATTCAAACTTTGCTTGAATTAATCAATAAAAAACAGTTACTAACTCACTTCTAATGTTCCCCATTATCCCTGAACTACCTTTCCATAGTTAAGTAAGGTGCAAGAAGAATGGGCAAGTTGGCCAAGCATATCTCTAATCTAATCTCATTGATATTTAAATGGATCATAATCAGGAGGAACAGAACATATGGCTCTATTACCAGCCTTGGAAGCTGAGTCTATATGATAAAAAACACCAGATTGAACAACAGTTGAGCTAACATAGGTGACAGGGCCTTGGATTCCAACAAAGTTGATTGATTAATTGTGTGATTCAAGATGGTTATAACTGGACCAGTTCCCAAAGGGTGATTCAGTTGGCAGAAGGATTGGGATGAGAGAGGAAGAATCCACACCCCACATTTGACACAGGAAAGCAGATGACCACATGTCCTTTACAAAATGCAGATAAAACAAGTAAAAACAGCTCCAGCTTTTTAGATGCTTTAAGAGTGGGAGCTGGAACACCACGGCAGTAGGAAAAAGAATGGAAATGAACAGAAAGTGGAAAGAAGGCCAGATTCAGATTCAGAGAAACTGGGTTCAGATCCCAGCTCTGATATGACCAGGGGAACCTGAAGCAAGCCTCTTAGCTTCTCATCTTTAAAATGAAAGGGACTGGACTAGAAGACTTCAAAATCTTCCACCAGATCCAAATCTAGGGTTGTATGTTCAGGTGTTTACACAGCTTGAAACTGAAACCTGGGTGCATGGAGTTAGGATTTACTCTATGTGCACCTAGGAAAGGGTCTTATTTCCATGATCACGATAGCTGACATTTAGGGAAAGGAGTAAGTGTTTATACAGTACCTACTATGTGCTAGGTAAGCCCTTTACAAACATTATCTCGTTTGAGCCTCACAACAGTCCTGGGCAGGACATGCTATTATAACTCCTACTTTACAGTTGAAGAAACTAAGGCAGACAGAGGTTAGGTGACTTGCCCAGGGTCACATAGCTTGGAAGTGTTTGAAGCTGGATTTGAGCTCAGGTCGTTCTGACTCCACACCTAGCAAGCTATCCATTGTGCCATCTAGTGTTTTAAGGTTTGCAAAGCCTTTTACACATTACCTGATTTGATTCCCATGATAACCCTGTGGGATATGTGTCACAGGTATCATCCCTGTTTCATAGATCAGGAAACAAAGCCTCAGAGAGGTCAAGTGACTTACCCCTAGAGTGACACAGCCAGGAAGGCTGGGAAGGGGAATTTGAACTCATGTCCCTTCTGATTTCAAGTCAAGAGGCCCTTCTGCTATATGGCTCTGCCTCTTAGTTATACATAATCAGGGGGAGTCTATGCACCCATGTATGCCAATCCCTCTACAAGACAGAGAAAACTCAGTCCCAGTCAAGTTATCCAGACTAGTTTTGAGTATTTTGATCATGAGTCTTTCATTGACTGTTTTTAAGACATCAAAAGTTGATCACCTCAGAAATAAACTTTACTGATCTCCACCATCAGTCTAGGATAGTCACAGAAGAAGAAAGGAGAGCTGTTCAATTCAAGATCCTTGTGCCTCCCCTTCCATGAAATGTCTCATATGGAAGTGAAAAAAAAGAATCCAGATGTGGGGAGATAGAAGGAGTGAGAGAGAACAGAGGGAAGGGAGAGGGGGGGGAGAGAAGAAGAAGAAGAAAAAGAAGAAGAAGAAGAAGAAGAAGAAGAAGAAGAAAAAGAGGAAGAAGAAAAAGAGGAGGAGGTGGAGAGGGGAGAGAGAGAGAGAGAGAGAGAGAGAGAGAGAGAGAGAGAGAAGGAGAGAGAAAACAGGGAGGGAAAAGAGAAGGAAAAAGATGTATCTTTCTATAGCAAAATATTTGTCCATACATACATACACACATACACACATACATACATACATTACATACATTACACACATACATACATTGCACACATACATTACATACGTACATATATTACATACGTACATACATACCTACATAGACTTACGTGTACATGTGTGTTATAAAACACACGTTCTCAGCAATAAGAAAACAAAATTTTTAAGTCAGCTATTATTGTTCTTTTTATTTAGATCACAGGTTTTTTTCCAAATAAAAGGCGGCCTCGTGGCCACCATGCACCTTATTAACTACTCAGTTTGTTTGAAAAAACGGCGATGAGATCTTAGAGGTCCAGCAGGAGCCTAGGTTTAGTTAGGAGGGAGGCCCCAAGTCCTCTGGTCCAACCTGGCTCCTTTCAGAAAAAAGCCAAGAAACCTGAGGCCCCCGTTAGTGCTCAAGGTCGCCCGTGTACGTCTGAGAGAGCGAGCTCCTGAAACACCTGGTCGCTTTTTGGTGGCACGTAGTTAGTGCCAGGAGGGTGCACCAATAAACAAAGAACTCCCACACCCTATTGTGGCTTTACACTTACTTAACCTATTATTCATGGCCACAGATCTACAGTCCTGTGACACAAGGGAACAAGGGAAGATTGGATTTTCTCGGATGAGGGCCATTCTCATTTTAGAGAACCTTAGTAGATGCCCTTCTTGATCTTGGACGTTTTACATTGGATAAATGGACCTGACTGATGTCTTGGTCACAATGCCGTCATATCAGATAGCCAGCACAGCTTCATCCAATCAATTATGTGGCCATGGATTTGGGGAGTTTAAAGATCTAATTGGGCCTTTATAAGTTTGATTCACTTGATATTGATTTTTCCCTCTTAAGTGAAAATGGAATGTAGTCAACATAATATTTGAAAAAGGCAGCAACCAAAGCTAAGATGATCATTGTCCAATCAGGCTCTTGCATGCCAATGGAAAGTTAAGTGTCAATGATTTCTGGAACCCAGTGGAAAGGGGAGTGTAGCATGTGGAATCCAATACTATTACCTGCTCTGAATAATCTGGCTTTGAAAAATGTTATTTTATACCTAACCACCAAATGATCCTCTATGATTTAGTCCCCCCAAAACCACATCCAAGCCTTACCAAACATCTCTATGCTGCTTTTAATGGCATGTCAGCAGCTTTTGACTCATTCAATAGTAACCAACTTGGGCACAATGTATTTATCATCTTTGTCCTCCCCTCTTCTTCTTCCCCCTTTATTCCTCTCCTCTCCTCTCCTCTCCTCTTCTCTCCTCTTCTCTCTCTCTCCCTTCATCCCTCCCTCTCTCTCTCTCCCTCTCTCTCCTCTCTCTTTCCCCTTCCCTTCTGCTCTGTTGGTAATCTCTTTCTTTTCCAGCTCACTTCTGAACTCTACCCCCCTACCTCCCACAAGCTTATATCTTCATCTCAACATTGCACTGACATGTTCATAATGGACTTATTATCTCCTTCCCAAACCTCCTTCTTCTGACTTCACTATTCACTCACAACTTATGTGACTTTGGGCAAGTCACTTAATTTTTCTGGCCCCAGTTTCCTTAACAATAAAATGAGGGGGTTGGACTAGAGGATCCCTTTGATCCAAAGATCCCTTCCAGTGCTAAATTTGTGATCTTAATAATCAAAGATTCTAGCCCAGATACTTAGATTGCAAAGGTCCCAGGGGCAGGCATCACAATGTCACCCCAATATGTAGGCACACATGCATGCATGTAGGTCAATACTTATGCATCTACATGTGTTTCCTTGGCCTTGAAAAAGAATTAGCTCATCTGACTGGCCCATTTTAGAAATAATGGTTCTTACTTAAACTATGGTTTATCTCAGTAGATACTATAAACTGTAGCAACTAAAGGGAAAAAGGCAAGGAAGAAAGTGATAGAAGGTAACCAGGAGCCTTAGCCCGGAAGAGATTAGGGCAGCACAGATAATGTTTCTGCCCTGCTAACAGGCTACATCGAGTAGCTCTAGATATCATCACTCCCTGGGCGTCTGCCTTAGGACCTTGATTCTCAAACTTGTTCAGGGAGCATACTCCATGGCGAGAGAGATGAAAGGGTAGAATAGAAAGAAAACTCACAAACCATCTGGTCCCACTCAGTTCCTCTCCCCTCCCCCAGAATGAACAGGAAAGATGGCATCATTTTTGACACAACCTTTGAGATACTCACAATGTCAGATTTTTCTGCTCAAGGCCTTCTCCATGCTTGATCAGACCATGGAGGTGAGCCTGGGCTGTGCTAACAGACTGCAAGGGCTGCCAAATCCTGCCATACTGGAAGAGCTTTGCATATTGGCGACAAACTCTATCTGTTGTAAGAGGGCCAGTCTACCTAGATTCAGGGAAACTAACCAATTAGCAGAAGGTTGGCTAGCAGGGGACCCATTCTTTTGTCAATGGAATCCACTATAGACCATCTTCCAAGTAAGGTGAGGAGGAGTTTGGGTCGATTTAGGTTGGGGGACTACCCACCTTGATGAAGGCACAGATCTGTTAAAGTAATGGAAGAGATCTGTCCACAAATAACTAATGATCCTAAAGTCACATTCCTAGAACTGCTGATCTAAGGCAACATTAAATTAAAGTTTAGAAGGGGAGAAATTATGAGAAAGTGCCCCTTGAATAAGAAATTTGGAGCCATACTCAAAGGGTAACTCATATCTTTGTCCCAGAAGGAGGCCTATGCCTTGAAAAGATTAAAAAAAAAAAAGGAAAAGACTTATATGTATAAAAATATTTACAGTAGTTCTTTTTATCTGAGTAAAAAAAATTGGAAACTAAGATTGTGCCCATCAATTAGGGAATGGCTCAAAGAGTAATGGGATATGAATGTGATAGAATACCATTATGCTGTAAGAAATAACAAAAGGCACTATTTCAGAGGAACCTGGGAAGACCTGTAGAGGAGCAAAGTGAACAGAACCATTTATGCAATAACCACAACATTGTAAAGATAAACAGCTTTTAAAGGCTTGAGAACTCTGTTCAAGTCAATGATCACCATCAGTCTTAAAGTGCTGATGATAGAGCATGCTACCCACCTCCCAACAGAAGGTGATGGCCTCAAGAGATGGAAGGACACACGGTTAGTGTGGGGGCTTGTTTTATTTGACTATGTTTATTGGTTATAAAGCAAGGGGTTTTTTTTCTCTTAATTTGGGAGGTAGAGGGGAGTTATCACTAGGAAAAGAAAGAAATGAAGAAAGAAAGAAAGGAAAGAAGGAAGGAAGAAAGGAAGAAAGAAAGAAGGAAGGAAGGAAAAGGAAGGAAGGAAGGAAGAGAAAAAAGAGAAATGAAGGAAGGAAAAGAAAATGAGGGTCATTATAGCATTTAGCAAATGAACAGAAGAGAGCAGGAGGAGGCTCAGAAAGAGATGAAGAGAAGCAGAATGGCTTATTCATAAGACAGTATACAAACACATGTACGCAACATGACAGATGTATGTACATATGTGCATGATGCATTATGAATATGTACAATATACATATACATGTGTAGCTATGCATATATACACACACTGCATACATATACCTCCACCTATACATGCCTATACATATGCCCATATGTAGACACACACATGTACACACAGACATATATGTAGACAGACACACATTTTGTTTTCCATGTAGAATGAAAACTCCTTTAGGGTCTGGACTATTCCATTCTCACGTTTGTGTCTCCAGTGCTCAATGGAGCATCTGGCACATAGTAGGCACTTAGTGAGTGTTATTGATTGATTGAAGGAAGCCAGCAGGACAGAGGGGGAAGAGGCAGGGGGTGCAAAATTGGCAGAAGGACAGGGCCTCCAAGCTTCAATAGACTCAAGAGATCAGGGCAACCCCAAGCTGCCCATAGGCCAGAGAGAGAGCCTCTGGAGAAGTGGAGGCAGCAGGGACTGAAGGGCAGAGCACCAGGGTGGAAGGAAAGATACACACAACTGAGAATCTTGGATTCAAGGTCAAAAGGAAGAAGGTCAATGGGGCCCAGGACCGTGATGTGAAGGGCAAACCCAAGCTTTGCCCTTCAGACAGTACTGGGAGTCAGATCAAGAGGAGGGATGTGATTCTCTCTCCCAAAGTCTTTTCCCATAGTGGCAGGAGGAGAGAGATAAACCTCTAAGATATAACTGCTAGAATGGCTGGTAAGAGAGACCCACCACAAAGGAAAGTTTTCTTGTCTCTCTATGGGCTGGAACATGAGCATCTTCTATATTCTTTATTACATGTAATAGACTTTTTTCTTTTGTGGCATGCCTTGTTACCTTGATGTTTGTAAGGAAACCAAAGGCCCCTACCAGAAGACTAGATATGAACCAGGTTAATATGATCTCGGGGTGTGGGCCCCACATGGAGGCAAAAAGAGGGGAATTCTGATGTTCCCAGGGAAAAACCCTGGGTGGAGGCACAAGTCAAAGATATTATATCATGATTCCCCAGAAACAACTTTACATGAGTCAGAGCTTGTGGTTCTGAGTACAGCTCTGGTCTTACACACACACAGAAAAGGGGACTGGGACTTCTGTTTCCTAAGCCACTAGTCACTAGTCTTACGCTCATTTCAGACTGACTTCTGAAAAGAAATCTTGGATATCTTTAGACTTAAATTTTACACCATTTTCTCAGATGTTCCCAGACACTTGATTGTACAGACTTAGGTCTTGAAAACCACTTTTCAAGCAGATGAGTCTGGTTTCCTGGGGAAGATGGAGGGATTTGAGTTCATTTGAACCTTCTTGCAGCAATAATGATGATGATGATGATAATTGTGACTTAGGAATATAAAATGCTTTACGTATGCTTAGGATAAGGAAAGATGACCAAAAAAAAGTTAATATTTAAAAGTTTGATTACTTTTTATTCTGGTCTCAAATGCTTACTAGTTGTGTGACCTTGGGCAATTCACTTAACTATTGTCTGCTTCAGTTTCTTCAACTGCAGAATGAGAATAATCACCACATCTGTCTCCCTAGCAGTTAACAATAGCACCTAGATTGTGAGGATCAAATGAGATAACATTGGTATAGTACTTAATGCATAGTAGAAGGTCTACCTGAAGTCAGAAGACTTGGTGTTGTATCCTAACTCTGTCACTCACTGGGGCAATGCATCTGTAAAATGAAAGGACCAAACTTGATGATCACTCAGATCTTTCCAGCTCTAAATTTATAATTCTGACATCCCTACATGATTTTCTTTTGTATTTAAACTTTCTGATTCTTTCTTTGTTTCTTCCTTCCTTCCTTCTTCCCTTCCTCCCTCCTTTCCTTCCTTCCTTTCTTTTTCTTTCTTTTCACTTTTTCCTTCTTTCTCTTCCTGTTTCCCTCCCTTTCTCTCCCTCCCTCCCTCTTCTCTGTCTCTGTCTCTCTCTCCTTCTTTCTCTTTCTCTCTCATCTTACAGAAAACAACAGATGATGAGAGATTAGTGAAACTGAATTAAGAAGGTACCGTTGTAATTGAAAGGGCTAGGAAAGGAAACTAGATTACTCATTAGTTACTCAACATCAGTCACTTGCTAATTATGTAATAAGACAAATTAATTTTTTAAAGGTATATGAGCTTCCAAAAGCAGATAACCGATTAGACTCTGAATAAGATGAGGAGCAGGAACAGAAAGTAGTTATATGATTTGTTTCCTGGTTGTCCGTAGAAATTCAGCCCACCTCAGTGCTCAGCACAGGACAGTGTGTGAAGGAAACTCTCATTAGGTGAATCAGAATGCATCGTGGCATGAACCATACAATGAAAACACCCAAGCCCAAATCCAGAAGGTTACAGAGTAATAATACCTTTTGCACCCAAGCACAAAAATCCATTTATTCTCTCACCACCACGATGGTCATTCACTCTTTCACTAGAAGGAAATGTTAAGGCAAGAAGTCATCTGCACTGTATAATACAGACTTGACATGGCAATAAAACGAGCATGCTTATTCTATCCGCAGGTTGAAGTAGATGACAGGGTTCCAAGGCTTTCAGATTTCTTCTCTAAGAGTAGTGATGGAGGTTTTATGATCAGAGGATTGTTGACTTCAAACAGAAGGGACCTTAGAGGGCACCAAACCAAATCTCATTTTACAAATGAGAAAACTGAGGCAGACAGACATTAGGGAACTTATTCAGGGTTGCTCAGCCAAGAAGGATGTGAACTCAGGATTCCTGCCTGCAGGTACAGTATTCTACCACTGCTGTTAATGGTAGGGGTGGTGTCTGTAGCTAGAGTGGGGTGGGGGGATCAATTTAATTCAGTTCATAAACATTTATAACCTAATATGTGCCAGATCCTAAGGGTACAGAGAGAAGAATAAAATGGTCCCTTCTTCTAAGGAACTTATGGTCTGCTTGGCAGATACATATAAGCAAATAAATTAATGTACAAAATATTACATAGTATTTTCAGGAGGGAGAGAGCATTGACATCAAGGGAGATTAAGAAAGGCACCTTGTGTATATGCTGGGGGCAAGGGTGGAGGGAGATCATTTGAAATATGTGGGACTATAATTGCATTCTTTTCTCATATCACTTTCCCACTAATTCGTCCCTACCTCTCCCCCTAAATAAAAGCCTTTCCTTTTATGGGGCTGACTGATGGCCAAGAAATGAATGTATAGTTGGGGGGAAGAAGGAAGGATCATCCCATGGAGCTAAGCTCACTCTTCAGGACTAGAGGCTGTGAATTTGCTCATTGTTACACTTTTCTTCCTTTCTAAGAGATGTCCAGAGAAACATCTAGTGTTCCTTTAGGAATCATTAGTCTCAAGAATATGACACAGGTGCCTGGATAGCTTGGCATTAGCTCATAAGACAACATGCAAACACAACCATATGTGAACAAGATACCTACCGACAGGATAAATTGGTGATAATCTCATTGGGAAGGTACCGCTGTTATGGAAGACCAAGGCAGGTTCCCCTCTCGCAGGGGAGAGATGCCCTTCCTTTTCTGCCCACGATCAGGGAGAGAGGGTCTGTGTCTAAGAGCTCCTGATGCTATCTTCCTGAGACCCCACACCCCTACTCTTTGGTTACAACTTCTGGAGTCTTAAGTCTTAGCTGTAAGGTTGGTCCTTGGAGTCAACAAGACGTAACCCCAAGAGACCTGCTTGTTGGGCTGTCTGAAATTCTCACCATTAGAATCATTCATTTAGGTTAAGGTGTCATGTCTAGAGAAGGTGTATTCAATATAAAAACATAATACTTCAATATGTCATGCAACCCTGATTTCATCCCTCTGAGCAGTCCTTCCATTCACACAGATTGCAGCCCCCACTCCTCTACCTTAGCAGACAATTTAATGAGTGGCTGTGCTTCTCTCAACCCTCTAAATCACTGCCTGTTAGCTAGTGCTGCTTCTTAGGTCAATCCAGATACCTAGCGCATTGCCTGTTTTCTTAACATTATTTGGGAATAATAACATATTTCCATAAAATGCATTTGTGACTGTATTAATTTATAATTTATAAAGCACTTTCTTCAGATTTAAACTTAGGATCATGGATCCAGAGCTTAGAGGGACCTTAGAGGCCATCTACTCCAATGCTCTTATTTTACAGATGAGGAAACTGAGACCCAAGGACACATAGGCAGTAGATATCAGAGGCAGGATTTGAATGCAGGGCTGGTGACTTCAGAGCCAGTGTGCTTTCAGCTATAACAGGCTATTTCCTCACAACAGCCCTATAAGCTAGGCAGTACAAATCTTATTATTCCCATTTGACAGATGAGAAAGCTGAGACTCAAAATGATTAGATGACTTACTATGGTCATATGGTTAGGAGGGAGAAATGATTACATGTTAAATCCTCACTGTTAATTCACATGGTAGCATAGAGAAAGTGGTAAGACTCTAGCAGTCGTCATAGAAAGCCTTGAATAAGGTTCTGAGCAAATGAGCACACAACCAGTAAATTATGATAAATCGAGAAAGATGGGTGGGAAAATTCACAGGCTGATCACAGGTGGGAAACTTTACTTAGGATGTTCTGGGAAGCCAAGGCACTGTGAGCTTGAGGAGAGAGTGAGGAGTTGGGACAAGAGAGAGAGGGTGGTGGCCAAGCCAAGTCGTTCTGATTTAATGATGTTTCATAGGATTGGAAGGGGGTGGGTGGTGAAGGTGGTGGTGAAATTTATCTTGGGCACACCCTCTGCTTTCCTTTTCCTTGCAGGAAAGTTCCCTCCTCCAAGTCAGGGTGAGACATCTTAGCCTCTTATCCATAGGTTGGAGAACTTGGGCACAACAGGGAGAAAAAGAGTAAGTCAGAATATACCTCTGACCAAGGTGGGTAAATGTACAAAGGGATGAGTGAATTTTGATTTTTTTTTTATAAAACAACACAGATTTTATGTCTTATGCAGTTATAGAATTCTAACAACAAAGGACTTTTGATCAGTTCTGGACAGTTGATGGCGTGCAATATAATTTGTAAGCATACTTTTATACTGTTTATACACACATACAAGACAAACATTAGCAACATATGCTACAGCTTCATCTGAAAAGGAAATGGGAAAAGGAGGAAATTTAAATTAAAATTCAGCAAACAGCAAAAAACCACACCAGACAATATGGAGGTGGGACAATGAAAGGTGCTATCAGATTATAGGCTTAGTATGAACATATTTTGAAAACGACAAAATGTTCTGCATAAGTGATGGAAAAAAATGATGTTGCCATCCAGGATGGTGAGGTTTGGTGTTTCGGTGATGTTGTGGAAGAAGTCAAAAGCAGTATGATCCAGGGGAGGGTCTGAGACTCTGGACAAGTTAACCTCACATCCCTGACCTAGGAAGCTAGGTAGCATGGTAGATAGAACACTAGTCTTGGAATCAAGAAGACCTAAGTTCAAATCTAGCCTCAGGCACTTACTATGTGACCCTGGGCAAGCCATGTAACCTCTATTTCCTTCAGTTACCTCAGTCACAAAAGCGGGGTGATAATAAGCACCTACCTCACAGGGTTGTTGTGAGAATCAAGTACAGTGATATTTATAAAGCACTTAGCACAAAGTGTGGTTGGTATACAGTAGATGCTTAGTAAAGACTTCAATTGTAAAACTAGGACTAGATGCCCTCACAAGATCCCTTTCAGCTCTAAATCTATGACCCTAAGATCCCCAAATGCCTTTAATGGGCCAATTCCACTCTATTTCTTGATTCTGAACGCCCCTAGGAATCATGCTTATGTCTCATCCCTTTTCCTGAAACTCTCACATCCCACCAAAATCACTCAGGGAGATGGGCTACTTACTCCCTTACTTAAATATCCTTGGGCCTAGCTTTTATTAACAGGATGAAGTGTAAGCCTCAAGAGAAAGTGAAGATTGTCTAAGCTTAGCTAGTCAATACTCCCTTTTGGATTCTTGGAGTCTCTTTATGGGCCTGTGAATCATTTACCTTCAGATATGACTAATGCCTGATTAGTATTAGACTTGTGTTGGTCCACATTGTCAGGGTAAATGATTCATTAGCATCTTTATTCCAAAATACCACTACTAAAGGTTATTAGTTTCGGGGTGGGGAATGTTAGGACAGGTCTGGGTTTTTTAATTTCCTCTTGGGCAGTGGACAACTAAGGTTGACTTTAATTGATGTAAAATTCATTCTCCCTTTTCCTTTTTTCTCTTTCCTGCTTTTCCCCTCCCCAGTGGGGAGAAGAACTGGATTATTTCAACACTCCTTGTTGTTGTTGCTACTTACAAATGCTAATGAACAGCTCATAGTTTGCTCTGTAGATAGATTGGCAAACAAGGAACGTTAGGGGTTCTTAAGCCAATTATAAACTGCCACAGATGTCTCCCAGTTCAATTTACATTGGCATTATGGGATCACATACCTAGTTGTGGTTGGTTGTCAACTAGGAAAGAGGACTTAGAAATAGGCTTCTGGATGAAGTGGTGGGAAAAGGAATTTGGATGATGTTTCATCATTGGAAAAAGACTGTCTCCTCCCTTATCTCCACGCATGCCCTCAAGCCCCAGAATGCTTCTAGATACCTACTAATTTGGATGACAGAGACAGAATCCCACCCTAGGAAAGGATAGACCCAAACTAATCAGAAAAAAGTTTAATAAAGATTGATGTAAGGTCCTTCACTTGGTTTCCTGGAGTCTGTAGCACGAGTACAAAGTGGAGGAGGTGTGGCTAATCAGTACTTATCTGAAAAGAAATTGTCTAGTTTTAATGGATTGTAAGGTGAGTCAATTACACAAAATGGTGCCCAAAACAATTAATATGATTGCATTGTGCCTTCTCCCTGTCCCTAAAGCAAGGTTAAGCAGGGCTGTGGCTTGGTGAGGGATCAAGAGAAGATGCTTTAGGAAATAGCATATGGCAGGGAAATGCCATGTTAAAGTCAGAGAGAGGGAAATTGGGTGGTGCTACTCCTTTCTGGAATTGGATAAAGAGTCCAATAACTGGTCTCTACAATGAGCTAGCAGAATTAGTCAGAGGTTCCCTGGAAGGAACTGGGACAACCAAGAATAGAAAAAGCTCTATGTTCCCATTTTTGTTGACTCCCTAGTACCAATGTCCAGGACTGAGCCATGATCCTGGATCTGTGTGTTTTTATCTAAAGACTGGCCCTACCTGAACCTTGAGTTGAACATTAGGTGGAAAATTCTTTGTCCCTGGAAGGGAAAAGTACCCAAATGCAAAATGTGGATTTCTGAGTCCTGCTAGGTTCAGATAAATCTTATGCATACTATCTGGGGACTGCCAGAGGTCTGGGAGAGGACGAGCAGCAGAATTCAAGTCCACTCTATTATTCATTGTTGTCTTCTTATTATGCATTCTTTATTTGTTATTTGTTCTTCCCAGTGGTTCTCAACCTGTGGGTTGCGACCCCTTTGGGAGTCAAACAGGGGTGCCTAAGACCATCCGAAAACACATATTTCTGATGGTCTTAGGAGCCGAGACACCACTCCTCTATCGTCTCCAGGCGGGTCTGCCCCCATGCAGATACACCCACATATGATTATTAAAGGGTCACGGCATTGGGAAGGTTGAGAACCACTGTGTTAGAATGACATGACTAGGGCTCATTTACTGTATCCGGTTCAAAGAGGAATTAGGGATGCCCGTTGCTGGGGGCTCAGAGTTTCTTGCTGAGTGGGGAAATCTACAAATCCACACACCCTTTGATAATCACACAGCAGACTTTGGGACAAAGATCCCTGCAGACAGAAAGAAGTCTTTGGAGACTAGCTGTGTGGACTCCTGGGAAACATAATCCAGAAAAACATCACCTCTTCCTGTCCAGAGAGAGACTGAGACTAATGTAAGTTATAAATGGAGTATCACTGCCAGAGTTCTGACTTGTTGCTTTCAGTTTCAGAAAGTGAGATTTTGATCACATGCATTTCAAATGCATCTGGAGAGAGGAGCTCCAGCAGGCAATTTGGTGATGCAAGTCTAGAAATTGGGTCGAGGTGGCTCACCTGCCAATGAGTCTGCTGTCTGAACTCCAGGTGCCACGGCTGCTTCTGCTTTCAGTGGTCACAATGAGATGGTTGAGGGAACCTGAATGTTTGAGCTACTGTGACTGCTCACTTTCCACTCAGGAGACTGTGAAGTGTGTCTCCCCTTCCCATTAACTCCAGCCCTGTCTGAGTGGGCAGCAGCTGATTCCAAAACTTACCTTTATTTTCTCAAGTTGCTTCTGCCATTGCTGAAGTAGTTTGAATTTTCTGGCTGAATAAAATCTGATTGACCATAACTGTTTTAAATTTGTGAAGGCTGTTATTTGTGAAAAGGGAGGGGGCTGCCAAAGAGAGGATCAGCAAATCCTTGTGGTATATAGAGATAAAACAAGACACAGGTTTGAACCTCAGTCTAAAGTGCCAGACTTTTTCCTGGCTGGGGGTTTGATTAAAATAAGAAAGAATCTTATGGATATTGATTTATAGATTTTTGTGTAAAATTTTTTTGTGTAAAAAAAAAACAAACAAAAATTTTGCGTAAAAGGGGTTGGTGAAGAGGGCTGATGTGATCCCCCGTATGGAGGAGGCTGAGGAGCCTGCTTTGGAAAGGAAATAGATGGTAAGAAGCACCAGAAAGATGGGGTGGGCCAATGAACAGGCTGCTAATTTGTGCCCTTCCTCAATTCCAACTCCTCTGAACTTATCACCTCCTTTGTGTCAGTCACAGTGCTAGCTAACATGGGTGTCTCCCAGAGTAGCGTGAAGGGGAAGCGGCATAGCTGTGTATACTCCCAACATGGTGGGGTTCATTCTCCACTAACCCTTTGACCGACAATTCCCACCTTTTATAGAAAGGAGAGGAGACTTTGAGAAAGTAGGATGCCTGCCCCCAAAGTGGACCAGATAATTGCTTCTCCAAGGCTACATTAGTCACCTCTGGACTCACAAAATCAATGGCAGGCCATTAAGAAGGAAATCTCAAACAGTGCAAAATGGCTCAGGAGAAAAGGGATATTTCATCACTCAGGCTCTGTATTTTCCATCCCTTTCCCACAAACTCCTGAAAGCATCTCAGAGGGAAATTTCTGTCTGCTCTTCCTCTTTATGTTCAGACATTTACAGGAATTTGAGGTGAAAATGACTTTCTGGGTAACATAGACTAGCCCCCTCATTTTACGGATGAGGACACTGAGGCCTTACTCCAGGTCACAGAGTCAGGCTTTGAACCCATGTTTCCCAACTCCAAATCCAGGGCTCATTGGACTGTTCTAGACTGTTTCTCTGCGTGAAACAAGATTTTAAAACCCAGGTTTCTCTCAGAATTCTTTTGATCTGATTGGAGCAACAATGAGATCTGCTTTGGGTCTCCATCTCTGATTCTCTGTCCTAATATTTCCTCCCTTTAGCAAAGTTTCAGCACATCTATATTGTTTCACTCACTGTCCTTTGGCTTCCCAGGGCAAACTTCCCCTTCTTGGGTCTTGACTTCCCTTTCTATGTCTTCTCCACAAGTTAGAATGTAAACTTCTTGAGGGCAAGGGCTGTCACACTTTTATATTTGTATCCCCCACACTTAGCATAACACCTGGCACATATAAATGCTCATGAATGTTTTCATTCATTGCCTCATTCTTTAACTCATCCCTAGGACAGCTCAACGTTCAACTAAGTAAGGGGTGGGGAACCTACGGCCTCCCGGCCACATGTGGCCTTCTAGGTCCTTGGGTGAGGCCTTCTGACTGAGTCCAAGTTTTATAGAATAAATCCTTTTACTGAGGGGATTTATTTTATAAAGTTTGGATTTAGTCAAAGGGTATTGAGGACCTAGAAGGTCACATGTGGTCTGGAGGCAGCAGGTTCCACACCCCTGTACTAGATAATGGCAAAACATGTCTCTGCTAATGGGAGAGATTGAAGGGTTATTTCCCAGGAAAAGCTCATGCCTTTTAACTGGTGCCTTCCATAGACAGCAATTCTACTCTTTGGCATGTTGGGCCACAGCATGTTGGTGGAGTAGGTGTTTGGAACCAGCTCTCTGTCATATGGAGTGGGCCACTGTTTATGGCACCTGGGAGTAAGAGGGATCTTGTTTGGGAAGATGGTGTACTTTTCTCACCAAGGAATTTTGAAGGGAGCACTTTAGAAAAATCGAAGTACAAAATATTCTTTAAGAATTTTGTATTTTTAAGAACTGGAAATTGGATGAACTGTTTCAACTGCAGTAATGAAAAAAATTGCAACATTTACTCAAACTTTTTTTTTCTAATGAAGGAAGAGTATGAATACATAATGAAAGTGAGCAGAAACCACTGATTCAGCCCAAGAGGAAGAAGCTGGTGGGGGTGGGGAGGACGGAAGCAGCCCGCTGCTTTCCCCTCTCATGTAAAGGTGGCTGGTGTGACCCAGAGGAAACCAAAGTTGTGACTTTACCTGAAATAACAGCCTATGGAGAGGATTTTGTTTGTTTCTCTGTTTTAAAATGGATTTTCTTTAGTTGGCCTTGAGGATGCCACTTTCAGAGGTTTCTTGACCTGCCCCAAAGAAGGGGAGTTCCTGAAGTGGGATTTGAATCAGAAACTTACTGATTCCAAGTCCCTCCACTATATCTTTCATCTACTTCATGCTGCCTTCCCAAGTAGAGGTTAAATATGTTTTCATGGAATTTTGTCAGGGTTATTTTTCCACATCTGGTACAAGTGGCGACTCAGAGACGCCTTTTACTAAGATTATGTTACCAATACTCTCAGGTAGAAGAGATTCTCAAGAGGGTTTAAAATAGTTCAGAGGATGAAAGCAGATAAAAGCTACCCAAAAGAAGACTAAATACAAAGCAGTTGTTGGAGAAGCCGGGCACCAAGATGAAGAAACTGAGTCAGACTTGCCCAGGGTCCCATGACCACTAAGTATCCAAACTGACTACATGCAGTCAGAGAGGAGGTTCCCTGGCCTCTCTGGAGCTCTTCATCAAAGTCCTGAAAACTCCTTGTAAAATCCTCTGGCCCAGAGGACCCACAGCTGGGAACAAAATTAACCTCAGCTGACTTTCATCAGCCTAATAATTCTCTTGCTTGCAACACTCTTGGGGGAACACTTGTACCTCCCCAATTCCATTAATATCCTGGCCCACCGTAGGTTTTTTTTTTTGTCATATAGAGGCAGGATGAGATGGCTGCTGGGGTCTCTTACAATTCTGAGATTATTTATTCATAACGAAAGGAAAGGGCGACTTGCATTCAACTTAGTATGCTATTCATACTTATATTTTCCTAAAAATGTCAGGGACATAAGGGATTGGGACATGCGATGGACCAATTCTGATGGGAAGAGAGACATGAAGAAGGGTGATTGGGAGGGGTGGTGGGTAAAAATTCGAGAAAATAGCATTACTTGAGAACATGGTCTTACCCTGTAGGTTGGCCCTCAGCAGCACTTAAACAGCACAAAGGAAGTAGGTGTCATGGGGAAGATAACAAAAACATGTCTACTCTGAGAAAAGCTCCTAAAGGGATGATGGGGGCAGACAAAGATAGACTTTGATTACTTCAAAAGCCAGGAGCTTCTTAAGCCAGGTATGCTGGACAGCCCTGAGACTAAAAAATATTTAGACTGGGTCTAAAAGAATGTGAGGACTGAAAATACCAAAGTTTATGTTAATCTTGTGATTCTTTAGAAAACTAACCAATGGATCAAAGTTGGGGGCAAATGGGTTCTGAAGAGGGCATGGGAAGCCTCACGAGATTTTGATTTCTTCCTCCCTAGAGGTTGGGTCCCCTAGCGGAACACATGCCCGTTGAATGCAGGGGCCAGTTTCCAGTCTTTGTATTCCTTGTTCTTGGTACAGAGCCTAAGAAATGCTGCCTTAACTGGAGATCTGGGTAGCCAGTTGGGGGTGTTGTGATCTCTCCATCCAGCAGAAGGATGGGACCAGATCAGGGCTAAGGCTCTTTCCAACTCTAGAATTTTGTGATTTTCTGATCACCTCAGTGATCACAGACATCATTGGAGAGATAAAGAAAGTTTCAGACTTATAAAATGAGTGCTTATCTAGATATCAGAATAGCCAGGCTTGGATTTCAACTCTACCCTTAAGTAGGGCTAAGTCATTTCCTTACTCTAGGCTTAAATTTCTTCACCTTTATCTAACCACCAGGGGGAATGCCCTCCAGCTCCCAGTGTTAAAATGGCATCTACACAATTAGAACCCTCCAGTTTTCACCAGTAGCACATGCTAGAGGCTCTCCCTTCCCCCTGGGGTTAAGCTTTGCCCTGAGTATGAGAATCTGCTCACCATAGCCTCTCAGACTAAAATGGCTACTTTCTGCTCTGGTCATGGTTTGAGGCTGTCCAGCCTCACAGTCTAGGGGTATTTCTATTTTGGGGTTCATGTGTACTCTGTAAGGCTTATGAAATTATGCCCCCAAAGTTACTAAACTGTGCATACCTTTTGACCCAACTAAACCACTACTAGGTCTATGACTCAAAGAAGTAAAAAAAAAAAAAAAAAAGAAGGAAAGGATCTATATGTACCAAAATATTTATAGTAGCTCTTTTTGTATTGGCAAAGATCTGGAAACAAAGGGGGCAGGGAGAGGGGTTGTATATTAGCTGGAGAATGATTGAACTGACTATGACATATGAATGTAATAAAATACTATCTAGTTGTAAGATATTAGAAAGGGATGGTTTCAGAGAAACCTGAGAAGATCTGCATGAACTGATGCAGAGTAAAGTGAATAGAACCAGGAGAACAATTTATATAATAACAACGATATTGTAGAGACAAACAACACTGAAAGGCTTAAGAACTCTATTCAGCTCAATGATTAATCCTGATTTCAGAGTTTGGGGTTTGTTTTTGCTTTTTTGATTTTGGATGAAGCAGGCCGACAGAGAGGTGACGGTCTCAAAATGAAGAATAAAACATAACGTTTTTGGGCTTGGTAAATATGAGAATTTGTTTTACTTAAGTATGCATATTTATTACAAGGGTTTTTGGTTGTTTGTTGTTCAATGGAGGAAGATGGGCCAGAGAAAAAAATAAATATTTATTAATTTATAAGAAATTAAAATTAGAAAGAAAAGAACAAGGAAAATATGAACTCTCCCTCTCTTTGGCTCTGTCCAGCTGGAACTGAGAGGCAGAACTGTTTAACAGAGTACAGAAGTCAGGAAGACTCGAGTTCAGATCCCATCTCAGACATTTAATAGTTGCGTGACTCTGGGCAAGTGACTTAAGTACTCAGTTCCCCATTTGTAGAATGGTAGTGGGGAGGGGCGGGGGGGTGAAGTGAGAGGTGGTTCTAAATTTATAATGCTATGAGCGAATATGCCTAGAGTCTTTGACAGGGAAAATTAATTCTCTCTCTTTCAAGTTGTACGTGTAATAATCAAGGAGGATTAACGTTAATGGCCATTAAGATTTATGTGAGTGGCACTAAGGGTCACTCTGACCTTGGATTTGGGGCTCAAGGTTGATGCCTTTCTTTTCCTTGGATGCTTGACTCATCTGACCCAAAGGAGAGTGAATTTGGCCTCACAACCAGAGATCTCATTGAGAAATTTAAGATTGAATCTAAAAAGGCCTTTTGTATACATGTCATTCCCTTCAGCTACTTTGGATTTTCTATTGAACATTAATGATGCCTTTTCTCTGGAGCACTCTCCTTAAAAGGAACTTCAAAGGGGAATACATATCGCCAGGTAACCACTGGTCCTTTTCTTAACCTCAGCGTGAGTGTCTGTAATGCTCTGCACAGGAGAGGGAGGCCCAAGGCCTTTTGCCAACAGGAAACAGTAATCGAGAACCAGCCTGTGCATGGATGACGGCTCTGACCCAGCCGGTCCCTCTACGTCAATCTTGTCAGCCATTTTATTTGTAAAGACAGCATCCTGTCCTCGCAGGTAGGGACATGTCCTGTCGCCCTGCTCGTTCTTTGGAAAGTTAACACTATGCCATCGCGTGAGAACTCATTTGTATCCCAGATGTTGTTTTCGAATACAGAAGTTGTTTCAGAGACCAGACTTCCAGCTATTTGCTGAGGGAGGAGGCTATGGGAAATTTAGAAAGCAACGAAACAAATGGAACAACCAAGAAAACCTCTTTGTTCGATGTAGGATAAGGAAGGGCGTGTGAATAAGTGAATATAATTCGACAAGGGCTGAGTATAGAAGGGCCATCACGAGCTGGGTCTTTCTTAGCACAGCCCAAGAGTAGGAGCCTCTGGTTGCCCCATGTGCTGCTGATTCACACAGAGTTTGCAGGAAATGTCCAAACTAGCTGCTATCCAATTAAGAATCCCCTCTCTTATACTTTCGATTTGTCATCCTCAAGTACAGGATGTGACATTCATCCTTCTTGGATTTCGTCTTACTAGATTCAGTCCAATACTCCAGTCTGTTTCATATTTCTCCCAGATTGGGAAGGCTGGGTAATGAGCACACCTTCTATGCCTTTATCCAAGGCACTGATGAAAATATCGTACAACACAAGGCAAAGCTTAGATCCCTGGGGCAACCCACTGGCAACCTCCTGTTGTGTTGACATTGAACCATTTAACAACTGCTATCTGAGGGTAGACATTCAGCCAGTTCTGAATTCATCTCCTTGTGTTATTTCAGCACCATAACCTGGAACTCTGTTGGTTTTGTGACTCTCTTCCTCAGAAGCCCGTGCTCCCATTTTTTTTTTGCATATACACATATATTTTTGCTGTTTAGTCATGTCTGAATCTTTGTGACTCCATTTGGGATTTTCTTGGCAAAGCTACAGGAGTGCTTTGCTATTTCCTTCTCTGGCTCATTTCTCAAATGAGGAAACTGAGGCAAACAGGGTTAAGTGATTTGTCCAGGGTCATACAGTTAGTAAGTATCTGAGGATATATTTGAACTCAGGAAAATGAGTCTTCCTGACTCCAGTCCTGGCACTCTCTCCACTGTGACACCTACCTGCCTATACTACCTAGCCCACCTGGGGTGGGAGCAGTAATCATGGGGTCAATCAATGCTAAGTAACTGACAATCGATATTGGGGAAAAACATGAGAATGGGGTCTTGAGCCAACAGCATTAGAAAGACACCCCAATCCTCAGGAGTAGTCCTAGAACTCTGAGGGGAAGAGGTGACATTGCCCTGGGAACCCCACTTAGCAATAATGACCCCTAGACCACATTACATAGCATATATTATGATAATATGTAGTATAGTTGTGCTATATAGCATATATAGTACTCCATATGTTGTGGGAAGCCAGGGAGGCTTGATCCAGGACTCGGATGGAGACCTTAATAGTGTACCCTAATATCCCTTAAGGTGACACAGCTTGCAAAAGTTGGCTCCCCTAAAAGAACCCCAGTGGTACACTTAAAAGGACTTTTGTTTGATATCCTGACATCAAAGCCTTTGCCCCCAGACTTCAGGCACCAAAAAGGACATGTTCCTTATTAAATTATGTTACTTCTAAGATATAACAGACTAAAGACTATTGCAAGTCAAAATACTTGATTCTTGGGGATCATTTTCTCTGCAGATGTCTTTGAGATTGGGGCCTGCTCTCGGGGAGCATCCTTTGTCCTGTAGATACACTTTGATAAGAGACAACTGACTTTCCCCATGACTTCCTGGGTCCTTGATAACAAAGCCTTATTTTATCCAAGCTACTTCCAGGGTCTGGCAGACTATTATATTGATAATAAAATTCCAGGATACAATTAGGATGAGAATACTTGAATCTTTGTCTTTTGGATCTTTAAAAACCTTGTTCTAAGAAGCAATAAATGGAGTTCATGGTTCTTCCTTGAACTACCCACATGGTCTGGTCATTTCTTATTCACATCTCTGATCATGCTCAGTGCTGGACACTGAGCAGCCCACGACATATGTAGTATATAATATATAATATAATTACGATAAATATGATGATAAGATAATTTACCACCTAGGCTACAGGAGAAATTTCTTCCCCTTCCCCATCTTGGCACAGTGCCTAGTATACAGAAGGTACTTAATAAATATTTGCTGTGTGATTGGTTTGGATTCTGTTTCTACATATCTATGCGCAGAGAGGGACAAGCACTATTGTATGACACACAATGAATTTATCCCCTTAGTTCCTAAGTGATTTTTCCCTAGATCAATGTTGCAGTTGCAGATTTCTAGTGTGGCTTTTGCTGTAATAAAAGTCCAATCGTGTTGAAACACAGTTCATCTTTTGCTTGTTATTAATAACTTACAAGCACCATTTCTGGCCATGACAAGATGATACCACCTAATCTGGGACACCAGTTATCAGGTAGTGTACTTCCATTCTCAACTACATCTGGTAAACAGTGTAATCCAGAATCTCCCTGGGAATGGAGGGGAATCTTCCTGTACTCAAAATGCCTAAGGAAGGCTAAGAATTGTCTCAGCCATTGACATTGCCCAGCCTCAGATCATTCTAATTGTTCACAGGATGAATCAGTGGATGGAAAAACCCTGGGGTCATATCATATTCTAGGGATCAATGCCGGGATACCTAGGAGTCCTGGAGTATTTAATCTACTTTAAATTTAACTGTAAGCAGTTATGAGTCCTGGATGGACATTGGAATTGGCTGCATCCAGAGCTGGTGCAGATGCCTTATTTCTACACTATCTTCTCACTCTCTTGTTGAAGCCAATGAGGTCACTATGCATTCTGATGGTTTCAAAGTTGCTATTGCTAGGAGCTCATTATATATGTGACAAACAGTCTTCCACTTGTCATCACAAAGGACTAGGGCACAAGACTCTTTTGGAAGGAATGAGGAGTCAGGGTCCAAGGCATTGTGACCAATGGAACACCCAGCTGTCAACAGACTTCCAGCTGTCATGTAGCTTCAACAAGGTCAAGCTTGGCAAAGACAGCCCACCCTCTCTCAAGAACAACAAAAATTTGAATTAAAAATTTAAAAGCTAAAATGTAGCTTTATAAGAGGCTATTGATATTATTGGGTCCAGAGATTTCTTACGCACTAGAAATGTATACCTTGGTAACAGTGTCCGAGTTTAAGTCAAATTCAGACCATGACAGTAACTCACATTTGTATGGCGCTGTAGGGTTTGATAATAATAATACTAAAAATAATGGCAACAATAATAAAATTATGTTATCATTATAGCAATACTATTCACCATATTAACTGTATAACATTAATGCAATATAGGTCCTTTCCCCTTTTTGTGATCTCTTCCGACATTTATTAAAGCATCTACTATAAGCAAAGCAGGGTGGTGCAGTGGAGAAAGTGCCAGGTCTGGATTCAGGAAGACTCATCTTCCTGAGTTCAAATCCGATCTCAGACACTTAACACTGACTATCCATGTGACCTTGGGCAAGCCACTTAACCCCAATTGCCCTTGCCCTGCCTTCCCCTTCCAAAATGCAAAAAAAAAAAAAAAAGATTTGATTATAATTCTCAGATGAAGACTTGGAAGAGGAGTGAGGAGTACATGCTTTCCTCTGAGCAAGCCTGTGAGGCAAAGTATTGTTCCCACTTTGGTGATGAGGAAAGGAAGGATGAGATGCAGTAAAGGAGACAGAGTAAAGCAGTCAGAACCCCAGCTCTGACACTTATACCAGCATGATCTCAGATGAGATATTTGACTTTTCTCACTATAAAATAAGGGAATTGGACTAGATGATTTCAAAAGGCCCTTTTGATTTTAATCTTTGATCCTCTGGGGCTCAGGGACATGCTTACATTAGCACAGTTAGTGAAAAACAACAACCCAAAACATCAAAATAGAGCTTGAACGTCTAATCGAACATGGTGCCAATGACCCAGACTCACTATTGGGGGTTGGGGGAGAGAAACCAGGTGCTACCAGTGATGAGTTAAGATTCTCTGACAAAACTCATGCCTTCAGAGAGTATCTGGAAAGGGAGCAGCTGATTACAATGAGTATCCCCAGGAAGTAGTATTAGTAGTTTGCTCAGTCTTCTGAGCTCAATTGACCTTCACAATCATTCTATAAAATGATTGCTGTTATTGTTTTCATTTTATAGAGGTGGAGAGGGGTTCAGTGGCTTGCCCAGGGTCATACACACAGCTGGGAAGTGTCTCAGGCAGGATGTGAACCCAGTTCTTCCTAACTCTTAGTCCAGTGCCCAGCCTCTACAATGCTCAGAGTCTGGTGCACCATGAAGGGGGAGATGTTCTAGACTGGTGGTGGAAAGTGTTAGATTGTGGTAGGAGAGCCAGAGGTTGGGGGAGCCCTACATTACCTAGGAGAAGAATGAATAAGTATGGCAGAAAACAGAAAATGTTTTTGTTCCCCCATCACCCAGCTTACCAGCTTACCAGCCTTGTATACAGTAGGCACTTGGTAAATAGTTGGTTGATTGGTTGAAAAGAGGAACTAGGGAGGCAGTAGGACCCAAGACGAGCTGCCTTAGGTTTCCTTCACCTCTCTTTTGTCAGGTGTTCTGTGAGGGCTCATGAGGATTTGTCAGGTGTGTGACTTCCTTGCTAGTAAAGACAAAGATTTTTTTAAAATTTTTCTTTAATCTTTATTGGGAGAAAGAGGAGGGTCCCAGAACAAAGAAGGCTGCTTTTGGGGGTGGATGAAATCGTAATAACCTATGATGATGGAACAAATCAACTGTTGTTTTACTTCTGTTTTTTTTGCCCAGAAGAATGATGTTTGCATTGGAAAGCGACAGAACGAAAAATGACTAATAGGGGGTTGGTGCCCAAGATCAGAAGGCAAATGGTCAGAGAGCTCTTAGCTGCCCTGAATGAGTTCAGCTCACCTGGCCCAGTTGAACTACATTCCAGGAAACAGAAGGAACTGGCAGATGTGGGGGCTGAGCCACTGAAAGAACCGGGAAAATGGGGAGGCATTTGTGGTACAGAGGAAAGTCTATTGGTTGTAGACACCTAGGGCAACACTTACTACCCATGTGGCCTTAGGCAACTTCCTTTACCTTGAAGGGTCTCAGTTTCATCATTTGTAAAACCCAGGGATTGGATTAAATTACCTTTAAGGCCCCTCCCATCTCTAAATCTATCCTCCTATGACTGGAGCAGAATAATTGTTCTAATTTTCAAAAAGGGACTACTCCAAAAAAAGTGCAATGTTTACCATGTGTGTCTTCCCTAAGAGGCAACAAAAGGAATGGAATGGTTTAGTCAACACAGAGCTGACCGTGCCAGCTGACCATGTCAGCAAGACTTGGATTCTGGTGGTGCTGCTAGTGCATAGAAATGGAGTGAACAGGGACAATTCTCTTAACCTGTAAGTGCCACCACACAACTCTCACAGACTATAAACTACAGATGAGTTGTTGAACTGCGTTGGTGGAGGGAGTTTCCATGCTAGGAGGTCCTTACACTCTTGAAATCCTAGGTCTGGATGTCATCCTCATCTAACCTCACCCCATCTCCCAATGGGTTGTACTAGATGGTCTTCCAAACTCATAGATATTGGGATTCTTTGAAGATTGGAGGATGGGCCACTCTTTGAAGACCCTCTTGCTTAAGTCCCAATAAGGGGAAATCTATATTCACTTTGTTATTTGAGCCACCAACTTTGATTGAGTGATTTGGTGAGTCCTGAGACTCAGTCAGAGTTGTGGGCCTCCTAATGCCAACAAAGCAGTATTTATCAGGAATAGACTATGAGTTAAGGATTCCTACCAAGGAACTACAACTGAGACAGTAGTGAGCTGCAGTTGTAATGGGGTCACTGGGGATATGGAGGCAATGATTGGCCATTGCAGGGATCCCAGTGTGAAAGGAATCCTAATACCAGGACTATGAGATGAGGACGTTACTGTAAGAAATGAAGATACTAGACTATCATTAACTCAGAGAGCCCGATGGTCATTGATCATAGGGTCATAGACCTTAGACTGGAAGGAACCTCAGAGATCACTAAAGGCAGCACCCATATTCTACAAGTGAGGAAACTGAGACCCAAAAAGGAAAAGTGACTTGTCCAAGATCACACAGTTAGCAAATAGTTAAGTAGCAGACCTGGGATTTGATACCAGGTCCTCGGATGCCAAACCCAGAAATATTTCCACCATATCATGCTATTCTTGGCTTCTTTTTGCCCCCTATTAATGTAACTTCCCCTGGGTACTTACAAGAAGTGGGCTGTTCAATTAGTTAATGAGTTTTTGGTTGGGTTGACAAAAGTGAGGTTCTTCCCCTTTATAATTAGTCTTAAACCTGCACACCATATGTGTCTCCAGCACAAAGGTGATGCTGTCCTTGTGACCACAGAAGAGCTACTGAGACTGCATTCCATTACATCACTTCTAAAGCAGGCTGAGAAAAATGGGTGGAAAGATGAGGAGAGGGCACAGAGTGGGGAGGTTTTCTTCCAAGAGGTAGTAGGGTGGAGATGGAAGGGGCACAATTTCTACAGGGTCAGCCCCTGAATGCTTTTATTTAGGTGAAATGAAGCTGATGTTCATGTCAAGGGCAGCCTGGATACAGGAAGGAGGAGGAGATGTCAAAAGAGAAGCAAATTATAGCCTCAGGAATTCGTGTGAGTGGGAGGAAAGTGACACTGATGGATGCTCAGAGCCAGCCCCAATCCTCGAATGACCTCCCTTAGAGTCATCTTAGCACAGAGCGAGAGCTAGCACAAACCTTAGAAACCTCATTTTAAAGATGAGGAAATCAAGGCCCAGAAGGGTTAACTCATGAGTAGCAAATGGTAGAACCAGAATTTGCACATATGTCCTCTGACTCCAAGGCAGATAGTTGGTGTAGTGAGTGAATAGAGTGCTGAGTCTGGAGTCAGAAAGATGTGAGTTCAAATTTGACCCTAGACATTTACTAGCTGTGTGACCCTGGGCAAGTCACTTAACCTGGTTTGCCTCAGTCTCTTCATCTGTAAAATGAGCCGGAGAAGGAAATGGCAAACCATCCCAGTATGTTTGTCGAGAAAACGCCAAATGGGCTGACAAAGAGTCGAACGTGATTGAAAATGGTTGAACAACCAAACCTCTTGACTCTCCACTGTGGCATGCCATGACCCTCATTGGGTTTCATCATGGTACTTTTGACAGCTATGTCAGTGGAGCCATGCCGGCCTATGAAGCTGGAAAAGGTGCATGTCTGGACTTGTGGATGGATTATATACTGGATGTCTGAGGACAAGCCTAGGTGAGTTTGGAGAGGCTCCTCACCAGATGGGCTGCAGGGCAATGTTTTTGGCTATGGTAACTCTAGCAATCCTTATGTTGTCATAGAGAAGTTGTGTTCTGTGTCAGTAAATGGTGTGCAAAAATGAGATGACAGTTATCAGCATTATGTATCTGAAATGGCTGAAGTCTATTGTCTTTTCCAACCTCAAATGAACAGCAGAATCACAGACTCTCAGACTTCGAAGGGACCTCTGAGCTCACCTAGTAAAATCTATACCCAAACCTCCCCTCCCTTCCTACTCCCCTTTCTCTCTCTCTCTCTCTCTCTCTCTCTCCTCTTCTTCTTCCCTACCCTCCCTTTCTTTCTATCACCTCTCCCCTTTTTGAGCTCTATACTGCTTTAACATTGGTGAAGCCTGCTACATATGTAATAGGTGTCTGGTACATGTGCAAAATTCCTGAAATGGCATTTCCCTGCATGGAGGAGCTAAGGAACTGGCTTTGGAGAATCTATGGAACACGCATAAATATTCTAAAATTGGTCCTGATTACTAATTGTGTGGCTAGGAGGAGCTGTTTTCCAAATGCTGAACAGACCAAACTGAAGGAGGCCCCCCAAAAGGTCATCAGCTTCAATCTAGTCTCATTTGGGAAGGGAGTAGGGAAGAAGATTTTTTTATTCTATTGCTCATAGATACTGCAGACAGATAATGATATAAAGGGCTTCTGAATCCCCTCTGAGCCCCTGTGAAAGTGCCTCCTTCCTTGGTCTTTGCATTTTTTTTCTCTATTCTAGGTGAAGAGAGTAGAACCTTCAATCTTGTGAGTTTCAAAAGGTCAAGAGGATTCCTTGACATCATGACTTTCCAAAGTCCTGATTTGTAGCTAGAATAGCATTAGTGCCCCAGAGAGCTTATAATGACTCTTGGGAATGACCTTCAGGACCCCACTCCAGAGCAGCTGAGAGAAGGACTCATCCAGTAGTTATGGTTCATCAGGATGTAAACTTGGTGGGACTAATGCTATGTAGGAACTCTACTAAAAGTGAACCTGTTCTTCCTAAAGAAGGAGGTGTTGTAGGAGAGAATACACAACAGAGGTATTGGGGAGGGGGAAGTTTGTTCCTTGTACTTCTCATATATGGGAAGCAAGTATCCATTTGTAAAAGTTAATTATTGTTCAGTGGAACTGGGGTCATTGGCTTCTGGGGGGCGGGGGGAGAGCTTAGCTGATAGCACTGGATGAAAGTCCTCAAGCTTCTCAGAGTAACCTTGAATCCTGAGGGGGCAGATGGAGCATCCTGGCTCTGAGAAAAAGGCAGAGGGTACCAGCTACACATACATTTGACTATCATGTCATAACTGTTGACTCAGTTTGCAGTCCCCTAACGTTTTCATTATGCAAACTTTCATCCAGCCATGTTTTCCTCTATTCTGTGGAGTGTAAAACTTAACCTGTATGCTTCTAGGCACTATTCTCAGTAGCTCCAATCAATATACATCCTCATTGGCCTGTTTGTTTTCCTATTTAAATGTTTTTCTTGTAGAGTTATTTGGATAGTGAATATCACCCAGTGTGTTAACTATCCTCTAATCTTGGAATCTCATCAACGCCGTCACTTAAGCCATTGATATGAGTGTTGAGGGCAGCCACAGTGCATAAAATGCCAGGCCTGGAGTCAGGAAGACTCCTCTTCCTGAGTTCAAATCTGACCTCAGACACTTACTAACCGTGTCATCCTGGACAAGTCCCTTCATCCTACTCGCCTCAGTTTCCTCATCTGTAAAATGAGCCGGAGAAGGAAATGGCAAACCACTCCAGTATCTTTGTCAAGAAAACCCCCAATGGGGCCACAGAGAGTTGGACACGACTGAACAACACTAACAAGAATAAATGTTGAACAGCACAGAATTGGAATTAGATACTTCTCTCCAGGCTGATACCCAACCAGTTCACGATTATTCTTTAGCTTTATCATGCAGCCATTTCCACAATCTGTGCTACGCTTTCATCTCTGTCCCATCCACAAGGACAGCCAGAGAGATGCCGTCAAATTCTCAGATGAAATCCATATCCTACAGACTTCTCTGCCAGAGGGAGGATTGAGACCAACACACAGCATTTATTTTGGTGTCTGATGAAATCCTATCTACAGCCTTGATGTAATGCTATTCTTCTGCTTCTCCTTGAAGAGCAAGAAGGGGAATTGAATGAATAGCTAGAGGTCAGCACTGCCCGCAAAGAAGAAAAAATGCCTGGAAAAGGTCAAGCCAATGACTTAGATTTTCTGAGCCTTGGTTTCCTCTTCTGTCAAATGGGAAGAGATGACTTCAAAAGTCTCTCCCAGTTCTGAATTCTGATACCATAAGAAGGGGGGAAATGAGAGTCAAGAAGCAAAATAAAAATAAAAGAGGTAGAAAGAAAACCACTTCTGCTAGTTTGGGGGTTTCTTAATCGACACCTTTTGTTTCAAGGCACCATTCAAAGGGACACTGTGGCAGAGAGGAAAGAGTGATCGCCGCAGAGTCAGAAATGCCTGGGTTCAGATCCCTTCTCTGACACTTGCTAGTTGTATATAACTAGAATTTGTCTCCTTATCTCAGCAACAAGGTATAGTGAAAAGAACATTGACTGGGAATCAGTGGACCTGAGTTAACTTCTATATCTGCCCATTACTAGATGTGGGCCGATTCGCACATTTTGAAAGCTTAGAAGGCACCTTGAAGCCATCTAGTTCAACCCATACTTAATCTCCCTGGGTCTCGATTTCCTCACGTGTAAAAATGAGGGAGTTGGACCAGATGGCTTGAAGGACTATAGCTAGAATCCCATCATCATAGATGGGTTGCTACCTGCATTGATGGAGAGAGTTTCAACACTGGGAGTTTCCTACCCTGATGATATCACAGGTCCCTTGGCTATATCATATGACCCCAAGAAATTTACAGTACTCACAAAGTAAAACTTTTGTTAGTTTTCCATGTTTGTTTCTCTTTGGTATATGGAAAGAACACTATTTTTCTTTTCTTTTATTTACCCACAAAGTAAAACTTTTGTTAGTTTTCCACCTTTGCTTCTCTTTGGTATATGGAAAGAACACTATTTTTATTTTATTTTTTACTTAAATATCTGTTTCCTCCCTCCCTCCACTGGGGAAAAAAAAAAGAAAAACAGGTCTCTGTAGCGAATAAGAATAGTCAAGGAAAATAAATTCCTGTACTGCCCATGAACAAAAAGCATATGTGGTGGCCTGTACCCTGCGTCTCTTGGCTCTCTGTCAGGAGGCGGGGAGCACCCCACCCTTTATCACTGGTCCTCCGGAGCAGATACAGTCATTGCAATGGTTAGAGCTCTTAAGTCTTTAGAAGTTGTTGGTATTGCTTAAATTGCTCTGGCTCTGTTCTCTTCACCTGGCATGAGTTCTGCATAAAAGTCTTGTCGATAGCACTAAATCTAGACCCAGAGGGCCAGGGTTCAAATCCCGCTGGTGTCACTTGTCAGCTGTATAGTTTTGGGTGAGTCACTTAACCCGTCTATGGCTCCATTTCTTTTTTTGTGTGATTCCATGTCTTCTGAGACCCATCTCTTCTTGAAATCTATGATTCCATTACAACCAAAAAATCTCAAAGAGAGCGGTCCAAGTTTAACTAGAAAGGGCTGAACGAAAACCACAAGACTTGTTCAAAGGGGAAATTTTGAATGTTTGGTTTTGAATGGGCACTGACACACCCAGAGTTGAAAGGGGAGAAATAAGCTCTCATTAAAGAAAAATTAAAACCAGTCCTGGAGCGGGGGCTTTGTGTCTGGGAGCCGAAACTCAATGAATAATCCTTCCTTCCTACAAGTCCTACTGACCCTGGCCCTGCGGAGGGGGCTCCGGGAGAGCTGCCTTTCTGTGGAAGAAGGTTCTAGTCCGGTCCTGTCCAGCCAACCGCTTGCTGATCGCGCTCCGCTGTGCTCTGCTGCGGGAGGCCAAGAGACCCCTGGGGGAACGCAAAACCATTGTTTCTTGAAGAAAAAAAACCAAACGGGAAGTTTTAACTTCTACTTAGTGGCTGGATTGTAAGCCCAGCCCCTTGCCAGTGTGGGTGAGAACAGGCCTTGGCCCTGGAGCCTTCCGATACTGTCTTTGGAGGAAATGTGGCTTATAAATCCCCATGAAGGATTACGCTACTCATTTCCTGCTCCGAAAATCTCACTGAATTAAAGCCCTCGCTGCAACCTGAAAATGTAGTCGGAACCTTCCTTGAGTTTAATCCCTATCCTTTAGTTGTCAACACAGAGACATTAAGTTTGTAAATAGCGGGAGAGAGAAAAGGGTTTCTGCAGGGTCAGGAAGCCTTGGGTTTCATTTCCCTTCGAGCTTTGCTTAATAAACAGTTCCAAAGAGGCGTGTGCAGTCCAGCCTGTTTCTGTTATAATGCTAGAAGAAATTCAACCCCGAAGAGTGAGCTGCTGGGTCCTCGCACACTCTGAGAGAGCTCATTCATACAATGGACCCTATTCTCTGAACTGAATATGGAGTCTATTTTTAAAAGTAGCTTTTCCAAGTGAACTTTGCGAAAACAGAACACAGATTGAACGCCGAGGCCCGATTTTAAATGTTTTAAAAGAATTCTCTATATGCTCTTCCCCTCCTTATCCCCTCTCAACCAAATAAATGCTCTATGAAGTATTGGATACATGGGCTCTGAAGAAGTCTTAACCTTAACCTTGGGAAAACCTGCATGGAGCAATGAGTAGAGCTATAGGTTCAGAGTCAGGAAAACTTGAGTCTTTCAGCTTCAAATCTATACCATATCCCTAATTCAATTAGCATTTTTGGGGGGAGGGGAAGGCAAGGCAATTGGGGTTAAGTGACTTACCCAAGGTCACAAGGAGTGTATCAAGTGTCTGAGGTTGGATTTGAACTCAGGTCTTTCCGACACCAGGGCCGGTACTTTATTCACTACGCCACCTAGCAGCCTCCTTCAATGAGCATTTTAAGTGTCTACTAGATACAAAGTACTTCTTTGGGCACTAGGAATGAAAATAGTACCTGCCCTCAAGGAAGTAACATTCTACAAAGGCTGGTAATTTTTTTTTGTATCATAAACCCTTTGGGCAGTCTGGTCGAGTCCATGGACCTCTTTTCAGAATCGTGTTTTGTTGGTTTTTAAAAATTCATAATTAAAGGAAATGGCATATTTTAGTTCGAGGTTAATGAAAATAAAGATGTAATTTTTTCCCCATCCAAATTCATGGACCCCTAAATCTATCAATGGACCCTCCACCAAGTCCAGGTTATGAACCTCTCTACTACAGGTGTATAAATCCGTAAATACAAGAGATATCTGAAGGAAATACAAACTGATTTCAGGGAAGAGGAAGAATACTAACATTTCAGGGAGGGAGCATCAAGAAAGGCCCCCTCCCCACCCCCCAAGTTCTCCAGTTCCTTCATCTGATCATCATCTGGTATGATCTCCAGGCATTTCACCCCCTTGGTGACCTTCCTCTGGAGTTCAATGTCCTTCCTAAAAAGAGGCCCTCAGATGAATTTATCTTTTCTCAGGACAAATATTGAGACATTTGTAAGCTCTTACCTCTGAGGGGGTCTCATTATGGTGATGAGTCCACCAAGGAAGCCCCATGTAAGTGGTTCTCTAGAAACAAGCCTTTTTGAAGATTTCTACCTTTTGGTCATATAAGAGCTTAAAGTCTTAGGGCCCTTCTAATATTATTTTGCTTTAGGCAGTAGGGGAAAAAACCCAACCCTTGGGTTGTAGGATTTAAAACAACAATTGCAAAACCTGGAGTAGTCCAATGTTACTCATTATGTGAATTAATGTAATTAAATGCAATTTATTTGTAGCATCATATAAGAGGGGGAGTTGTTCTGCAGAAAGGCTAGTTTACCAAGTGCTGATGCATCTGCCCTGTCTTCTGAAACCACTAACTAGTCGGTGATTCAATTCGAGTCAACATGCGTTTAATAAGCATCTAGTTTGTGCGGGCAATGGCTTAGGAGCTGGGGAGAGAAGGGAAAACAAAGAAGCCATATCTCTTCTCAAGGATCTTATATTCCACTGAAACCAAGCATTTTTTGTGACATTTTGTACTTGGTTGGGAAATGTTTAGTTGGGAGAATGGTGCCCAGAGAACAATAATGCCCTTCCAACAACTCTGGGAGATGGGTGCTTTTATTAGCTTCATTTTACAGATAAGGAAACTGAGGCCAAGAGAGATTAAGTGATTTGCCCAGGGTCACACAGCTAGTAATTATCTGAAGTGGAAATAGAACCCAGGTCTTCCCGACTCCAAATCTAACTGTATCCACTGTCATCTCAGCACCTTGAATGATTGAATTCGACTTGTTGGCCTCAGAGGTAGGCTACTATCTATCTATCTGTTTGTCTGTCTGTCTATCTATCTATCTATCTATGTCTGTCTGTCTGTCTCTGTCTATCTAGCTAGTCTGTCTGTCTCTGTCTATCTAGCTAGTCTGTCTGTCTGTCTATCTATCTAGTCTATCTGTCTATCTATCTATCTGTCTGTCTATCTGTCTGTCTGCCTATCTATCTATCTAATCTATCTGTCTGTCTATCTATCTGTCTGTCTGTCTGTCTGTCTATCTATCTATCTGTCTGTCTGTCTATCTATCTGTCTGTCTATCTATCTAGTCTATTTGTCTATTTCTATGTATCTATGTATCTATGTATCTATCTATCTTGTCTCTCTGTCTAGCTCTCTTGTCTGTCA
>CM053581.1:564630409-564704994 GCA_028627135.1 Pseudochirops cupreus
ATATATATATATATATATATATATATATATACATACAAAGATAGATAGATAGATACACATTCATAACATTTGATTATGGAACTCCAGATTCTTTCTCCTCCTCCCCCAAAGAATTTTTTAAGAGAGTCCCAGAATCTCATTCAGAGTCTGAAGAGACCTCAGAAGCCATTTAGTCTAATTCAAATATAAACAGGAAACCCCTCAACCACATCCCTGCCAGCCAGTGCCTCTGGGCCTCTGGTGAGAGGACACTCGCTGTTTTTAGAATCAGCCAATTCTGTTCCTTCATAGCTCTAAGTGTTAGAGAGGCTTTTCCCCTCTCTTCAACTTAAATCTGTCTCTCTGTACTTTTCATCTGTTGTTCTGGGTTTTACTTTCCGAGGCCAAGCAGAAAAAATTCCACATGATAGCCCTGCATGTACTCAAAAACTGCTATATAGCTAGCTGGCTAATGTATTCATTAAGCACATAGTATTAGGGACTTAATAAATATTTGTTAAATTAGGCTGAATTGTTTCTGGGGAAATGCTTTTCACCCAGAGGAATGAATTTAGGGATAGAGGAGGGAAGGTGTAGAATCCTAGGCACCATGCATAGGGCAGGCTCAAGAGCAAGAGGTGCCCCCTCCCTCCCAGGCTGTTAGATCCAATTGTGAAGGTGGCCATTTACTGTAGATCACAGGTTCAGAGATCAGCTAACCACCAGTCACATGGGACCACCAATTTAGAGCTGGGAGGCACCTGAGAGGCCATCTATTTCAGCCTTCCCAGAGAGCTGCACTGGCCCCAATGTTATGCAGGAATTAAGTGTCAAAGGCAGGCCAGTGAATTCCTCCAAATTCATCCCTCTTTTCTAAGTGACACCTCGCCTGCCTGATTCATGGACAGAGAGGCCTCACTGCAAAATCTCCCCTGCCCTTTGTTTTGGATGCTATCAGCTGTAGCGTCTGAAGGTCTGCCAAAGAGCTCCCTCTCCGAGAGATTAGAAGAACTATAAATAACGCCAGATATGAGTGACCCAAAGGATTCCCTGGAGGAGAGGCTCAGGGGCCAGAGTGGGGATGGAGACTGGCTTCACATTGTGTGCATTGGGATGGAATCTCTGCCCTTCAGAACCTCCAGTCCAAGAACTTTGGGAGATAAGAACTAACGCCTAGACCGTTCTGTGCCTGTCACTTCATGGGCATGGCCTGGCTCTGCTCTGCTGAGAGGACCCAGATGCCTCAGGCTCTCACCGATCTTATCGTCTTCAGAACTCTCATAACACTTTGTGCCTCTTCTGGCCATTTATTAATGAGTCAGCCAGGCAGTCAGCACTTAGGAAACGCCTGCTAGGTGCCTGTGCTAGGTTCAAGAAACACAAAGAAAGGCAAAAACACAGTCCCTGTCCTCAAGTGGCTCACAGTCTAACTGGGGAGAGCACACGCAAACAACTGTGTACTCTAATGGTAGATAACCTCAGAAGGAAGGCACTACCTTTAAGGGGGGCTCAGGAAAAGCTTCCTGTACTGGCTGGGATGTATATGGGCCTTGAGCAAAGCTATGGAGAGAGCTGTGGGTTGGTCTTAACTTCCATATGGACTATAAGCTCTTTGAGGTCAGGGATCACATCTAATTTATTCCTGTTTCTTTCCCAGGGCCTAGAACAGCCCCTTGTTTGCAGTGGGAACTTAAGATTTGTCAAAAGAATTTGGGCAGAAGCACCAAGATTTTCTCCTGGGCAAGCTTCCCACTGGCTGTTCCCCCAGGCCTGGAACACATTCCTTCTTCGACTCCTGGTATTATTTCAAGAGTCAAATAACTTCCTTCCACTTTCTGCATATGTTCTTTCCTGGTCACCTCTTCCCCTCCCTCCTTCACAATTATCAAAGTCTATTATCTAATTATTTATGCTATGATTTAATTTAATTTATTATTTATTCTATTAAATTATTTAATTTTTAAAATTTCCTTGAAACTTCTGTGCATGTGTTTTGTATCTACTAAATTTATGCATATTATCTCCCTCATTAGAATGTAAGCTTCTTGAAGGCAGGTAGGGACTCCAGCTAAGTGCCATAATGGATAGAGTAGCAGATTCAGAGTCAGTAAGACTTCAGTTCAAATCTTGACTCAGATATTTACTGATTATGTGACCCTATGCAAGTCACTTAGCACTTCTCTGCCTGTTTTCTCATCTGTAAAATGGGGATAATATTAGCACCCACTTGACAGGGTTGGTATGAGAATTAAACAAGATAACATATGGAGAGTGCTTTCTAAGCCTGGCTATATAAATACATAGTAGTAGTAGTAGTAGTGGTGGTGGTGGTGGTGGTGGTAGTAGCAGCAGTAGTAGTAATAGTAATAGCAGTAGTAGTAGTGATCGTAGTACTAGTAGTAATAGTAGTGGTGGTGGTGGTGGTGGTAGTAGTAGTAGTAGTAGTAGTGGTGATAGTACTGATAGTAGTAGTAGTAGTAGTAGTAGTAGTAGTAGTAGTAGCAGCAGTAGTAGTAATGGTGGTGGTGGTGGTGGTGGTAGTAGTAGTAGTAGTAGTAGCAGTAGTAGTAGTAGTAGTAGTAGTAGTAGTAGTAGTAGTAGTAGTAGTAGTAAGTTAGGTGGCACAGTGGATAAAGTGCTGGGCTTGGAATTAGGAAGCCTCATCTTCTTGAGTTCAAACCAGCCTCAGACATTTACTAGCTATGTGACCCTGGGCAAGTCATTTAACCCTCTTTGCCGCAGTTTCCTCATCTGTAAAATCATCTGGAGAAGGAAATGGCAAACCCCTCCAGTCTCTTTGCCAAGAGAACCCCAAATAGGGTCACAAAGTGTCAGACAGGACTGAACAATAAAGTGGTCATTTTTGAAGCTTCTCTTTCTAGGGTTGTCAGGCAGCTGGCCCTGTTCACCTCTAATGATGTGGTCTTCCCTCTCTGGTCATGTCCCTCTCTAGCCTGGATCCGCTCAGCTTTGTGAGGGTGGAAACTCCCCTCTAATACCACCTTCCTCCCACAAACCACAGCTGTGTGATGCACACAGGAGGTGGCAGGTCCCACCATGTCCTGCTCTTTAATCATGTGACTGATGGGGCGTTTGTCCGCTGCGCTGTCTGAGGGGGACCTGGATGGTTTGGTGTTTGGCTTGTGTAACTGGAGAAGTTTACTGATCACATGGTTTGACTCATTCATGAGCTGAAGAACTCGATTCGTTAGGGACCCCAGGGCCTTGAGAGGTCACCTCAGGACCAGTCACTTTGCCCTCAGGCAGGCCACACATCTAAATCAGCCAAGCTGAGCAAGGACATGTTGGTCACATTTCTTTCTTTCTGTACTCTCCATTCCAGTTCGACAGGCCCACCAGCTGTTCTCCGTGTCTGTCTCTCCCATCTATCTATCTCCCACTTGTCCTGCGTCTGGAGGGCATGTTCTCCTACCCTTGATTGTCTGGAAACCCTGGCTTCCTCCAAAGCACAGTGGAGATCTCCCCTTCTATGGGAGACCTTCTCCTTGATTCCCCTCCCCCTTCATCTCCAGATGCTAATGTTCTTTTCATTCTGAAGTTATCTTACAGCACTTTGTTTATATTCACGGAATGCCAGTCCCTGATGCATCCTTCCTCCCCAGCAGAATGTAAGCTCCTTGAGGGGAGGATCCATTTTATTTTTGCCTTGTACTGGGGTCTGGCACAGTGTCTTACACATGACACGAATTTACTCAGTGTTTTGTTGGTTGAACTGAATTGATTAGAGTCTTCTGAGGAAGAGAGATTTCACATCTTTTCATAATCCTCTCAACAATAACAACACCTTATCTTTATAACACTGTAATTTTCTTTTTTTTTACATTTTTTTTGGTGCTTTTTGGAGCAGGGAAGGCAGGGCAACTGGGGCTAAGTGACTTGCCCAAAGTCACGCAGCTAGCAAGTGTTAAGTGTCTGAGGCAGAATCTGAACTCAGGTCCTCCTGACTCCAAGGCCGGTGCTATATTCACTGCGCCACCTAGCCTCCCCTACAACACTAATTTTCAAAGCATTCTCAGACAATATCAGAGATGGAAAGGATCTCAGGCGCCATCTAGTCCAACCTGTCTCTCCAGTAGAATTCCCACACCCAATGTAGTCCTCCAGCCTTTGCTTGAAGACTCCCAGAAAGGAGAATCCCAGCCCTCTCAAGGCTGCCCATTCTACTGTGGGAGGACTCCAATGGTCCGGAAGTTCTTCCTGATGTCAAGCTGAAATCTGCCTCTTTATAACTTTTGTGCCTATTATTTCTTTAGAGCATCACCAGAACATTTTAAGACAGACAGATATTTTCAATGCTATGGAAGAAAATCTCACTGACAGTCACTTGAAGCTGAGGGCCTGGGTTTGAATCTCAGTTCTATTACTACTTGTGTGACCCTGGGTAAGTCACCTTCCCACTCCCTATTTCCTCATCGGAGCTTCACTTTGTTCATCTACAAAACAAGGGAATTGGATTAGATGATATCTGAAGCCCCTGCCAACTTTACATCTCCTATGATTCCTCCAATTTGAGATACTACCCCATTCTGGGTCATGGCACAAAGTCCCTTTTCACCTTTTTTGCCATACCAAAAGCCCAAATGATCCTGAGGCCTGGCTTCCAGAGACACTTCCCCCCTCTCCTGAATTATTCTCCCGATTCCCTCATCATCTGTGGTGGCAACTGGAGGAGCATCCGGCTTTGTAATGGAAAAGCCAGGCAGGGCAGATGGAGGGAGCGTAGAGAGGAAATGATCTAGCCTAAGTACAGTTCCTGCTCTCGAGAGGACGTACAGATGTTAGTTCTGCCACGGCAGAAGTACCGGAGCCCAGATCTATAAAACAGGCCCGGCTTTGCCTTTCATCCTCTCCCAGCCTGGACAGTGGCGGCAATACAAAGAAATCCCATTCTGGGTTGAGAGAAACACCAGGAAAAACTGGTGGTCCACACCGTAAGGAAATGCATGTAGAGCAGCGAGGAAGCCAGTTTTATTTTTACCTCAAGGACCAATAATCTTCCCCTCTTGGCCAATTTCATAACTAGAGAATGACATTTCCATGTTGGAGGTGGTGGCTGTTTCCATCTGGGTTCCATTAACAAGGATCTCTGTCATTAGATAAGAAAAACCTGAATCCAACTATAATTATAACCTCACTATGATTTCAGGTCCCCCCCCCCATACTTCAGAAAGCTTTATGGGCTTGAATTATAACCCCCCTCTCCCTTCCTGTCCTTCTGAAATGAACTCAGGGCTTAAGTCCTCACAGGAAAAACCCTTTGGATGGTAGCTAGGTACCTTGGGAGATGTAGTTTCCTCTTAGCTAAGCACAAGGCAGAGGAAAAGATGTTGGGTATTTGACTGGGTGGTTGAAAATCTTGGGGCTACTCTGGACTTGGGAAAGACTGTATTCCTCAGAGAGTAGTCTTGTTTTCTCATTATTCCAAGTCTCAGCAGTATTGGAGGGAGGGGGGGTGTCATTGCTATATTGAGGCAGCAAGCGTAGCAGCAAAGGGGATAGCTCCATGGTGTCCAGCCTTCAGCTTGGCCAGAAGCTTCACCAGCTGGAGGTAGTAGAAGTGATTGGGCAGGAGGTGAGTTCCCAACTTGGTCTATGCTCCCTGGATGTAGAATCCCAGTGTGGCCAGTGTTCTAAATCAGTCTCACTTTCTTCTCTTCTTCTCTCCATTTAGAGAGAGCTGATAAAGTAAAAAATCAAAGATTCTTGTTTTCCTAATCCTCCATTGCCTAGGGTGCTCTGTAAGCTTGATTCCTCTTTTAATAAATGAGTTTGCTTCCCATTGGCTGCGGCATGTTTTTACCTGTGATCCAGGTGTGCAAAGGGACCATCCCCAAAGGATTCTTCCTTTCCACAAAGTGTATAAACCAGAACCCTCCAATTCTGGGAGGAGGGAGGAGAGGGATTGAACTACTCTTTAGTATTGTGGGCGATTCTCTAATTGTCCCAGTAAGTAGAACCTTAAAACATGAATTTAGGGCTCACTTAGATTTCTCTTAGAAGAAAGTTGTTCATCATTGTGAGTGTGGCTCACCATGAGAGAGCTGCAAAGCTTTCTTCCATCCTGCCAAGGCAAGGACAAAGAAAGAAGAGAGGGGAAGAGAAGGAAGAGTTAGAGGAGAAAGGCCAGTCTCCTTTGGCCCTATTGACAGAAAGAAGAGTGGTCTTTGAGAATGTTGTTCTCACTTTCTTTCTGTTTGGGAGGAGGAAGTGGGGCTGTGGCAGAAGAGAAAATTGTTGCTATACTTTCTCAACCTTCCTTCTTTCACTATTGCTGGCTTCACCAACCATGAAGACACATGAGTTCAAAAGACATTTCTCCAGCGTTTTGCCTGCCAGAGTTCTGTATGCTCTGTGCACCAAGGGAGCACAATGTGGCTCAAAGGGTGTTGAATTCTGGTTGAACTGGGTTCAGATTCTGACTTTATTCCTTAGGACCTTCTTTGATCAAAGGCAAGTTTCACTTTTCATATACACACTTCATCTATAAAATGGACAAGTTGGATTCAATACTTTCTAACATACGTCTCATCTCCAGATGATCTGATACCTACTTAACTCCTTGATAAGTACCCCCCTATTCAATTCATTTCACATATAGGAATTCTTCATAAGGAAGTTGCCACAGTCTAGGTTTTAGGGCTTAAGTTTATTCAGGGGGGCATTTAGGTGTTTTCCTTGTGTCTCATGAGGAAGTCTATGTTCTTAAAGGGGTAGGTAGAACTAATTCAGAATAAAATAAGCAGTACCAGGAGATTATTATCTACCACAGAAATGTAAGATCCTTGAAAGGAAGAACTGTTTTATATGTTCCCAGTGCCTAACATAGTGCCCGTCACATGGGAGGATCTGAAGAAATAGTTGGCTAATGAATGAATGACCACAAGAATGCAAAGGAAAAAAACCACACTAAAGGGCAGGCAAGTTAAGGCTGATTTCAATCATTAAGCATGGTTCTAGGATGAAACACTCACCTCCTTTCAGCAGGGAGGTGGAGGGCTGCAGGAACAGAGTATAACATATACTATTAAACAGTAGGGTATGGTGGAAAACCATTGGCTCTGGGGTGAGAAGACAGAGTTCACATCCCACTTCTGAGCCTTACTATCTGTGTGACAGTGGACAAGTCCCTTAATCTCAGGGCCATCCCCAACTTCTCACTCTTTCTCACCTTCCCCCCAGCCCCAGATATCCAGTCTAGTGTCAAGACCTAGCTGGTTAACCTTTGTAACATCTCATGCGTTCGTCTTCTCTCCTCTGATGCTGCTGCCATGCCAGTGTAGGCCCTAGTCACCTCCTGCCTGGCCTAGGGCAATAGCTGCTGGACGGGGTGGGGGTCTCCCTGCCTCACTCTCTCCCCACTCAGCTGTGACAACGATCTTCCTAAAGTGCGGGTCTGATCAGGTCAGCTCCCTATTAAATAAACGCTAATGGTCCCTTCTCATCTCCAGGATCAAATAGAAAATCCTCCATTTGGTGTTCATCACCTGCCCCCCGCCCCTTCCAGTCTTGTGAACTTACGTGCATCCTTCCCGCGTACTCTGTGCGATCCAGGACACTGGCTTCCTGACTGTTCCTGGCACAGCGCTCCCTTCATCTCTCATCTCTCATCTCTGGGCATTTTCAATGGCTATTCCCCATGCCTGAAACGTTCTGCCTCCTCACTTTTTCCTCTTGGCTCCTTTCAAGTTCCCCCTAAAATCCCACCTTCCATAGGAAGTCTTTCCTAGTCCCCCTTAATATTAGTGCCTTCCCTCCCTCTGTTGATTATTTTCATTTAATTCAGTTTGTACATAGCTGTTTGTGGGTCTTATCCTTCATCAGACTGTGAGCTTTTGGAGAGCAGGCACTGGTTGCTTTTTTGTTTTGTTTCGTTTTTACCACTCTTTGCATCCCCAGCACTTAGCTCAGTGTCTAGAACACAGTAATAAATATGTACTGACTGACTGACCCTCTCTGGGTCTCGGTTTCCTCACCTGTAAAAAAAAGAGCTCGGACTAATAGTAGATCTTTTTGGTCCCTTGGGAGCTCTGACCCTTTGGAGTCATTTTTGTCAGCCACTTTGGCTTAATTGCTTTTCTTCAGTGTAGGGCTCAGTTAGGTGAATGAGTGACAGGGGAGGGAGGAAGAGATATTTATCAGGAAATGATTGTTGTATAAACAGCTGAGGCATCAATAAAAGTCTTTTTTTTTTAAGTGGGTGGTTTGGGTTGGCAAAATTCAGAGAAGTACAAGGAGACCACCGGAGAAATTTTCCTAGGAGCCTCATAAACATTATGGGAATTTGCTCAGTTTTCTTTGTGAAGTCCAACTGTAGAATCGGGCCTGAGAAAGTCTTCTTTGATTTGTGGTCCCCAGTCAGTGTGTGTGTGTTTGTGTACACATACATACATACACACCCTTTGGGTATTCTGTTCTCACTCAGAGCCCTCACCCTGGGGATTTCTCCCCACCTGAAATGTCTTCATTTTCTCCCTTGGCTAAACCTTGTTCTTTGACTTTCTTCAAAATTCTTCTTGCCATTCCTTTCTTCCTAAAATCTTTCTAAATTGTCCTCACCTGGCTTCCTCCCTCTTGACCTTCCCTTTTCCCAATTACTCAGTTCTTTCTGGAGAAGATGTCTCTGTGATATTGTTCACAGTTTAACCAGTTTCCATCTATCAGCCATGACTAAATGAGCTCACTAGACCTACCTGGACAGATCTACTCTCAACCTAATGGTTTGCTTCTTTTCTTCCTGTAGTCTGATTTGACTATAAGTCCCAAGGGCAGAGGTCAGGAAGTAAGGTAGTATCTTGGGTCGAGTCAGAAATTAGTTTCAGTTCTGCCAATATCCTGTCATATAATAATAAATGCATGTGTGTGCAAACATATGTATTATGAATATATAATATATTGTGTAATCTGTACATATTATATATATTATATATTATACATAATATACACACACACAACCCATCAACATCACACACAAACATATGTATTTTGGATCTTTGATTCTATACCAGCAGGGAAATCTCAGTGTGAAAATTTCCTGCATTACATGTAGTGCACGCCATTAGACCACATGGTGTGGTAGTTAAGATCAAGTAGACCACAGGAAAAACAGTTCCATTGATACAAAGGAAAAGCACAGAATTAAGATAAATATGGCGCCACCTATGGGACCTTCATTCCCTTTGCCATATACTGATGCAAATGGGCCCATTTCTCCCAGATTGTGCCACAAGAGTGATTTTATCTCATTCCAAAGCTTTCAAAACCTTTTGCATGCATTATTGAGGCAGCACAATGTTAAGGAAGGACTGATAACTTTGTAGTCAGGCAACTTGGGTTCAAATCCTAGCTTTGGTCCTTCATAGCCATGAGACTTTGGGCAAATAATTCCACCTCTGTGGGCCTCAGTTTCCTTCTCTGTAAAAAGAGGAGGGGTGGACCAGGAGTCCTCTGAGGCCCCTTCCAGGTGTAAAACCCTCCTCTTGTCTGATCCTTACAATGGCTTCCCTTAGACAAATGAGGAGAGTAAGTCTTAGAGAGAAGAGCCTTGCCAGTGGTCACATAGCTAAGAAGTGTCACAGATGGCATTGAAATCCAAGTTTCTCCTGACTTCAAGTCCCTCATTCCTTCTATTGCACTACACTGCCCTAGAAGTACAGTCAGCTCTAATATTCATCCTGATTGTTATGGTTGGCTCACTATTCTTCCTGTTATACTTGGACTGAAGTTAAAAAAAAAAAAAGCAACAACCCACCAACAGCAGCTTTGTGTAACCACAGATCTAAATATTTTGATCAGACCTTTTTAAAAATAGCCTGGACCAGAAAGATCACATTTAAAAAAAAACAAAAAAGGCAAGAGCCAATCTAGCCATTAGGCCCTAGGAATCTTGGATTCTGATTTTTGTCAACCACTCTCTCTGATACACTGAAGCAACTGTCTCTGATCATCCATTGCCTCAGTTTCCCCATGCACAACACCTCGTATAGATGGTGTAAAATTGCTATGGTGATGGGAAATTCTGGGAGAATGTAGAAATGCATCCCATGAAACCACTACATCATAAGGACCGACTGATTTTAATGTATGTTTCCAATACCTAATATAGAACAAAGAAGAAAATCAATTTTGAAAGTAATGAGAATTGTCTAGGGAAGGAGACTAAACCAAACTATGTTGTTGGACCACATGTTAAAATGTGAGTGCTAAAAATGGTTGGAAGCCCAAAATAAAATGAATGATGAGAGACAGCTAAGGAATTTCTGAACTAAAAAGAAACAAAATTAGAAATAGGAAAATGGACACAGCTGGAAAATATCTGAAAAAAATATCTGAGGCCCCAAAAGAACTGGAAGGAAAAGGGATGCTTATCAATGGGAAATTGACTCAATAGATTGAGGAATGTGAATGGAATGGAAAATCATTGTGCCATAAGAAATGATGTCTATGAAGAATTGAGAGAAACATGGGAAGACTTGTATGAATGGATGCAAATCAAAGTAATCAGAACCAGGAGTATAATCTACACAGTGACAATGTAGAGGAAAATAGCATTGAAAGACAAGAATATGGAATAGCTCGGTGGTGCAGTGGATAGAGCACTGGGCCTTGAGTCAAGAGCACTTGAGCTCAAATTCCGCCTCAGACTTTTACTAGATGTATGACTCTGCGCAAGTCTCTTAACCCTGTTTACCTCAGTTTTCTCATTTGTAAATGAGAAAGAGATGGCAAACCACTCTAGTATCTTTGTCAAGAAAACCCCAAATGGGGTCATGAAGAGCCAGACACAAGTCTGTAATAGCAAACAACAACAAAATGGACAGTAGGTAAAAAGTGGTCCCTGCCCTCAAGGACCTCACAGTTTAATGGGGGAAGAAGACTGGAAAGGGGGTGGAGAGGCAGGGAGAATTGTCTGTGATTAATTACACAATGAGGCTTCTAAAAATCCAGTCCTTGGGAGAGAAGGGCCCCTAGGAATGAAAGCCTTGGGAAGTGGGTGGCATAAGTCACTTGTTTGTCCCTCCTTCATGTACAACAAGAACAATTAGCATTTATGTAGCACTTTAAGGTTTCCAAATCATTTTACATACAGTATGCTATCTGGTCCTCCAACAACCTATAAGGTAAGTTCTTAAAATCTTCATTTTACAGATGAGGAAACTGAGGCTGAGACTCACAGCCAAGAAGTGACTGAAGCAGGATTTAAACTCTGGTCTTCCTGACTCCTGGTTTAGCAATAGGGATCTGTGTCACCTATTTTCTTGGTTATTCCAATGAGCTCAGAGCCATAGAGACCCATGGCTGGAAATAGGAACTTGTGGGAAGTCTGAAAGACGGGGGAGGTTCTGAACAGGAAGCCTGGAGCCCTTTCTGAAAGTGTCATGGAGAAGTAGATTTGCCAAGGAGGATCCTAACTCTAGTCCTCGTGGATCCAAGCCACTTTGTTACCGGAGATTTCAGGACCTAACCTCTAGTAGACTCAAGTTTAGATGTGGGTAATTCCTTAATGTTTGCCAAAGCTTGCCTCCTTGTGGCTGCAAGGAGATAAATTGTGCAAACAGTACTATTCCCATTTTACAGATGAGGAGACAGAGGCCCCAAGAGGTTTACTGAATTTGTCCATGTTCACATGGGGATTGGGGATGATATAAGAATCAAGATTCAGACCTAGATGTCTCAATTTGAGGCCAGCCAATGTTGTGTCTATTCTACTTTTATCAGGCAATGGGCACAGAGAAGTTTCATCTGGAGGACAAATCTGGCTTTAACAGGAGCTCGGGAATTTGGTTCAGGAGCACAAATGTGGGCAGAGAAGACTAGTTTAGGGGAAATTTGAATTTTTAGGGTTGGAGACAAAAAGAAGTCCAGGAGTGTGGAAGTGTTGATGACCACACTGGTACAGGACAGCCTGAAGTATCCAGAGCCTACATCTTTGCAGGCTATATAAGGAAGGACTTTTCACATCTCGGGAACCAAGAAGAAGAAGGGACTTCAAATGCACCCGTGGAGAGTGAGAGAGAAGAGGGAAGACAGTGAAGGACTTTATGGTATGGTCTGAAGCCCAGGGAAGGCCTCTGGGTAACCAGACAGATGTAGTTCTTGAGGGGTGGTAAAGGTGATACCTGTATCTTCTCTCAGCAAAGCTTGGAGTAAGAGAACCAGAACCATTGGAAGAAATTCTCTTTGGACTACATTTTCTAGAAGCCTGTGTGAGGCTCTTTTGATCGCAGCCTCAAACATTGTAGGAAAAGGGGATATTTAGACAGATTCTCCTTCCCCCCACTCCCCAGACAATATTTGTTTCTGGGTATCCAGAACAGGAGGCAGATTCTAAAAGAGACATGGAATCCTGGTAGCCCGCATCATCTGAATTCATCATGGGTTAAAAAATCTTCAGTTTGAGCAAGAATCCAATTACAACTAAGAAACCATGGGGCTAATTCCCTACATATTTGTGTGATGGGCCAATATGAACTTTAGAGACTTCTTAGCTTTCATGGCTGTCAGCTTTCCCATTATACTTAATTTTTAACTCTGTGTATGTGCGCACGCGCGCATGTGTGTGTGTGTGTGTGTGTGTGTGTGTGTGTGTGTGTGTGTGTGTAGTGAGACCCTTCAGATTCTCAAAGATGGGCTCTGCCAGCAGGGGAGGGGAAGAACGAAAAACCTGTGCCTCCTTTCTGCAGAGAAATGGGCCTGTGAAGCCCAGGAAAAGAACAAAGACTGTCTGATATCTGGACGGATTCATAATGTCTTCTTTGTGGGCGCTGCTCTACTGTCTAATCTCGTGACTCATTCGTGGATCCTCATCCAGTATGATTGCCATCTGTGTCCTTTTAGAAAAGAGTTATTTAACAGATCGGAGTTCATACATACATATATGAGATTGTTTAAAGGCCCTGCATTCTTAGCCAGAAATGAGTCTGCTACAGCTAGAGAGGTCCACAGGAAAAGGGATGATTGGCACTTGAATGATGAAGCTCCAGCTGACACACTTCTGTTAGGAAGATTAATATTTTGTTAACTTCTGCAAGACACTATGATGTGGGTAGGAGGCTGACTAAGCCTGGCTTCCTACTGTGAAGTACAAGACATGGAATGGACACATGAATCAGAGAATTCAGATATAATAACAACAATGGCCAACTCTGATTAATACAAAATGACCCAAGACAGTTCTGAAAGATCAATGGTGAAAAATGCTCTCTGCCTACAGAGGGAGAACTGATGAACTCAGAACGAAGTTGAATTGTAAGTTTTTTCGCTTTCTTTCTTTTCTTTTCTTTTCTTTTTTTTTGGCAACATGGTTGATATAGAAATCTTTTACATGATTTCATGTGTACAATTGATACAGTGCTTACCTTCTCAGTGGGTAAGGGAGAGGCTGGAAGGAAGAAGAGAATGTGAAACTCAAAATTTAAAAAAATGCTTAAAATAAATAAATAGTACATTAAAAATAATACTAACTCGCATTTATGTGCCACTTTAAGGTTTGCAAAGCAAGGTTACCTCATTTTATCCCCACAACAACCCTGAGAGGTAGGTGCTATCATTGTTCCCGTTTTATAGATGAAGAACTGAGGCAAACGGGGTTAAGTGACTTGCCCACAGGGTCACACAACAAGGCAGTATCTGTCTGGATCTGAACTCATGTATTTCTAGTTCCAAGTTTGGTCCTCTATCCACTGGGTCACCTAACTGCCCCTTTATAAATACATTTGAGGTCAAAAAGCACAAGTACATTCTTAGAAGCAAGAAATAAGTGGTCCCCCCTCATTGGAATTTGCCATGGTTGCTTGTCATTTCAAGAAAAACATTAAGAGGGGCAGCTAGGTGGCACAGTGAGCAGAGCACGGGCCCTGGAATTAGGAGGAACCGAGTTCAAATCCAGCCTCAGACACTTGACACACCCTACTGGCTATGTGACCTTAGACAAGTCACTTAACCCCAATTGCCTTGCCTTCCACCATCAAAAACAACAACAACAACAACAGAAAAACATTAAATCAAGAAGATCTGAGTTCAAATCTCACTCTATGTGTGACCCTGGGCAAATCATGTTCTTGGTGTCCTCGAGGTTTCCCACTCACAGGATGTGTCCCAACCAATACTGTAATGTCTGTGGGATGCCTTGTCCTGTTACCATGTGGACAGTTAAATGTTACAGGGCAGTAGAAAAAGAGCTGGACTGGAGTTAGGGGGCCCTGAGTTCAAATCCTAGACTTTCCTCTTAGTCTCTGTGTGAACTTAGGCAAAGAACTGAATTTGTTGGCATTTCCTCCTCTGCAAAAATGGGTGGACTGGAGTCCTTATCTCTTTTGCAATTCACATTGTTACACTTCTATAAAAGTTAACATAACATTACTGTAACTATGCGCCCATATTTTTCCAAAACAAACCTTGTTTTAGTATAAACTCTTCTTTAACTTTCAGTGGTACCCTGTGTCAACACTATAAACTCTGTAGCTTGTCATACAAGGCTGTCCGAAATGCAGTCTCAGTTTGCCTTTTCAGTGGGGGAGGAGGTAGGGAAGAGGAGAGGAGACAGCAGCAAGCCTTTAATAAGTCCCTACGATGTTCCAGACACAGTGCCAAGCGTTTTACTAATATTATCTCAGCTGATCCTCATAACAGCACTCTATGCTAGGTGCAATCATCTCCACTTTATAGTTCAGGAAACTGAGGCAAACAGGGGGTAAGTGACTGGCCCCAGGACACACAGGTAGTGACTGTTTGAGGCAAGATTTGAACTCAGATCTTTTTGACTTAACGCTGCCTCTATAGTCTTATGACATACTTCTCCCCAACTCTAGCCAAATTGGTGCCCTGAACAACACCGTAAACTTTCTCCACTTCAAGTCTGGGGGCATGCTTCTGTCCCTGCCACAAATGTTCTCCTTGCCAGTCTCTGCATACTGAAATTCCGTTCATCCCTCAGGACTCAGCCCAAATCCCGTCTCCTCCACAAAGTCTCTCTCTGAAAATGTTTTCTTCCTGATAGTGCATTTATTACTGGGCATTCTGATCCCACCTGTTCTTTCCTAGCTCGTGTTAGTCATCTTTTCATGTGTAGATGTCTTCTTGCCTCAAATAGATTAAAAAGTAAGTTTTACTGCTGCCGTAGAATTTTATATCACAGTCACAGTGGATACAGTGTCGCTCCTAGCCAAAAGTAAAGCAGCAGACAGAGTGAGGTCTCCTGACAATGATAGACTGAGACAGACTGTATCCTACTGTCTGCATCTCCCGAGCGCCCAGCACATGTGACGTATTCAACAAACATTTATCAATTCATGTTTTATAGGAGCTGATCTCATATTAATTAAATGGTCAAACAATCCATTTGTTTGGTCAAACTTAGATACTCAATAATTTAAAAAAACAACTTTTCATATTATTCAGAGTCAGCTTCAGAAGAGGTCTTGGAATTCATTCTTCATTTTACAGATGAGGAAGCTGTGATCTAGAAAAGTTAAGTGATTGTCCAAGGCCACAGGAGCTAAATGGAGATTCAAGCCCAGGTCCTTGTGACTCCAAGTCTGACATTCTTTCAACGCCTCTGCCTCCTTCTCCCAAGACCTTCAATATGCTTGAATAGGAGTTAGTTTAAAAAGAAAAAAAAAAATCAAGAGCTTTACTCTCTCCTCCCATACAACTGAACCAACATAAGCAATGTTTGGAAACTATAATGTAGGAAGCAAGATTGATTTGGGGAAATCCAAGCACACATGTGGGTCTAGTGGAAAGAGCTTGTGACAAAGAATTAGGAGATCTCTGTTGGCATTCTGGTTCTGCTATTTACTATGTGTGAGGCAATGAGCATAGACCACCCTGGGCCTCACTTCCCTCACCTGTCACATGAGCGAGCGGTACTAGATCATGGATAAGATCACTTCTAATTTTAAAAATTCTATGACTGTGATTCAATGCTAAGTATGAGAGAGTGGACCACTGGAAAATTACCATCTGTGATCATGGCCTGTACAGAATAATCACTGAGAAGGAATGCAAACTCCCAAACATTATTAAGATGTCTAGACATATTAAAATGAATCCTCTAGTCTAGTATTAATGATTTAAAGGACTTGTTTTGAAACAGATTACCCTTCAGGTTAGAGTGTCCTTATATGCACAGACATTAAATGGAATCTGACAAGTTCAGTGGTCAGAGGGGGCCAAAATGCCCCGTGCTTGTGTTTATTCCTAATAAAACCACATGCATAGCTTGGGAGTTTGGAGCCCACTCGAGGACCTTCTCGTTTTTAGTTTCAGGACAATAATTCCCTCAAACAGGTTAACAATACATGACCCCTGTCTAAGACCAGGCATACCCTAAATTGATAATTTAATTCTGGGTCCCTGAAATCAATTACTAGCCTATTTTTGTCTGTAAAAGTCACAACCTTATTATTGAGCTTGACTGACACATGGCTTGTGATCACAGGGAGCCACAGCTGGATGAAATTTTTTTTAAAAAATCAGTCAGTTACCTGGTGTTCTATCTAAGGTGATGCCAGGTTGGGCCAATTTGTCCATTTCCATTTGTCATGGCATCGTCTAGATGTGTTGCTCAATCTCAGCCCCCAGATTGTATTTGTCAATACCTGAATGACAAAGTGTCTACATTAGCATCTGGGAGAAAGAGCAGAAAAATGGAGCCTGAGGATGTTAAACCCATCTGGACTGTCTTGTGCTTTCTCTGACTTCCAACCAAATCAAATGGATTCCAGAATTATTTTCTGAGCATGGAAAGGGCCTCAAAATAACCAACATCTCTTAATCCCACTATCCTAAATAAGCAATTTCTCATTTTTTTCTCATGTGAAATCGGCTCAGAGACTATGATACACAATAATCCAAGGCTATTTCTTTTTTCCAGGGAATCCTAAATGAATTTCCAGAGAGTATATTTCTCAACTTGTCTGAGGTGAGAGGTCCACTGGAATTGTAGGTTTTCAGATTTTTTTCAATGAGTTGATGGATTGAGCTGATTTTTTTCCTCTTATTTTTCTTTGGTATTAAAAAAATACTATTCTACTTGTCTAAGAGAATAATAAGATGTGGTTTGTATGAAAGGGAGGGTATGAGTAAAGGCTACTGCCTCAATGTAGGATGTGTTGTAGGAGTATTCCATTCCCCCTTAGACCTTATAGCTACATGCTTCTCCTGGGGTTAATACCCTGGTGCTGATATTAGCCCTCCCTAGTCATTCTGTTTCCCCAAAGAAGTAATTGGCCAGGTGAGTGAAATCAGACCTGCAGGCAAGGTAGAGAGTTCTACTCTTGGCTGTGCCCCAGGTTCATGGCACAGGCCAACAGGCAAATTGCTTAACTCCATTTTTAAAAACCTCAGTATTGCAGTTAGTGAAATGAGACTCGGTTGAACAGGTTGTAAAGAATGAGACTTCAGCAGCCCAAAGGTAAATTCACCTCTGTTATCACTGAGCAGCAAAAGCAACTCAGCTCCTCCCATGATTCTCTTCTTATTGGTACGGATAATCACCATCGAATAATGATCCCATAAACTCACAGAAAAGAACGTAGCTGTGCAGAAAATGTATCCAGTTACCTCCCACCACCATGGTGGGAATAGAGAGAGACAGACTGAATGGACTCTTAAAAGGAAGGATAGACGACTCTTGGTAATTGATCCAAAGTAAGAGATAAAGAATTGGGATAAGTCCCAGATAATTCTAAGGTTTTGAGCCTGAGTGACTTAAGGGGGAAAAACACAGTCAAGTATTTTAGGAGCACTAATCTATTTACCTACAAAATACAGGTGTACTAATTACAAAAATCTTTTTAAAAAATGATTCACCGTAGTAAGTAATCTGAGAACTGGATGAGATTGGAGGAGGTGTGTGCGTGTTTATTATGCACTTATGTTCCAGGCACTATGCTAAGCACTTTACAATTATTATTTCATTAGATCTTCACAAAAACCTTGGGAGGTAGGTGTTTTATTAGCCCCATTTTACAGATGAGTAAACTGAGGCAGATAGAGATTTAAGTGACTTGCTGAGAGGCACACAGCTAGTAAGTGTCTAAAGCTAGATTTGAACTCAGGTCTTCCTGACTCCAGTCCCAGTGCTCTTTCCACTGTACCCCTTAGCTGCCTTTTCTCTATGGGTCCTCCATCAAGAAGCACTTTGTTAATATAGTTTGGGTTGGGGGAGGCGGAGCCAAGATGGTGGCATAGAAGCAGGAAAATTCTGTGGCTCCCCCCATTACCACATCAAATACCTATAGAATATGACTCTAAACAAATTTTAGAACTACAGAACCCACAAAATGACAGAGAGAAACAAATCTCCTGCTGAAGGCAGCCCAGTAGACAGGCAGGAAGTTTCCATAGAGGCAGGCTGGGAGCCAAGCCCAGCCCAGCCCCGTATGAGCCTGTAGTTTTATCCCCAGGGTGGCCCCAACCAGGAATATAAATGTGTGTGTGTATGTATGTGTGTGTGTATGTGTGTGTGTGTGTGTGTATATACATGCATATATGTCTATATAGAAGGGTATATGTGTATATGAATACATATGGGAGTATGTATATATATGTGTACATGTATACATAGACAGAGGGAACAGGATCAATTGAATAGGAAGGGATCATATTTAAAAGGTGAAATTGAGAGGTGAGAGAGGAATATAATGAGAGGAGACAGGGAGAGACAAAATAGGGTAAATCATCTCACATAGAAGAGGCAAGGGATAACTGTTACAATGGAGGGGAAGAACAGGAAGACAAAAGGGAATGGGTCAACCTTAGTCTCATTAAATTTGGCTTAGGAAGGGAGTGACATGCACTCTGAATTGGTATCTTGCCCCACAGGAGAGTAGGGGGAAAGGAGTGTGTAGGGGGATGATGGAGGGGAGGGCAGGTTGGAGGGGAGGGTAGTTAGAAGTGCACTCTTTTATAAAGGGACAGGGACAAAGTAGAGAATAGAATAAGAGGTGGGGGATAGGATGGAGGGAAATATAGTCAGTCTTTTACAATATATCCACTATGGAAATGTTTTGTGTAACTACACATGTACAACCTATATTGAATTACTTATCTTCCCAGTAAAGGTGGGTGATGAGGAAAGAAGGAAAAGAATCTGGAATTTAAAGTTTTAAAATCAAAATGTTTTTTAAAAATCATTATTATTATTATTATTAACATGCAACTGGGAAATAAGATATACAGGAACTGGGGTATGGAGATCCATCTTGCCCTACCTGAAAGTCGGAGGGGGGATGGGGAAGGATATAGGAAAAAACAGATTGGGGAAGGGAAAAAAAAAGAAAAAAAACATAGTTTGGGTTCCATGTTACCATGCTTTGTTTGAAAGTAGCAAAAAGACATTTCTTTCAGAAAAGTCTATACAATTCAGACTTGGCTTTGCCTTGATTTAGAGATGTTTTGGCCCTACCAGCAATGTCTTCCTGAGGCTATTTTCACTGCCACACTTAATGGCCTTTTCTCATTCCTTATTCTACTTATGGCCACTCTGTGGCTTTTAACACAGTTAACCACTCCTGCCTTTTGGACTCTCCCCTCCCTTGGCTTCCACACACTTGCCAACTCCACCCTTCATGCATGCATGAGACATTGGGGAATTATTCTCTATCAATAAGGAACATCTCACACAAACGGTCTTGAACCCTGGGTTGAAGCATTATCTTGACTCATCCTATTGCTATGCTCTCCATATCCAACTAATTGCCAAGTCTTGTCCATTGTACCTCCATTACTGCTCTTGTATCCATCCCCTTCTCCCTCTGCCCTTGTTCAATCCCTCATCACCTCTTAACCAGTCACTTCTTGATTGGTCTCCCTGTATCTGGCCCCTCTTATCTCCAGATCGTCTTCAACACAGCTGCCAAATGAACATTCCTAAAACTGAAATGATTGTCACTTCCCTACTCCATGCTCTTCAGTGGCCCTGATTACTTCTAGCATAAAACATAGCTTCTCCAGTGAGCCATTTAAAACCTTCCACCATGGCTCCCAGGCTTATTTTGTGTTATTTCCCCTTCCTCCATCTCAATTCCAGCCAAGCTGACCCGCTTACCTTTCCCCTCACATAACATTTCATCTCCTGCCTCCCTACTTTTGCCCAAGTGGTTCCCCATGCCTGGAATGGCATTCTTTCCTCTGATGAGTAGAATCCCTAACAGAAGCCGACATAGGCCTTTACTGAGAGGCAGCATGTCTTAATGGAAGGAGCACTCAGTTTGAAGTCCAAGGACCCAGGTTGTAATCTCAGCTCTGCTTGGTAATAATAGCATGACCCTGGCCAAGTCACTAAACTCTGGTCCTCAGGTTACTTATATGGAAAATGAGAGGGTTGTGCTAGATGAACCCTAAGTGCCTCCAAGCTTGAAGTCTGTGAGACCGGCACAACAAACCCATGAGCTGTTAATGTTCTCTCCCTCTGAAGATTCTTGGTGCAGAGGTTGTATCCCCCTCTTAGAAGGTTTAGTTATTGTCTGTATCCAGGCCTGGAGCAATGCCTTCTTAAGTGACTTGCCCAGTGTCACTCAGCCAGTATCAGAGGTGGCCTTGGATCTTCATGCACTGTCCCATGTTGCTTCTCCTAATATAGGCATTTAATAAGTGTTTACAGAGTTGATCTGAATCCTAGTGTCCAATGTTTGACTATGAGTGTATTAAGAGGAAAGAGAAGAATGGGAGTAGCCATTTGGCTGCCAAAAATAAGTGTTCAAATTAGATGCCATAGGTGGATGGCCCAGACCCAGGGAAAGTTCTGAGCAAGGTCTGATCTTGGACCTTGATTTGACCTTAGTTTCCTCATATGTAAAGTGAGGCCTCAGAGGTCACTTCTAGCTTGGAATCTATGATTCCATGGTTGGGTTTGGAGTCAGAGTATGTAGACTGTGAAACCTGTACGACCTTGGGGAAATGACTTTTGCTTTCTGGGCCTCACTTTGCTCATCCCTAAAATGAAAGAGTTGAACACTATTATCATCCAAGGTCCCTTCCATCCCTAAAGTTATGAGACTGGGTATCATCTTATGGTGGGGGGAGATAGTGGGCTAGAGCCAATGTCCTATACAGAAGCCACAGGAGCAGAAAGAAGGTGTAATGTGCTAAGACCCATCAAGGGTTGCCTAGGAGAAGGCCCTCAGCCTGCCTGCTCCATTCACAGCTTGGGAAATAGCCATAACTATACCCAGGGAGGTTTCAGCCTGTCCCAGGGCATAAAAATCAGGTTAACACATACTAAACAGCTTGGAATAGCAGATAATAAGCACTGATCTCCCTAATAAATTCATTAGTTAGCCTCCAAGGCTTGGAAAAGGTTTAGGCCCTCAGATAATGAAGCAGGCCTGAGTTAGACATTAACCTCCTCCAGCTTTCTTCAGCAAACCCAGCCGTAGCCGTAATGGGATCAGGGTCCCACCAACCTTCCATCATATCCTGTTTTGCTTGGGCTAATTGCTCTGATATGAGGCTTCAAACAGCATTTCTTTATGGTCGGCCAAAAAAAGGGTAATGTTTTATCTATTGTCCATGGCCACATCTGTTGATAAAAATTAATGACAATGTACACAGTAATTCAGGAGCACAAGTCTACATGAGCAAATATTGCCCTTGCACAGTGGCAGAGTGGGAGGGGCGGGGAGTAGGCAGCTTGGAAAGGCCATTACTGAAACAGTAATTTGGGGAACACAAGCCTCCCTCTGATGGAGCTGGAGGATAGGGATCATTTGTCAGTCCCCCATGGCTAACTGGCTCTGGCTGCCTGGATGCTTGGCTTGCTTTCCTTTTGACTATTCTATCAAAGTATTTCCCTGAAAGGTGGTTTCAATATTTCCCTTACAGAAGACTGTTGAGATGAATTATGTGATAAATACAAAATGCTTTGCATTCAGCACATAAAAAAACATTGGGTACATGCAAAGTGTTGAAGCCAGGGACCTTGACCTTAGAAGGCTCACCATAATAAGACCCCCCCCTTACCTGGAACACTGTGTTCAGTTATGGGCACAATAGTTCACAAAGGACATTGATAAGCTGGAGAGTGTTCAAAGAAATGTAACCATGATAGTGAAGGTCTTGGGTTCATGGCGTCATATACAGATTAGTTGAAGGAACTGGGGACATTTAACCTTGGGAAGAAGAGCATCAGAAAGGCATGAAAGCTGTCTTCAAATAGTTGGAAAGTTTATCACATGGAAGAGGGATTAGGTTTGTTCTATTTGGCCCTAGAGGATGGAACCATTAGCAATGGGTGGAAGGCGCAAATTGGAAAATTGGGCTTGGTATCAGGAAAACTTAATGATTAGAGATGTCTAAGAGTGGAAGGGCTCCCTTGAGAGGTGAGTTCCTCTTGCTTGGAGGTCTCCAATGAAAGGCTGGATGATCTATGAATGAGATGGACTCAATGGCCACTGTGGTCCCTTTCAGATCTTATTCTGTGATTCTGGAAGTATCATAGAATCACAACATCCCAGACAAAACTGGAAGGCCCCCAGAGGCTGTCTAGTTTAATATATACCTGAAGAATCTCCACTGAAAGGGTCCTCTAGCCTTTGCTTGAAGACATCTGGAGAAGAGGAACCATTCTTTCATGAGGCAGCCCATTCTGCTCTGAGATAAGAAGTTTTCTCTGACATCAAAGCCTAACTTTTTCTCTTTGCCCCTTCTACCCATTTCCCCCCAGGTTTGCCTTCTGGGGCCAAGCTAAACAAGCCAAAACTCTCTTTCCCATGGTAACCTTTCAAGCCCTGGAAGGCAGTTCTCATAGTCCCCCTGAATCTTCTTTTCTTCAAGCTGAGCTTCCTCAGTTTCTTTAACTGGGCTTCATATTGCAAGAAATACTTCCCTATGCTGGTTGGCCACCCCTGAAAGCTCTCCAGCTTATCAGCATCCTTCTTAAAATGTGGTGCCCACAACTGAACAACACACTTCAAATGGGGTTTCTGACCAGGGCAGAGTATGGGGGATTGTCATTTCTCAAACCCTAGATACCATACTTCTTTTAATGAATGACCAAATTACATTTGCTTATTTGGCTACTTGTATCAACAATGCAGTATTCACATGCCTACAGTAACTATAAGTATGCTGATATGGTTAGTAATCACAAAATGTAACAGGCTCTCTACATGGGAAATATAGCTAGAGCATTTATTCAAACACCAGAAAACTGAGTCCCAAAACCAGAAAGTCAAAGCCAACACAGTAGTTATGAAGTTGCCACATGTAGTTAAAGTAGTAAACACCCACATTCTCAAGCCTTCAAAACAAGGCAGGCTACCTCAGGCAAAGATTCTCCTCTCCTCACTCATGCAACTGCTCAGTGTCCAGGCAGCTTGCTCCCAGCAGCTCCGGCCCCCTGCAGTTCCCGTCTGTGGCAGTCCTCAGCAGGAATCCTTAGCAGAGATTCTAGCAGGCTCAAAGAAAAAGGAGTTTGTTCCACAGCCGCTGCCGCTGCCACTGCTTCTAGTCACCATGGCAAGGATACTAGCTTGGCTCTGGCTTTCTCTTGCTCCACCCCTTCCTACTATGTCAGCAAGTTCAAAAGGCATGGAAGATCTTCAAATCTCAGTATCATTATACTACTTTATAGTATTGTTGACTCACAATGAACTTGCAGTTCACTGAAAGCCCAAACTCTTTCAGACAAGCTTCGGCTTAACCATATCTCCTTCATTTTATACTTCTAAAGTCAATTTCTTGAACCTGAGTTAAAGATTTTACATTTATTCCCATTAAATTTCAGCTGATTGAGTTCCATTCCATTTTCTAGACTGGTACGACTTTTTGAATCAAGACTTTGTCATTCAGTGTGTTAGCTGTCTCTGCTAGCTTTGTGTCATCTACAAATTTGGGAGGGATGCCTCCTATGCCTTTATCCAAGTCACTGACAAAATGTTAAATAGCACAGAGATAAGAACAGATCCCTAGGGAACTCCATCAGGGACCTTCCAAGTTGGCATCCTCCATTGATGACTACTTTTAGATTTCAGTCATTCTACCAATTCTAAATTCTTCTAATTGTACTTGCTTCTAGCCCACAGCCCTCTATAGTTCCATAAGTACAAAATGAAAGATTTTATCAAATGCATCACTTAAATGAACAATATTACCCTGGTTTCCCAGATTAATGATCCCAATAAAAAAGGAAATATTATTTGGCTTGTGGTTCCCAGTTGGCCAAGGAAATCTACCTGGACATTTTACTCAGAGCCCTTACGATGAGAATTTCTCCCCACATGAAATGCCTTCATCTTCTCCTTTGGCCAAACCTTTTTCTGTGACTTCAAAGTTCTTCTTACCATCCCTTTCTTCTTAAAAATCTTTCTAAATTGACTTGATCTGGCTTCCTCCCTCTTGACCTTCTCCTTCCCTAATTACACAGCTATTTCCATACAAAATGTCTTTATGATATAGTTCACAGTTTAACCAGCTCCCATCTATCAACCATGAGTAAATGGGTTCACTAGACCTACCTGGACAAGTCTACTCTCAACCTAATGGTTTACTTATTTCTTTTTTTCTCTAGTCTAATTTGATTTTAAGTCCCAAGGACAGAGGTCAAGAAGTAAGGTATTGTCATGGAGAGAAGAATGGGTCAGGAGTCAGTATATTATATATGTATATACATGTATGTATGTATATATATATATACATATATATATGAATACACACACATATACATATACATATATGTATGTACGTGTGTGCACATGCATATAGATATACACATATACACACATATCTATGAATTGGGGATGACATATATATGTATGTATACACATATATACTTATATTTATATATACATGCAATCAGCAAGGCAATACACACATATGGTCTGGACCTGTGATTTTTTTTAAGGAGGAAACTCTCAGTGTGTAAATTCCTTCTGTTGGTGCATATCTGTAATTCTTCTGCAACTAATGGTGTAAGAGGGTTGCCGGCGGCACTGAAAAATTAAACAATATTCCCAGTTTGACACAACCAGCATGTGTCAGAGGCTGGACTTCCTCTATCCACTATGCTGATTAAGAGCAAGGATAATTATACCTGGCTTTTAAGGCTTATAGAACACTTTATATACATTATCTCATTTTTGAGCCTCATAATAACCTATGAGGTGGCTCCTACAGGTAAAGAGTGCTGGATTTGTTGCCAGAGAACCCAGGGTTGAATACTCATCCTAGCACTAACCATGGCCTTGGGCACTTCATGTCATTTTTCTCTTTAGCTTTCCTCTTCCAAAATGAGAGGGCGGGACTACATGACATCTAAAGTCTCCTCCTGCTCTAAATCTATGGTTCCCATTTTACAGAATTGGAAACTGAGTCTTAGAGGAGTAGACTTACTTAGGGGTCACTTAGTCATGATCTTCCTGACTAAGCTCAGCACACTGCTTACTCTACCAGTAGATTCTGTGATTCTAACAATTCATTTTAAATCTCAGGACCTAAGTTCCTGCCTTCTATTGATGAGGTTGCTCTCCATGTTCTCTGTGGTCTCTGCTGGCTGTAAGGTACCATGATTCTACTTATTATGTAAGAGTTTCCATCACTCACAATGTTCCATCCTCAGGGCCCTGTGACTACAGCCTTTACTCTATCCCTGAGCCTTTGCCCCATTCATGCATTGTTTGAGCTCTGAGTTCTGTTTCATTTCCTTCATGGTTGCCGGGGACAGATTTTTAAGGAGAGGCTTAGTTACTCTAAAAAATTAGGACGCAGAGTTCTCCCTCCCTTCTTCTTCTTCACCTCTAGATCAGGACAGGAAGAAACAAACCTATAAGCATTGTATAGCTTTGGTTATGTGACTTCAGAGAGTGACTGGATGTTCGTGGGAGGAGCTGGCCATGGTAGATCATGGAAATGGTGGCCTGGTTTCTCCTCATCTCACCAGTAAAATGTACTCTTCTTAAAAACAGGGACTATTTTATTTTTTGTTTTTGTATGCCCAGAGCTTGGCATATAGCAAGTATTTTGTCAATGCTTATTAAACTGAATTATGGAAGAGGCCTTGGTGCTAGGGGACCAAAAGTGTGGAGGGTCTTATTCATTTTGATGTACTTTAGAAGCTTCATTGCCTTAAAGTTTTGTGACTCAGTTTCCTTATCTGTAAAATGGTGGGCTGGAGGCAGTGGGGTCCTGGAGTCTTTTATATATATAAATCTTATGATGCTACCAGATGTTTAATAAATTGGGAAAAGAAATGGGGGGAGGACATAATCTCTCAATATCCTGACTTTTGATGATTCAAGCCAATTACTAGGATCATAGATTTAGACCTGGGAAGGGTGTTTAGAGCTCATCTAGTTCAAACCTCTCATTTTATAGATGGGGAAACTGAGGCCCAGAAATGTTAAAGGTTAGCAGATCATAGATTTAGAACTTGAAGGGACCCTATCAGACAGATAGCCAGTCCAAAGCTCTCATTTTATAGACGAGTTCGCTGAGGCCCAGAGACCTAAGATGACTCAGTTTCCAGAGCTGGGGTATGAATATAGCACAGAAGACCCCAGGAGTTGTCACCTTCAAATTAGGGAGAAGCTGCCCTGGTTGAATCCAAAGAGGAGGGCCGTCACCCTGAAACTGCCACCTGCTTCATCAATAGGAGAGACTTTCACTCTCAATGTGGAGGCCCCCCATCCTGCATTCCACACAATTAAAAATGAAAAGATTAGCTTTTATTCAGGGCAAAGGCATGGCAGATGGTCCCCAAGGAGCAGCCAGAGGCAAAAACAAAAACAAACCCCTAAAACCAGGGGAGGCATTTTAGCCCCGGGCTGGAATTTTATGCCACAAAAACAAGTCCCAGAATTCGCTGGGTGGAATGACTAGCACAAGTCCTCTTTGGTTTATGAACTACCTGCCCAGAAGTTCTAAAAGCCAGGATTTTTCCAGGAAGCATTTCTTGAGGTCATATACCAGTACAAACACGAAAATAAGGAAACCTGATCTTCGGTCAGTAATGATTGTAAATAAGGAGACTCACAGGGAAACCACCAAGGGCTTTGTAATTGGCCTTACCTCACGCAAACACTCCTGGGCTTTTGCAATCCTAATTAGAAAAATGGATCTTTTTTTTTTTAATGTTCAATCTTGCATCCATTCAGGCGAGGCATCTCACAGCTGGCCTTCTCTGTGGTGTTTGGGACCTTCTCACTAAGACAGAATCCAGAAATATGGGAGCCTTAAGGGGAGGGTAGAGAGGGCAAGGACTAACAGGGAAAAGATAGTCACGTTTTCTTTTGACCCTTAGGAGAAAATTTAGGTTGGAGGAAAAATAAAATTTTCAACCAATTCCTGCTTCCTGTAGGAATCCCCTTGATAGGGACCCCCGACCAGCAATTGTACAACTTTGACTCAAAGAGCCCTGATTTCTGGGACTGTGCTTGAACAATGAGTCTCATCTCTTTAACCATACAACTTAGATTTTTGCTGGGGATTTCCTACTTTTCCCCTTTTGAAAAGTGGGAATGATTCGATATTATTGCCAACTTTTAGGACTTTTCCTCTCCTTTTCCTCCATGAGTCCTTGGCACCAAATGACTCCCTCAGCCATGGCATCTTCTGTGCCCATGTTCCTTCACCTCCCTCAGGGCCAGATTCATTAGAGCCAAGAGACCTGATGATATTGAAAGTGGCTCCATCTTTGGCAGAGAGGTGAGGGACAACAGGAGCAGAAGGAGGCATACATTTTCAGTCATGGCCAATGTGTAGATTTGTTTTGCTGGTCCATGCTTATTTATTATAAGGAAAGGCTTCGGAGGGGCTAGGTGAGTTAGTCAGCTGTGATAGGAACAGGAAAGGAAAGGAAAAAACACAATTATATTTTAAAAATTTATGGAAGAAAATAAAAAGAAATTAAGACGGGGACACAATCAAGCAGGACTATTATATTACTGGACTGGGATTTCACTGGCATAGAGAACTCCCAAGTGAGGAAACTCCCTCCAGTGATGCAGATAGGCAGCTTCTCTGTCACTTATATTTTTAGATGGTTGCCTAGACCAGCAGTGTCAAACTCTAATAGAAATCAGGACTGTTAACCCATGTTAGGATTTTTAGGAGCTGTATAAAGATTTTGTTTTATTATCTCTTTATATAGTAATAATGTTACTACATAAATGTATTTAATAACATATATTACATATCAAATATATTTAATATCTATTTTATTTCTATATTGTATCTGTTTTATTATATATTTTTGTTTTGCTAAGTATTTCCCAATTAAGTTTTAATTTGGTTTTGGCTTCACTAAAGGGTTTGTAAGACTGCTGGGTGCATGTCTGACAGCTCTGGCTTTGAGCAGCCAGGGGTGAAGTGACTTGCCTAGCTGGGATCAGATGGTACATATCATAGGCAGGACTTGAACCCAGATCACCTTGGCTAGAAGGTCAGGTCTCCATCTGTACTTTCTCTATATTACAACCTCCCTAAATTTAATATAAGAAGCTGAAATTTATAGAGAGATTGAAGGTTGTGAAATATTTACTTTACTTGATCCTTACAACAGTCCTGAGAGTGAGGTGCTACTATCACCCCTATTTAAGGCTTCCAGACTCCAAGTCCCCTGCTCTCTCCACTGTATACCTAGAACAAATACTTCTGGTCTTCTGAGATACCGATTAGAAAAAAAGGCCTTTTCACTGTAAGTTGTGCATCTGGTCAGTCAAGGAACATAACTGCCAATGGTTAGAGAGTTATGTCTATTGTCAGGAAGACCTGAGTTCCAATCTGGTCTCAGACACTTACTAGCTGTGTGACCCTGGACAAGTCACTTAACCCTATTTACCTCAGTTTCCTCACTGGTAAAATAACCTGGAGAAAGACATGACGAACCACTTTAGTATCTCTGCCAAGAAAACCCAAAAGGGTCAGACATGACTGAAAAACAACTGAACAATAAGAATGTGTGTGTATAAATATGCATATATTTATATACATACACATATACATATATGTGTATATGCCTATTTATGTCTGTAGCTATATTTATATATTGCTCAAGACGTACAGCAATCCCTCTCTAGACATTCTCTCTGTGTCCACACTGAATTCTTCTTCATCTTGTTGTCACATTTTTTAGTCCATGGGACATTCTTTTTGGTAGAGAAGGTAGAAGTAAAGGAGTGGAACCACTTTCTGGTCTTCCTCTTTCATTTTTGTCTTTGATTCTTTAGGACTCAATTCCTTATCTTGAATATAACAGTCAAGATTGGTTGGACGGACTTGAAATTCCGTGGTCCGTTGAATGTGACAATGGCCTCTCTTCTTGGTCCCAGGCCTTCTTTGCTTTCCAGATGCACATGACATTGCTGACTGCTTCCTGTCCCTGGTCTTGATGACCCTGTTCTCCTCATCTTTTTCACCATTTCATTACAATGTCTCAGAAGCCTTTGCTGTATCACCAGCCACACGCTGACCCACTCTATCTGTGCAAGTGTACCCCAGGACTGTACCCTTCTCATCCACTCTTCTCTTTAAACTCTGCCCCTTCTCAGGGAACTCATCACCTCCTAAGGGTTCTTTATCTCTATATAGTTGACTCTCACATTTAGAAGCAACTCCTCTTCTCTGTAATTCCATCATCAATAGCCCAAAGGGGATCTCCATCTAGATGGCCAATGGATGTCTCAAACTCAACATGTCCCAAACTCAGCCTTCCTCCTAACTTCTCTGTTTTTGTTGAGGATAAAATTATCACATTTCCTCTCGCCCTCCTCCCCTATCCTTATCTCTGCTTCTGGGAGCAGTAATCATTGGCTGTTTTCTGACTTCATGGAATGGAATTCTTTTTTTGATGAAAGCATTGCTAACACAGACGTCTCTGGTAAGATGCCAAGTACAAAAGGAGTCATCACTGATAGGCCATTGCTTGAAATAGCAGAAAGAATCTCAATACTCAGTTGCTAAAAATATTAGTATAATATTTTTATATAGAGTAAGCATGAGTGGTAAGGGGTGTTTTTGACCATTTCCCAAAGGAGCTTCTGGTTGGTAATAAGAACAGGCTGATTGGCTTGAGGCTGATGCACAGATATCGTAAACAACTGGGAAGAATTGGTTTTTCCTGACTGAGGAAATAAGTAGAATATTTGTGAACATTATTCAAGGGTGTGAATTAGAAATTGAATCTGTTCGAAGATGCCATGCACACAATATAATCATTGAGGGTGGTTAAGTAGCTTTCTTCACAAATTTCATTAAGAGTGTTGCTGGGTAACTGATTCATCATTGCATTTATCTGTAAAAAATAATCTATTAATAAAATTGGAGGCAAAATGGTGCACAGACACATTAGCTCATCTTGGATGCATCAGAGGTTTACTTCATTGTCTCCCCCTGCAAATAAAACCCTGGGGGCTTACTCTTCTGTGTAGCAGGTGCAGACACCTTTTCATCAGCCTCAGACACCTCAGCAGCCCTATCCTTTGCTTGGCATTCAAAGCCCTTTGTAACTTTCATACCCCACCCCACCCCCAAAACACACACACACACACACACACACACACACACACACACACACACATACACACACACACATACACACACACACAGACACTTTTTCAGTCATCTTACACCTTCCATCTCCTCCCTTCCAAAGTCATCTTTGTTCCAATGACGCTGTTCCTTGAATAAAACACTACATCTGTTTAGTGACTGGCTGGTTGCAGGAACTCACAAACCAAGACAGAGCTTGTGACAAAGTTCAGAAAAAAAGAAAAGAAAATCACTCTGTCCTATCCTTTTTAGAAGCCATATGGTGAGGCAAAGAAGAGCCTAGAATTTAGAGTTAGAGGATCTGAGACTGGATCCTGGCTCTACTACTTATTGTCATTCATTCATTCAACCAACAAGCATTTATTAAGTACCTACAGTATGCCCAACTGCAATAGGCACTGAACACACAGAGACAAAGAAGGGACTATTTCAGTCCCTACTCTATGGGTATGTCTTTTTACCTCATGCTTTCCATCTGTAAAAAGAGGGAGAGGCATCATGACTTTGTTTTAATATCTCTTTATATAGTCATATAAATTTTACATAAATATAAAAGAGGGAGAGGCAAGCTGGCTTTGGAGGTATGATGTCTTGTGTTCAAGTTTTGCTTCTGACCTCTCAAGCTGTGTCTTGTTGATTCCTCAGTTTCTCAGGCAACTTCCCAAGACTATAATTTTGCAGTCAAGCTGTCAATCTGCCTTGGAAAAGGGAGCTTACTCTCCCAGAAGCTCTCTGTACCAATGAGATAATAGATATGAACCAAAAAAAAAGGGTAGTGGTGGTGGTCTAGATGAACTCTAAGAACCATTCCAGCTCTAGGTCTGTGTTCAATGAGCTTGGTAGGAGATCCTCCAAGACCACAGGGGCTTCATCCATGTGAAAAGAGATTGAATTGGCTTCTAGTGGGCATCTCATGGCACATCCTCAGTTTCTATTCTTGCCAATTTGCCATTCCTAGCTCTGGGTGACCATGTGAGAGCTTTGGCCAAATGTAACTAAAGACGTGACATGACATCACAGGACATGACAATGAGGCCCCTTATTGGCTGTGGGGTTGGAAGAGCTGATATCACAGTAGATGCAATAAAAGGATCAGCCACCTAATCTTTCTGATTACAAATCACAGCCTTGTGAGAGTGGAATGGGGGAAATAGTTGGTGTTCCCCTCTTCTACCCCAATCCTGGCCTTCAAGTAGCAGGAGCAAATGGCATTTATAGAACATGTCCTGCCTAGGCAAGACTGGGCCTTGGTTTGGGCTACTTCTTTTATGTTTGTTCTTTTCTGACCTCATGGTAAAGGAGTACCCACCCCCAAATGGCCATGAAGATGTCCTTGGTACTTCAAGAGGTCTGGAGGCTCCATTAGATTATAGCTGAATGACAGCAGGGGAGGAGCCTTAGATCACTACTCCAGAATACCTGGAGAGGATGGGCACTGATGAGAGGTTTGGCCCAAACCTGGCCATTTTGTCAACATATATGCACTGGGACTTGTTTGGACAGTGAAAAGCCCAGGTGAGATGGAAAGTGCTTACTTAGCAGTCCTACAAAGTGCTTTGTGATCACTTGAGGTTCAAGTATCAGTCTCCAGCAGATTGTAATAGTAGTTCTAATTCAATTATTGAATCTTGTTTAAATTTTTTTGTTAATACATGTACGAGTATTTTATGTTCAGCATCTTTTTGTGTTCCAGAATAGATTATATAGCCTATATCTGAATTGTATTATATATTGAATACCTATTTACTCGTGCTATTGAGGAAGCCCCTAGACACAAACTATAATTGAGCCTATAAGTAAAATTATATATGAAGTGCTGAAGTTAGGGTTTAACTCGCCAAGAATTGTGAAAATAAGTACCCTAGCTTCCCTTTCATCAGAGGCCAGGCTCCCCAAGACTCATACCAATCCAAACCACATACATGGGTACAGAACATGGAATGGGTATCCTATCCCGGCACCTGTGGGCCCTGTAGCAGTTCCTCAAGATTCAACATGCATGGAAAATTTCAGCTTGTGTGTTATCTTCTCAGAGATTAATTAACAAGGGTTTAAAAAAAATTATTGCTCCATAAGAAAAAAAAATTGCTTATAAACTACAAAAAGAAAATTAAGCTTTTTGTCTGTAGCTTTTAGCCTCCTAGAGAAAGACCACAGGTTTGAGTCAGCATTGGTTTCCCAAGTTTAAGCTCTCACCACTTCCCAATGCCAGAATTCTGACTGTCGGCATGTTATAGGAGAATGTTACAATTATGGAAGAAGAAAACATGTTACAAGCCAATCCAGAGCCTTTTCTCAGGTTAAGAAAAGACTGTGCAATCTGCTCCTAAGCTGGAAGGGATAGGTATATAATTAGAACTGGTTTTTTTATATGGGGTTGGAGAAAGAGGGGAGCCCCCACTGGAGAACAATCTGATGATGGGTACAGTCAAACCAGAAGAAAGGTAGAGATATGGCTCTTACTCCATTGAGACTCAGAGGGAAAAGTAAGCCCAGGAAAGGAGTAACTGGGTTGGGCAATTATGGCATCAGCTTGATGAGGATGCTTCAAATGGAGCTATTCCAGGGAGGAAGCATGTCTTTTACTGCTTCCAAGAGGAAGGCTGTTGCCTTCTGTTGGTAGCTTGGAACCAAGCCCTGCTCACCCCCTACTGGTCAGAGCTCTAGATGAGGGCACGGAGTCTTCCTGTAACTTAGTAGAAATGGATGGATATCACTAACATCAATGGGAAAAGATGTAGCAATAATGCTCACTCAGGAAATGCAATCCTACCTGGCTGAATCACATAGTTACTGTGCTTTACAAAATATACCCGGGAGTTTTTGCCTCCTCAACTCTCTTTATCAGCCTTATTAATGATTTTCAGATGGAGTCATGAGTTCCAGAGAGGGCCTTATCTAAACACCGAGGATGCAACCACCTTCTGGGGTGATTTCAGGGTTATCAACAAGGACTCCATGGCCCCACATTTCTCATTGTTGTCTAATTCTTGGAAATTCACTGTTTGAGCTTTGTTGGATTAAAGTCAAGTAGACCTGGGTTCTAATCCTACCTTTGACACTTCTTATTAACTATGACTATGGGCAAGTCATGTGAACTTCCCTGAACCTCAGCTCCCTGTAATGATACTGGGATCTGAAGATCTTCCATGCCCCTTGAACTTGCTGACGTCACAGGAAAGGGTGGAGCAAGAGAAAGCCGGAACCAACCTAGCGTCCCTGCAGTGGTGACTGGAAGCAGTGGCAGAGGCAGCGGCTGCAATACAGCATGAACTCCTTTTTCTTTGAGCCTGCCAGAATCTCCGCTAAGCACTCTGCCAGGGACGGTAACTGCGAGGGGCTGGAGCTGCTGGGAGCAAGCTGCCTGGACACTGAGCGGTTGTCGTGAGTGAGGAGAGGAGGATAGCCTGTCCTGTTTTGAAGGCTTGAGAATGTGGGTGTTTACTACTTTAACTACATGTGCCATAACTACTGTGTTGGCTTTGATTTTCTGGTTTTGGATGCCTTGTCATAATGGTTAGTTCTTGTGTTTTAAAAATACAATACCCCATTGGAGAAGTGCCCAGCTGTCCTCAGTAGTAAGCTAACTTGAATAATCACCTCTTCTATAGGAAAGATGCAGCTGTCAGGTTTGTCCTTTCACAGGTTGGATAGGGCAGGGATTTCTCATAACTTCATAACTACTGTGTTGGCTTTGACTTTCTGGTTTTGGGACTCAGTTTTCTGGTATTTAAATAAATGTTCTAGCTATATTTCTTATGTAGAGAGCCTGCTACATTTTGTGATTAATAACCATATCAGCATACTTATAGTTACTGTAGGCATTGTGAATGCTGCATTGTTGATACACTCCCTCATTTGTAAAACAGATATAATACCTAGCCCCACAGGGTTGTAATGAGGTATAAATCAAATAATTTATATCAAGTGCTTTACAAACATTAAAGCACTGTGTGATTATCAGGAAAGGCAGCTTGCCACAGTGTTTGGGTATAAAATGAGGAAGAAATGAGTCCATATCCAGTCTCTGATACATATTAGCTGTGTGACCCTGGATAAGTCCCTTACCCTGTCAGTTGCAAAGTAGTTGCTCTAAGAGTAATAATGACAATTAGTTATCTCTGGAGTTTTAGGTTTTAATACTGGTAAAATTGCAAATTATCCTGGGAAGTTTTTTCAGCCACTTATGCTTTATGTGAATGGAGGATTCTCTAATACTATGATCTGAGCACAAGTTTTGATGGGAATTGCCACGAGATGAAAGGAGGATGTATAAGAGCTTGGAGGGAAAAGGTTGCAGAACCAGGAGGCTGAGCCTTCTCATCTACTTCACGATTTTTCTGAGAGCTGTCCTGGTGACCCCAGCTAGTCACCTTTCTCTGTCAGCTGGGTCCCAGAGCTATTGTTGGCAGGAGAGAGAGTAAGGGATTCAGTGACACGAGCTGGCGTCACTGTGGCCACGAGGAGAAATCCCTGCCCCATCCAACCTGTGAAAGGACAAACCTGACAGCTGCATCTTTCCTATAGAAGAGGTGATTATTCAAGTTAGCTTACTACTGAGGACAGCTGGGCACTTCTCCAGTGGGATATTGTATTTTTAAAGCACGAGAACTAACCATTATGACAAGGCATCCAAGTCTACTTAGGGTGTGGCTACGTGCCCTGGAGAGGAATGGCTTTGGACCTGGTTTTCAATCTGAGTTTTCTACTCACCACCTGCAGTACTTGGGCTGCTTTGCCCCTCCCCCACCAGCCTTAGGTTCCACACATGTAAATTAGGTGTGTTGGACTAGACAGGCTCTGAGGTCTCTTCCAGTTCCAAAGATCTTGTAAAAATTAATAGTAGTGATTAAAAGTCATGATTTTCCATCATTTCATCCCTCGATGTCTCTCTTTACCTTTTGTCACTTTCCTCCTCTTAGTTTTGCTTGGCTTATTTTTGTGATTTCATGCCTAATGGGTATCCCCAGTGTAAGGGGCTGTGTCTTCCCCACCCAAAATCAATCTGAGCATGTCCCTTTCCTTATTAAGTCTGGATGCGCAAAATGGGAACTTGGTGAGAAGGGATAGACACATCAAAGTCGAGGACTGGACCAGATGACTTTTCAGATTGCTATTAGGATATGCTATGGCATGTCATATGACTGTGACCATAGTCTGAAGGTCATTTGGAAGAAAAAACCCAAGCCTGCTTCTTTGGGATTCTATTTTGAGCAGATTTCACCGTTCAGGCAAGCTCTTGCACTAGGAACACTCAGCTTGCAAGAATGCCACCCTCTCCTTGCCCTCTGGTGCCCTTTCAGATGGAGGCCTGGCCCCTGATGCTTCAGCAGCTGGATCTGCTACTGCTGCTGTCTGAGAGAGCCAATGTCCTGGAAACCCACACCCCACTCCTCCTGGGGGCCCTACAGCTGGGCCAGCCACACTATTTGAGATCCCCTTTGACCTGAGTTCCAAAGGTCATGGGATTTAGAACTGGAGTCTTAGAGGTCACTTCTCTTCATTTTACAAAGGAGGAAACAGGTCCAGAGAGACGAATAGATTCGCCCCAGTGGCAAATGGTAAAGACGATATTGGAATCTATATCTTCTGTTCTCTCCTCAGCACAAACACTGCTAGCTGTTTCCTCTTGCCTGAATTCTCAAGGACTTCATTGCCCCTATCAGACTTTCAGGTATTCATTTATTCATTCAATCATTCTTTCAACTATTCATTTATTCAATCATTCATTCCAACAAGCATTTATTAAATACCTATTATGTGCCAGGCACTATGAAATGATATTGGTTTACAAAGACAAGAATGAGAAAGTCCCTGATTTCAAGGTCCTTATATTTTACTGAGGCATGAGGGAGGGAGAAAGGGCAAGTATAAAATGAATGCAGAGAAATAAATATGAATATAAAAAGTAAATAAAAAATAATTTCGGAATGAGGAGGTGGGGAGCACTAGCTAAGAGGGAATGGTTTCTACAGGAACTCCCCCAGATCCCTATCTCCTACCTTCCACGTGACTAGAACACTTGCCTTCCTCTCGGCCCCCTCCCGCCTAAGCCTCATTCCTACCCAGGAATATCCCATCTCAAGAATGAGGAGGCTGTAGCTAGGGCTTCTGGGAGCCAAGATGGCAAAAGAAGCAATAAATCACCGTAACTCTCCCATATTCCCTTCCAAACCACCATAAAATAGCGCCCCCAAACAAATTCTGGAATGGCAGAACCAGCAAACAGACAGGGAGAAACAATTTTTGAGCTCAAGAAATTTGAAAGATTGGCAGGAAAGGTCTGTCTCACTGAGACAGAAGGGGAACACAGTCCAGGACAGGAAACATCCCAGCAAGCCAGCAGCAGGCGATAGATGCTGAGCCCCTGTGTGGTAGAGCAGGCAGAGCCAACACCAAGACCCGCCACGTGTCTCAGCATAGCCTGGGGAATGGATAGACTCCAGCTGAGAGAACCTCCCCATGCTTCAGTGTGGCCCCAGGCAAACAGGCTACCTCCAGCAGTCAGACCTCCACATGCTTCAGTGTAGCCCTGGGCAAACAGGCAGATGGCAACCCTATAAGTGCCTAAGCAAATAGGCAGCTGCTAGCTGCCAGACCACCAAGTACTTTAGTGTATCCCTAGGGAAATGCAGAAACACCTCACCAGCCTTAGCACACACCAGACACCAGCACTAAGACTCTGGCTCAACACCAGGTAAACTGCCAGACCCCTACAGCCTCCAGCAGCACCAGTCACCTCCTCACCCCACTCCCCTGTAAGCCTCAGAGTAACATCAGTGCCAGTCAATAGCCAGGGCCTACAGCCCCTGGCACAAGAAGCCTGAGAGAATGATCCTCCTGCCCTGGGAGCAGAACTCAAATTGAAAAGAAAGGGAAAAGGCCAAAAAAAAGATGAGCAGAAAACAACAACAAAAAGAATCTGACCACAGAAAGTTATTATAGTGACAGGGAAGATCAAGACACAAACTCAGACGAGGACAACCATGTCAAAACACCTTTGGGCAAAGCCTCAAAGAAAAATGGAAAGTGGTCTCAAGCCCAGAAAGAACTCATGGGAGAACTCAAGAAGTAGCTTAAAAATCATGTAAGAGAGGCAGAAGAAAAATTGGGAAAATAAAAAGGAGTGATGTAAGAGGATTACAAAAAAAGAATCAACCATTTAGATAAAGAAAGCGACTGCTTACAAAATAGAATTGGCCAGATGGAAAAGAAAGTAAAAAAGCTAATCGAGGAAAGAAACATCTTAAAAGTTAGAACTGGGCAATTGGAAGCTAACGACTCTATGAGACATCAAGAATTAATCTAACAAATTCAAAAGAATGGAAAAAAATAGGAGAAAATGTAAACCACCTTGTGGGAAAAACAACTGACCTAGAAAATAGTTGCAGGAGAGACAATGTCAGAGTCATTGGACCACTTTAAAGCCATAATCAAAAGGAGGGCCTGCACAGCGTCTTTCAAGAAATTGTCGAGGAAACTGCCCTAATATCCTATATATTATTTGGAAAAGTAGTAGTCGTACCAAAGTCCTTTTATGACACAAATATGGTACTGATATCTAAATCAGGAAGAGCCAAAACAGAGAGAGAAAATTATAGACCAATTTCCCTAATGAATATCAATGCAAAAAATTTTAACAAAATATTAGTGAGGTAGTAATATATTATTAGGATTATATGCTATAAACAGGCGGGATTTATACCAGTAATGCAGCGTGGGTTCCATATTAGGAAAACTACCCCCATAATTGACCATGACAATAACAGAACCAATAGAAATCCTATGATTGCCTCAACGGACGCTGAAAAGGCTTTTGACAAAATACAGCATCCATCCCTATTAAAAATAATAGAGAGCACAGAAGTAAGCGGGGTGTTCATTAAACTGATCAGGAGCATCTATCTAAAGCTGTCAGCAAGCATTATATGCAAAGGGGACAAATTAGAATCCTTTCCAACAATAGCAGGGTTGAAGCAAGGTTGCCTGTTATCACCACTATTATCAAATATAGTGCCAGAAATATTAGGTGCAGCAATAGGAGAAGAAAAAGAAATGGAAGGAATTAGAATAGGCAATGAGGAAATAACATTATCGCTCTTGGCAGACGATGTGATGGTATGCTTAGGAAACCCTAGAGCAATGGTTCTCAACCTTCCTAATGCTATGACCCTTTAATACTTGTACGTGGGCGTATGTGCATGTGGGTGGACCTGCCTGGAGATGGATAGAGGAGCAGTGTCTCGGTTCCTAAGACCATCGGAAATATGTATTTTCGGATGATCTTAAGTGATCCCTGTGACCCCTGGGAAAGGGTCATTCAACCCCAAAAGGGGTTGTGACCCACAGGTTGAGAACTGCAGCCCTAGACAGTCAACTAAAAACTATGTGAAATAATTAAGAACTTTAGCAAAGTTGCAGCATATAAAATAAACCCACATAAGTCAGCAGTGTTTCTTTATATGACCAACAAAGCCCAGCAGCAAGAGACAGAAAGAGAAATTCCACTTAAAATAATTGTAAACAATACAAAGTACATGGGAGTCTGCCTGCCAAGATAAAGCCAGGAACTATATGAACACAATTACAACACACTTTTCACACAGAACTGGGAACATGTCAATTGCTCATGGGTAGGCCAAGCCAATATAATAAAAATGACAATTCTGCCTAAATTAATTTACTTATGCAATGCATACCAATCAAACTACTAAAAAATTAATCGATAGAACTAGAAAAAATGGCAATACAATTCTTCTGGAAGAGCTAAAGGTCAAAAATGTTAAGGGAATTGATGAAAAAAACAAAGCAAGGCGGCCTCTCTGTACCGAAATCTCAAATATTGTGAAATAGGAATCGTCAAAACTGTCTGATGCTGGCTAATCAAAAGAGTGGTGGATCAGCGGAGTAGATCAGGTGCACGAGACACGGTAGTCAACGATTATAGCGACCTAGTGTTTGATAAACCCAGCCTTTTCAATAAGAATTTGCTATTTGACAAAAACTACTGGGAAAACTGGAAAACAAAAGGGCACAGGTATAGGGCAACATCTCACAGTGTGTACCGAGATAAGGTCAAAGTGAGTGCATGATTTAGACATAGAGAGTGACACCATAAGTAAATTAGAAGAGCAGGGAATAGTCTACCTGTCAGATCTATGGGGAAGAGAAGAATTCATGACCAAACAAGAGGGAGAAAGCATTATAAAATAGCTAATTTTGATCATATTAAAGTAAAAAGCTTTTGTACAAACAAAACCAATGCAGCCAAGATTAGATGGAAAGTAGAAAACTGAGAAACGAGATTTACTGCAACTGTCTCTGATAAAGACCTCATTTCTCAGATATATAGAGAACTGAGCTAATTTATAAGAATACAAGCAATTGCCCAGTTGATAAATGGTTAAAGGTTATATGGACAGGTAGTTTCCAGATTAAAAAAAAAAAGATATCTATAGGCACATGAAGAAGTGCTTTAAATCACTTTTGATTAGAGAAATGTAAATTAAAACAACTTTGAAATACCACCTCTCACACCAATGACACTGGCTAATATGACAAAAAAGAAAATAATAAGTGTTGGAAAGGATGTGGGAAAATTGAGACACTCATGCACTGTTAGTGGAATTGTGAACTGATCCAACCATTTTGGAGAGCAATTTGGAACTATGCCCAAAGGGCAACCAAATGTTCATACCCTTTGATCCAACAATACTACTACCAGGTCTGTATCCCAAAGAGATAATTAAAAAGGGGAAAAGATCCAATGTACAGAAATATTTATAGTTGCCCTTTTTATGGTGGTAAAATATTGGAAATTGAGGGAATGCCCATCAACTGGAGAATGACTAAACAGGTTGTGGTATGTGAATGTAATAAAGTACTAAATGATGCACAGGCAGATTTCAGAAAAACCTGGAAAGACTTGTACAAACTGATGCAAAGTGAAATGAACAGAACCAGGAAACAGAATCAGCAATATTGTGCAATGAACAGCCACGAATGATCAGCTCTTCTCAGTAACACAATGATCCAAGACAAGTACAGAGGACACTTGAAGGAAAATGCTACCTCATCCACATAAAGAACTTATGGACTCAATACAGATTGAAACATTTTTTCACTTACTTCATTCTTTCTTGTGTTTTTTCCTCCTTTTGATCTGTTTCTTCTTTTACAACTGTGATTAATATGGAAATGTTTTACATGATAGCACATGTATAATATATATCATATTGCCTACCATTTTTGGAAGAGGGGAGGGGAGGGAGAAAAATTTGGAACTCAAAATCTTGTAAAAATAAATGCTAAAATTGTCTTGACGTGTAGTTGGGAAAAAATAAGACTATTAAAAAAAGAATTGAGAAAATTGGGCTAGATGGCTTCCAAGGACCCTTCTAGCTCGAGGTTTAAGAGCCTAAATCTGCTTCTCTCATCCTCTCAAGTCCCCAGAACTCTTTTCTTTCCCTCACCCTTGAAACTGAATACTTGCAGGATTTGGAGTGGTCAGTTTTGGGCAAGCAAGTAGGGACACGCCTCTGCAATAGATTAGGAGTGGCAGGGCTGAGGGGAAAGGCAGAGGAGCTTGCTCCCATGAATTTATAATATTTCTAATGGTAAGAGTAGTAGAAAAGGTGGTTATGCTATGGGCCACAGAGACTTTAGTGAGTTTGTTTAGAAAATAAGTATCTTTTCCCTTCGTGTTTCTATCGGGAAATGTGTCCTAAGCTCCAGAGGACAAAATGAAGAGCAGACATTTGTCATGTAACCCGTTACACAGTATAAGGCATCACTCAAACCTCTGGGACCCCATGTGATCTGTAGCACTAGGTTCTATGGATTTTAAGACACACAAGTAGCTTCATTCTCAAGTAGGGCCCTTTTATTGATTTTGGAGAAAGTACTTTCCTGAGGGTAGGGAAGGAAAGGTGTTGTGTTATCCCAAACAGCTGTGGCACCCATAGCCAGTAGCTGTGCCCATTAGATATGGCCTGGCCTGGTCTCATTTCAAATATTCTTCTCCCCCACCCTCCTGCCAGTCATTGGTACCGAGCGATTCTTGCTTAAGCCAGCAAAAGGGGCAAAGGTAAGCTTCACCCGATGGACCTTCAATCAGGACCTAAGATAAACACAGAACCTCAACATGGATGGAGAGTCCTACATAACTTAATAACTGTGAATCAAACTAGGTAGATATAAACATGGGCTGAAGGGTGGAGAGATAAGCCTGGGCACTATGGAGACCATGGAGACCTGGAGCCAGTTAAGCCAACCCAGAAGGAATAGCTTTCAAGCAGGGTCCAAATTCAAGGCTTCAACTCCCTTCTTCTAGTTTCAGCAAGAGACTAGCAGATACAGATACAGAGTCTGCATGTGTGAAGTTCTCACTCTTCAGCCTGGAGAAGGACTTTACTTGTGATCTCCTACCCTGGTCATGAGTTTGGAGGGGCCAAACTACTTTATGGAGGAAAGGGAATGAAACCGTTTCTTTGGGAATGAGTGTTATGGTTGCCTTCATTGCTCCTTATTTCTGTCCCAGTTAAATGTTTTACAATGGCATTGCTTGCCTGGAGCTATTGTCATGGGGAGTGACTGAATACCAGGTCCTAAATTAACTTCAGAAGTCCTCAGTTTTCTAACTGGGTAGGGACAAGTGAACCAAAATAGTCAAAGTCGATTAATAAACATTAATTAAGCTCCTAGTATGTACCAGACATCATGCTAAGCCTTATAAAGAAAGGCAAAACCAGATTCTGTCTTCAAAAATCTCATGATATAATGGCAGAAGTAAAAGTCTAACCACTATGTAGAAACGAGATGCAGAGAAGGGTACTCACAAAGCTTGAAAAGAAAATAAACAGGAATTTGGTAGTGAGTGAGTGACTAGGTGGCATGGTAATGGGCTTCTCCATGAAATTCTAAGTGATATGAGTCTACTTACTTAACCTGCTTTTTAATTCTGACCTCCCTGTCTCCCTATGCCTGTCTCTGTTTCTCTTCTTCTCTTCCTCCTCCCTCCCTTCCTCTCTCTCTCTCTCTCTCTCCCTCCCTCCCTCCCCAAATGAAGTCATTTTAGAAAGGCTCAGTGCTTTCTTTCTAGCCTTTGCCTACATTTATATCCACCCAATTCAGTACACAGTTATTAAGTTGTATAAGGCCCCCATCTATGTCAGGTTCTGCAATTACCTTAGTTGGAGACCGAAGGCCTGTCAGACCTTTGTCCCTTCCTGCCTCCAAGGTTATGTTTCTTCCTGCTGTAATATATTAAGACTTATGTTGTTCACTTTGAGATATAACAAGGTATGAGAAAAAGGTCAGAGAAAAAAATCACAGGATGTTACAGTGGGCAGAGACCCAGAAACCATACAGTTCAACCCAAACCAGAACAAGAATCCTCTTTTAAACATTCCAGTTCAATGATTAGCAACACTTTGCTTAAGGGTTTCCAGTGAAGGGAAGTGTACAACATCCCAAGGTAGATCAGAGGTGTTAATTGATACCAGTCTTGAAAGTCTTTTAAATGAGCTGAAGAATGTATCATGCAGCCCCCTCCCCTCTTTTTTTTTCTATATTGTATAGAGAAGTACATTGACTTGGGTACCAGGAGAATTGTCTTCTCTTATGCCTGGTCTAATGTGACTTTGAATGAGTTGTTTAGTCTTAGCAGAACTGGAACTAGGGTTGGGTAAATTGGTCATTGCCTGTGGTGCTGAAATGTAAGGGGTACACACAACGTTTTTACAATTGTCCCATCCACATCATGGGAGTTAAGGGTGCAGTACCACTGAGATCTGGAAAATCTGCAGAAAATATTTTGTCCCTCTGTTTGTACCAGAAAAGTCTTTTAGGGGTATTTACAGTAACTTATTGTAAAATCTGGGTATATTTATGGTGCTAAAAGATAAAATGTTTTTATTATACAATACTATAAATGCATTTTATGCATTTCTGAATTTATAAACTTTTTCTGTGTCATATGCTGACCTTCATGTGTCATGTCTGGCTTCCACAAAACTCCCCTCTCCCACCCCGAATACCTATTAATTTCTTATGCTGCCCTCGTGTGACAGGGAAAGTGGAGATGAGGAAGGGGTGACTGTACTTCTTTAGGCACTGTCTGATAGCATGAGGATTGATTAAAATAGAAAGCTGCCAAATGCTGGACTTCTGTTCCTCCCCTAACCTGTGCTGATGCAGTGTGTACCTATTCATTCTCTCTGTGAGGAGGAAAAGAAATCCCCTAAGGGGAGAGTAATCTTTGTCTTTTCTGGAACCTCAGCAACTTCCTTGAGCCTTTACTTAATAGTAACTGGCTCCAAGCAAAAATGGACTTGCAAGATCTTGTGTCCCATAAGTCTTTGGGAAATGACTTTCAGTCTTTTATTGGCCTTGCCCACTAACTCTTTGCATCTGGGAGGCTTCCAGAAACCTCCACTGCTTGGAAAAAGTGAAAGAGCCTTTTACCACCTTCCTCCTTGAAGCTAATAGGGAAATCAATGGGGAAGAGGTAGGAAATGTGCACCCTCCTTTTTAAGATGGTACTAGAAAGATAAGAACTTTCTATAGAAAGAAAAAAAAAAGCACCAGATCTTCCTTCCCTCTGAAATTCCCTCCCCCTCCCCAATTGTCACAATAGTTTGATTTTTCTTTTGGAGGGGGAAGGTAGGGCAATTGGGGTTAAGTGACTTGCTCAAGGTCACACAGCTAGTATAGTGTGTCAAGTGTCTGAGGTCACATTAGAACTCAGGTCCTCTTGACTCCAGGGTCAGTGCTCTATTCATTGTACCACTTACTTGCTTCCAAGATTTTGATTTTTAAAAGAGGTGGGGGCTTAAAGTCTGAGACTGTAAATTCTTCCCAGTATGGCCCATGTGTCCTATCACCTCTGCACCTTTGCAGACTCAAGGCCAAATCATGGTGATTTCTAATGGAGACATAAATGAGAAATGTGAAGATAAAATCAGCAGGGTGTGGAGGAGGAAAGAGAGTGTAAGAAATCTACGATGTCACTGAGGAGGTGAGGGAGATCTGAGATGAATGCTGGCTGTGTAACCTCCAACAGTCATGCCAGCTTCCTTAGCCTCAGTTTCCCCATCTGTCAAATGGATGAGTTAGACTAGTTAACACTAAGCCCCTGCTAGCTAGATCTCCCAGTCAGATCTCTTAGCGAGCTGAGAGAACTTGGTCCTCATGTTCTCCTAGGGATAAGGGGGACAGTCCCCTCGTTTGCCCCAGGAAACTGATACATGGGTTCTAGGTTCAGATGGAAGGAGTCTGATAGCTGATTTGCTCCAAGACCCTCATTTTTATGGATCAGAAGACTCAGGGCCAGTCTGACGTTCAGGGCCCCCTCAGCTGGTGATGGCCACAAAGCTCTTTTGACTCCTTACTCATTATTCTCCCTGTACATCCAGGCCTCATTTATATGCCTCTGACTCAAATAGGCTTCACTAGATGAGGCCACTTCATTCTCCTGCTAGAACAGTGGTTCTCAACCTTTCTAATGCCATGATCCTTTAATACTTGTATGTGGGTGTATCTGCATGTGGGCAGACCTGCCTGAGAAGGATAGAGGAGCGGTGTCTTGGTTCCTAAGACCATCAGAAATATGTGTTTTCTGATGGTCTTAGGCGACCCCTTTGACCTCCAAAGGGGTTGCAACCCACAGGTTGAGAACCACTGTGCTAGAAGTAAGAGAAAGAAAGTGAGGGTGGGCTTTGAACCCCTGGGTCCTGCAAACTCAGCAGGGGAAGATTAGCCTCATTAAGCACTTATCACCAGAAATATTAGCTGTGGAGGCAGACATGGCTTCAAGAGTTCCTTGGACTTAAGAACTATAACTCACCCTGTACCCGTTAGAGCTCAGTCAAGTGGACCCTTAATCCCCAGATCTGATATGGCCTGGGGAAAACTGCTCACCCTCTCTGCTTTCCCATCTGTAAGCAGGAGGAGAAGATGATTAAGCAACTGAAAAGGAAACACCGGATGCCTTGGTCCTCCTACTCCCTTTCTTCACCAAAGCTGGGCAGTTACAGTGGGTGGAATGGTAGAAATGGTATTGAATTTGAAATCAGAAAATGTGAGCCCAGTTCTAAGCAAGGGTTTCTAGTTGTGTGACCTTAGGTAAATCACTTTACTACTCTGAAATATGAGAGAGTTGGACAAGGTTGATCCTGAGGTAATTTGCAGGTCTGAATCCTATGATCCTTGGAGGTAAAGGGTAAGGTTCAGGGGCTGTAATGTAATGTAATGTAATGTGAAGCCCTAGGGGTGATCAAAGTTAGGGGAAGGATCCAGGAAGGTCATTGGTCTGCATCTGATCACCACATACTCTAGGGCCAGAGGAGATGGCTTGAGCGGTCACTGAACCTGCTACTGTTTCCTCCCACTGGTTTTGGTGGCCCCATTGGTGAAAACCATTTGAAAAACCACTATGAAGGGGGTCAGCTTGTAGTGCCAATCTCCTAGTCCAAAGTGGCTTCCAAAGTCAGGTAATCCAAACTGGATCTGAACAGAAGTGCAACTGAGGCATCCAGGGAGGTGAAACTCACCACCTCCTAAGGCAGCCCATTTTACCTTCCAACAATGCTCTTATATCAGCCCCAAATCAGACATCCTACACCTTTCACTAGTCCTAATTCCATCTCTGGGGCCAAGTAAAACAGGTCTCCTCCATCTTCCCTTAGCCCTGAAATCAAAACAGCACTCTTATTTGGCAAGATGTGGTGTGGCTGGAGATGTCTCCACTGGGGTAAGAGCTGAAGATTATGGAGTAGATAGAGGAGTTTTAGTGTATGGGGAGCTGGGCTTAAGGATCAGGAATAATTGGGTGCGCCTACTAGGCCTAGACCCAAAAAGAGGTCAAAGAAAGAAGAGAGAACTCATGTGTACAACCATATTTATAGCAGCTCTTTTCATAGTAGCAAAGAACTGGTAAGGAGGAACTATCTGAATGCCCACCAATTGGGGAATGACTGAATAAGTCATAGTATATGAATGTAATGAAACACTATCATGCCACAAAGAAATTACAAGAGAATCCTGAGAAGGTTTGTAAGAACTGATGCAAAGTGAAGTAAGAAGAACTAGGAGAATAATTTACATAACACTGTAAATACCAAAAAACATTGAAAGTCTCAAGAGCTCTTACCAAGGCAAGGAACAACCATGATTTCAGAGGATGGTGATGATCTAGGCCACCTACTTACCTCCTGACAAAGAGGTGGTAGATTTGAGATGAAACATATATTTTTGGACGTGGCCAACATGCGGATTTGTTTTACTTGTACACTTTTTTTTCTAAAAGAGGGGTGGGAGGGAGAGAAAATAAATGCTTATTAATTGAAAACTAAAATAAAATGAGAAAAATGTTTAAAAGAAAGAAATTTGTGGGTTTTAGGTTAAGCTATGCACAGAAAAATGAACTGTTCATCAAAATTATACTTAATATCCAGTGTGATAAAAATGATTTCATGGAGAAGAGTTCAAGTGTGTCAAAATTTTGTAAACTCAGTGCCAAATTGTGTAAAACAAGCAAATGTAGAGAAAAGATACATTGCATGATGCTTTTCTATAGATATAAAAACAAAGAAATAATTAAGCTTAATCATGCCATAAACAGTTACTATGTATACAATCCCAGGAAAATAATTTCCCTCACTAAGCCTCTGCTCCTTTATCTCTAAAATGTGGATTTTAATCACTGTAGGGTATAGTGGCTGGAGAATTGGCCTTGGAGCCAGGAACACCTGGGTTCCGATACTGCCCCTAACACACACTGGCTTTGTGACCTTGGGCCACTTAGACTATGAGTGCCTGGCCGCTCTGCAAGATTATAAGGTCCATGGAACAGTGGCTGCGGTTGGTTAATAGAGGAAGCATTCACCGGGCGTTCCCCACACAAGCAAAATTGCAGGCTCTGACCAATTATCCCCGTAAGGGATTCTCTCTCTATTGAAGGGTTCAAATGAAATAAGGCATGTAAAATGCCGTCCAGTTGTTTCCATGCTACACCAATGATAGTTATAATTATTTCCCGAATAATACTCATCCCAGGTGTTGGGGGCCTTCACTGACCAGCAGGGAGTGTGGCCACAGAGGGCCTCCCAGGGCTCCCCTCATTCTGCAGGCCCTACTCAAGCGCTGCAGTGTGTGTGTGTGTGACCAGTCATCTGCATAACCATATGCTCTAACAATACATGATGATGGTCTGTGGAAAGTTTATCTTACAGCAAACATACATCTAGAAAGTTGTGAATGAATCAAAGTTTTGTGAATCAATAACATTTAAAACGGGCTAAGGGAGATTTGAAGGGTCCAGGAAAGAGCCACTGGTTCTAGTCCAGGCTTTCGCCAATTAAATGAACAGTCTTGGGTAAGATGCGTCCCATCTCCAGGCTTTCATTTCCCCATCTTTAAGTGGAAGGAGCTGGTTTTTCTATGTGATCTGTAAGGTCCTTTTCAATCTACCCATTTTAGGATTCTTTGAGGGAATCCTTTTTTGATGAACAGCAGTGGTTATCCCCAGGAGTGTGTGTGGGGATGGGTCTGGGCCCTGGGCATTGGAAACGTCAGTTCAAGATGTTTTTTAAGTGTCTACTATGTATCAGGCACAAAGAGAGGCAGAAGACAGTCCCTGCTCTCCAGGAGCTTACAGTCTGATGGTAGAGGGAGGCTGCGAGCAAACTTCTATGTATAAACAAGGTTTGTATTTGTTCAGTCATATCCAACTCTACGTGACCCCATAGACAGTCCGTGGGCTTTTCTGGGTAAAGATACTGGAGTGCTTTGCCATGCCCTTCTTCAGCATGTCTCCATTTTACAGAGGAGGAACTGGGGCAAATAAGGGTTATGTGACTTGCCCAGGGTCACACAGCTGGTAAGTGTCTGAGGCCAAATTTGAACTCAGATCTTTCTGACTCTTTATCCATGGCCCCACTTAGCTGCCCACAAACCAGGTACACAGAAGATAAATCGGAGATAATCTTGGAGGTAGACTGTTAAGGGGGATAGGGAAAGGCTTCTTGCAGAAGGTAAGACTTTAGTTGAGACCTGAAGGAAGCTGGGAAGGAGAGAATCCCAGGCATGGCGCTCAGCCAGTACATTTCCAGTGACATGTGTTTTCTGGTGGCACTCTCTGCATGGAACACTGAGCAGGAATACATATGTCACCAGAATTGGATAGCCCATCCCCATCCTTACCCATTCTCCATGGTACCGCCCCTTTTACAAATGCAAATGATCATCCTTAGTGGTTCTGGCTTTTACATACTGGTTTTCTTATATGGTTTTTTCTTCAAGTAGAGTTAGTGCTTACATTTTTTTCCTCCAAACCTGAGGGAAGCTTCATGCAAGGCAATTAGGGCAAGCAGTAAGAACAATGGTGTAAAATCACCTTTCTTAAATAAGTTGATTTGAGTGGGGTGCCAGGCAGATTCAGGGACTGTGGCCCTGTAGGCTGAGACCTGGGAGGGAGGCTACTCCAAGGGAGTGAACAGTTGGGGTAAAATGGAGGCCATCTGGTACCATCTTCCTTCTAATTTTTCTAGCAAAGTAGGTACTAAGTTCAGCTGTTTCTATGCCGTTGGACTACTGGTACCTTCTAAATTTCTACATCCTGGTACAAAGTCAAATTGTTCTGCTCTAGATTTCTGCCAACAGTGTTGATAAATGATGAGGATTATACTGCAATCTCAGAAGAAGAATTGTAGATGATCCACAAGGCAAGAAGAAGAAATAGGGCAGATGTAAAGAGGCCGCAACATGTAACCCACAAGGGTTGGTTCCCCACCCTTCAGTCAGGCCTTGTACATGAGGAAGTGGTGTAAAAAACCACTGAAGTCACGTACAACTGGAAAGGCATTGGAACAGTTGTATAGAGAGAGTCAAGGGCAGCAGATGGATAGCCCAAAGGATCTTCTGATGTTCCTAAAATATTAGAGTAACCAGAGGAAGCCCTCTGGTTCTTTGAGTGAATCTTTCAAGGACAATCTATGGAAAGATGTGGACAAGAATCACACAGGACGAGAATGTGTGTTGGGTGCCTGTGTCCGTTGGGTGTGTTTGTGTGTGTTCTCTTTCTATTAAAGGGACCACCACTTCAGTGAGATCACAGACCTATCAAAGGAGCAGAAATAACAGCACCTGCTCTCACTCACAATTCACAGAGTACTTTTCTCCCTACATTACGCTTGAAGTGAGGAAGCGAATGATTTACATGTTTTCTCTCCTATAACAATGTACTCTCCTTGAGAGGAACGAATTAATGAATGAATGGCATTTATTAAGCTCTTACTGTGTACAAAGCAGTGTGACAAGTGATGGGGATACAATAGACTATCTTGTTGATAGTCCCTGTTCTCAAGAAACACAATATATTAATGTGGATAAGGAGTCAGATGTCAGAGATGATGTGAAGACAGAAATGGCAAAATTTGGCAACTGATTGGAGATGTGGCATGAGTACAGGATAATGCTGAGGTTAGGAACCGGGGAGACAGAAAGGCTGGTGGTTCCTTCAACCTTAGAATATCCATCAAACCTAAGTCACATCAAAACTCTGGGAACTCAAGGAGGGGCAAGAGCATCTCTAGAGATTATGTTAACAACACAAAGGTGGGCTCCTGTCTAAATGCTTGAGAAAGACTAAAACTAGTACTTTAAATTTCCAAAGAAAGAGAACTTCTAACTTAATTGATTAGGTTACTTCTAATTAATTACTTCCCATTTACCTGAGCAAGAATGGGTCCCCACCCCAATATGCTTTCTAAGGTATACATTCATCCAGTTAAGTTTACTCATCTTCCACCAAAATTTCATTTTGTAAAGGCTGATTCCTTCCTCTGCCCCTGCTCCACTATCTGAGATGAAATAGCAACATGATTTGTTGAAAAAAGCTCCTTGAGGGCAGGGACTGTTTGATTTTGTTTTGTGTCCCCAGTGCCCGACATAGAATCTTGCATATAGTAGGCACTTCATAAATGTTTGTTGAGGTAAACAATTAAATGGAATAATTGCCACCTTTTCCAGGTGTTCACTAGCCATCTCTTTACTAATGTATTCTAGAATTTTGCTTGCAATACAAGGAAAACTCATTGGCCCATCCTTTCCCCATATGACATCCTACATTGAATAGTATTTCTGCATGTGTCAGAATGATTAGGCTGAAAGTTTCTTAAATATGAGGACATTTATTTTTCATCTTTATATTCCCAGATCCTAGCAGAGTGCCTTGGTATATAGGAGGCACTTAAGAAAGCCTTGTTTAATTAAATAGAATAACAAATTCTCCAAAATCAAATGCTATTGGCATAGCCTACAAATAATTTATAAAACCATTTCTTCATGGAGATGAATCATATATTTTGTAGATGATACACAGGGAAACGAGAAGTATGGCAGATGTAAAGAGATTGCAACATGTAACCAACAAGGGTTGGTTCTCCACCCCTCATTCAGGCCTTGTACGTGAGGAAACAGTGTAGAAAAACACTGGAGGTGCAAGGGACCTTATGGGTAATCCATCCTGATCCCTTTCAGCTTAAAACTGATGAAATCAGGACACAGAGAAGTGAAGTCACTTGCCCAAAGACAGATGGTACCAAATAGCAGAGGTAGGATTTGGATTCAGGTCCCCTGAACCCTAATCCATCCTCACTCCACTGACCCATTCTGGCTTCCAATGGATCTGTAGTTTCAGTACTGTATAATAATACCACATCTATTTCCCATGATGCTCTCTGGGCAGTTATAGGGAGAGGGGGCTGTATGATGACCACGTGGCCAGGATGCATCTTGGTTATCGCTATTAATCATTATTAAGTATCTGTGTGCACACCTTGTTGGGCTAAGTGCTTAAAACCTGAAACTGTCCTACTAATAAAGCCCATCCAGGCAACACCTTCACCAGCAGCAAGGGAATTATTGGAGAAAGTGGAAAGTAAGACTGTCTGATGGAGTTGGGTTTAGAATCCCAGGGATCTTAGAAAGACTCACTGGCTCCTTGGCACCTTTGCCTGTCTTAATCATCACAGGCTCCTTTTGGCAAAGCTCTGCATTGAGACTTTGAAATGCCTTCTGTCAACCCTTACAAGGAATTTGCAATTACACCCAATGGCTAAACAAATATAAGTGGATTTATTTTACAAGTCAAAACCAGGTTGAAACCTGCCAAAACACAGCTAAGTTGAAATCCTCAGAAGACATTCCAGTACATGCACACTTGCCCATCTCAGACCCTCAAGTCATTTTCAAGACATTCCCTCATTCACCCTTGATTCAACTCATCAGGCATTTGAGTGTTCCCCTGGTGCCAGGTGCTGTGCTAAGCACTAGGGTTACAAAGGCAAAAAAAAAATGAAATAATCTCTGCCCTCAGGGGGCTTCCATTCTGCTGGGGGATAGAATATGTACACAGATAAATAAATACAAAGCTATTGTTGTTCATTCTTTCAGTCCTGTCCAATACTTCATGACCCTATTTGATGGTTTCTTGGCAAAGATACTGCAGTGGTTTGCTATTTCCTCCTCTAGCTTGTTTTATAGATGAGGAAACTGAGGCAAACAGGGTGAAGTGACTTCCCCAGGGTCACACAGCTAGTAAGTGTCTGGGACCAGATTTGAACTCAGGAAGATGAGTCTTCCTAACTCTAGGTCCAGCACTCTATCCACTGCAGCGCCACCTGCCCACAAAGCCATTTCAGAAGGGAAAGCATACTAACAACAGGGGAGAGAAGGCTTTTTGTAAGGGATAATGCCTGAGCTGGGCCATGAAGGAAGCTAGGGAGCCTAAGAAGCAATGGATAGGAGACAGAACATTCTAAGCAAGGGTAACAGCCTGGGCAAAGGCATAGAAAGAGGGGGTGCAATGTCTCATTCAGGGGGACATCTATTAGAACAGTTTGGCTGGAATGCAATGTGCAAGAAGGAAGCAATATAAAACATTTGAAAAAGAAGATGGGAGCCAGCTCAGGAAGGGCTTTCAACCCCTAACTGAGGAGTCTGTATTTGTGAGCTTGGTGTGATGAAGATCTTGGAGCCAGGGAGACCTGAGTCTGAATCCTGTTTCAGGCATTTACTGGGCAAGTTACTTAACCTTTCTCAGCCTCAACTTCTTCATCTGTAAAATGGGGATAATGATACTGCCCACTTCACAGGTTTCTTGTGACGCTTTACACATGTAAAGTGCTTTAAAAAATCTTAGATTACTGGATAAATGAAAGACATTACTATGATCTTATTCTAGGGGTAATAGAGAACCACTGGATATTTTTGATGTCATGGCCAACTATGTCTTAGAATAGTAATTTGGTAGCTGAGTGGGAGATGGCTTGAATAGGGGAGAGATTGGAGGCAGGGGGGGGTCATTTAAGAGGCTACGTAAGAGTAGGTTACTACTATAGTAGAGTCTGTGTGACAGATAAGAAGGGGATAAATTCAAGAGGGGCAAAATTGATGATAGCAACTAATTAGATGGGAGAGATGGAGAGGGGGAAAGGGGGAGAAAAGGAGAGGGGAATAGGAGAGATGGGGAGAGAGCTAAGAGAAGCAATAACATACTAACAGCTGTGTACATACAAGAGTATACAGAGTAGATGGAGGCAATCTTAGAAGGCAAAGCTCTAGGGGCAGATGGGGGGGGGGGGGAAACCTAGAAAGACTACTGTAGGAGGCGAGATTTGAGCTAAGAACGTGGGATTTGAGAGAATAGTTTCAGTTGAATGTTAGGACTAGAAACCAGATTTTGAGGGGTCAAAAAATCAAGTGGGAAGTGAGCAAATGAAGGTAATATATCCCAATATCTTTTTCTAGGAGTGAAAAGCAGAAAAGACACTCATCTCTAAGAGTCAACTGAGGCCAGGGCAAGTGATGATTTCCTGTGGATTCGATAGGAGAAAGTCAAAAAGGAATAAGATTAGAAATGAAGAAATTAAGATAAAGCTGAGTTGTCAGGGAGCTGCAAAATATTCTTTCAGTGGAGGTAGGACAGAGCAAGGTTGTGGTAGTGACTGAAAAATAGCCATAATAAGAGTGCAAATGTCAGGGAGTGGACAGTGAGAAACTTTCTAAAATTTTTATTTTAAGGGAAGTATTAAACAGAACTCAAGAGAAGTGACCTGCCTAAAATTAGAGTGAGCTTTAAGCTGGAACTCTGAGTCATGGGAGCCAGCATGAGCCATAGGAAACAAGAGGGTGGCCCAAGGACAACATTCTCCTTTAGCAGGCCAACCTTGAGGCAGCAATCCCCAGAAGTGAGTGACTTTGGCTAACTGTCCTGGAGGGGCCTCTAGACCCAAGTCATGGTGTTACGTCTAAGTGAAGAGCAGGTCTTTGCTCTCATCCATGGCCAAAGACTAGATCCTCTAACCCTTAATATTTCTATACTACTATATTAATTTCTGCTTGTAATTTTCCTTTCCTTCAGGAATTCCTTACATTATTTTCATAAAACTTTTACTTTACATCTCAATTAATGGAGTCAAGACAACTGATCATGCTCAACAGCAGTAGGCTTCCCTCTCTAACCAGGGCCTAGTGATTCACATTCAGCTCTGTTGTAGAAGCAGGGCGATATTTGATAGGACCATAGGTCAAGTTGTCTGAACCCCTTAGTGACTAGTAAGTGGGAACTAGAGAAATAGATAGCAAATGTGGTCCCTGTTATTAGCAAAAGCACCAACTTTAGGCTACGATGGGTGGGTGTGCCATTTACCAGTTTGCATTTTAGGATCAAAGATTTAGAACTTGGAAGGATCTCAGAGGTTGTCTAGTCTAGACTCCTCATTTTACAGATGTTTCTTGGGTGAAGTCACTGGTCCAAGGTCACATTGGCAGTGAGCAGCAGAAGAGGGATTTGAACTCAGATCCTCTGAGTCCAAGGCCAGTGTTCTTACTTGGTTGGTTCTTCCATGAGAGGATTTATAGAATTTTAGAGCCAGAAGGGTCCTTAGGGTTTTCTAGTCAAATACTCTCATCTTTGAAATGAAGAAAGTAGGAGGTAAAATGACTTGGGAGAGTCATCCAACTAGTAAGTGGCAAAGTCAGACATAAAACTCAGGCTTCTGAGTCTTACTGGTTGTATGACCCTGGGACCTAATACACGTTAGACACGTAGTAGACATCCAATAAATTCTTTATAGGTTGATTAACTGTATTCTCCTTATCAAGGTCATAGGATGTACTTGGAAGGAGAAGCTGAGGTAGAAGCCCCACTTCTAAGAATGGTTCTGGTTCTACGACCCTGGGAAGAACTTTCAATTTTTATGCGCTTCAAGAAATTCCCTGGAAGTTATCTTCTTCTAAGTCAAAGACTGATTGCTATCACTGCTAGTGAAGGGAATTCTCGCAATGAGTTCTCCACGGAGACAAAATTAAAGGTCATTTGTTTAGTTTTTACACTGATCATGATTCAGATACTTAAGCTCTTTCCAAGTCCTGGGAAAATTCTGCAGAAATTATTTGGACATAAACATGTAGATGTTTGAGTAAGCAGAGGAAGATTCACCCCTCTCTAGCTGGACTTGTCTAAAACATGTAATTTACTTATTGGTAAGACTTACACTTGGATAGGGTTTGTTGTATCTCAGACATGTTTTCTTTCCCTCTGTCATCATTTCTAGCCTTGGTTTTAAAATTTAATCTGGTTATCAGGAAGGTTTCAATTACAGGGTGGGGTTGGGGTGATAAATCTATTAGTGACTATGGTGTCAAAAAAAAATGTTGATAGGACTTATTTTTAGTATTTCTTCCAATCAGTAAGCATCATCCAAAACATTCAAATAAACCACAACATTTTAAAGTGATTAAACATGAAAAAGGCAGCTCTACTATTTATAGTTTGGTTAAACATGTGTATATTAGCTTTCACAAGATAATAACAAAAAGGTCCTGTTTGTTTTCATGTCCTTTTCTGAACTCGTCTTTTCCCTCTGATTTTCTTGCTTTTTTCTCTATGTAGTTGTAGTCAGTGTGCACATAGTTCAGATTCTGCTTTCTTCTCTCGGCATTCCTTCACTTTTTTCTCTCCTTACTGTAGCCATTAGCACAAATGACAAGAAATGGCGATCTCACTTCTAAGGAATTTGGAGAGCAGGAAGAATTTTATGGTGATCTCTGTGGTGTGGGTGATACCATAGCCAAGTGATTGCTCTCAGTTCTCAAAGTGCAGACTGATTTTCAACATTTGAAGAGATGTTAACGGGGCCTGAGAAACATTGGTTTACTTGAAGAGATGTTAACGGGACCAAAGAAACTTTGGTTTACTCTCCAGGTTTTCAAGAAAAACGGAGTGTTTCCTTAAAAAGGAACAAAGGGGGCGGCTAGGTGACACAGTGAACAGAGCACCGGCCCTGGAGTCAGGAGGACCTGAGTTCAAATCCAGCCTCAGACACTTAACACAAAACCTAGCTGTGTGACCTTGGGCAAGTCACTTAACCCCAAATGCCCTCCCAAAAAAAGGCAAAAAAAAAAGGAATGAAGACTTTCAATATGAAACTAAAAGGAAAAATTATCTGAGGCCAACGGGACTGCCGACCTGTGTCAGGAGGTTGGAGAATGGCTGAATGTCACACATGGGAAAAGGGGAAAATTGAATTGTCATACTATTGGAGGAAAAAACAAACAAACTGATCTGACACTCTTCTCAACAAGGAAGATGCTGGATGTTCTGAAGAGGAAGAAGCTGCTTATTTCCCAGAAATCATGGTGTGAATTCACAAGTGCTAACATGTGTTTTGTGCCAGAACTAGCACAGGCCATATGGACTTTGACTCAGAGTAGCAACATGTATAGTCCTTTGATGGTAGAGTATGTTTCCTTCCAGGGAGGGCATGCTTTCTTCCTGTGGTGGCCACCATGCTTATTTTGTGTCTCATAATCCCACTGCTAACTCACACTGCTGCAAAACCCAACCACCATCCCTGGATCTCTCTCCATGATACCCCTCTTCTGTGCCACCCCCTCCAGCTATGTAAAGATAAGCCTGCCTTATCTCCCAATGGGATTGAATCTTTGGTTTGACTGTCCTCTGTGCTGCTCCCTTCTATCCCTTCTTGCTCAACTGTTTTTGCCCCAGGTAAATTTTTTTTCTACTCACCACTCTAGTGAGAGATTATCTAGTAAAGATCCTAAGTTGTAGGGCTTGGTGACTCCTAGGTGAGAAATAATGAGGTGGCTTTTTGTTGACCTATCAACAACAGTAGAGGGGTCTGCTATTTTTCCTGGGTATGTACCCAAGAAATGACAGAGAACCTCCCTAGACTTGTCAAATAGAATGACTAATGCCCACTTCTGGTGGTTCCTGTGGGCACTAACGACACTGTCAGAATCCTAACAATTATAAAGTGTTAGGGCAAGAAACTGAAGAGCTGAGTGGCATATAAATTGATTTTGTTGCTAAAACTATGAAGCCAAAGGATTCAGAAGAGAAAAGCAGATTTGGGAAGTGAACACCTGCTTAAAAAGATTTCTGAGAAGGTGACTTAGATTTTTGGATGACGGTTTAAACCAAAATTATGGCAGGCTATTGACCAGCTGTGGGTGAAGTGCCCTAACAAGGACTGATACATATTTATTCACTACGTGGCTTATATCCCAAGGAGTCATTGATAAGAAAAAAATCCCCACATACACCAAAATATTTATAGCAGAACTTTTTGTGATAGCAAAGAATGAGGAAAAAAAGCAAATGTCCGTTGATTGGTAATGGTTAAACAAATTGTGACAGAAGGTTGTAATGAAATATTACTGTGCTGTAAGAAATGATGGATACAATGCATACAGAGAAACAAGGGAAGATCACCATGATGCAGAGAGAAGTAAGCAGAGCCAAGAAAACAATATACATAATGATTACCACAATGCAATTGGAAAGAACCATCTCTTCCCTCCTCCCCAATCAAAAGTGAAGGTTGCAAAATTACAAAGAACAAGCACGTCTGGAAAGAACTATGAGAAGACCCCCGGGAATTCAAGAAAGCCTGTTCTAAACTCCATGACCTAAGATAGTGAAATACAGATGCAAAACAGACAAATAGCCAGTAGGATTAAACCAGAGATCCTAATACAAGGAGAAACATTTAAACTCATGGATATCACTGAGACTTGGGAGGAGACTCATGACTGGAGTATAGCACTGGAAGGGTAGAACTTTTCCAACAGGTAAAACTGTGGCAGAAGATGAGCATCATTTCATGTTAAGTGAGGAAACTGGGGAACTGAGAAGAAGTAGGTTGGGAAGAATGGTGGTGACCATTCAAGTAAAAATCAACTGAAGGAGAAACATCATTGTTTATTCATAGGAACATTATTGTAAAGAAGACGACATTGTCATCAGAAGATACTACAGATCATTTGGACAAAAAAAAGAAACTGAGTTTGGGAAACAGATATTGAGTCGTATATGGAGGCATGATACATAGTAGTGATGGTGGACTGAATATTTGCGTCTATGGTGGAGCGCTCTTTCTGCCGAAAGTCGGGTAGCTTATACTTTATTGGCTTGACTATTAACAACAACAACAATAGTAGCAACAACTTCAAGAGGTGAAGCACCCGACAAGGATAATTATCAGCTCTGGGTCTTGCCCTTACCAGAAACGGAAGGAGTTGACTTGCCTATGGGAGTAAAACCTGCGGGTGGGGGAGGCGAGGAAGGAATAGAGATTGTTCTGGAATATGTGCTTGGTAGAGGCAACACAAAACCCATATTCGGGGAGAGCAAACTTCCACAAGTTGAGGGGAAAGACTGATAAACTCTATGGCCTATTATTCTACAGGGGAATAGGATGGGATGCTCTCAAGTATAAAATTCTGAAGACACAAAGAAGTGTATATCTAGTAAGAAAGAAAATGTCGGAGGGGGAGGGGTCGTCTAAAGGAATTGACAGGGACACGAAAGACTCTCAATAATTGACTTGCATTTTTTAAAATATGTGGACAGATGATGGTTGTTGTTTGTCCTTTGCTCTTGAAGAGGACCATGACATTGGGGAGGTCATGCCATGCCATAGCATGGATTTAAGTGAGGGAGGGCTGTGCAAAGTCACCAGCCTCACTTTCTCCTCCAGAGTCATCTGAGTCCAGTGGACAGATATGGATCGGGACAATTGGAAATGGCCCCGGATGCAGTGGGGAACCTTGGCCTTTTCAAGCCGAGGTCTTTGACAGGTCTGAGTTTGACTGAGGCAATGCCCATTCAGCGATTAAGGCTTAATAAGAAATGAGGCAGAGAACGGTCTCTTAGTAAAAAAAATTGATCTGGGAGAGGAAGACCCTCAGAATTTCTGTCCAAAACAGAAATAATTGCTATTCACATTCATGCTGAGCCAATCAGGGCCTAAACAATGACCAAGTAGTGCTTGGCCTGGGACCTATTGTTGGCCAATCAATGGGAGCCTGAATTATTTGGGGTTAAGGCTGGTCTTTGAGAAAAAAGTTTCATCCATTAAAATTTACATTCCCTTTGCAGGTAAGGATGTGATACCCTACGTGGACAGATGATGGAATCAAGTACAAGAAACAGAAAATGGGTACAAAATTGTTGGAGCATCCTGTTCATTCCATAAAGAGTGCAATGAACATCAGGAGTTGAGACTGTCAAGGACAGTGAAGGGTTTGGTTTCCCTCCTTCCTTTCCTTCCTTCCTCCCTCCCTCCCTTCTTCCTTCCTTCTTTCCTTTCTTTCTTTCTCTTGCTTTTTCTGTCTTCCTTCCTTCCTGTCTCCTTCCTTCCTTCCTTCCTTCTTTCTTCCCTCCTCCCTCTCCCCCTCCTTCCTCTCTCTTGACATTTTAAGAGAAAGATCAAAGTATACTCAGTATCATTACTTGAGTGATAGCTGGTGAAGCTTTCACTTCTATTTTCTCTGCCAAGGAAAATGTTTGGATTGGAATGGACAGAACAAAAGAAGCTATTAGAAGTTGGATATCCAAGATAACACAGGAGATCCCAAGAGAGTACCAAGCTGCACTTGATGAGCCTGAGTGAGAAGGCTCAGGTGAACTACAACTTCAGGCCCTAGCCCTGATTGCTCAGTTGGTGACCTTTCCGAGACCACGGAGCATGGGAGAGGTGCCGCAGAACTGGAGAAAGACAAAGTGTTTTCCAGTTTTACAAGGGAAGAGAATGCAATCTGAAAGATCTAACACAGTAGACTTGGCTTCTCTTCCTGGTGAAATCGGGAATGTATCATTAAAGGGATAATTGTTACAAAGCCAAGAAAAGGAAGAGATGGTCCCAAATGCCCAGCATGGCTTCATCAAGAGCTGGTCATTCCAGCCTCACCTCATTTCCTTTTCTGACTAGGTTGCAAGGCTGGTAAATGAGGAAGATGTCCCCTATGTAGTAGATTACCCAGATCTAGTAAAGCAAGTTTTTCCCATTTGGATTGACGTCTTTTGTGGTTTATATCACATTAACTTCCAAATAAGTCCCTTACCCTTCCTTTCCTATTGAACCTTCTATTATAAAAAGACTAATAAAGAAAGGAGACAAAAATCAGTTCAGTAAAACTAACCAATGCATCAACCACGTCTGGAATCGTATGCATCATTTCACTCCACACCCACATCCGAGGTCCATTTTTGCCTCTCTGTTCATTGTCTCATTGGGGCCTCCCAACAATCCTGGAAAGTAGGGCATTTTACTATCCCCATTTTACAGAAAGGAGACTATGGCTCAGTGATGTCAAGGATCTGGCCCAGGATCATCGAACTCAAAAGTATCTGAAGGGAGATTTGAACCCAGATCTTCCTGACTTCAACTCCAGCAGCAACCCATTACTATAGGCACTAGTGTGTACAGATGGGACTTGGAATGAGGGAGACTTGAGGTTCCAATCCCATTGTGTACACTCACTAGCTGTGTGTCCTTGGTAAGCCATTTGTCTTTTAAGAACCACAGTTTCTTCCTCTCTAAAATGGCCCTGGGGTGCCTACTTCTCATAATTGTTGGAGGTTCAAACAAGATGCTGCATGTAAAGAGCTCTGCAAACTTGAAGCCCCATATCAATTATCAGGTATTATTAATTAGTGTTTCTCTCAGTTTTAAAAAAAAAGTCAGGTTTCTCTAAGCAAATTGGTCCATTCACCCCATAGCTGTACGAGGTTTTGTCAAGGCTGAAGGAGGACACTCGGGACTCATTGTGTCCAGCTTCTTCATAATTAGGCACTTAACAAGTGGTTAGTCAATTGAATTTGAGAATCACCATGGCCTTGTGCCTATGGCTCCTCCAAAAGAAAGCATTTGGCTGTCTGGGTGGCTGTCTTCCCTTAGTGGTCAGAATTCTGCGTCAGATAAGGATGTATTATCTCAATTCAAGGGGCCATCTCTTATTCCCTGGAACAAATTGTCTTGTAGCTTGGAATAGAAGAGGAAGGACACAAACAGAATTAGCCCAGAAGAATCCAGGACATGAATGTTGTTGATCCTGACTAAGCTCTAGATATTTCCAACAAAGGCCACGTCCTGAAAATGAAAAGGGAGAATGTGGTTCTTGGCCAAAAGGATTTGCCAAGTCCCAGTTTGAAAGCACAGCTCAACTTGTTTGCATGTCTGTCTTGAGCCCAGCTATCACTCAATTAAGAAATAATAGGACAACAACATCGTCCCTGGAACTGAAGAGTGATGGGGATAACCTTGAGCCCCGACTCTAGAGCAGAGGGTTCTTATGCTGAAGTCCAAAAGCTTTTAAAAAAATTATTTGATAAATTTATTTCAATATAATTGGATTCATTTTTAATCTTATGAACTATGTCATGTATATATATGTATGTATATATATATGTATATATGTATGTATATATATATGTATATATATATATATATTTTTTTTAAAACATTCTTCTAAGACTGGGTCTACAAGTTTCAACGGACTGTCAAAAGGATCCATGTCACAGAAAATACTAAGGACTTCTGGCCTTGAGTACAAAGGCCCATTTATTAGTCTGGAAATTTGCCGCACAATCTAAGAAGGACCTCTCAGGTAACTAGGACTGAAAAATAAAACTTCTGTAATGGGGCAAGCCAAATGTGTCATTGTGCAGTCCCGACAGATTCTTCTCACCATTGGCACAGTTGGATTTCTTAGGCTTTTCCAAATTAGCCAGATTTCTTTGTGGGCCATTATTAGGAGGGTTGTTATTTGTTGTTTTAGGCATTTTCAGTTCTGTCTGACTCTTTGTGACCCCCTTTGAGGTCTTCTTGGCAGAGATACTGGAGTGGTCTGCCATTTCCTTCCCCAGCTCATTTTACAGATGGGGATACTGAGGCAAGCAGTTGTCTAGGGTCACATAGCTAATAAGTGTCTGAAGTCACATTTGAATTTGGGTCTTCCTGACTCCAGGCTGGGTACTCTATCCACTACACTACCTTGTTGCACATGTTAGGAGGGTTACCAAACACTAAAAGTTTTTTTTTAATAACAAAATTAAAGCACTCACTGTGTGCCAGGGATTGTGCTAAATGCTTTACAAAGATTCTCACAACAACTCTGCAAGCTAGGTGTTATTATCTCCATTTCATAGTTGAGAACATTGAAGCAGATAGAAGTTAAGTGACTTGGTCAGGGTCACATGGCTAGTAAGTGTCTGAGGTCACATTTGAACTCGGGTCCTCCTGACTCTAGGGCCAGTCCTCTATCCACTGAACCACTTAGCGGGAAATGCTTCCATATGCATAAGTCTTTGAGAGATGATTAATGTTCTTAATAATATCTCCGCAGAGATGCTGAGAAAGTCAGCTTTCTCCTCTGTAGAACCAAGATCCTTTGAGGATTCCCATATAGCAAAGATTTGGGACAAGAAACCAGAACCTCTTTTGCCCGGTACCATCTGATCCTGAGAAATTCTGAAATCATGGGAAGTATGGCATTAACCTTGCTCCTTCTCCCTTCTTCTCCTCTCCCCAGGCATTAGAAAAGGAGGCTTATGGTACTGTGGTAAGACTATTAGCTGTCAAACAGAACCTGGCTTAAAAATCCTGTCTCTAACACGTGACTTGTTATGACCCAGGGAAGGTCATTCTCCCTCTTGGGAGCTGGACTGGCTGACCCTTATGGCCAATCTCATCTTTGGCAAATATCTGAGTGTTGATTACGTGTAAGTGACCATAGTAATCAAAGAAAGTGAGAGAAATGATTATTTCTCTCTTTTATTAATAACTAATCATTGTATCGGGATCAAAGTTTTTTCCCCTTTTCTACTTCCTCATCCAGAAATCAACCAGTGTGGACAGTCTTGGGCAAAGACTTACCCGGGAAAAGAAATTGTAAGTTTAGGTTAATAGGTGGATTCCTGTTCATTGTGTTTACTCTGACAGGTCTGGGAAAATGTGGATTCTCCCTCTTGTCAGGCAGGTGCTGTGGAAATTGACAATTCTCTTTGACTGAGACTTGGGTAATCCTAGTCACGTGCCCTGAAGGTCCTCACTGGATTATAGCCAGCCTCTTATTATAATATCCATTCTCTCGTTAATTTTTAATCAATCAGAAGTGATTGCCACCCTCGGGAACACTTACTCTTCCAAGGATATATAAGCTGTGAGCCCACCGTCATGAGGGGTCTTTGGCATTCGAGATGGCCACTGACCTCTTTTGTTAATAACATGTTAGTCTTATTCATAAAATGATCACATTACTCAGAAAATACGTCTCTCAAACTTTTTAAATGTCACAAAAGGTGAGATATTTGTTTTGCTTTGATTCTATTTAATCAGCACTTATTCAATGCCCACGACTCATGAGAAATTTGCTAGACTTGAAATAGAAAGAAAAAAACAAGAAAGCTCCTCATTCTCACAGAATCACAGAATTCCTAAACTGGAAGAGACCCTCGGAGCCATCCAACTCAAGCCATGCCTGACAACCAGTCCCCTCAATATCCTCAATGGGCACTCACCTGGCCTTTGCCCAAAGACCTTCAACAAGAGGGAGCCTGTTGCCTTCAAAGGCAGCCTTTTACATTCGGGAAATGTTTTAATTATTAGGAAGGTTTTTTTCCCCCTTTTGTCAAGTCTTAAGTTGCCTCTTGGTAACTTTTACCCATTCCTTCTAGTTCTGCCCTCTGGGCTCAAACACAAATCAAATTCATCTTCCCTCTGACAGCCGTTTGACAGTGATCATGTCTCCTAGCATGAGTCTTCTCTGCTGGGTTAAGTCCTTCAGCTCATCTACATAGGCATAAACGTATGGCCCTCAGGGAACTTACCTTCTCCTGCAATCATTTGTGCATCATATGTCCTTATTAAAACAGTTCACACAGATTAATGCCAACCCACGCTGTAAAATAAATTGTATGGGACTTAAAAGAAACAGGGCTTGGACAGGGAAGAATTTTAATAAAAATTCACAAAGATGACTCAAGCCCAGGCATGACCTGCGGCTATTCTAACTCCCTGACCTTGGTTGCATCACCACTCTGGTGTTGATGAGGATGTAAAGACCTGGGCAAGCATTCAAGACTTGGGAGATGTTCCTTTCCTGATGAGTAAGCTTCATTTTGAACTCTGTAAAGTGTGTGGCAAAACCTGGGAAGGGCTCTGAGATGATGGCTAAGAACAGGATCTTGGGTTCAAAGGAAGAGTCAGAATGGTCTCAGGAATCACCAACACCTTCTAAATGCACAAGTCTCTGTGAGATGATTAATGTTCTTAATAATATTTCCGCAGAGATGCTGAGAAAGTCAACTTTCTCCTCTGTAGAACCAAGATCTTTTGAGGATTCCCTCATGGCGAAGAGCTGGGACAAGAGACTAGAACCTATTATGCCCGATATCATCTGATCTTAAGAATTTCTGAAATGATGGAAAGTATGACATTAACCTTACTCCCTCTCCCTTCTCCTCCTCCCAGGTGTTAGAAAAGGGTTGGGGGAAGGTGGTAAGAGTGTTTATTAGCTGACAAGAAGACAGCTGCTGGCTTTGGGGCAGTTTCTGTCAGTTAGACTCCTTTTAAGAGATGAGGAAATGGTCTCAAATAAATATTTTCCCCCTCCTCCTTCAATGGAAAGCCTCAAGGGAACAGGACTGTCAATTTACTAAAATTTAACGAGTCAGATGAGTGTTGGAGGTACCAAGATATAGTGGAGGGTGTTAGGCTGGAAGTTAGAGGACCAGGTTCAAATCTAAGCTTTACTACTCAGCTAACATAGGATTTTGGACAAGTTACCTCACCTGTTTAGGGCTCAGGTGAGATGCTCATCTGTAGGACGATGGGGCTTAGGTTAGATAACCTATATGAAAGTTTTTATTTCTTTTTTTTTTTGGCTTTTTTGGAGGGGGGAAGGCAGGGCAATTGGGGTTAAGTGACTTGCCCAAGGTCACACAACTAGTAAGTGTTAAGTGTCTGAGGCTAGATTTGAACTGAGGTCCTCCTGACTCCAGGGTTGGTGCTCTATTCACCACACCACCTAGCTGCCCCAAGATTTTTATTTCTTAAGTCAAAGTTTTTTGTAATTTTTTTAACCCAAGTAGTTTTTAAAAAATTAAACTTGTGAAAAATACTAGCTTGGCAATGTGTTTATATTAGTTTCTTCCCCCTGTGTTTAAATTATTATTACAATAATAATTATTATAGGCAGTATTTAGTGTTTTAAGGTTGGCAAAGCACTTTTACATGTCAACTTATTTAATCAAAAAGTGAAAACACTGATAGGGAATGGAAGATTGGTTGGATACAAACTCAAAGAATCTGGGTTTAAATCCTGGTTCTGCTACTTACTGGATGTATAACCTTGGGTAAATAACTTCTTTGGGCACTGATGATGCTCATCTGTAAAATGGGAGCTGAGTGGTAGGGGCTGGGGTAGGTGGCCTCTGAGTGCCTTTTTAGCTTTCAGGCTACGCTTCCATGCCCTAAGAAATTTCATGGTTGCCACCGCCAACTTTATGATGACCACAGAGATCATGGGATCACAGGTTTATAGGAGAAAGGGACCTTGGAGTTCATCTGGTTCAACAATCCATTTTATAAGTGAGAAGCCTAAGGCTTGTCCAAGGTCACCTCAGGTAGCAGCACAGTCTAGAAAATAACTAGCTTCAGGTCAGGAAAATGTGATTTCCAACACTTCCTAGTTGCATCACCCTGAACAAGTCCCTTAACCTCTGGGCCCCTGTTTCCTCACCTGTAAAGCAGGTATAATGATGGCACCTACTTCATAAGCTGGTTGTAAAGATCAAAGGAGAGAATTATGCAAGGTGCTTTGCAGACCAAAGCTAATATAGAAATGTCAGCTCCTACCAAGTAACAGAGCCGGGTTCAAATGAGGCCAAACCTAGTGCTCTTTTCATCTTACGACATCAAGAGCGAAGAAACCAGTCAAGGAAACAGAGAAGTAGGTGTTTGGAGCTGGAAGAGACCCATGTTCCTCTGGCCCAGTCCCTCCATTTCACAGATGAGGAAATTCAGGCTGTAAGGAGGACGAGGGATCTGTCCAAAGTCACCCAGCTTGCATAGGAAAGGAGCTCAGAATCCAACTCCAGGATTCTTTTCTTCCCACTACACCAAAGCCTCTTCTTGGAGGCTGCAGATACTGAGTTCAAAGGTGAAACAGCATTTCTTTAAATTCTCCTATGAGAGAAATGTGTGTGTGTGTGTGTGTGTGTGTGTGTGTGTGTGTCCTTACCACCTACTGCCTCCTTAACTCCTCGCCTTGGTGACAGCAGCCTTTTTTGGCTAGATTTTAATTTGAACCTGGGTGGCAAAGGTCCATGAGGGAGGAAGACACTCCATATTTAGCCCTCTCCCCAAGGGAACCCCTCCATGGTGCTTCAGCCTGGTGCCCTCCATCGGCTCTAAGTAGCTCAGAACTGACTCTGAGTGAGGGTTCACGAGGCCAGAAAAGCCAAACTGAGCACATCTCGCCTTGTTAGGGCTCGTTGGGGTGGGACAGGACAGCAGGCTGATCTGTGTGCTCAGCAAGGCAGAACCATGGAAAGACTGGCCTGCATTTAGTCTCTGGATCTGTGCTGGGTTCAGAGTGTCTCCTGTGACATCTGAATGTTGCTCGCCTATGTGGGGCCTGTGCAGTTCAGATGAGGGCATTGTCTCTGCAGGCAAAGCATTGGGGGCCACGCTTGGCTGTTCAGGCCACTCTTAATCCCCTGTTGTTGACCTGTTAGCTGGACACTTTGGGGAAAACGTTTCTATTGAAGACTCTTAATTCCTTGTGTGGCATAAAAGAAAGACGCCCTCAGCCTCATTTCCTGCAGAGATAATAGCTGACAGTCATGCTGAGCTTTAGGTCTGGCCAAGGGTCTTGTGTCTGTTATGGCCATGCCTAACATAGCCTGGGGAGAGGGAGAATTCCACTGGAATAATAGAGGAGGAAAGAGACCTTGGGAGAGGTTAAGCAGCTGTTTCTAGAGTTACTGTGGCCTCTTGGGTATCATATTTTAGGAGCGACATTAATAAACCAGAGAGTGGCCAAAGGAGGGTGCTCAGGATGGTGGAGGGCTTCCACTTTGTACCATATTAGGATTAGTTAAAGGAGCAGGGGGTGCTGAATGTTGAGAAGGGAAGACAGGGTGCCTGTGGTTGTTGTTGTTGAGTTGTGTCTGACCCTTGGTTTGCCATTCCCTTCTCCAGCTCATTTTACAGATGAGGAAACTGAGGCAAACAGGGTAAAGTAACTTGCCCAGGGTCACACAGCTAGTAAGTGTCTGAGGTCACATTTGAACTCAGATCCTCTTGATTCCAGGCCAGGTGTGATATCCTCTTCACCACCCAGCTGCCCATATGGTAGCTCTTTTCAAGTATTTGAATGACTGTCACTGGGAAGAAAGATTAGACTTTTTCTGCATGCCCTCAGAGGGTAGAATTAAGATTAACGGGTAGTAATTGCAAAGAAGAAAATTCAGGCTTGACTTCAAGAACAGCTGCCTTGCCCATCAGAGCTATCTTAAATAATAGGCAGCTGGGTGGCACGGTAGATAGAGCACGGGACCTGGAGTCAAGACAACTCATCTTCCTGTGTTCAAATCCAGCCTCAGACACTTACTAGCTGTGTGACCCTGGGCAAGTCACTTGACCCTGTTTGTAATGAGTTGTAAATGAGTTGGAGAAGGAAATGGCAAACACTCCAGCACCTTTGCCAAGAAAAAGCCCAAATGGGGTCATGGAGAATCAGACATGACTGAGAAAAGGAGGTGGATTCCCTTTCACTACAGACCTTCAAGCAAAGATTGGTCACAGACAAGATTCCTGTTTGGGCGTCCTCAAAAGTCCCTTTTGATTCTGAGTTAACAAGAATCAGAGACAGGATTTGAACCCAAATCTCTCTTGACTCCAAATCAAGCACTCTTGCTACTATCTCACACTGCTACTCACTTAATCTGAAGTTTAGGAATTCTCCTAGAATTGTGATGTGCTAGACACATTGCCATGAGCCTGGAATTTCATTGGTACAGAAACTTCCAGGGAGGAAATTCCCTCTGGGGAAGAATAGCAACTGTTCTGTGATTTATAGTCCTAGAGAGTTCCCTGGGGGAAAGACAGGTCAAGTAACTTGCCCAGGGTCACACAGGAAGTGTGGTTCAAAGGTGGCACCTGAGCTCAAGTGGTTCTGACTGAGGCTGGCTCTCCATCCACCAGTCACCGCCCCTTACGGTAAACACATGGAATGTTTGAGATCCGCTTTGGAAAAGTCTATTTGATTATTATCAGGAATGTTGGGGTTCATGGTGGACAATCAAATTCAAGTCACAAAATCCAATCAGGTATTTACTGATATTGTGCTAAGGTCTGTGGGGATGAGGAAATGCAGCCCATGCTCCTCGCCCTCCAGAAGCAAATGACCTGGTTAAGGTCGTGGGTATGAGATACGTCATCTTTCTTTCAAGGAAAAAAATAATGGGTCTCAGGAGTGAGTCATTCCACTTCCTTTTCAACAGTGAAGGATGATGAAAAGTTCCATAACTGTGCTTTAAAATGTTCCAAAAAGCCAATCAACTCCAGCAGGAACTCGGGAATGACCTCTCATTACTAGTCTGTTCAGTCTGCAGAGCTCAGTCTTTGATTACATACCCAGATGCCTTCCTGGAGAGGCATGAGGCTATCTATCTACCTATCTATCTGTCTATATGGGGAGAGAGAGAGAGAGGGAGAGAAAGAGAGAGAGAGAGAGAGGGAGGGAGGGAGGGAGAGAGAGAGAGGGAGGAAGGGAGGGAGGGAGGGAGAGAGAGAGAGGGAGGGAGGGAGGGAGGGAGAGAGAGAGCAAAGAGACACAGAGAGGAAAGAGACACAGAGACACAGAGAGACAGAGAGATGGGGGGGGGAGGGGGGGGCTTTTCCGAAAGTGTGATGGCACAAGCCTGTCCTCTAGTGGACAGATTGGAAATGAGCTTAAAGCCCGACAAAAACTTGCCCAAGTTTGGTTGTATTGTCCAAACGGATCTATTGTTTTGACTTGTGTAATCCCTGAATTTTGAAGATTAGGTCTATAAAATCTATAAAATTAGGTCTATCTAAATCCAATTTGATAATTGTTCTAGGAAATATAAAGCTCATCATAGATAAATTCAGGTCACAAAAACCCAAATACTTACTGTGTTAGGTATAGGGGATTAATAATAACTGTTATTATAATACCATGTCCATAGTACCTACTATGTGTCAGCACTATTATGTGCTAGGCACTTTACAAAGAGTATCTCATTTGATCCTCACAACAAACTTGTGAGAGAAGTGTTATTATTATTCCCACACTACAGAGGAAGCCAAGGTTAAGTGACCTGCCTGGGATCAGACAGGTCGGAAGTATCTGAGGTGGACTTTTCACTCCAGCCTTTTTGACTGCAGGCCCGAGGCTCTACCCACTGGCCACTTAGCTGCCTAAAGAAATGTAATCCCAGGCTCTCGCCCTCCAAAGGCGAATTACCCACCTCAAGGTAGACTCCAGTGGCATAAATGGGAGTGGAAGACTCCAGATCCTGGCAGGGTTCAGAAGAGGGGGCTCACAGTGAAGACTTCTAGAGTTAGGTCGGGCTTCATGGTGGAGGGGAGGCCACAGCTAAGCCCTGAAGGATGTATAGATTAGGCAGACAGAAGAAAGAAGTGAGAAAACTAGTATTGAAGGTGAAACATGTCTATGGCACGTTATGCTGTAAAAACGTATTGGGGGGCACAGAGAGAGAAGTTGCCCCAGCCCAAGTGAACACAGAATGTAAGGGGCAGAGAACAGAGGTAACGAATTGTTAAGATGAGTCTGCAACACTTAATACAGGTTAACACTTGATGAGGTTTCCTAATGGTATTGGAAGGGCAGCTGCCCCCTTGTGGCCTTTAGAAAGCCAAACTGGTCATTGTGAATAACCCCTTGACCTTCACCAGTGGTCAGCATGGGGCAGGGGGGAGGAAAAGGGGGTGGATTTCTTTTCCTACTCCCCCAAAGCCACAGCAATGTATCTAGTGTCTCATTTCTTAAAGTACAGTAATATTGCCGTAGCTGATTGGGTGGGGAGGGGAGAGAGAAATCCCCTTCTCTTCCCAACCCCATATGGCCCTCTGTGGAGGTCACATTCCAGAGAGCTGCTCCATGCATCAGCTGTTCCTCAATGTCCAGGGCTGTTTGACTTGGATTTTTAAAGGCCATGGGAGTACAAATGATTTCTATAGAACGATAACTGGGCTGTAGACTTGCTAATGTACTTCATTTGAGCAAAGTTATCTCTGTTATCTGCCCCTCGATTTTGTGTGATTTTGTCAACTGGGCTTGAGAGTGGGGAATCAGTTAGCTAGGGATCAAGTCTGTCCTCCTCCTCTCGCTCCTCCTCCTCCACACACACACACACACACACACACACACACACACACACACACACACACACACACGCAGGAGTCTTTGTAGGGGACCAGCTACCACTACCATCAACATCTGGTTGGGGCCTGTCCAAGTCATAGCAAGAGATGGAGCCAATACCAGACTGTAGAGACAGAGAAGAAACCAAGGCCCAAACCTGAGCTAAATCTCCAAAAGACTGAGCCCCAATCCAGGGATTTTTGCAGGGGGGAGGTGTGCCTAGTCTTGGTCACCATATTCAGGAAAAAGCACTGTGCCTCCCTACTCCCTCGCCCCCAGCATCTTAGAGTATGGGAGGGACCTAACACATTATTTTTGGAGAAATACATGAAAATAAATATTAAAATATATATTAAGCAAAGCTGACTGACCTATCAGATGGCAAATACAACATTCTTTCTATCTGGCTGCTTGCAGGATTTTCTACTTGACTTGGGAACAACGTTCCTCATAGTTTTTAATTTGGGATCTCTTTCAGGAAATGACTGATGTAATTTTTCAATTTCTATTTTGCCCTCTGATTCTAAAATATCAGGGCAATTTTCCTTTATAATTTCTTGAAATATGATGTCTGGGCTATTTTTTGATCATGGCTTTTGAGTAGTCCTATAATTTTTAAATTGTCTCTCCTTGATCTATTTTCCAAGTGAGTTGGATTTTCTAACAAGATGTCGTTTTATTCTATTTTTTTCATTCATTTCACTTTGTTTCATTTTTTCTTTTCATCTCATGGAGTCATTAGCTTCTACTTTTCCAATTCTGCTTTTGAAAGAGTCGTTTTCTTCAGTATTTTTGGTGCCTATTTTATGAAGCCGTTAATAGTCTCTTTGTAATTTTCTTGCTTTTCTCTCATTTCTTTTTTCAATTTTCTTCTACTGCTCTTATTTGATTTAATTTTTTTCCTCTTTTTAAAAAAACTCTTTCTTTACCTCCTCTAGGATCTCTCTTTGGGCTTGTGTTCAATATGCCCTTTTCTTTGAAGTTCTGCTTGTGACTGTTTTCACGTTGTCTTCTTTGATTGTGCATCTTGATCTCCCCTGTCACTATAGCAGATGATTGTAGTTAGATTCTTTTGTTGCTGTTGTTCATTTTTCTAGCCTATTTATTGGTTATGAATTTTATGATAGAGTTGGGCTCTGCTCACCTGGGGGAGGGGATCATGATCCCAAGCTCCAGACTTTTTTCTGTTTTCACATCTAGTTCTCAGGAGGGGCCTATAAGTTTTTGGTGTTTCCAAGTTGGTGTGATTTGGAGAGAAGTATGGTCACTGCTCTCCTAGTCTGTACTCTGGTCCTGGATGCCCCCAGCTGGGGGCCCTGCTCTCTGGGGACCACAACTCTTTTCTGTCCTAGAACTGCAACTGAGAACTGGCCAATGGGCAATGATGTTGCCAAATGGTCCTGTAGCAAGTACTAGCACAGGGGTCCCCTGTACTCTCTTTCTGATCAGATAGTCAGCGTTTTTACCCGTGAGTAACCACTTCCTGCCACCACTGTGGCCTCAGTGGCCCAGAACTGGTGTCCCTGCCATGCTGAGCCCCCTCCCCAGTGATAGAGGCCTCTTCTTCCAGCCTCCTAAGTTTGTTTGGACTGGAAGAACGCCTCACCCTGACATTTTATTAATTACATCACTCCAGAATTCAATTTGATGCATTATTTTAAAATTGTTTAGCGGGAAATCTTGGGAGGGCTTGGCCAGAAAGCTCCCTTTACTCTACTATCTTGGCTCTTCCTCTCCCCCATCTCTCTACTAAGAAAAGGCTGTGTATTTTTATCATCTCTTTTTCAGGATCAAGTTTTCACAACAATGCAAGCAATCTGTGTTGAGTCTCCTTTTGATTTTACAAGGCTTTTTCCTCACAGCAACTTTATAAGGGAGGTGGCATAATTTTTACTATCATTCCTATTTTGCAGACAAGGAAACTAAAGCACAGACTTGTCTGAGGCCACCAGCCTCTAAATCCCAGGTCCTTTCAATGAGGCCACACTGGCCTCAGTCCCGGGAGCAGTAGGGGACAAGCTGAACTTGGTCATAGGAATTAGAGCTGGAAGACCCTGCAGAAGCTGACAAGTCACACCCCATCATCTTGCAGATACAGAAACGGAACATGCAAGAGACTGAGTGGCTTGCCCAGCATTTCACAATTAGTAAATGTCAGAGGCAAGATTTGAACCCAGAACTTTCCAGTCAAGCAGCTTGGAGAAAATTAATCAGGTAGTCAACCTCCCGATAGATAATACATAGAGAAGCACCAACAAGAAATATTTTTCAAAGAATATTGCCTTTCATAAATGGGCGTACTTTTAAAGACAGAAAAATTCTCCTCTCTCTGGCACATAGAGATTTGTTTTGTGATTAGTCATAGTGTGTAGGTTGTAACAAAGAGTGAAAGCCTCAGGGGCACAATCACACAGGGAGCTCAGTTTTCACATGTGAACCTGGACACATACATTCCTCATTTGCTCTGAAAGGAGGATGGTCCAGAGAAGACCAACACAAAATCCCAGAGGCAGCCGTGGTGATGCTGAACTCCTGGGACAGTGCAATGTGCTGGGCCCGACTAAAAATGGTGCATTTGGTGGAAGAGAGGGAAGTAAGAGATGGACAATTGGCCCAGATTTCATGTAGAAGACATCTGGGGTCAGGACATCTGGATGTGAACCCCAACTCTGGTACTTACTTGTTTTATGACCAGTTTCTTCAACTGTAAAATGTCCCTTCTCTCTCACAAGATTGTTGAGAGGAGAGTTTTGTAAAGTTTCATAACATCATGCTGTTCTAATTACAAAATTTCAAAAACTAGGAAGAAGACTTTAGATTTGATACTTTGGGAAATGGAGCCATTGAAGGTTTCTGAGGAACGGAGGTTTGGCAGCAGTGCAGAGTTGCTTTAAAAATCAAGGACCATCAAGTAAATTGTGGTAAAAGAGTGTAATGGAATACTACTGTGCCATAAGACATGGTGAGTATGATGAATTCAGAGGAGCATGGGAAGACATGAACAGATGCAAAGTAACATAAGTAGAACCAAGAAAAGAACATATGCAATTTCATTAAATTGATCGATGAAATTTTTAAAAATCAAAGATCATACAAATTTCCTTTAAAATGATTGAAGTTGTCAATGACATATTTTGTTTTCTATCTTCTTCATTTTCAAAGATCTCTTTCTGCCCACCCAGCAAACCATCTACTGTAACAAAAAAAAATTTTTTAAAGGAACGAGGGAAAGCAGTTAAGCAGAGAAAACTGACATGCCAACAGTTCATAAATTTACTTTAAAAAAATTAATGAGTACTTAAAATCCATTATAAATTCCAGACATTTTGTCAGCATTTCCATAGGATGCTAGAATGAAATGAGGACAAAATAATTTAAGATTTAAACATCCAATGGGGACAAATCTCTGCAGAACCGGGCATTTTCTCAGGAAGGGTGGTGCATTGTTCATAGATCTATTTGGGGGTCCTATGGACCTCTTTCTGGGACCCCTTTTTCCATAGGGAATCTAACCAGATCAGACTTGAATGAGTAGAAGCCCCTTGAGGGCAGGGACTGTTTCCTTTGTGTCATTTTCCCCCAGCCCCTATCAGAATACCTGGTACATAGTAGTTGCTTCATAAATCCTTGCTGATTGCTTCCTTGCTTGCTTAAAGGAAAGGAGCCAGCCTGTCACTTCTGAAGCCAGCAGAGGTCAGCTTTTTCATGTCCTTTCCCCATAATTGTAGGAGGCTTGGATCTTCCCCCAGAGCTCCTTGTCTGTTCCCAAGCTCCTCAGGAAAAGCAAACCTGGTTGAGATGTCTTTGCTTTGGCTGTGAGAGGCATAATGAAGCCTAGATGAAGGGAGCTAGGTGCTAGGTCTCTATTACAACAAGGCGGGACTGTGTGACTATTCACAGGTGAGAAAGTGAATTACTGAAAATTGGGAAATAATGACACTGCCAATGCAGATGTCTTTGTTTCAGACAACCCACCTCTGGCTTGGAAATCTGAGCTTTCTTCTGAGGCATCACCTGCATGCACGAAAAGGTTGAAGAAGAGAAAGAAAGACAGAAAGAAAGAAAGAAAGAAAGAAAGAAAGAAAGAAAGAAAGAAAGAAAGAAAGGAAGGAAGGAAGGAAGGAAGGAAGGAAGAAAGGAAGGTATAAAGGAAGGAAGAAAGAAAGGAAAGAAGGAGGGAAGGGAGGAAGGAAGGAAGGAGGAAAGAAGAAAGAAAGAAGGAAAAAGAAGGAAAAGAAGGAAAAGAAGGAAAGAAGGAAAGAAAAAGAAAGACGGAAGGAAGAAAAGAAAAAGAAAGAATGAAAAAGAAGGAAAGA
>CM053581.1:564712876-564781056 GCA_028627135.1 Pseudochirops cupreus
TACCAAGCAGTTTTGATGACTGCTGCTTTATAATACAGATTAAAATCTGGTACAGCTAGGCCACTTTCCCTAGCATTTCTTTTCATTAATTGCCTTGATATTCTGGACCTTTGTTCTTCCAAATGAATTTTGTCACTATTTTTTCTAACTGAGTAAAGTAATTTTTTGGTAGATTGATTGGTACGGCACTAAATACGTACTTTAATTTAGGTAAAATGGTCATTTTTATTATATTATCTCGACCCATCCATGAGCAATTAATGTTTTTCCAATGAGTTAGATCTGATTTTCACACAACATTTTCAAAGTCAACCCACACTGTATAGATCTTACCTATACCTAGTTATTTATGTCATCTCCTTCATTAGAACACTTGGCCTTTGGTTCCAGGGATTGTTTTTGGACTTATAGATCCAATGTTAACTGTACACAGTAGGTACATAAGTGGCTTCAGAAGCTCTGTTGATCATACCCCTAACTCCCCCATTCCCCCCCTACATTTCCCTAAATACACTTATGTATTATACTTGCAAATACTTAGGCTCAAATTAATTGTGACAGGCCCATCAACAATCATACAATTATTTGATTGTGTCAATTTTCATACCTTGCTTCTCCACCTAGTCGTTCCTGGAGCAGTTCATCCTATATCACAAGGGTTTTCAGATCAGCACAACCTTGGGGATACAAGAGTAGACAGGGCCCCAACACTTCATTAGTCTTAACAGACACCATTTGGATCTATAGTCCCTTAGTCATGATCTGGAGAGTGGTCCTCAAAAAATAATGATTTCATTTTGCCTTATGAATTTCTGTTAAGATTCAGAGAATCACAGCATTTGCACTTTGGTAGGGACCTGAGATGCCATCTAGGCCAATTTCTGCATTTTACAAATGAGGGAATTTAATGCATGATGTAAAGGCCAGGTTTGGTGTTGGGGCAGCAAAGATAAAAATAAGAAAGTCCAGGCCCATAGAATGTGTAGTCTAGTCAATGAACCTTTAATATTAGAAAGGGTCTTAAGAAATCACAAACTGCAACCTTTCATTTTATAATTGGAAACCCAGGCCCAGAGAAGTGAGGGGGTTTGCCCAACCTCCCCACCTGCTGGGATGAAGTCAAAGGCAAGTCTTCTGACTCCAAATCCAATCTCTTCTGAGCATCACCCCTCTGCTCTCTATGTTTCTGAAGATGAAAACGATTTTCATTGGAATGTTAAATTTCCAGCGCAGGGGGATTATCGTTTTTGATTCAGTTACCAAACTTCCCTATCTGTGCGGTATTCTCTAAAAGTAGACACTTAATAATTGCCTGCTTGCTTGTGTTTTGTTTTAACTGATGGTGGTGGGGGCTGTGGGAATTCTCCCTTTCTTAAGAACCTGAGACTATCAGGAAAATTGAAAGGGGAGAGAGGGACTGTAGGCGACTCCCTGCAGAAAGATAAACTAATCTGAACCAGGGTGGGAGGGTGGAGATAGCTGCAAAGTCGGGGTAACGGCGAGGAGAGGCTGACTCCTCCTGCTCACAAGGGGTAGGAACCAATAAGATGCCCTTCTCCACGATGCCCACTAGATGGCGAAGGATGCCCACCTCAGCGTCCCAGAGCCGGGAAGGAGGTTGGAAGAAGTGAGACTGGGCAAACATCTTCCCCTTCAGTAGCTGTCTAGAGGGGAAAGGCCATTCAAAAGGAGGGTTCACAAAGGCCTTTCCACTTCACCAGCTGGAGGAATTTTAGGGCATGGAAGTGGGGTGGGGAAGAAGAGAGAGAGAGAGAGAATGGGAATGGGGTGGGGCGGGACAGGCAGGAGTGTAGATTCAGAAATCTAGATAGGTCTGGAAAGTACCTTCAGGACCATTTATTTAGTCCACCCCTTTCCCATATTACAGTTGAGGAAACCAAGATCCAGGGAGATTTAGTGATTTGTCCCGGATTACACAGATAATAAGAATCGGAGGGCGCTGCCTAGGCATTGAATTCCAGCTCCCAGAAATAAAGGGGTTTTGTCATTGAATGGGGCGGGGGTGACACGTGAATCCTAGAAGACCCCTGAAGAAGCTCGCTCGCCTCCGGCTCCTATTCCCGCCCTTTCCGCCTTCACCCTGACCTTAGGATTCTGCGGGGCAGAGATGGTAGAGCGGTCCGCTCTGGCTCCAGCTTCTGCCCGCCACCCTGAAAAGCAAGAGGGGCTCAGGGATGACTGGATAGGGAGGTTCCGGGAGTATTTTTGCCAGGAAGATGGAAGGGCAGAAATTGAAAGAAAGACGAGTGGGGGGATGTGTTGGGGGTGGGGGTGGTGGGAAAGCAAAGACTCAAATACCAGCGTGCAGAAAAAGATCTCAAGGACTTTCTTTTGAGGTGAGAGAAGAGAGACCACGGGATGTGAAAGGAGCATTAGGGGCTGCCGAGGGCGGTGATAGCAATTGTGTTCTTCAAACTAGAAACGGGTCCGAAATCAAAACAAACCTCCCCAGCCCCCACCCCACGGTTCAGTAGGGTCCTTTTTCTCCAGTGCAGAATGGCTGACATTCCGATCGGCTTTTTAAGGATTTGTTCCTCTCCCCCCCCCATCCTCTCACCCCTGCAGTGCTTTACACCCTCAGACCATCCACGAGAGCTTGGCTGGGTACCCCACAAGCAGACCTTGCAAACCTGAGGATAGACTCGAGAGGCAGCCAGTGCCTTTGAGAGGGACTCACCAAGCAGAAAGAAGGGGAGGAAGGGATTATAACCGGGTTAGAGGCGTCCAGTGGCTGAACCTAGGAGGGTGGCCGTCTAGATTGCTCCTTAGGGCGGCTCATTTCTTATCCATAGCCCATGGAACGAGTGAGCCTCTCGGGCAGGGGGCACCGACACGGCCCGGTCGAGAAGCTGGTTCCTCTTAGGCAACTGCGGGGCCAGGCTAGCCACGGACACGCACTTCTTTCTGAGGCTTTCTTTGTTTAAGCCCGCAAAAGGCGAGGGGGCGAGTCCAGCTCCTCACAAATTTACGAATTCTAATTGGAAGGAAAATTCCGAACATTAGGTTGAGCCTTCCGAAAAGGGAGAGGAAAATTTTTTGTATGAACGGACGTCAACTGAAAATACAAGGAGGGTGGTGTAGTATGCAACTCAAAGGTTCGGTGGGGGCTGGCGGTGGATACTCTGACTGTTTGGTTTGGTTTTTATCTTGCACCTACGAATGACTTGAAAATCCCTAACATTAAAGCCCTACAGTACTCCTATTCCTATGTCAGAACCTCAGACAGTTGGGACGATAGATAAAACATCAAATAGACACAAGGGACTGGAGGGAGGGGCGGAAGAGAGAGGGGAGGAGAGAAGAAGAAGAAGAAGAAGAAGAAGAAGAAGAAGAAGAAGAAGAAGAAGAAGAAGAAGAAGAAGAAGAAGAAGAAGTAGGAGAAGGAGGAGAAGGAAGAGAGACAAAGGCAGAGAGAGACAGAGAGACAGAGACAAAGAGATAGACAGAGAGACAGAGACAAAGAGATAGAGACACAGAGACAGACAGATAAAGAGAATCAGAAAAAAAATTTTCTATCAACTTTTCCCACGGTGGGAGGGAGAAAGATGTGCCGTTTGAGCCTGACGTGTTGCAGTTCCAGCGCATTTGAGCAGTCTTTCTAGCCACAACTGGAAATCAGACCAAAGGGGAAACCAGTTCAAAGCCCCGGGACTCAGACTAGTGCTTTATTTTGCCTCCCGCAAAACTTTTGGAATCAGCAGTCGCAAGTGGAGCGTTAGGACTAGGGTGCAAAATGCCCTTCTATAGTGGCGAGGGGTGGGGGGAAGCTCCAGCAGCCAAATACACTTCCCTTTTAGTAGGCTTTCTGGCTTGGGTCAGACGTTTATCTCGTGCAGGTAGGTCTGGCTACTCTCTAGTTGCTTCCCGGTCGCAGGCTTAGTGGAAGCATCCCGGGGACCCCTGGGGGGAGCTTCCGTCCTCGATTTGTCTTTTGCGTCCCGGTGCGGTCTGACCCCTGCTGTCTCCCGTTCAACTTGAAGCCTCAGAAATGACTGTGAGTAAAAGTCATTACAAGAAGACCATGCGGCCCAGGCTAAGCCGGTGGGGCTACTGGCTCTGGATAATCCAAGCTCGCCGTCCACCTGGCGCTGAGGACGCGCGCGCGCGCGCGTGTGTGTGTGTAACTTGGGGTCTTCGAGAACGCGCCAGGGGGAAAGGGATGGAGGAATAAAGTTTTCCAGTTGGGGAAAGTCTACCTTTGGAAAGACAAACGAAAGAGGTCTCTGGATCTCTGGGCATAGCACTGTTAGGTGGTTGTGGAGAAAAAGCTAAAGCGATTTCCCTTGGGAGATGCGACCTTCTCACAACGTCTCTCCAAGAAGCGCCACGTTTAGGGGCCTCGCTTGAAACGGAAGCAGTCAGTCTGCGGGCCCCCCTTGCTGGGTGTCTCTATTCTGCCCACTTCCCCATTCGTCTCCACCTGGTTGTCTTCCTCCATCTTCTCACCCCAATTCACCTTAACTCCCCTTTCCTGGGGGCGGGTGGAGGATGCTCCTGCGGCAGTCTGAGCGTAGCAAGAGAATCCTGTACGGCTTCTGGCCTCGCCCGGCACCCCCCGAAGCAGACAGTATGAGGGGACCTCCGCGTGGAAATGGTTTGGTGCCAAGCCACCAAGCCCAGGCAGAATGTGATGAAATTACCAGGCCGTTAAAAAACTAAAAAAGCGCTATTTTCGCTCCGAGGTCGGGGCCTTTTGGCCTTACCCTCCGTCAGCTTCCCGGGTTGAGGTTGGGCCTCGGAGAAAGGCAAATCCAACCTTCCCACCTTCAGCCCCTTTGTCGGAGGCCAAAGGGGACAGACTGGAGCAAACACAAGCGCAATAGTGCGGCAACTTCTGTCTGGTTTGGGGGTGGTAATGGTGGGGGATGTAAACAATTGGAGCCAGCCGGAGCCCTTGATCTTTATTTAAATCTAGACTTGTTTATCGGTGTCATCCTAGGAGGATTAATTAGATACATTTATTCACAATTTGGTGTCTGACACTCCATCTTAGGAATGCCTTATCCTCACAAGGTGTTAATTGGGGCCACTCAGCCACTTACGTTTCTATTAAACAGTGCGAGGACTTTTCACAAGTCCCCGTTTATTTTTTACTGTACAGTGCAAAAATATACCGGGACTTGAAATAGGATCGGGTCGCATAGTGCCTCGACGCTGCTTTTCTCTGGTAATTGGCGTTTGACAACCCTGGGAAGGAGGATGAGAAGGGGTAGCTCGACTCAGATTCAGGAACAGCTCCCTCACTTGGAGTGTGCGTGGGACACTTGGAAAACTAGAGGTCCAGTTGTTGGGGGTACGAGATCCCATCCAGCGAGTTTGAATTCCTTAGTAGGGACGAGCTGGGAGAATCGGGGCATTTAAATCAATTCAAAAGCAAATTCCCCCCGAAGATGTTATTCTCCCTTCTCCTCCCCTCCCCCCTAAAATGTGAGTCTTATCTCCTCCCGCATTTGAAGGGCATGCTTATGAAGAATCGATGTCTCCTTTTGCTAAGTCTGATTTCAAATCTGCAATGAGTTAGAGCGCTAGCGTAAGCGTTTGGAGACCCAGCACTTTGACTGCCTCGGCTCTACTCCTTAGAAGCGTTAAGCAAGAGAAGGAGAGAAGGGGTGGTTTAAGTGGAGGTGAGGAACTTTGTAGTCTTAATTCCGTGCGGAAGAGGTTGGGGCTGTTAGCACTGTGGTCTAGCCTAATCCTTTTAGCAGCTGCATCTCCCCGCGGCGCACTTTGCAAATCTCCTCTCCTGCCCTGAACTTCTACCAGCCGCTTGGGTCTGGAAATAACAAGATTTTGAGAATGGGAAAGAACGTTTCTTCAGATAAGCCAACCAGCGGGTCCAGAAAGAAGAATGGGGTAGGAGTTGGGGTGGGGGGAGGAGTTCCTTTATCTCTTGAACACTCCTTTCCTTCTGTTTCCCGTGGGGCAGGAATTTGCCGGGTCTGGGATCCGGCTCTGGAACGATTTTGCTGGCGGGAGGTGGTGAAAAAACGGGAGTTGAATTAAGGAACCCGGGTAGAAATTGGGCTGGTCCTACCCCCTGTTTGCCCAGCGCCTACCTCCAAGCTGCAAGCTGAAGCCTGGAAATTGACGCGAGCTGGAAATTAACAAATTCCGGAAATTAACCTGAATTGGAAATTAACAGAAATTGGTGCATTTGAGCAAGAGCGCAAGAGCAGGAGAGCGCGTTGGAGCCCGAAACCTGACTGCCCAAGACCAATTAGGACACCTGGTGCTGGGCGTGGGCGCGGGCAGGGTAACCCAACCTCTCGGCTTCCTTCCCCAGCCTCTACTCAGGCAGCTAGTCCGGAGGAAGCGGGGGTGCTGAAGAAAGCCCTCCCAGGCCCGCGGCTTGACAAATTTCAAAAAAAGCCGGAGGTGTGAGGGAGCCGAGGCAGCGAAAACCAATCTGAGTAAGCCCTACTCAGCTTGAGGCACCGAGCCTAGATGTGCATGCAGCCGGGGGACAGGAACTTGTGGGTCTCTAAAAGGGTCAGGGAGGAGGGGGGTTCCCGGGTAGCCCACGTGGGCTGGTGCAAAAGCATGCACCCTGCCTGCTTCCCCCACAGCCTTTGTTTTTACTTACCTTCCCCCCTACTTCCTCTGCCCCCAAACCCAAGAGGGCAGAAGCCAGAACTAAATGGTTATAAATGCATATACACATACATACATACATACATACATACATACATATATATATATATATATATAACTGAATCGGAACGGTGGATTAAGAAATCCAGGGCTTCCTATGACAAGGCAGTCACGAAAGCCTCCTCCTGGCCCCTACTTGCGCCCCTTTCCCCAAAAGAGACAAGTCCTGGGGCTAACACAGATTTCACAAGCCCAGGCTTGTTTTCCCTCCCCCTCCTCAGTCACAGCAGCTGCACTGGACCCCAGACCAGCACAGTTTAGGCCTTGGGGGTCCAAGGTCTTTGCCTTCCCAGCAGGACCTGGAAAGCATTATTCCTCCTCCTTCTCTTTCCCCCTTCTTCGTCTCCTCCTCACCACCCCCTTCCCCTTCCGGCCTCAAGTGAGAGAGAGGAAATCATCCACAATCCTGAGGTCTCCAGAAAAACAAAAGCTTGAACAAACGAGAGAAACAGGACGCTGTCCAGTATGATCCACGTAGCCAGGGAGAATTACCTTGGCTCCTCTTTGAGGAGCGATAGAATGAGAACCACCTGCTCCTAAAGAACTCTATGAGCTCAAGAGAGATCCTCACCTCTGAAAAATATTTTTATGCATACATACGGAAGAAAGAGTCAGGTTCATTCCCCCTAATGCACCACATTTATTAAAAATGACCATGACTGTACATACAAAACCCAAGATCTCTAAAAAGCCTTCATAAACTGGTGCACTGGCTTTGAAGTTGATAGCATCACCAAGAAGGGGGGAAAAGGTGAAATTGAAGTTTTGTTTGCTGTTATTTTTAAACACATTTTCAAGTTAGTACAGGGGAGCTGAAAAGTACATTCTTTCCTACCTACAAAGTAACCAGGTTGATTATTTTTCCAAGTACTGAAAAAGGGGGAGGCATTGAACCCCACTCCCCTCCAAAATCAGGCCTCTTGCCTCCAGTATTTTGAAAATCCTTTACAAGGCCAAAGCACCAACTTTACATGATCTTAGCGGGACTCCTATGTCGACTATTTGTACAAGATATTCCACAGTATTCTACAGTGTACCTACACACACACAAAACTGTACACTTTTAATTCTCTATTTTTGGTGACCTCCTCCCCTCCCACAGGGCTCTTTTAATGCCAACCATACAACGAGTTTAGCTTTTCCTAAGTGTGGCAGTCATGTGCTGAAGCAAACCAGGCTAGCTCTGGAGGCCCGAGAGCAAGAGAGGAAAGGCCTAGGTTCCACAAAGGGCTGCTGCTCTCCCAGGAATTGGATCTCACCATCCTCAGGAATGAGCATTTTAATGGCTCTGCTTTGCCAAAGACCTCAGTAGAATCATGAAATCCACCTCTGTTTCTCCAGAATTAGAAAGCCTTTGCCACTCTCTCTGCTCTGATTTCCTTAGAGATTTTGACAATGAAATGAAGGTTTGGTTGGTTCCCAGAACTTGATCCCCACATCCCACTCTCAGAAGCCCCTAGTCCACCTCACTGAAGGTTTAGTGTCTCCAATAAATATGCCATGTGGTTAAAACCAGAACCTTGAGTATCCTTGAGAGTTAAAATGTAAAATTTGTATAAGCCATTAATTGATCACACTTAAAAAAAAAAAGCTACTAGGTTGGTTCCCATTACCTGCAGCAATCAAAAAGCTTTGGCACCTTCTATAAAGAATTGCACCACATGGTATGCTTCAAGGTGGGAGGCAAAAGTCTTTTTGGCAACCTAGGCAAAACAAAACAAAGAAACAAACAAAAAAACCCAAGCACACACCTTAAAGTCCACCTTAGAAAAACTGGCCAATTTTACAGGAGGAATGTAATGTTTTAGGGACTTGTATAGAAAGCATAGTAGCCCATGCCTTTTGAAGTGTCTTTGCTATAGTCTTCTGCATTTATGTCCTCACACTTTATTGAGGGGGAATTTTCATTGCTGGAGGTACTGGGAGACAGCCGCCTTCTCTTGCAAGCACTAGTATACACCCCAGAATCATTTGAATCTAGAGATTTTATGGAAGGGGGGGTCTCTATCCAGGAAGAGCTAATTTCTTCTTTGACTTTCTCTTTGGAGAGCTGATCTTCAGAGAAACCAGGAGGGCTGGTTCTGGATGTCCATGGCAATCCGGCTGCCATCTTTCTCTGATAAGAGCCTCTGCCTCCCCAGCCTGCCATTGCAGGGAAGGATGGGTCAGGGTAATAGCCCAGAGCGTGGGATGTCTGCAGGGGCAGGGATTTAATGCTATAGGGCAGCAAGGTGCTGGAAGTGTACTCTGACTCATAGGAACTTATATCCAGTTTGTTGGCTCCAGGTTGCTGCACAGGAGTCACGAGCCATCTCTGGGGAGGGTTGGAGACCTCTTCACTTTGCTGGGGGGAAAGGAGACCATTGGTCTGTGGGACGGTTCTCTCGCTGTTATAATATCTTGCTTGAGGTAAAGTGTTGACGAAAGGCTCCGGAAAGAAAGACTGAACTCCATAGCGGCCTCCTGGTACAATCTGATGGGATCTAGGAGAATCCGTGGGAGATGGAGTTAACCTGTCATTTTCGGAAGCGGTGTACATGCTACAACATAAAGAGAAACACTTAAAAAAAAAAACCCAAGTGCTATCATCACTCCTGACCACTCCACTTCCCAGAACTGAAAGAGGCTTGGGGTAAGGTGGGGTGGGTAGGGGAGGGGAGGGGAGAGTGCCTTTTAGAACTTCTGGTTGACTATAGGGCCCTGGTCAGTTTAAACTGGCCAGATGTCTATCTGTATTGTCTCATAATTTCTTCTTCTGCCCAGCCTGGCACCTTTTCCCTCCAGGTGATAATAATGAAGCTGTAACAATTCCCTTATGCAGGTGCTAGAACAGAGTGACCTCAAGTTACCATCCCTTTCTCTCTCTGGAGACCGTCCACATATTTTGAGCCAATTTACCTGTTTTTTTTTAAAGTATGTAAATTTACTAAAACATTTTCAGGAAAGCTGAAAAGGATAGCAAAGGAAACCAAGTACCAGCCAATGTAAGACACAGCAAGACAAAAAGCAACAAAATGAAACCCTAAAGATTTTTGGATGAAGGTGCTTGTATATAACATTCTCTTCTAAAGGTGGGCAGAATGGTGCCGAGGAAGGAGCCCTGGATGTGAAGTCAGAGAACCTGACTTCAGATTCTGGGTCTGCTACTTACTCCCCATGTGACCTTAACCAAGTCATCTTACTTCTCTGGGGCTCTAAAATGAAGCCTCTGAGGTCCTTGCTAGCTCAAAATCTATACAATAAAGAATAAAGCTACACTTACGAATCATAGTTGTCTCTGAAACCTTTTGCAAATGGATTATGGTCAATCTTCAACTGGGTAATCTAGAGAAAGGGGAAAAAAGAGAACCATTGAGCATTTTGAGGGGGAGTTAATTTAGGGTTCGCTGCTAAAGAAGCTCCAGCCTTCGAACTGACTCACATCAGTGTTCTGGTAAGCTGTCACAGCAATGAACTGGGTCTCAGAGAAGGTGAATGTCTGTGTCTTGGAGGAATCGTTAAGGTCTTCCACGCCGTCCTCAGTCACTTCTACAATGTGAAGCCGGGGTTGGTACTTGTGAAGAGACTGCAGAACTATCATCTGGGAAGGGGAAAAGAGTAGCGACACCTAGAAAGGCTTCTTAGATATTTGAAGAAAGGTACTTGTTAAAGGGTTTTATTAATCTGCATCTGAGCATCAGGGGTCTTTCTCCCTAATATAAGAGTCATAAAATTTCTTTTTTTCAGGCCTGATGGTTGTTAGTGTGACAGATTTCCCAGCACCACCAGGCGCTGTTTTCAGGATGGTATTAGTGACAAAAGTCAGAACCTTCCAGGAGGTCTGGTACTGGAGGTTTCTGCCCAGCAGTAGACACTGTCTCCAATGTCCTATTGCAATAGTAGGCTTTGGACTAGCATGAACAGTTCGTTAAAATGTTGTAAGTTGGGTTGCTGGGTTTGGGGCAGGAAGTTGAGAGGAAAAGAAATTTGAATCATTGGTAATTTAGGGCACACAGTAAGGCAAGAGTTCGAGATTCTTAACCCAAAAGTTTTTCTACTTCCAAGGCCGAGTCTAGAAGACCCGGGGGTGCATTACCTGGGTGTTGTTGTTATTAGCGCCTTTGTTATTCGTGAGTTTCAGTTTCCCGAAGGAGATTTCCTGTCTCATCCAGTGTGAGCCAGTGTTGGGAGACTCAGGGTGAACATACATTTTGTTGCCTAGACAAGAAGGAATATAAAAGGGTAAAGTGAGGTATGACTCTAATCTCCAGGGCTCCTGGAGTTTCTGGGTGGGTCATTAAAACTAGAGATATATAAAAAAAATGGTTTGTACTCCTCAAAGGACTATATACAAATGAGCTCTCACGATTATTCCACTCTAATTTTTCATTATGCCCAGAAATAGGCATGTCCTTTCCGTTTTATCTTTTCTGAGCTTTGCTTTCAAACTTCTTTGGACAAAAGTATTAGCTAAAAACTCATACAAAAATATCAAACTCAAACACAGATACTTAAGTCTCAATGCCAAAAAGCCGGGCAGATACCTCACAGAACAGCTTTGGGGGTGAATTTTTTAAAATATCATTTTTTGAGGGGGAATGTTGCCTAGATATCTGCCTTTGTCTCTTAGAACTTAGACTGGTTTTATCATACTAAAATTGTCTTACATTTTACGCAATTAAATATGCTTCATTGGTTACGTTTTTAATAGTTGGATATTGAACAGTACTTGCAAAGAGCATGTTTGGTCTGTTGTGACTTTTGTCCCATCGATTGCATCATTTAGCAACAGAAAATTTTTTATGGAAAGATTGAGTCCACTCAAAAATAGATTTTGCTCTTTGGCCTTTCATGTTTATTGAAAGTAAAAGAAAATAAAATTGACATGGAAAGTCTCTCCTGCCTTTTCCTAACACATACAACTTTGGACCATCAGGCCTTGAGAAAAATCTTCGAAAATGGATATACAATTTAACAGTCATGTTGGGGAGAGGGCACTGGACTTGGAGTCAGAAGACTGGTCTGAATCTTGGCTCAGTGACTTGACATTTATGTGGCCTTGGGCCCATCATCTCCCTTCTCTTGGCCTCAATTTTCTCATCTGTAAAATTGGTTCGTTGAACTAGATGAGCTCTAGGGCCCCTTTCAGTTCTAACATTTTGTGATTATAAGAAATGTGAATTATGTAAATATATACCCAGGAAACTTCATTCTTCTGGCCACCCCTTCCCCAGCTTTATTTCCCCCACCAATTTATTCACCCTGCATGTTGTTGTCAGCCTTGCCACACGTCACCCATTTGCCCCCCTGAAAGCGCCAGTGGTTGGGGTCAGCCAGCACCACCTCCACAAAAACGTTGTAGTGGGCTGTGGGGTTGAGCCCATTAATGTTGAAGCTTAGGAAAGGAAACATCCTCCTGTATAGAAAGAAGAAAGGGTGAATGCTAAGCAGAGTGTCACCACCAAGCCAGAGACCAAAAAGGAAGACGGAAATTCACTCCCAGATTCTGGCCTTCCTTTCCCAGGAGACAGGAGACAATCTGATTTTATTCCTATTAAGTTTGACCCCTGGGACATGGGATAGATAACAGGCAGAAACTGCCCAAGTGTATGTATGCATGGGGGGATGGGGGGGGAAGGCAGGCGGGAAGGGAGAGGGTGGGATAATATAGGGAAGCCATATCTAGGAAAGGGTTTATTTCTAGGGAGGCAGGAAGGGACAGACAGACAGACAGACAGAAAGAAAGAAAGAAAGAAAGAAAGAAAGAAAGAAAGGAAGGAAGGAAGGAAGGAAGGAAGGAAAGAAGGAAGAGAAAGGAAGGAAGGAAGAAAAGAGAAAGAAAGAAGAAAAAAAGAAAAAGAAAGCGGGAAGTTTGTGTAGTAGATAGAGCACTGGAGTTTGGAGTTCGGTGTCAGGAAAACCTGGATATCAGCCTGCCACATCGACTTATTAGCTATCAGGAATAGGTAAGTCATCTCTCTGAGCCTCACTTTCCTCATCTGTGAAATGGAACTAATAATACTACTTATCTCGCTGGTTTGGTGTGACAAAATGCTTTTGCAAACCTTATGGCGGTACGGGAGTATGTTATTCGCTATTAGACTGAAGCAGAACTTTTGTTTCTTTCCTCGGCTAGCTTCTTCACTTCTAGCTGTCAAAATCTGGGAGTAGGTTTCTTCCAGGACTCTCTCATCTAAGGCCCTGTTTCCAAGAGAGCATTCAGGGAACCGCCCAGGGTCCCCTTTACCCAATTCAGTATCTGCGCTCTTAAGCATCGCACGGGTTAGAGAGCTTAAGGGCCCATCACGGTTCGGACGGGGATGCCGCCGCTCTGGGATTTTTCTGGGGTGGTTGGGGTCACGGCCGCTCAGGGTGCAACCACTCGGAAGGACCTTCGACAAAATGGGCCCCTCAGCAAGAAGACTTCACAAACGCATCCTGGGGCTGCACAGAGTCCCCAGCCTTTGTTACTACCCAGCCTATGGGGAGGACAAGCCCCAAACTGTCCTGTCCTTCGGCTCCCAGATGTGGAAGGAGAATTACCCACTGGGAAGAAGGTGGTTGGCTCTCCTTCATTCTTGGTTCCTCGAAGACCCCCACCCACTCCAGCCGCAGCGAGAATTTAAAGGGACGAGGGATGGAATCCCCGAGTTTTTCTTCTGCCCAGTCACCTGCCGAGGGCTTAGGACCGGAGCTGAGGTGGATGCCCACCCATTTGCGAGAACACTGAGGATGGGAGTTAGGGAAGGGGATGGAGCTGGGAGTGTGAAGACATGACGGCTGGAAGGTTTTTTCTCTTCGCTTCCCTCACTCCCTCAGGACCCAACCTGTACTAAAGTGCTCGGCCCGCCCTCCCTAGAGACAGTCCCTGAGGACCCCTGGGTACTCACCTGCCCTGCTTGGTGATGATCATCTCTGTCTGGTGCCGGTGAAATTTGAGCCACAGGGGTCGGTTGCAGAGGTAGACCTGGGCGCGCAGGCCAGTGGTCGGCACCCCGAGGCCGCCGAGGCCGCCGCAGGAGCCGGAGGCCGAGGCCGGCCCCGGGTAGGGGCCGTAGAGCGCGCCGGGGCCTCCCTGACCGTACTGATAGCCTCCGGGCCCGCCGCCGGGCCCCCCGCCGCCGCTGCCGGGGCCGCCGGGGCCGAACTGCGCCCTCCCGGGAGAGCACATCGCGGCCGAGAAGCCTCCGGGGGGCAGCATGGAGCCATAGGGGTAGCGTGCGCCGTTGGGGGCCGGGTACACCGAGCCATGCTGGGCCGCCGCTGCCGCCGCCGCCGCCGCCGGGTAGGGGAAGAGAGAACAGGGCGCGGCCAGCTCAGCGCCCTGCGGCGGCCCGGGCGACTGCAGGTAGTAGCGGTCGGGGCTCAGGCTGTCCATGGGGTAGCGCGCAGCGGCTGCTGCCGCCGCCGCCGCTGCAGCCGCCGCCGCCGCGGCCGAGGGCAGCTCCTCGTCCCCGCACGGAGAGCCTTTGCGGCCGTCCGGGGCGCCCGTCTTAGCCACGCCGGCGGCGCTGGAGAAGGTGTCCGCGGCTTCGGCGTCGCTCAGCATGCCCGGAGGGGCAGCCCCACCGCTGGACGAGGCGGGCTCCCGAGCAGCTTCGCACGACAAGCCGGCCCGGAACTTTTTCTGCCCTTTGTCCACTTCCAGCCTCTGCGCGGGGGAGCCGGCTCCGTGGTGGGGCGCGCCGCCACTGCTGCCGCTCGCGCTCCCGCTCTCCAAAGGGTAGAAGTGAGCGCTGGGCAAGTGGACAGCGCTCGCTAAGAGCGGTTCTCCCAACTGCATTCTCTGCTCAGGAGCTGAAGGCGACCCGACGCTTGGGCTTCTCCCTTAGCCTCGGAGAGTCTTGCAGAGACAGGAGGGAAGGCAGCGCCCTCTTCCGAGAAGACTAGCAGTTCCCCCCGCCTTCCTCCTGCCCCTTAGACCCACTAGCCAGCGGCCCCCGGGCACCAGCGAGCACCGGCACGCAGCTCTCGGCTGGCTAGCGCTCCTTTCCCTCAGACAAGAATCGAAGGCAGCGAGTGGAAATGAATGGACAAACGCAAGCCCTTTCCCTCCTCGGTCCTAAAGGAGAATAGACAAGGGCAGCAACAACCTCGAGTCCCCGAGTCCCTGAGCCCAGTTTGCTCTCCCACCTGCCCACCGTCCCTTCTTTCCTCCCCTCACTACTATATTCCAGCGAAAGTTGGCTTGAGAGCCAACCAGAAGCAAGCCGACCGGCCGCCACCACCAACTTTATATAGGCGAGGCTGGGGAGGGGCTTCGTTTCCTGGCATCTCTCCCCCCCGCCCCCTCTCCCTGATAAAGGCCGGCCCTATTGGCTGCTTTAATCTGACACTAATTTAATTAGACATTTACTAATTGGAACAAGTCACCTGTGACTTTCTTTTTCTTTTCTTCCATCTCTTGGAAACCAGCTCCTGCGGCGAGAATCAGCCCGGAGTTTTCTTGTTCCCTTAGGCTATAAGGGCAGAATAGGGGGGCCCAAGGAAGGAAAGGATGAGTTTTAAAGGCTCGAGCAAGCTAGCGAGGTTCGGGAGAAGCTCGTGCGTCTGGGGGTGAGGGTTCCATTTTAAGGGACTGTTCCCGAATTGGGGATCCTTTGGAGCGCTCCTGGTATGGTTTCAAGGGAGTATGGAGATGTCCTGACCTCCCAGGGCATTACACTGAGAGATCAGGGTGACGGGAAGAGCTGTCTGACTTCACAAAGAGGAGGAGACAAATTTTGGCTGCAGTAGTTTTGAAAGCGAAGTGCTAAGAGGAATCTGAGCGAAGTCCTGTGAAAAGGGGATGTGATGTAGGAACAAACTCCAGCTTGCTATCTTCCATAGCAAACATTGGTCCCTGCTGGAGAGTGCAGGGTCAGGCTGTGGTTTCTCAAAGTGCTGGGGGGGAAAGGCCTCCCCACTGTTTGGTCAGTGGGATTCCTCTCCCCTCCAAACCTTATCCACCTTCTCCCTGCTCCCAAGCTCTTTCAGTTTATTCTCAGCAGAAGTGTGTAAAGGATTCGAGGGGAAGAGATCTGGCTTACAGGGTCTGAGAATCATTCGACTGAGTGTGCGCTCTGTCTTCTCTGAGGAGGAGACTCTTCCGCATCTTCTCCACTTATTTTCTTCACCTGGAGAAGCTTTGTGCACCCGCGTCAGCCCAAGACCCGGCGTGCCTTAATGTCTAGCTAAGACGGATAGCTTTTTAATTTTCCCTTTAAGTAGCCTTGGTCAAATGAAGCCTAAAGGATTTGCAGCTAGGAGCTTTTCTATCACCAACCACCACCATCCCTGGGCTGTCCTGGAAATGATTTTTATTTAAAGAAAAAATAGCAGCAGCACCCTACCTCCAAACTGTAAGCGCTCAGCCCAGGCTTTCATGGATTCCATATTCTCGTCTCGCCCCTCCCCAACCTTAAACCCCTCGCAGCTCATCTTAAATTGGGCCTTGCATCGTTAAACAATTATTCCCCGTTAGCAGAGGCGTTAAGATCCTCCCCCCCTCCTGCCCCTCTTCTGTAGTTAAACCCAGAAGGTAGGATAATTAGTGCATTAATCAGCTAGCTATTGAATCAAGCCCTTTGCCCCAGCTGCTTGACTCTCTTCCAGAGAACGTATATAATCAGAAAGTTAACAAACATACACAAATGCACATTACATATATGTTCATATGTACACATGTATAATAAAACACAAGCACATACAATTTCGTGGCTGGGGGAGAGGTCCTATGAAGATTCTGTTAATAAGCAATTACCCGGGGCAAACATCTTCCCTCTAGGCTTCGAAAAACAGCCGAATTACGCCTCTGTGAAGCTGGAAACATGACATGTCCCCAACCATCCCGAAGATGGTGTAGGAAAGGGCAGATGCAGGACCAGCGGAGGATATCGCAAACACACACTCCGGCTCCACAGAAATACTGAAAGAGCAACAAAGGCACCGTGTGAATTGAAAAAAAAAAAACCAACAACAACACATTAGGAAGAGAGGGGCTTCTCCTCCTCCTCCTCTTTCCTCCCTCCTTTTTCATTCCATCCCCCAGATCCGAGGGAAGAAAGGAACTCACAGTCTGTCTTAGGTCCCGGGAAACGCAGCGCCCAGGACTGGGATTTGGAAAGGGGAACGCAGGTTTTCGCCGACAAGGAGGTGAGGAAAGGTGGGCTGGGGGGGGGGGGGTGGCCCGACGGGAAAAGAAGTGGGCTGGGGAAAGTCCAACAGGAATCAACGGCCTTTCTGCCATTCAGGACCTCCGCGCAAAACTCTAGGTCACGGTCAGAACCACGGCCAGTTTCATCCGGGCCTGGAGCGGCGAAGTCTTAGCGGGCGAGCCTTTCGCCCCAAAGGGGAGCAGAGTTGTGCCCTTGAACCCTCAGGACCCTTTCTCTCCCTTTTTCCTTCTACTAGATCTCTCAGACCATTTGCCCTTTGAGTCTTCTTCCTGAGCCGGGTGCACCCCCTTTCTCTGCACCCCTCCCCCCTCATCCCCTCCCATCTATTTTTTCTTGACCCTGGGAGGTGAATTTTCAGGGAACTGGTCAGTGTGCCCTCAATAACTCTGGGTACTTTGAAGTGAAAATTCGTTGTGCATTTGGATGGGGGGAGATTGGTAAAAGGGGTACAGAGGGAAGGGTTGCCACCTATACCTGGCTGCGCTTCCCAGCCGGCCTGAGAACTTCGTAATATGAGCGCACGCATCCCCGGGTTTTGCAAGTGGAGGGAACTGGCAGTCGAAGGCTTTGCATTCTGAAATCCAGGCGTTCGTCTTAGGCAGCTGGAAGCGTTCATAGCTCTTGGAGGATGAGCTGGCCTCCAGCATCACTTCCTGGCTGAGTCCTGGGTTCTAGGCTGATGGAGAGCATAGGGATCAGCCAATTCTCGATAGCCAATTTGAACTCAAGACATCGTTTTACTCTTAAAAGTGGATTTCTTTGGTCATTTTCTGTACTGTCTAAATAGGCAGGAGTTGCTTGTTAAGTCTAACAATTCTAAATTTGGCGTCGACATCAAGCAGAGCCCTTACCCCCATGCTACAGATGTAGAAACTGAGGCAAGACAAACAGAAGTCAGGATTCTTCTCATTTATTTGCCTTCTAGAGTTTAAGACCACAGACCTTTTGGAATCTGGATTTTTTTTTACACTATTTGTTCATATTTTCATATATGCACGGAGGCAAAAGTAATGCTTTTTCATGTTTTTGTCACAGTTATTGATTTTCTCAACAGAAAATATGAAAAATGAGATGTTTGGGTATTTCGAATTTGGCCATACATTGCTTGTTATGTCCAGCTTTCCTTTACAGAAAAGGTGAAGCTATGAAAGGAAGACAAGTAAATAATCATGAACTTCACTTGACACTTTTGAGTTTCCACCAGAAACTTTATTTAGGGCGAGAGAAACTGCAACCCTCCCCACCCACACCCGCACTCAGGCCAGCCATAGGGTAAAAATAAGAATAGTCTTTTTAAGGAATGAATTGGAGGGAAGGGCACTAAAAATGAAAACTATTGAAAATGCTTCAATTAAAATGTAAAAGAACACAATCCTTACATTTTGGTAGGTAAATACAAGAGCTTTATGGTGTGCTTGCTGTTTGATTTCAATGACACCCGTAAGCACCCATGAAGCTAAATGAGACATTTATTGAGAGGTGTCTGGTTTTATGTGGTTTCACTGACAGTATATTGGGATACACAGAACAAAAAACATATCAACATCAGGTTTGGAGTACAGAGACTTCTTGGAACCACAGCCCCCAAACTGATGGCTGGATTAGCTGAGACCTTGCACCTTTCAAACTCCAGTGTAGCATGCAGGGCCTTTTGAAGGCAAGTCTTAAAAGTGAGGGAGGCCCAGCCTGCTGTGTGTAGCTCTTAAAGATCCCATGACGATTTGCACAGGGTTGGAGCTAGTGTCCTGGACAAGTTCACCCCAGCTTATTCTCACTTTCTCTGATCCTGATAATAGGCGGCTGTTGTCCATTTTGCTACAGAATCTTCACCTTATAAGCAGGTCTGGCTTCATTTCTGGTGCAAAGGATTGCAAAAAAGCACTTGGAAAATCATCTTGGTGCAGTCAGTATTATTATATGCAAATTGTAGGTGAATATATCTAGGGATCCTGGCAGTCTTGATAGATAGATATGCATGTTATATTTATGGTCCACTGTATACTCTCTCACATACACAACCAAGGGCCATATAAATGTCCCAATAAATTATATTATTTTCACCCACACTAAAAAAGTGTTATCCAAACACTGTCTCTGTTATTCAAACACTTTGTAAATCCTAAGCAGACTTGCTGTTGAGCTACTTTAACCCTAGGAAAACATTCCAACACTTACTGGTCACCAGTGCTTCCCTTGGACTCTGAGCAAACGTCAATAGGTTTTTTGTAGCTGGCTGTTCCTTTTACTATTTATCTATGGCTCTCTTTTTGTTATTGTTAACTTTTATTTCACCATCTCTGGTTCTCTCCTTCGAACTCCTTGTTCACTGATAGCCAGATCTGCCACCTTGGTTGTGTGTTTTCTGAGTGCAAGGTGGCTTTCATTCATGCAAGATTGTTAGTGTTTCATTTCTCTCCAAGTAAAAACCCCATAAGATAAGACGTCTGGCAGTCTTAGCAGTGTTGGTGCAGTGACTAGTGACAACTTCAAGAGTCCACACTGAGACAATTTCACTTAGATTTTTTTTTTTACTATGCTGCTGAAATATAACGAACATTAAAAATAAATCTAGAATCAATCTCTTCAGTGTAACATATAGGAACTGAATCAAATGATACACTATAGTGTAATCTGGGTTTAATTTAAAAAAAGATTTCAAATCATAATTACCATCACTACTCTGCTTTACACAAGACCTTTTCAAAGGATCAAACTGGAGAGAAAAGTAATAAATTCATAATTCAATTACGTGTGAATTAATTATATAGAACACTTTGTAAAACATAAAGTGCTATATAAAGGCTAGTTATTACTATTATGAATTTATTTTGTGCAAATTTTCTATGTACTTACTGAATGGAATAATACTATTCACATTTTTTCCCCCAATAAAATGTAAGCTTCCTGAGGTCAAAGACTGTTTTGTTTTTCATCTTCATATTTTCAGCATCTTGTACAGTGTCTGGCATGTCATAGGCACTTAATAATTGCTTGTTTAATGAATCTTCAGTAAAGGCTAAGAGTTTGGAGAGGTCAGAAATGACTTTATTACAAACCAAACAGGCAACATAGATGTTGAAAAGGCAATATTGTCAGAAGCATTGGATAATCCTGATTTGCCTTCTATTCCAAGAGACATAGGAGTTATGTCAGAAATTTCTGCCCCTTTGAAAAGTGAGCTGGAAAAAGAAAAAGCTTATGGGCTCAAAATGGAGAAAAAGAAAAATAGGTAGGGTCATCACATTATGGCACACCAGGGGGTTTGTCACATGTTGTTAATTATGGAAAATGCAACAGGTGGGAAAAACTGAAATGCTTGCATTTAAGAGTTTGAAATTAAAAAAAAGCTTGGGGGAAATGTGGATAATTATTTAATTTAGAATCTATGATTATTCTACAAATTCAAGTAGGAAGGTGGGTACTTCTTTTTTCTTTGGCTTGAGGAGACAAATTTTTGACCCAGAAGGTGGTCAGACTTTAAAGACTGTAACTATGAAGTGAAAGTACTCCTCTTTCCAGCAGGGAAAGAGAAAGCAGGAGTCCTCTTTTCCTCCATAGAAATCACCTTGATCTTGAGAGAAGGCATTTTCTTTCTTTTTTTGAATATGAATGAACTTCCTCAAGTAACCCACTTCCTTCCATAGGTTGTTTACAAATGTCAACAACTATTAGAGGGGATTTTTCTTTTTTGTAATGACTGGTAGAAGTGGGAGAGTTGAAAAACACAACAGAAGCAGATAGACAAAATCTTTAAGTGAAAGGATGGAGAGGGTGGAGAGAATTAAAACCCACTGCATTTTATTTTTTTAAGTGTGTGTGTGTGTGTGTGTGTGTGTGTGTGTGTGTGTGTGTGCACGCCTGCATGCAGGGTTGTAACCAGAAGTGAAAACGAAAGTCAGCAGATGCTATATAAAATAAATGTTTAGAAAGAACACATGCATGTTAGATGGAAGAACCAGGTTGTCTACACAATAGTTACTCAGGATTCAGGTTATTCTTAGTCATTGATCAAGAATTGATTTGGATAAGATCACAGGAACATAGATCGCAGGAGAACAGATTTAATAGTTAAGGAGCATTTATTAAGCCCTTGTTGTATACCCAGACCATTTAGAGATGGAAAGGACCTCAGTGGTCATCTAGTTCACTTTCGAGGAGGAAGCCAAGACTCAACATTTGCAGTTGCTTGTCTAGTGTAGGAAGTAGCAGAGCTGGGTTTGGAAAGCAGGTCCTCGGACTCCTACCACCGATCCTGAGATCCTGGGACCCAGATCTGGGCTATCTGGGCAAGACCTGCGTCATCATCATCTCAGCAGCAGAGTCCTAGTTGGGGAACGAAGGTGCCTCTGCCCCCTGGGAAAAGCAATCATATGAATGTTTCTTCAGCATCTTCTACTCTTGAAGATGCTCTCGTGTTAGAAGACGCAGCTTTGAACTCCCTAACTGGAGAGACACCAAGAGTACGGAGGCGAGCGGCTGCAACCAGCCCGAGCTTGGTATCAGGGCAGGTGCTAGAGTGAGGCAGAAACCGAGCCAGCAGGATTCAAAAAGGGGAGAAGTTTGGCGACTGAGGAAGGGGTTAGGGTTAGAATCGGAGCGAGAATAAATCGCTAAAGAGACAGCAAAGGGCTCAGAAAAGCATCTCCTTCTGCAGACCCCAGAGGGAAGTAGGCGGTTATTGATGCTTTTCTCATTACAGTAGATGATGTTCGCTTCGCTAAGTTGCTTCCCTTGCAAACACTCTGGGAGATGATTGCATGAGAGCACTATCCGTTTACCTACAGTGTGGCGGTGAACAAAGCGCTTCTGATTTCTTTGAGCGTTAGACTGAAGTCAGAAGGGGAGACTTAGGGAGTCCGAGCCGTGATGGAACATGGCACTGGGGAAGTCTTTGGATCTTAGACGTGCTCGGTTCAAGTTGGAACTTTGCCACTTAACTGCCTGTGTGACCGTAGGCAAGTCATTTGAACTTTTCTGAGTTCAGGATCTCCATCTGTAATATGGGGGTGGTGGTGATGATCATGAGCTACATAACCTCGAGAGTCCTTCCAGCTCTGTCACACTGGGTTCAAAAAGGGAGGGCGAATCGGAGGGCCTTGAAGCTGAACCTTGAAACAAAAACTGCTTAGCCCTGCGTCTCCACATTCCTTTTTCCTTCTCCTGGGGAGAAGCAGTTTAGTCCAAGACCAGACGATCAGACCTACAGACTTCAAAGCAAACAAACCCACCGAATACCTCTAAGAGCCCTTTCTCCGAGGCTTGTTTTTCTTCCTGATTCTCTAAGGCTCCGAATTAGCATTCTGTTTTTGACTTGGAGTCTCTCTCTTCTTTCCCCTCCCTCCTACCTCCTGCAGAGCCAAATTGATGGGTAGACTCTCATGCAGGGGCAGAAAATCCGAAATGGTTGAAGTTTTTCTAAGCTGTCTATCTGCATATCTAGGAAGGTGGTGTGGTGAACTGACGCAGAGTGGGGGTGGTGAAGAATTCAGGCTTGGACGCTTACTGGCCCACAAGCCTTGGAACCTCTCGGGGGCTCAATTCCCAGCTTCGAAGTGGGGTTAAGGGCTACCTGAGTTAGCCGTTAGCTGTTAGAAAGTGCTGTCCGTAAACACTCTTGGAGTATTTTGGCCCAGTACTTCAGGGCGTTTGGGGAGAAATCGATGAGTGATTGTGGCTTTATTCTTGGCAACAACATTCCCTCGTATTAGGACTATTAAAGAATGGGAGGGATTTCGGGGAGCTATTTTGCCCACCTCTCCTCTTCCCCATTTTACAGATAAGGGAACTGAGTCGCAAAGAGAATTAAGGCGAGTATTTTGCCACACTAACTTCTTTTTTTAGCTATGGGGGTGAGGAGGAATAAGTCGGAGGGGAAGATCCAACAGACCCAGCTGAAGCAATTTGGAGGGTTAGTAACCATTGGTTGATACCAGAACCAGCCACAGACGTCATCACATCCTCCTGTCTTGGGAAGACTTGTAAGAGATGTGGTGAATGATGGGATGAAGTGTCTCACTTGAGTTCACCAGGGCTGATGTTCATCTATAAATTGGACCAATCAATAGCCAGACTTGTAAGCCTTCCAACTTGTGTGTGTGTGTGTGTGTGTGTGTGTGTGTGTGTGTGTGTGTGTGTGTGTGTGTGTCCCGGCTCTCTCGAAGTTCAGTAGGTGCCCATCCCAGGGCTCTCAGGGCTTCAACGGTCCTTCCAATCCTCCTTGGTATGGAATTACGAAGGGAAAAACTGTGCTCTTCTCCAAAGGTAACCTGCTGGCTGGACTTCCTAGAGAGGAAGACAAACCAAGGAGTGGAATATTTCCGAGGTAGCTGCTTGTAATGGCCTCTTCTGCGGGAGCCTGCTTTTAATAGCATCGAAAGAGTTGGAGCTGGATTAGATCTTAGACAGGATGCCCACCAGGCTGGTCTGCGCCTCAGTACTTAGGGGGGCTACTCAGCTTTATCCCCACAATCTCAACTACACCAGAGCTGGTTGTCGAGTGCTCAAAAACCCGCCCAACACTTCTGCTCCGTCTTCTAAAGAGATCTGGTTTCATTTGTGAGGGTGGAGGTGGAGATGGGGAAGAAGGGAGTTGCAAATATAGGAGCTCCACCTTAATCAGGTCAACTCTCTTCTGCGAAGCCCCTTGGCCTCAGAGAGAAAAAGGGAGGGGTGGTGGTGAAAGGTTAGAGTCTTGGGAGAGGCTGGGTATCCCTCGGAGCTTCGCCCAATTCCTCGCACATAGCAAGCTCTTAATAAACCCGTGTTCTTAGAAGCTTAGATTTGAGAGGGTGGGGAATAGTGTGGAGAGACCCTGGGGAGGAGATTCAGAACACCTGGGTTCCACTCCCAGCTCGGCCACATAGTGACCCTGTGACTTTGGCCAAGCTACTTTGGGTCTCAGACCGTCTGAGGCCTTCCTGAGCCCCAACATTCTGGGTTTATGAATCACGCCTTCGTTTCGCAGCAAGGTTGGACTGGACCCGGGGAAGGGTACAGGAGGAGCTTGACTGCCCCCAGACATGCTCCGGATCTGCTACCTCTCTGCCTCTTCTTCCCCCAGCTTTGGGTGTTGCCCCTTTGGTGTTAACAGATCAAGGCGCGGTCGCCTTTGAAGCTGTCCAAGCGCTTAATGATATCCGACCGCGGCACACGCGGGAGCCTTTGATTTGCGGCGAAAGAGGCCAGGGGAACAAAGAAGAGCTGCGGGGAACCCCCGCCTAGACCTCTAGATGCCTTTGGCTACATTCGTGGATCACTGGGGCGGCGGCTGAGGCGGCTGCTCGTCCGGCTCCCTAACTCTGGCCTTGGACCTTCGGTCTAGGTGGGCTGCAGGTAGGGAGGAGCAGGGGGATGGGACGGGACTTGGGGGGTGGAGGAGTCGGGGAAGGACACGAGGCAGGGCCACCACTAAGTATGGCCTGCGGTCAAAGGTCCCCTCCCCCAAAGCTTTCCCCTAATCCCCCATACTCAGACTGGTTCCCTTTACCCTTGGGGAATCAGCCCCATCTTCCTCAGGGCTCCTCAATATTGGTCAAATGCAGATTAGGCCGCAGGGTTCCTGCACGAGGATAGCCTCTTTCATTCCACTATTCAACTAATATTAATTACAGGTCGGTTTTGAGACCCAGCCCTGTAGTGAGCCGGACTGGACGCTTCTTTCCTCTCCCCACCCCCTCCACGTCTTTGAGTAAACTCTACTCTTTAGAAGAGCATTTCACATCCCCTCCCCACCCCATCCCCCATCCATGCACAGCAACAGACTTCAGGGTGAGGTTACTGGAAAGAGAAGGCCAGTTCCCAGACCTTTAACCATGCAGTCACTCAAACAAATGAACTTGTCAGACTACCTGAGTGGACCTAACAAGGGCTCGGGGATCAAACAAAGGCAGGAAAGGGCGTGGGGAGTTAACCGCTGAGATCTGCCCAGGGCTTCAGGCAGGGCTCCCGGAGATCTCGCTTAGATGTTTTCTTCAATCTCAATCAACAAATATTTATTAGTCACTAGGCAGTTAAGAAGAGGCATCTTGGAGTAGTTAGTGGCTAGAAGGCTATCCTCTATACCAGAAGAGCCTCATCTAAGAACAGTCTCCTCTGACTGGTACCGGTTGTAAGACCTAGGCAATTCGCTTGACCTGTCAACTCCCTAATACCAGAGTATGTAGAGTATTTAAACTTAAAAACTTTTAAAAAAGCTTCATAACTGTCTTTCAATGTGATTATTTCTGTTGCAATCCTGTGTGTTTTGTTTATGCATTTAAAAGCATTATTCTGAGAAGGGTCCATAGGCTTAACCAGACTGCCAAGGGAGGTCTATGACACACAAAAAGATTAAGAAACCCTGCTCTAAGAACCTAGGTTGGAAAGAGAGTGACAATCTGCATTGGTGGAAGGAGTTTCTTTACTTGGGAGTTCCCTAAACCAATAAAATCAGATGATCTCTAACTCTATTCCTTACTACAGATAGGCTATATGGGGAAGGGTGGAGGAATTAAAAAAAAAAAACAAACACGAGGGAAGTGATTCCTTTCTTCTGACACTCAATCTAGGCTTTTAAAAATTCAGTCAATCAGGAGGCATTCATTAAATGCTTTCTATGTTCCAGGCACTGCGCTAGGCTCTGGAGATTGTCATTGTTTCGTCCTTTCAGTCAAGTCTCCTGACTGAATTTGGGGTTTTCTTGGCAGAGATAGTGGAGTGGTTTGCCATTTCCTTCTCCAGCTCATTTTACAGATGAAGTTATGGAGGCAAACACGGTTAAATGACTTGCACAGGGTCACTCAACTAGTGTCTGAGGCTAGATTTGAACTCTTGAAGATGAATCTTTATTCCAAGCCCAGCAGCCTATCCACTGCGCCACCTAGCTGCTCAAAAGAGTGAATGGAAGTGTTAATAATTTCCAGGGCAGGCAACTATTAGTGAAGGCGAAGTAAGTATATCAAAATGGTCCTAACCCTACCCTTCATTCCTTTGCACCTAGAAGTAGAGTAATATAGTAGGAAGGTGGCTAGTTTTGGAGTCAGAGGTCCTGGATTCAAATCCTGCCTCTGACTACTCCTACGACCTTAGGCAAATCGAAATCTCTCTGGGTCTCGGAGATTGTTTTCTCATTTATAAAATAAGAAAGTTGGTTTAGGTGGCCACTGGAGCCTAACCCTTCCAGCTCTCAACCTGTGACCAACAATGAACCACTACACAATACACATTTACTATGTACCTACTATGCAGATGTGCTAGGCATGGGGGTAGATATCAAGTTAGATAAGACAAGGAAGACCTAACAAAGGATGACTGGAAGCACTAAACCAGCTCATTTTCTGGACAAGCTGAACTAAAACCCTGGACCGTGGTGGGCTATTTAGAGAATCAAGTGAGAAAATATATGTAAAGTACTTTGCAAATCTTGGAGCCCTGTATCATCATCATCATCATCATCATCATCACCATCATCATCACCATCATCATCATCGTCATCATCACCATCACCACCATCATCATCATCGTCATCATCACCATCACCACCATCATCGTCATCACCACCATCACCACCACCATCATCATCATCATCATCATCATTTTATTCCCATTTCCTGATGAAGGAAAGAAAGAAGAAAGGAAGGAATCAAGCATTGATTAGACACATAACTCTGGGCCAGGCACTGTGCTAAATATTTAACAAGTATAATCATGGTGATGATAATGGTAGCTAACATTTCTATAGCATCTACTACATGTCAGACACCATGCTAAGTGCTTTACGAATATTATCTCATTTGATCCTCATAACTATCTTATCAGGTAGGTGCTATTGTTATAAGGAAACTGAGACTTAGAAAGGTTAAGTGACTTGCCCAGGACCATATAGCTAGTAACTGTCTAAGGCTGGATTTGAGCTCAGGTCTTCCTGACTCCAGACCTAGTGGACTAGCCATTGTGCCATCTAGCTACCAAAATGCATTCAAAAACATTTGTTGAGAAGCCGCCATGTGTGAGATCCTGTTGTAGGTGCTTGGGAAATAAAGACAGGTTCTGTCCTCAGTCATCTTACACTCTACTTCAAAGAATATAGAGTAAGCTATGGACCAAGATGGCTTAAGTTAGCAATGGCCTAACTGGTCACTATATAACAACGTGGGAATGGAGGGAGGGAGGAGACAAAAAAAGAATTAAAATAGCTGGCCATTAGTGAACTTATGATCTGATTGTGTAAATGACATGAACCTGGGAAAGGTGAATTGCTGGATGAGATAAAGGAGTTTATTATAAGGCACAATTAATTGCCAGTTATATTTTCAGCTAATAAATGAAATTAAATTCAGAGTAAGAAAGGTCAGAGTGCTCTGGACTTGTCTTAGAAACATTTTTCAAAGGTGAATGGATTTGAGATCAGCCTTGGAGCATTTGCCTTGACTAGCCCCTCACCCCCCAACCTGGATGGAGACAGTCCAGTATTCTGAGCACAAGAGACCCAACAATAGTGGCACCTTCCTGACTACCAGCTATTTATCAGCCCCTGAAACCTCACCCAAGGGGCTCAATTCTTAGGGGAAAGGAACATTCCCACTGTCAACCAATAGGGCAGACAAGAAACCTGGATTTAGAAGCCCAAGCCTGAGGGAGAGAGGTGGCAGGTGCCAGTCCCACCTCAACCACCAACTTTCCTTAGATTCTGATGTAGACAGATCAGAACTCTGAGTTCAAGAGCCCTGGAAAGAGTGCTATTACCCTTGCTGACCCCCAGCCCAGTCACTGACCTTGCTTCCAGTTTACCTCACCTTTGTAGCCATCTTCTGGGTAGTCAATCTTTGTGGAAATGCAACCTGGCACCTACTTCTGCCAGTATGGTAACCACAGCTAAGGAAAGATGGGAAAAAAAGGAAGTTCTCATCACCAAAGTCTTTGGCACTGCCAAAAGGCTCAACATCAATGTCATTTTACTAATGAAAATGACCTTAAAGAAGGGGCATGACTGACTTCTTTGTTCTTGCACCCTAAGGACCAGGGGACCATTCCATTAGACTTGCTGCTGAAAAAACCCATATTTCCCCTGTTAAAACTCAAGCTCCTCATGACCTTTTCTATTTGTATGTTCAGTGCTTTGCAGATAATAAGAGCTTTTTCATTCATTCATTCAGTCACTCATTCATATTACAGTATGTTACAACTAGAATCCAATTTAACAAACCTTAAATGCCTACTATGTGCAAAGTTCTGCAAAAGTAGTAATAATAATAATAGCCAATTTTATATAGAACTTTAAACTTTACAAGGCACTGTGCATGTTATCTCATTTGACCCTCATAGCAACCATGTGAAGTAGACGCTATTATTATTTTCATTTTTCAGATGAGGAAACTGAGTCTAAAAGAAGTCAAGTGACTAGTCCAGGTTCACATACCTAGTATGTGTCTGAGTCACTGAGATACTGAGGATATAGAGACAAAAATTAAGCAAGCTCTGCCCCTATGGGACTTAGATTCCATTTGGTGGAATACTATATATCAAAAAGCAAAAGAACTGGGCCTCTGGCTGAATATATTATACCCAGCAAAGCTAAGCATAATTCTGAATGGAAAAAATGAATATCTGATCAACTGTCAGACTTTTGGGACTCTGTTAAAAGAAAACAACTGAGCTCAGTAGAAGATTTGACATACAAGAACCAAGAGAAGTATAAGGTACATACTGATGACCATTTACAAGGGACTCATTAAGGACAGAATGTTCACCTTTTACATATGGACAATGAAAAGCCTGTGTTTGAGATTGTTACTAGTAATTAGGTAATTTGAGAAGATTGAAGTACATCTGAGTATATGACTTTTAAAAGTAAAACTCTTTAATAACAGCTAAAAGAGTAACTATTCTGTACCAAAGAGGTGCAAGAGGAAGAACCAATACAGAAGAATTAGATGAGTGGAGGGCACTGTTAGTTCTGGAAACCTACTTTCATAGAGAATGGGTTTAAGAGGGGAAAATACACGTATATCCAGAAGAGTAGAGTATAAAAGCCTTCCAAATTTAAAAGAGAAATAAAACTCTAAGGGGATAAGGAGCAGGGAGAGGATAAAAGAGGGATCTTTAGAAGGGAGGGTGAGAGAATAGGTTAAAAGGGAGGTATAGAAGGGTCTTTAGATTTAGGGGAATGGGAGAACAAAGGAGAGATTGCTGGAGTGTAATGGGAGGGCAAAGTAGCAGATAGAAATACCGTAGAGAAATTAGGAGAAATAGGAAGAAAAAGATATGCTCAAACATAAAAACAAGATTAGGAGTAGAATCTCTTAAGGAAAGCATATGTTTATATATGTATGTATGTATGTGCATGTATGTTTGTATATATGTATGCATTTTTCAATAACTATAAATAAATATATCCATGCTCAATTGTAGCCTTGGGGTGGGGGGGGGAGAAGAAAGGGGAAAAAGAACAAAAGTAAAAAGTGTACAGCAGAGAACAAAAGAAAGCCTACAAGGAAGCAAAGAGAAGATGGATAGCTTTCAACTTAACACACAGTGTTTAATATATAGCCTTCCTTGAAATGATAAGTTATTGCTATATATTCTAAATGCTCTCCTATATTCTACTGTGCACATTTTTCTTTTTTTTATTTTATGTTTAAGTTTATGTTTCTTTTTCTTATATATTTAAGTTTTAGTATTTGTCTAAAACAAATTTATTTTTAAAAAGAAAAAGAGCAAAGAACATAATTAATATGAAATAAACCCAGAAATGTAGGCTATAGTCAAATTGTGAAAGGCTTTCAGTGCTAAACAAAGGAGTTTATATTTTGTCTTAAAGGAAATTGGTAGCCACTGAAGATTCTTGAGCAGGCAAGTAACATGGTCAAACATTCTTGAGGAATGTGTTTGGGGGCTTCATTGGAAAGGGAGAGACTAGAAGGAGGGAGATCATTTAGGAAATTATTGCAATAGTCCAGGCAGATAATACAAAGCCATCAGGGGTAATTATCACACCTATTGGTCAAATCAGGATCCCCAAAGATACTGATATTGTTGGTATGAGTAAAATAAGATGACATGTTTAACAGACACAAGATAAAGGAGGCAGAGCAGTTAGAGAAGCAGCTGTCCAGAAGGAGGGATGTAACCTGCCCTGGTCAGACCCTATTTGGAACCCTGGGTTCAAGTCAGTTTAGATCAAACTCAGAAAAACTGGAGCATGTCCAGAGGAGGGCAACAAAGGTGGTGAAGGACCTTGAGATCATGACATGGCAAGAGAGGCTGAAGCAATTCGAAATGTTGAGCTTGGTTAAGAGAAGACTTTGAAGGGATATGAAAGATACTCATGATATTCTGGAAGATACACTACAGCCCTTATTTTGTCTGCCATGTGTCTTTGCATTTTATCCAAGGATCACCAAAGGTCGATTCAGGACTTTATGGGAACAGAGGTAGAGATTTCCCATGTTAAAGATGTCCAGCGCAGGAAGCTGGGACCCTTGCTAAAGGCAAGTCCTTCCACAGTCTACCTGCCTGGTTCAGTTCAGGGGGTTCACATTCTGCCTTACTTAGGACATTATGAAAGGATGGTTTATAAGTCTCATAAAATTCCTAGTCAAAACCATTTACGTTGCAACCAGGTTTTGCTCTTGCATGGTCTGTCACTGGATATCCAGACGTTTAGGGGGACTGACTGAGAGACATTTGCTGATGGAAAATTTGGCCAATATGCGGTCAAGGGCACAGACCTCTAATGCCTCTTAGAACCAAAGAGCCAAGGAGACATTTTTACATGTGAAAAACAAAGTTAAGTGAATACCAACCAAATTTCAACTTGTTTTCCCATCCTTCTTCCCTCCTCCCCCTACCTTAAAACTAGGCAAATGATGTAGTGACTAAAGTGCCATTCTTGGGATCAGTCCAGACTCCAACACTCCAGACTCCAATATTGGCTGTGAGATCCTAGATCAGTCACTGAACTTTTCTGTTTTTCCAGGCAAATATAAACCTATGACTTGTCCATGACTTGGCTGAGTTTCCAGTTGGCTCCAATGGAGGGAGTTTTCACATGCAGTTTTCCCTACCCGAACGAACTCACAGAACCAGGGGAAACAAACAAACCAACAAGTACATTTGTTCTAGTAGAATACAAAGACTTGGCATTATTGGATAAAAACCATAAGTGAATACCAGCCCTGATGGGGGTGGGGGGAAGGGAATGTGGCCAGTCACATAGGAACCTTCTTAGCTAGGTAGTGCCATAGTGCATAGTGTGCCAGGGCTAGAGTCAGGAATTCTCATCTTCCTGAGTTTGAATCTGTCTTCAGATGCTTACTAGCCATGTGGCCCTGGGCAAGTCACTTAACTTCTGTTTGCCTCAGTTTCCTTACTTGTAAAATGGGGATCAATAAGAGCACTTACCTCCCAGGGTTGTTAGGAGGATCAAATGAGAATAACTGTAAAGCACTTAGCACAGCTTAGCTTAGCACCTATTAGGTGCCACATAAATGTCTGTTGTTATTGTTGCTATCTGTTTCTTACTCAGTAAGTGACGGGGTACACTGACTTTGATTATGGAGGACCACAATAGATCTACATTTTCCTTCCCCTCCCCCATTCCAGACCAGGGACTTCATCTGTACCAAAAGCTCTCCTTCAGGAAACTCCCTCTACAAAGCAAAACATCACCTGTTCAGCAACTTATTAGGTAGCTTCCTGGGTCACCTGGAAGTTAATTTTGGCATCATATGAATGAGAAATTACAGCTTTAGAGTTGGAAAGGATCTCAGAGGCTATCTGCTTCAATCCCTTCATTTTACAGATGAGGAAACTGAGGCCCAAGGAAATTAAGTGACTTGACTAGAGTCACCCAGCCAGTATGTCAGAGGATAGTGAGATGAACCTATGTCTTCCTTGTTCCAAGCTTGACTCTCTTGTGTATTATGTCATTAGGCATGAATACAGGGCATCTTAGTGAATCTTTAAGCTCTTAATGGCTTAAGCTATATGGGATATTATTATACATAATATACTATTATTATATATCATATATAAACAGAAACCTATTTTATTTTAACACAACAGACTTCCCAATAAACATCTAAGCCATCCCCATCTATCCCCACTCCCCAAAGTAAATTCCCTGAAAGGAGTTCCTTTCCTGATGTTTAGCAGAAAGGAAGAATGCACATGTTCTTTACCATAGACAGCATGATATTCTGATTGTCAACCATATAATCATAATAAACTCCTCGGGTTTCTGGCTTTTTGGGGGAGGGAGCCCCAAACCAGGAAAGAAATCACAAAAATCCCATTCTCAGCAAAGTGCAGAGAGTGGCTACAGACACCACTTGAGCTGCAGCGCCTGCTCGTGGGCTCCAAACTGTCCCAGATTTGTGTGATTCCCAGAGGATTTCCCCCTCTCTGAGCATGAAGAAAATGGCCAATTATTTTTCTGTCTGAAAGATTCTGGGATGTGTCAGAGGATGACAGCTGAGAGGGGAGACACTTCTTCATTAAGAACAGCTATTAAACACGCTGAATATTAGTTCAGGCAGCATCAAGACGTGACGGCACAAGCCCAAGAGAAAGGATTGTGGATCCACAGTGTTTAGGTTTTGGTCAGCTGCTCCATATGCCCCTGTTAAAGAATGCCTCCTCATCTTGCACTCACATTCCCTATTAAAGTTATGGCCTGGCTATTAAAAAAAACTCCTCCCCTGGACAGTTTGCCCGGATTAATGAAGGTCTGTTTTTGTTCTTAAGATACTTGCAGAAGACCAGCGTGGCACTCTGGGAGTCCATAGCTTTCTTAGCCTTCTAGCTCATTGTGCCCAGTCCATTTCTCATCCTGGTTGTAAACACCCTTCAGAATGTCTTTTGTGTCAAAGCAAGTCATTGTTGGAAGCATGTTTCAGCCTACTTAGGCCCATCATGTGTCTTCTCATCCTGTCTGGGGAGAGTTAGAAGAGGGCTAAACCACAGATTACATAATTAGAGAAGACACATTAAGCTAGTCAAAAGGGTTAATTGAAGACTGTAAATTCCATGATTCCCTGGGACCCTGTCCCATTTGCTCTTTCTGCCTCCCCAAAGCTTCGTATGGGGCTAAGGATGTAGCAATTTTTTTATTGAATTAGAATGAACAATTTAAGTACAATTAAAAAAATTTAAAATCCAAGGGAATAACCTTTCTGGGGAACTATTGTTCTTTATCCTTAATTCTAGTTTTGGAGGAGAATGAATTCCCCACAAATCGAGATTGTTACAGACCCAGGGCTGATGACCCAATAGCTGCTAATTGATGATGAATTCTGAGCTGTGCCTATCACGTTTAAAAAATTCACATTAAGTTACGAGTTACTGCTACAGAAAGCCCAATCACAATTTAATCCCCTCATCCCTTTTATAATGGGTTTAAATGCTAGAGTCTTTTCCTGGAAGGCTCAAAAATATATTTTGTGTTGATAAGAAATAGGCCTGGCTGAAGATCTCATTATTCTGTTCTTAATATACATGTGCACACATCATATGCCTCAAAGACTAATGGAAGCAGCAGCTTCCTCAGAAACTATTTGTCAACTGATGCCTCTAAAGGCTTTAAAAAGAAACAGAATTCATGGGTGTGATGTTTTTACACTCATTCTTTTCTCTTTCTCTTTTTTATCTTTGCATTTCTGCTTCCCTGTCTTTCCCACTGCACCAATAGAAAGTCTAAGAAAGTATTGTAAAGCAAAATGATTAGAATGAATGCACATTTTCTGGAGAGAGTTCATCATGAGGAAGGATCTGAAGATTTACAGGACAACAGATTCAGACCTTAGGGGTCATCAAGTCTAGTCCCTTCATTTGACAGGTGAAGAAATTGAATTGCAGAGAAGTCACAGAATTTTATATTTTATGTAATTATTTAATAACACATATACTCTTATTATACACACATATTAGTGCTAACACTTATACAGCACCTATTGTGTGCCAGACACTGTGATAGGTTCTTTACAATTATTGTCTTATTTGATCCTCTCACAACAACCCTGGGAGGTAGGTTTTATTATTTCCCCCATTTTACAAATGAGGAAACTAAAGCAAACAGAAGTTAAGTGACTTGTTCAGGGTCACACAGCTATTAAGTGTCTGAGGTTGGATTTGTTTATAATAACACATTTTAAACAATAAATCTTTTACTTATAACCCATCTTTCCAACTGCCCCACCTACTGAGCAAAAAAAAAAAAGAATACTCTCATCACAAACATACATAGCTCAACCAAAAAAAAAAAATCCCACATTGTTCGATTGAAAATGTCTCTGCATTTTAAGTTCATTACTTCCCAGGCAGGAGGGAAGTGCATGTTTCATCTTCAGTCATCTGGACTTGTGGTTTATCATTGTATTGATCAGAGTTCTAAAGTCTTTCAAAGGTGTTTTTTCCCGTAATGTTGTTGTCATTGTATAAATTGTCCCAGTATGGCTCAATTTGCTCTGCCTCATTTACTAAAGGATTTCCCAGTGAAACTCTCCATTTCACCATTTCCTGTGGCCCAATGATATTTAATTTCACTCATATGTCATAATCTTGTTTAGTCATTCCCAAGTGGGAGGATACGCTCCCCACCTTAGTTTCCAATTTTGACTACAATGGAAAGAGCTGCAACAAATGTTTTTGTGCATGTGAATCTATCTGCTTTTTCTTCCAGAATTACAGAGAGAGAGCTAACAGGGAGCTTGGAGACCAAAGGATTATGGGAGCATAGATTTAGAAGTGAAACCTTAGAGGACATCGAGTCCAACCCTTTCATTTTACAGATGAGCAGCTGAGATCCAGAGAGGCTCATTGATTTGCCCAAAGATTATATAGGCAGATTTTGAACCCAGATCCTCTGACTCCTATTCAAACTCACTTTCCATCACACCATATAGTCACTATCTTCTTTGTGTGCCCATTTCTTCCAACTTTTGTCCTGTTTTCTCAAGAATATATTCTCTTTCCTTTGATCCCAAAACAAAACCAAAACCTAAATCATGACTAAACCTGAGGAGCAGTAAAAGTGATAGTAATGATGATGCGAAAGAGGAGGGTGAAGAAGATAATGATAACAAATGGCATTTGCACAGTGCTTTAAAGACACTTTGTAAGACACTTTACATAGCTTATCTCGTAAGAGCCTTCCAATGACTCTGTGTGGGACCGGACAGGGTTATTTTTCTCAATTTGCAGAGGAGGAAACAGGCTTGGAGATTTGTGATTTGCTCATGATGCTATAGCTAATACTTATTAGAATCAGTATTTGAACTCAGATCTTTTCTAAACCAAGTCCTTTCTGATCCTTTGCTAAGGAACATATGGGGACTATGTGTCTGTATCTGACATGATTGGTGATTGAACCAGGAAGGGCTACTTCCTTGGTGGTGAGAAGAGCTGGCTACTGTCATGACAACTGGAAGTAAGATGTGGGCTGTATCTGACTTAAAAGATTCTACTTTAATCTGAGTATTCCAAAAAACTAAAGAGCAAAGAACAAAATAGCAATGAAATGGACCAGAAATCTGTTGAAGGCAGAATCACTCAAACATATAGATTTGTCTAGTTCTAGTCTAAACAAAAGATAATTTGTTCAAGCATCTCATGAGAAGGGCAGTGAAAAATAAAGGATGACCAGGTAATTCTGGCTGGGAATATCTGCTCAATGAAATATATGAATGGATTTGCCCATATAGACTCTACCAAAGGAAAAAGATTGCGCATTTTCTATTACCCAAGGAAGGTCTCAGGGAGTTAGGATGTCAGAGCCTCAAAGACTATTGGGTGGGAAGTAGCATTTGAACTCATATAGTAGTTGGTAAAAGACATTCCATAGCATCATCATTTGTTCAAGTTCAGAAGAAAACAACCAGACCTGGAAATTTTTGACCTGCTTTATTTCTGCATGTAAAAATACCAAGTTCACTGATCTTTTAATTAGGGGGAAAAAGAGGAGAAAGAATGTTGAGGGTCATTACGAGCATCTTAATGGGCTTCAGGAAATATAATGCTGACCTCAGGAAATAACTGATCGAAAAAATATCAACCCATTTGAAATCAGCTCTTATGGCATCTAATTTCATTCTGTGATTGGTTGTGCTAGGCATATAATAATAAGTTCTACTTTCCCCCTACTATATTCTGACTCTTATATGAATGTCTGAATTCTCAACTTGTATATAAATTTTGTTAGATTTGATGCTTTCAATCATGTTATCTTCTCACTTCTAATTGAATTTGGACAAGTAGTTGGTGAGTTTGAGTGCTAAAGATGAGTAATAGAAACGTCCTAGCATTTGGGAGTTGGGAGGGATTTTGAGATGACTTACTATGCAATTGTATGAAAAAGTTTTAAAAGTGATTTAGTATAGGCACTTTAAAAAATAAATACAAACCCATATGTTTTGGAATAATTTCCATTTTAACAAGAGAAATTCAATTTATAAGCTGTCCTAACTTTTCAGTCATTTCCTCTGTCTCTGTCAAGATGTTTTGTCCAGTCATCTCATTCCTTCTTTATTTTTTAAAATCATGAACGTAGCAACCATTAACAAACCCAAACATTTTGACATGCAGAAAAATCCAAGAAAATTGCATAAGAAACTTTGGACATCAATTACATAGAGTTTATTTTTTAAAACATATATCTATATATGTACATAAATATAATTTAACAAATAGTAACAAAATTATTTGGTTCCTGTCCCTCTTTGAGCATCTTTTTGTTTTCTTCTTTTATTGATGTTCTTAAGGGACACATTACTACATTCTAGAGTATCACCCTCTGGCTCCCCCTTCTACTCCACAGGAGCCCTCTCTTGCAACAAATATGTACAGTCCAGCAAATACAAAATCAATGCATTGGCCACATCCAACAATGAATTTATCTCATTCTGTATCATGTATACTCACAATTAGTCTATATCTTGTTCTCATGATTGTTGTTTTTTCCTTCTCTGAAGCATTTTATAAAGATCTTTGTGTATTCCATTGTATTCATCAATATTTGTCCACTGTAATTACATTACTGAATTCTATTTCATCAATGCAATTTATTTACCCATTCATGCATCTGTTATTGAATATTTATATTGCTTCCAAGTAGTGTGTGTGTGTGTGTGTGTGTGTGTGTATGTGTGTGTGTGTGTGTGTGTGTGTGTGTGTGTGTTTCAATTACAGAAAATACTGCTGTGAAAAATCTTTGGACAGAAAGCTCTCTCTCTCTTTGTCTCTCTCTCTTTGTCTTTCTCTGCCTCTCTCTCTCTGTCTCTCTGTCTGTCTCCTCTCTCTCCCCCCCACCCCCTTTCTCTATTCACACACAAATATATCACCACCACTACAAACTGTAATCTTTCACTAGAAATTGCTAAAAATACACTTTGCTGCATATAATTTTTTATAACAAAACATTAATTATGATACTAGGTACTTGTCCTAACCAAGTAACCATGAACTAACTCATAAAATGCAGTACACAAAATAAAATTGGTAACATGCAAAACATTTTTCTTGCTAGTATTTCCCTAGAATTCTATGAACTTTTGTTCTCAATAAAAAAATTGATTTCAGACAATATTCACTTTTCATAACACACAAAATCTACAGCACCATAAATACTGTACAACAAATAAAATTCTTAAAACTAAAACATTTTAAAACCTGAATCTTACTTTTCAGTGTGTCAGATGGGGGTGTGACAGCATTGTACTCCTGTAAATCTCTCTACCTTGGCTACCTTCTGAAAACCAAAGGAGAGGTTGTTGGGACTTTAGTAGCTGCTGTTGGAAGATGCCAAGACTGGTGGGGTCTTGATATTACCTCTGACACTCACTCACAAATGGTGGATAGCATTGGAGATTGGGAAGGATACGCCATCTTGAAATAATCTGTCAGCAACATCTGCTTCTTTCACTATTTGATATTCTTAAGGGTCTTGGGAATGAGAGGTGATTTGATGTTTATCTTTGAGGGATCAGTAAACAATGAAAATATACAAGGAACACATAGGGGAGTCTTTACAGTGGGAGGATGAACAAGACTAGTGAGGTTCATAGTAGGATATTCCATAAACTTGCAAAGCTGGTGCTTCTCATTTTTTTCTCTACTGTGCATAGTCATGAATGTGTGTAGTTGCCAATGAAAATGAGGTTACTAATAAAATCATGCATATGTTTGAAGTCACTAAAATTAAATGTACAAATATTGAGGATTGACTGTATATGATCATTTTCTCTTCTAATTTTTTGATTGTATGATCTTTTATTATGAAGTTGATCGTCCATTTAGAAATGTGTTGTGAAGTGTGGTGTGAAATGTTGGTCTAAGCCTAATTTCTGCTTGACTACTTTCCAGTTTTCCCAGAAGTTTTTTTTAAATCAAAGAAGTAAAATTTTCCCCCTAGGTAATTCATGTTTTCCATTTTATCAAACACTGGGTTATTGAGTTTCATTTTTAAAAAAATTCTCTTTTTTCTAGTCCATTCCATTGATCTAACTCTTTGTTTTTTAACCAGTAACAGATGGTTTTGATGAATAATACAGTTTGAGGTCTGGAAGTGATATTCCAATTCCTTTTTATCCTTTCCCCATAATATTCTAAATTTTTAGTTTTTCCAAATGAATTTTGGAATTCTTTTATCCAGTTCTATAACAGTATTCCCTTGGATTTTTGATAGGAAAAATATTAAAAGGGTAAATTAACTTTGGAAGTATTGTCATTTTAAAGATTCCTTCAGCTAAGTTATTCTTCAATTCTTTAAAGACCACTTTGCAACTGAATCTATACAAGTCTTTTGTCAAAGACTTCAATATTGTGCCTCAAGATCCATCTCTACATATTTTATGTATTTTGTAGTTACTTGGAATGGGATTTCCCTTCCTATTTTTGTTTCTCGGGTTTTGTTATTATTACATGTTGTTTAGTTGTTTTAGTCATGTCTGACTCTTAGTGCCCCCATGTGGAGTTTTCTTGGCAAAGATATTGGAATGGCTTACCATATCCTTCTCCAGCTCATTTTATAGATGAGGAAACTGAGACAAACAGGGTGAAGTGACTTGCCCAGGGTCACATAGCTAGTAAGTGTCTGAGGCTGGATTTGAACTCAAATCTTTGTGACTCCAGGTCCAGCACTCTATCCATTGCACTACCAAGCTGCCTCAATTATTGTATAGAAATGCTGTTCATTTCTGAGTGTTTATTTTGTAGGCTATAACTCTGCTAAAACTAGTCATTGTTCCAATTAGCATCTTTGCTGATTCCCTAGGATTTTCCAAGTATGCCATCAGCAAATAAGGATAGCTTTATTTCCTCTATGCCTGTCCTTATGCCTTTAATTTTCTTCTCTTGTCTTTTTTTTTAAAAAACACTTTCTTTTTTTTTATTTTTTGGAGGAGGGAGGGCAGGGCAGTTGGGGTTAAGTGACTTGCCCAAGGTCACAGGGCTAGTTTTTTGTGTTAAGTGTCTGAGGCTGAATTTGAACTCAAGTCCTCCTCACTCCAGGGCTGGTGCTCAATTCACTGCACCACCTAGCCACCCTCTTCTCTTGTCTTCTTGCTGTTGCTCCATTTCTAGAATTATATCAAATAATAGTGTGGAGAATAGGTATCCTTGTCTTATTCTCATATTTATTGGAAAAGGTGCTAGCATTTTCCAATTGCACATGATGCTTATTTTTTTTTGTTTTTAGATAAATGAGTTTTCTGTTATTAAAAAAAGAGACACTTCTATGTCTACACTTTGGAGGGTTTTTTTTTTAGCATAAAAGAGCAGCACTGAGTTTAATTGCATTAATTATTTTTGCCAACTTGTTGGGTGTGAAGTAGTACTTCAGTGTTGTGTTATTTTGTATATATTTGCTTATTAATGAGGCTGAAATTTTTTCAAATAATTACCAATTTGTTAAATTTTTTTGAAAAGCATCTATTCTTATCCTTCAACCATGTGTCCATTTTGGAATAAGTATTGCCTTTGTAAATTTTTAAGTTGTTAGTTATATTTTGGAAGTCAGGTTTTTAATGTACCATATTTACTATATTTTCCCTAGTTCCTTTTGTGTTATGTTGATTTTGTTGTATGGACTTTTTTATTTTAAGGTAATCAAGAACATTTCTCTTTTCCATAGTTATTGAATAGAAAAGAAGCAATTTCTCTTCCATAGTTGTGATAAGTACATTGTTCTATTTTCTTCCCTTTTTGTTGTTGTTTTTTTTGGTTTAAATTAAGTCTATCATCTAGCTGGAATTCAATGAGATACATGTTTGAGATGAAGGGATAAATCCTTTTTTTTTTTTTTTTGCCAAACTGCTAAACTCTTTCCCAGGATAGAGTTGTTGAGGACTGGACTCTTTTCTCAGTTTGATTTTGTGTAGGTTTGTCAGAAATTAATGTTTTGTACATATTTGGTTGGGAATCTGTTGGCACTGTTTCATACCCTAGTACCAACTAGTTGTAATAATAATCACTTTGTAACATGTTTCAAAGTCTAGGAGATGAAAGATCTTCTTCCCTTTTCAGCATCACTTACTATTCTTGTCTATTTCTCCACATATATTTAATTTAATTTTCCTGAGGTCTATAAAGAAATGATTTAGCATTTTGATTTGTATTTAACAAACATGTAGATCGATTTTAGGAATGTGGTGGTTTTTATTCTATTCATAAGGCCCCTTCAGCAACACCAAGTCTCCTTCCAAGTATTTGTCTTCCTCAATTCCGATTATTGTCAATTACTTGTCTTCAGACAATCATGTATTTCTAGTGAGACCTATTAGCAGACATGTGATGATTTTTGTTATTATAAATGGATTTTTCTTTTCAATGTTGTTTTCTAGGTCTGTTGTTAGTATATAAAAATGTAAATGATTTCTCTGGGTTAATTTTATAACCAATGCCCTTCCTGAACTCATTTACTGTCTCCATCAAATATTTGCTTTGGATTTCCTATGTCATCCAGATATAAGGATATTTTGACCTTTTGGTTTCTGATGTTAATCCTATCTTATTGCAATTGCTAAAATTTCCAAAATTATATTAAATATCTCCCCCTTCAAGACCAATACTTACTGATCCATCATTTTCATGCAATTGACATATAATTACAGCTTCCTCCATGGATGCAGACCACAACTACTCTACAGCTTGATAGATGTTCTTTGGAAGCAATGGTGACTGGGAAATTAACCATGTGCCCAGCTAGCAAGGGTGGTCCTCAGACACAAAGAAGATCCTGTCCTGTTCTCTCTGACCAGGCTCTTACTGCTTTGTAGGATCTGCTAGGACTTGTATAACGTGGGCACAGCCTTTAGGAAACCAGGGTCACTTGCACTCCACAATGATGTGGTAGAGGATGTGCTTCAGAGGAAGACAATGGAGGCACTTGGCCACTCTGACACAGTCCTTCTCTGCATTCCTCTCATCTACCATTCATCAAGCCAGGGCTAATCCCTTTCAGAAACTGCATTGATCCTTTCCTTTCCTTTTCTATTGCTATTACCTTATTCTAGGTCCGATGGCCACCATGGAATCATCAACCAGCAGGCACCTCAAAAGTTGCCATCTAAGTTACTGCTATCATCTATCTGATCTTTCTGTGGTTGCTCTACGTGTCCTCCAATTCAACTTGAAAAAAATAATCTTTACTAATTAATACTGCTCTGTAATTAGGGCAGCTAGGGGGTGCTATAGCGGATAGAGCACTGGACTGGGAATCAGGAAAATTCGTCTTCATGAGTTCAAATCCAGAACTCAGATGCTTACTACCCGTGTGACCTTAGACAAGTCACTGAACCCTGTTGCCTCAGTTTCCTCATCTGTAAAATGAGCTGGAGAAGGAAATAGCAAATCACCCCAGAATCTCTGCCAAGAAAACCCCACAGAAGCATCAGACACAACTGAACAACAATTGCTATGTAATTAATATTGCTGTTATGTTTTTCTTTGCTTCTCTGTATTGATAACATATATAGTTTCTTACAGCCCAGTCACATTCCATTGCCTTCATGCACAACAATTTATTTAGTCATTCCACAATCTATAAGCATATATTTTATTTCTAGTTCCTTGCTATTACAAAAAATGCTGTTATAAATATTTTGTTGTATATGGGGACATTCTTCTCACCAGTGGTCTCCTTGAGGTATATATCTAGTAATGAAAACTGATTTTATTTAAAACATTGCTGTCTTTTCTCAATCCCACTGCAGATACAAGCCAAACTTGCAACAAAACAAAACTTATCATTACATGGACCATGTCTGTCAGTGTGCATGCCTCATTTCCTACCTGAAGTCAACCCACCTCTCTATCAAGAAGAGGAAGTCTGGAGTTTTCCCGCTGCACTCTGCTATGTGACCCATATAGTTTGTACTCAACCTGAACCAAATATATCAGGGCACAGTTAACATCTAATGAATTATTTGATGATAATGCCTACAGGTATCAGAAAAGCAGAAGGTCAAGCTTTTCAGTCAAGTAAAGCATTTGCAATAGCTGAGGACCTTAGCACTCACAGATGAACAGTTCCTTTTCCCCTAAAAAAGCCATAAAGTAGGCTAATAAAGGATGCTAAGACTCCCATTCCTAACAGGATTTACCAGTGTTAAAGCGTGTTGTCCAAGTTCATACTACATGTGATATTTTGGTATCTTTGCTGGATTGTGACAGATTCATATTAGACAGATGGCATTGAACACAGCTTTATCCCCCCCTGGAGAAAAGAGGGGACTTTTGCCAAGGCTTCATAACATGAACCTGCTCCTATTTCCTAAAGGGCAAAAATGATTCACTTTCTTCTTGGATTAAGAACAAGTTTCAGATGGGCACTGACATGGTTTATTTGCCAGAATGCAGACATTTAATACTGTATATGCTTTCTGAAAGGGAGGCTTTTCATCAGTCAGGGTTACTACTGTGCTCAAGTGGGAAGAAGGGTGTATCAGAACATTGTGACATTAACCATAGCTGTTCTTAGTATTATCTATCTCTTCTCATCAAGGAATTAAAAGAATTTCAAATGTAGTTTTCTCATGCATTTCATTAGAATCATAGAACATTAGAGCTAAGTGGATCATGAAGTCCAACCTACTCATGAGGGCATGGGGGACCATGAAGGAAAAATTACTTGTCAAAGCTATGTAATAGTTTAATAGCAAGGTAAAGGCTTGCCCCCAGGCTCCCTGACTCATGGTGCAGCTGCCTCCAAACTAGAAGGATCATTAGAGCCAGGAGGGAACCAATATAAAAGGTAGGATAGGAGATCAGGAAGAAGATAGATCTCAGTGCTGAACAGCTGTTAAGGAAGATCTTATGGAGATTGAACCTGACTGCAAGGTAGAAAGGCTCTGGTTAACTGGAGAAAAGAAAAACAGTAGATTAAGATTTATTTTTCATTTTCAGTGCTAACCATTGGTTTCTTTCAATAAGATACTAAACAAATCATTAAAGACTGACCTGTCAAAAACAGAAGTAATGTTGAATCCTGGCTCAGACACTTAAAACCTATGTAACCTTGGACAAATCAATTCACCTTTCTTGGCCTTAGTTTCTGTATTTGAAAAATGAAGGGTTTGGACTAGATGACCTAAGAAAGGCATCATGGTATCATGAATAGAATACTGGACTTGGAAGTCAGGAAAACCTGGGTTCATATCCTCCCTCTATCATTTATTAACATTAGTAAGTCACAACCAACATTGCATTGTTGCCTCAGTTTTCTCATCTCATGTCATCTCATCTCATGTCATCTCATGTCATCTCATGTCATCTTATCCAACTCTATGATCCAATGATTCCTGTGACCTATGTTAAATACGGTGGGTTGAAAGACATTTATGATAGAACCATACCTGATGGGAAAAGATGGGATTTCTCATCAGGCTCTGAATCTCAAGCACAACCCTATTTGATGTTCTCAAGATTTCGTGTGTTGGAATCCTGTTGAAATTTCTGTGGCACAAGGTGATTATAGCAGAAGGGTGAGGGAGAGAGAAGGCCACCATGGACAGAGACAGATCACAATTGAAGTTATCTAGAATAAAACTCTCAAACAGGCTCCTGGAAAAGTAGACTGGAACCCTATGGTAAAGGGCTTTAACAGTTAAATAGAAGATTTTGTATTTTATATTTAAGGGAATAGGACTTTTTGAGTACAGGAGTGATATGGTCATATCTTGTTTTAGTAATATAACTGGTGGCTATGGGGAAGATGGGATGGGAAAGGGAGAGATTTGAGGCTGGGGGACACATTTTAATGGCCCAAGTGAGAGATGATGAGATTCTGAACTAGGGTGCCTGTGATCTGAGTGGCTGGACAAAGTCACATCACCTCCAACAATGTCTAGTGAGTTGGCCTTTCCTCAGATTCACCACCAGTTCTCTTTTCCATCATTTGTTATCTTTGCCAGTTTCTAGCTTAGTCTCTGAATTGCAGTTGATGAAGCATCCAAAAACTGGCATCAGGTTTTGGTTTCTTCCACCATTGGTTTCTTTCTCTAAGAAACTAAACAAATGAAAAATGATTTCATTTTTCTCTGTTGTGGCAAATCCACTGTGGACCAAGTTGAGAAGCTAAGTGGAAAAGGCAAGAAGGATCACAGTTGTGGTATAAGCAAAGAGTTTCTAAATCACCTAGAGACCAACTAGATGGCCATGAAGAAATCCTGCCAAGGGTTTTTATCCAGCTAAAATCAATTCATTCACTTTATCTGTTTTGAACGTCCTGGAGAAGCTGCTGAAGATGTCACAAATGGTTAGAGCTGCCCAGAAATCGTTAAGGTGTCAATTGACCGTATTTTTAGGTGCAGGAATGTTACATGGACACACCACGGATTTGCCAGTGAGTTTTTTTTCTTCTTAAACACAACAAATGGACTCAGAAACCTGCAAGGGAATAAAAATACCATGAGAGCAAAGCTGAGCTGAAGCAGGACAACTCAGAATCAATATTTTGCTTTTAAACTCTTAAGGGGAGACCCAGGAGGGCTGCACTCATTTTGTCCTCCTTACTTATTATCCTCAGAGGATAAGCTCAAAAGTGACAAGACCATTACATACTCACAGTAAAGACATTCCTCCCTAACAATCCACTTGTTAGAACTCTTAGTTTTTGTTTCTAAAAGTGCAGCTTTTGAATATCTTTGGCAGTAGAATAAGTGAGAACGAAACTCATTTTTCTGATCATTGCAGTGAAATTCTGATCTGAATCTTGGCTGGAATGTCCTAAGAAGGCTATGAGTCAGGAACCAACTGATGGGGTGGGCCCATTGGACAGCTCCCCTGGGTGCAGTACATCTCACCAACCTGTTTCATTAGTGAGGCTCTCTGATCAAAGTCAGAATCCCCTTTTCTGAAGCCCAACAAGTTGTTGTCCTCATTAATCAGAAGACCAAAGAATGGATTCTTTGATAAAAATGGACATTTCTATCCAATCATGGCTTCCCATCCTAAGTGGTGGGCTGGGATTTTCTCTAAGAGATCAGGGGCTTGGTTGGAGATTAATTCTAGGTGACTTCTTTTGTGATCTGTCTCTAAAAGTTCTGAGGGTCAAAACCCAAACCTATGGCAGGTCAGACCTGGTGATGACACACTCTGAAAGTTTAAGGCCTAGATCTGGGTTTCCTGAGATGTATCCCTGATGTCCCAAGACTTTTTACTCCTCAGGCCCCAGTCCACACCTTGGTCATGGCATGTGTTTTAAAAATTTGGGGGGAGTAGAGTTGCCCCCCATGGTAAAGGCAAGGAGAGATTACTGAGAGAGTCCAATAGTTCTCTTTTATCAAGGGAAAGTTAGCAAAATGATGGAGCCCAAGGGTATTAATGGAATGTATTTCTTACTCACTCTTGTACACATCACATTTCACCAATTAGAATGTCAGCTCCTTGAGGTCAAGGATGCTGGTATTCTTTTATATCTTCATATGTCCAGAACCACCTATGATGCCTGGAACACAGGCATGTGTTGAATTCTGCTTTGAAGATTATTCAGTGTTTGCAATCCAAGATTCTTGTTTTCTTTCCATTTCTGAAGGAGGTAGAAGGACCAACATCTTCTATTCATGCTGATACTTTCCTCAACTTCATCATTCCCTTTTTCCATTCACTGGTATCATAGTTACACCAAGCAACTCTTTGGTTCTTCTTGCAACTTCAAGTTTCTCAATTTTTTGTCTGCTTCTGTTCCCTCGCTTTTGTTTTCCTGTTATGTAGCTATTTATTGGCTCAACTGGATTATTGAGAAGCATTTACTTTTATTTCAGATCATGCAAATCCAGTCTGAATCCATAGACATTCTTTTGGATTTTTATAAACATATTTCTCTTTCTCTCTTAATTCTGCTAATATGATTTTAGGCACACTCACTTGGATGTCCAAAAGGAGAACCTTAATGAGGATACAGGTTGTCTTAGATTGTTGATAACAGTAATAGTAGCAACGATTGATATTTCTGTAGAGCTTTAGAATTAGATACATTTCTTCATGTTAGTCTGAGGACAATAGAGATGTTAAAACCTCCTTTTTACAGATGAGGAAACTGAGGCTAAGAGGAGTTAAGTGACTTGTTCTCAGAGGCAGGATTCAAACTCAGGTCTTCTTGAATCCAAGTATAACACCATTCACTGAGCCACATTGCCTCTGAGAACACCTAAAAATATTCTGTTTCATACATCAGACACTCGACACACTTACTAGCCATGTGACCTTGGGCAAGTCACTTAACCCCAATTGCCCTGTCCTTCCCCCTCCAAAAAAAAAGAAGAAGCACAAAGTTTCCAGTACTCAGACACCATTTCTTTGAAACTGCTAGTTAAAGAAAATGTGATAAGATTTTTTATTCAGATTAGACCAAGGACTTCAGACCAAGTTACTGTCCAAATATTATTTTAAATATTTTATATTATTTCATGTATTCAAAAATATTTTAATATTTAATTTTTCAATATTTTTCTAAAGAGGAACTGGAGGGGGTTAACTCCTTCCACAGGCACATAGTTATATTGAAAGGATGGGTGGGACATGAATGGGCACGAAGGGCATTCCAGATTGTGAACAATCAGCTCATAGAATTCCCTGGAGATAGTAATGGGTAGTTGGATGGTTAACAGTGGAGGACAGTTGGATATAAAGTTAGATAAATCTATAGAACCGGAAGGGGCCTTAGATATAATCTGGTCTGGTGTGTGTGTGTGTGTGTGTGTGTGTGTGTGTGTGTGTGTGTGTGTGTGTGTATTCGTTCATTCAGGTTACAACAAATTAACCGAGTGCATATTTCTTGAGGGCAGGGATTGTTTTGTCTTTACCTTTGAATTGCCTCATCTAGCATGTCTGGTACATAGTAGGTATGGCTCATTGTTTAGATTTTGATGACTGAGAATGTGTGTAAATAGCATTTTTTTCTGTTCAGGTCAGAAACTCTTGAAGGTCTTCTCTTCCCAGACTGACATATTTTTGATAGTAAACTAGGCCATATATTGTCTCAATTCTTACTTAGCCCTTAGTCATTAAATGGGTATTGCCTCAGACAAACTGAGACCTGAGAATGACCTTAATTTAGAAAGGCCAACATCACCCACTGTACCCTGGGGCATTGCCAGACACCTTGACTTTTGTCTTGCCACTGGACTTTGATGATTCTGAAGGAACTCTGCCTCACTAAAATCCAATTCATGCACAAGTCAAGATATCACCCTGGTGATATCATTTTTCCTCTTTTAAGAATGAAGGCTGAACAACAACATAGTAGACACTTGAATACTTGCTGAGTTGACTTGAATACTGAGTCAAATTGAATTTAATTGTAGACATCAGTAACTCAGACAGCGAACACTTATTAAACTTTTTCTTTTTGTCATGGATATTGCTAAGCAGTGGGGATATAAAAACAAAAGTGAAAGTCTGTAGGAGCTTACATTCTAATGGGGAGACAAAATGTATCCCTATAAGCACCATCCAAGCTATGTACAAAATGAATGCATGGCAGTTATGGGAAGAAGGGCACTTACGACCAGAAGGCAGGGAATCAGAGATTCCAATGGCAGAGGTGAAAAGCGAATGCATTCCAGGTATGGGGAAAAGTCAGTTTAAAGATATAGTCTTGCGAAGTGAATGTCGAGTGTTGTGTGAGACAACTAGAAAGGTAGCCAGGTTGTGAACAGCGCTAAACACCAAGCAGAAGAGTTTGTATTTGATCTGAGGCAGTAGGGAACCACTGAAATTTGTTAAGCAGGGATGGGTATGAGTGTGTGTGAGACATAATCAGAAATGAACTTTAGGAAAATTACTTTAGTAGCTATGTAGTGACCAGACTGGAGAGAGAAGAATCTGGAGCTAGGGTAGTTTAGATGAGAAGTGATGAGGACCTGAACTAAGGTGGCAGCTGTGTGAGTAGAGAAGAGGGAATGTGTGCAAAGTGTGGAGATAGAAGGGAGAAGGTTTGGCAATAGACTGGATGTTTGAGGTGAATAAGAGGGTGAAGCTGAGGATGCCTCTGAGGTGGAGGGGAACACTGACCAGGAAGATGAGCGTGCTCTTGACAGTAATAGGTAAGCTCAGAATAGAGGCATATCTGGGGGGAAGAAAACAAATTCTGTTTTGGATGACTTTGTGAAGCCTCTCAGACAGCCATTTGCAAATACCTTATTGGTGGTAGATGTTTAAAAAGGGTTTGTTTAAATGGAATCTCCAGGTCACTCAATTTAGATTCTCCCTCCTTGGGTACCAATCAAACCAGGGCATAAAAAGGTTAAAAAACACTTCTGCTTTTATTATGCTTTGCCCTTCTCTGTATACTGGCAGAGCCTCAGTACTCATCTCTTTCCTCTGTGGGCCCACTCATCCTTTCCCTCAGGGCTGATCAGATATCCCAGTGAACTGGGAGCTGGTGACATTTCCTCAGCATGGGGCCATACAAAACATCCAGTCAGAATGAAAGAGCCTTTTTGCATTTCCCCAGCAGTGGAGTTTCAAGTGTGCTTCTTATTTAGACAGGGAGGCCATTAAAAAAGGTGTGAAAAAGGAAATGAAGATGGCCATTTAGCATCTCCCAACAAAGGCTGTATAGATATATATATATAGATAGATAGATAGATAGATTGCAACTCTCCTGGATACTGAAGACAAAGAAACGCCACCAGTCAGTCAGTAGCTCACATCAAATTTTCCTAAAGAACTCCTTGGATCTTTTGTGGCCCAGATATAAAATACTTCTGAAGCTTCACTGTCTTTTCACTTCCTGAGCTTTTGAAAAAAAAAACAAAACTAGCATTTATTAATTTTAAAGAAAACCTTCCAAAGTCCTTATTTCAAGGATGTAGGTAGACTAGCTACTTCTAATGGGCTTAGCCAAGGATGAGGAGCCTTGAGTGCTATTCCTGAACTCCATCACCTAAAGTACATAATTTTCTGTGTTTGACATTTAGGGGTGGAGCTCAGATCTGTGATTTCATTGGTCTATGGAATTCCCTCTCCCAATGCAAGCTGGCATCTCTTCTCCAACTTTGACTGTTGCCTAGAGCTCCAGGACAGTAACTGAGTAGCCCAGGGTCACATACCCAATACACATCAGAAGGAGTTTTGAATACCGATCCTCTTGGCCTCAAGACCAGATCATAGACACTTGTGTGTTCTGTTTATTCATGATCTTATGGAGTTAAATCAATTAATAGACAGATATTTCTTGAGTGCCTTTAGTTTTGCTATGTAGATAATAATAATTATGTTACATTTATATAAAACATTCAGGTTTACAAAGCACTCCATAAAAACTCAAACACTACAAATATTTTTAATCATGCTTATTTTAGGTATGGAGGCTGAGCGCATTAGTTCTCATTGGCATAGGGAAGTCCCCAATTGGGAATTCCTTCTACCAATGCAGGTTGGGACCTTTTCTGCAATTTAAAGTCTTGGGAAGTTGCCTAGAGCATTGAGAAGCTAAGAACTTGCTTAAAGTCAGCATGTGCCAAGGGCTAGATTTGAACCCAAGTCTAGCTATCCTGACTGCTCTGTCCATTACAACATCCTACCACTCATCCCATTCAGGTCAGTAAATGCTTAGAGTTCTTAAGGGTTTTGTTGAATGAATGTGGGTGGAGAAAAGAGATGTCTGCAAGGTGTGGAGATAGAAGGGGTGACATGTAGCAACCATTGGATATTTGAGGAAAATAAGTATTCCCTTTTGGGGAAGGGACAAAGAACACCGAGGATTCTGTGGTCTATTCACTGCCTTGAATTTATCTTGAAAAGGGGAATGATAATTTTATTTTTAAGTTAGTCTTCAATATGCAACAGTTCTTGAACATTGTTCAGTGATCTGTGAGCTCCTGGAGAGCAGAGACTTACTTAACACATTGTAGGTGCTTAATAAAAACTTGTGGAGTGGCTGGTTAAGGAATCAGAATACTGGAAACTAGGGGACCTTATGTATCATTTAATCTGTTCCACCCATTTGACAAATGAAGAAATGAGGTGTAGAAAGCTTGAATGACACGTCTAAGGTCAAACAGCTGAACTGAAACTCGAATCCAAGTCTTGTGACTGGGTCTTTGCATTGTACCAAGCTAGTTACTGTCTGACACAATCCTCAAGCCCTAGAAATAAGTATCTGGAAACTTTGGTCCCTTAAAAATATGGTGCTGTGTTTAAAGTGGGTAAATTAATTCCAACACTGTGACTCAGTGTGAAACACAAATTCCCCTAATTTGGAACCTATTTGAAACTTGTTGAAATTTGCTCTACTTACTCAAGAAAACAAAAGTGTTTGAATCTTGCTTAAAACTTCCTGAAACAGTGAATGAAGATGGGCTTGTCTCACCTGCTCCAAGACAAGACCCACAAGTCTCTGGCTTGTGTTGGGGAAAAGAGTTGACATTCATAGATCCAAGGAAATTGATTCACAAATTTAAAATTTTAAAATGGGAGAGTGATTTGGTATCAACAATACTGATGAAATAATTTAGTCTTCACTGCCATATCACGTATTCTATATCATATCCTTTGTATCCCTATCATATAGTCTCTTCATGATCACATAGTCTCCTATTTCACTACCAAATGTTTCTAGTAGATGGAATTTTTCCTCACTCACAAAGAGGGTGGGGATGACTAGAGACAGATACAAATGCCAACTTTTAGGTTGACTGCTACTACCTGAGTGTTAGGCATTTTCCTAAACTGAAGTGTCCTTTAACAATGTTGTAATCCAGGTAGAAATTGTTCCTCTGGTTCTGCTTACTTCCCTCTGCATCATTTCATACAAGTCTTTCAAGGGTTCTTTGCATCTCTCCCTTTGGTCATTTCTTACATTCATTCAGCCATGCACCTGTCAATGGGCATTTTGTTTCCAAACATACTGCAACAAATATTTGTGTACATATGGGCCCTTCCCTTCTGTCTTTTCTCCGGGGTATAGTTCCAGTAGTGGTATCACTGGGTCAAAGGGGAGGCATAGTTTAGTGACTTTAGGGGTTGCTTTCTAAAATGTTTTGGTCACAGCTCCATCAAAAGTGCCTGTCCCTTTATAGCCCAACAATGACCATCGTTCTCTGTTTGCTGTCTCTGCTAATCTGATGGGCGCTGGGTGAAACGTCAGAATTGATTTCAATTGTATTTTTCTTATTCTTAGTGATCCAGAACATTTTTTCTCTTCAGGATTCTTGCTGGCTTGGATTTCTTCTTTTGAAAAATGCCTAATCTAATCTTTTGACCACATAAAAGGCATGGGCTCTTGTTCTTGCAGATGTTATCACGTCTTAATTTATCTCAGAGATTCTATCTTTATCAGAGATTCAGTCAGTCACTCTATCAACGAACATTAAAAGTACTTACTATGTGCCAAGAGGTATGCTAATTTGCAGGGGATAAAAAAAAAAGCAAAAACACCAAAAGAAATTTGCTGCAATATATATATATTTTACCTAGGTAATTATTTCCTTTCTAATTCCAACCCCATTTATTTAATTTGTTCAGTAGCTTTTCAATTTTATGCAATTGATGTAGCCCTGTTGTCTTCTGTGATCCTATGTGTCCCCCAAAACTCTTCTCCTATCTATAAAAATTAAAAGTATCTCCTTTCCTGCTTCTCTAGTAAAAACAAAACAAAACACCATTGCCATGTTCTTTTATATCTAGGTCTTGAGTTTATTTGGAGCTTATCGTGGTATATGGGTGAGATGTTGGTCTAAGCCTAATTTCCCTCAAAATACTTTCCCCTTTTTTTTTTCCAGCAGGTTTTGTTGCATAGTAAGTCATCCCTGTAGTTGGTGTTCTGGTGTTTATGAAAAACTGTGCCATTATCTATGGTGGCTTCTGGGTTTTGAATACTAGTGTGTTCCTCTGATCAAATATTCTATTTTTTAACTAGAAGTAGGTACTTTTGATGATTACTGCTCTAGAAATAATCAGATGACTCCATGAATGACAGCTAGGGGTGGCCTTTACAAATTCAATCCTGAGTGAGCTGGCTGACCACATTTAAAAAAATGTGAGATCTTAAAGCCATAGTTAATACTTTTTTTTACTAGAAATGCCAAAATAGCTGATATTTATCATAAAATTTCAACATCTCCCAAGCTTGTATAGATATTAGCTCCCTTTGAACCTAAAACAACCTTGTGAAGTAGGTACCCTAGGTATTGGGCCCATTTTACAGAAGAGGAAAATGAAGATCAGAGTGGTTTCCCTACAGTCACACAGCTGATAAATGAGAGAAGCAGAATTTAGCCCTTCTCTGATCCTGTGTCCAGTTATCATTCCTCTGGATCATTCTATATGCCTGAGCATGTAGGCTTCATCGACAAAGAGTTCTGCAGAGCCCTCAATATCCCCTCTTGCCATGCAGATTTAAAAACAAAAACAAAACATTTTGTTAGGATTAGTATGAATTAAAACCCTAGAGCATTTGTTGATACTGTAAATACAGAATGTTTGCTATTGAACAGCAGTCACTCTGATGCCAAGGGAGAGAATTATGACAGAGTCTGAACCAAATATTGATATGAACATATTTCAGTTTGGGTGAAAATATGTTCTCTCCTTATGGAATATGAAGCAGTAATGAGAGGGGAAAACAAACAACACATTGGAGAAATGTGGAGCAAAGGAATGCCTGCCTGCCCGCCTGCCACCAGAGCAGAATTCTGCCTTCTCTTCACTTTGCAAATTTTCATGGAAATGTCTTCGTGAAGTTCACTTACACCCAGACGGGAGCCAAGATTCCCTTCGAAGACGACGGATGACAGATTTTCCGAGTCTCGGGTTTTTGGTGGTGAAAAGACACACAAGCTGGCTGAGTTGTGGGCAGGTATTTCAGCATAATCCCTGATACTTTCTGGGTTCCAGAGATGATTCAAAAGGATTGCACATTTTCAGGAACAGATTTGGTTTATTGTTTTTGTGAGCTGTCAAGATTTCTCTCTAGAAATTCCTCCCACCTTCCTTCCCAAGGCCCAGCATCTCCTGTACTTGGAGTGATCAAGAAAGAATACAGCTTATATTTTCATTCTTCCGAAGCAGGGATAGTCAAACCATCCTTGTTCTCTCTAAGTGGGGCAGCATAGAATACAAATGGTGTGACTGTTCAGGTTCATGAAAATTAGATCCCAAAGATTTCTTCCCCACCTCCACAATGATTAATAATAATAATTGTTGTTGTTGATGTCATTTGGTTTTTTTTAAAGAAGATCAATGACCTCATAGAGTGTGATATCATCACCTTACTTTCTCTTCCAGAGTCATTGGTAAGATGAAAATCAAGATGACTGGTGATGGCCTTGGATGACCTTGGCATCTTTGTGTGTGACCAAGCTCCAAGTTCTCCACAGTGTTTGACTCAACCACCTCATGGCTGTTGGAACAAATTGTTCTCATCTACCTATTCCATTGGGGGAAAGTCTTCACATGCTTGATGAAGACATTCCTCTAGCTCACCTTTGAGTTAAAACTCAGGGTCTGAGGTCTGTTATTTGCCTTCAACTTGGTTTGGTTCATCTTTGGAGATGGCCACTTTTCATATTATGGCTTCTTAGAACCACAGGTGATAAATGAGTGCCAGATGGATACCAAAAGTGGATGAGCAGCCTTGAAAAGGGCTCAGCAAGCCCTCACCAGAGGCACTAGTCCTCTCTGAATATCCCACATACCCCCAATGTTATAATACTGTAATAAATGTTAATAATGATAATGATAGCTTAGAGGCACAGTAAATGGAATACTGAGCCTAGAGTCAGGTGATCCTGCTTCAGACACGTACTAGCTGTGTGACCATAGACAAGTCACTTACCTTCCATTTGCCTCAGTTTACTCTGCTGCAAGATGCAGATAATAATAGAATCTACCTCCCAGGGTTTTCGTGTGGATAAAATGACATAATCTTTCTTAAAGTACCTAGCACAGTGATTGGCGCACAGTAGGCATTACATAAATGCTTATTCGCTTCTTTTCTAATAGTAATAATAACAATTTTGGAAAGTTATATAGTGCTTTAAGCTTTGCAAAATGATTTGCATACATTATCTCCCTTAATCCTTGCAATTTTCCTATGTGGTAGATATTATAGATATTTTTATCTTAATTTTACAAATTAGGAAACTAAGGCTCAGAGAGGTCACAAATGACTAAATATAGGAGAAAGGATTTGAACCCACGTCTCATTAAATATAAAAACAGAACACTATTCCATACTGCTCATTCAATCAATCAATCAATCACCCAGCTTAATGATGTACCCCAATTAAATGCTTAGTGTATGCTAGGCATTGGGGATACAAGGACAAAAATGAAATTGCTCCTGCCCTCAAGGAGATTACATTCTTTTGAAAAATCAAGAATGTTGTGAGTTTATAAGGCACACACTAGAGAGATTCTAATAAAGTAATTTTCTATTCCTGGAAAATAAAAAAAATAAAAGTGTGTGTCTTTCTCTTTCTCTCTGTGTCTCTGACTCTGTCTTCCTTTATCACATGTCACTCACTTGTTTTGAACATACATACCTAAAGTCCTGAAGAGGAATCATAAATGGTGAAGAGCTTTGATGTTCAGAGACATTGGGCAGGGTTTGCTTGTTGAGAAAGATATTCCAATAATAGGTCACTTTAATGTCATAACTTATACAGCTTATTCTTCAAATACTAGGTACTCGAAGTCTCCTTGTTATCATTTTGTAGATGAGGAAATGGAATCTCAGGTGAACAAATTTCAGGTAAAATGATTTTCTCAAAGTCAAAAAAAGTGAGTAGTAAGTGACAGAGCAGAGACTCAAATTTGGGTTTTCTGCTGGCCAGACCAGTTTTCTCCTCCCCACATCATATGTCCTCTCTGAAAGAGGGGACTAGAAGCCCCTAAGTACATGGAGCAGCAAGAAAATGGGATCTCAACCTATCACATTGCACAGCTAGCGCCAACCTGGTCCTGACAATGAAACTACCCAGGACCCTCAATTGGTGGACACTTCCACTCAGCAACTCTACTTATCCTCACTGTACATTGGAATTGTGTGTGGGTGTATATATGTGTGTATACCACATATGTATATATGTGGTATACATATATACATATACATTTATATATACATACATACATATACACGTATACATATATACATTTATACACAAGCACATATGCATATATATGGCATTGAGGCTAAAAATATATATACATATATGTGAATGTGTATATACATAAACATTATCTATATAATATCTATATACATGTATATGTATTTCTTTCCCCAGACTTGATAGTTGTTTTTTTTTTTAATTTTAGGACTATATAACTATGAAGAACAAGGTTTTTGGCAGGTTCTGATCTTTGTGGGTTTTTTTTTTGTCACTTTCTAGTTATAAAATGGCTGTGTTAAAAAAAATGAAATTTGGCAAGCATTCAGGCTTAGCATTGACTGGCTTTTATATTCCCTCCTCATCTATCTCTGTTTCAGATTGCCTGTTTTTAATCGGGTGGTAGAGATGCCTTTCCTGGGATGAAATCCGGATGCAGGTGAAGTCCCCATCTGACGTCCCAGTAACCAAGTTACAGCTTCACTTCCATCCCCAATATGGAAATGTTTGAGATCTAGCTTTCAACAATGCTCTGGGTGTCATCCTAAAAGTCTCTTGTAGCAAGGTCTGAGTTCCTAATTTATACAATATTTCAATGAGCCCATAAAATGTAGGTGATATTAAAAACAGATGCTAGTGGCTGAGAAACGGAAAAGCACAACAATCTTTCACAGGAGAGAAGATGGCAAAGATAGCAAGGGTTTCAGTGGTCATCTCTGAAGACCAGCACCCTACCCTATTACACCCCATTGAGGTCACTGACAAAGTGATCTCTCTGGGGGGTTTTTTCGGGGGTGGGGTGGGTCAGTGTGGTACAATGACAAGAGTTTTGGTTCTAAAGTCACAGGATATATTTTCAAATCCTGCCTTACTGTAAAACCTTCAGCAAGGCTCTTGAACCCAGACTTCAGTTTCTTCCTCTGTAAAATGAAGACAGATAGGTGGTATAATAGAGATTAAAAAAATTACTAAACTGACATTTGGAAGAGCTGAGTTCAAATTGTGCCTCAGACATTGACTAGCTCTGTGATCCTGGGTAAGTCACTTAACCTTTCTCTGCCTCAATTTCCTCATTTGTAAAAATGGAGATAATATCGCACCTAGGTTATTATGAGGGTCACATGAAATAGTATCCATAAAGTGCCTTGCATATCTTAAAGCACCATGTAAATTCAAGCTATCAATTTATGAAGTCATTGGAGTAGATGACCTCTGAGGTTCCTTTAAGTTCTAGTTCTTTGATCTAATGAGGCAGTGGGACCCCATGGAAAGGTTGTCCAGGGTTCATTCTGCCTCCCCTGTTCATTATCTGTAGGACCGTGGCTTCTTTCTACATATGATTCCTTACATTCATCTACCATAGTATGTTGAGTTGTCCCATAAGTTGGCACCTACTTTCATGTCTAAAAAAATTACTTAATTTGCTGATGACTGAAGTCTGAGCAAAGTCAACTCATGAAATATTGTCAATCAGTAAACATTTATTAAGCACCTGTTTATTATGTGCCTGGCAATGTGTAAGACCTGTGGATACAGACAGTATCCACAGCAAAGAAGTATGTACAGGAGAAATACGTATGAAGCATACAAACAAACTATATACCAGATAAAGAGGGAATAATTGAGAGAGAAGGCACTATTCAGTTCAATACACATTTATGAAGTACCCACGATGTGCCAGATATGGTGCTAAGGCTGGGGATACAAAAAAGTGGCAAAAGACAGGCCCTGCCCTCAGGGAGCTTACGATCTAATGCGGGAGGCAACATGCAGACAAATAAATACAAAGCGAGCTCCATACAGGATAAACAGGAAATAATTAAAAGAGGGAAATCACTGCAAAAAGAGACATTGTGAAAGGTTCCTGTAGAAGATGGGATTTTTGTTGGCTCTTGAAGGAAGCCAGGGAAACCAGGAGGCTTCTGGACTGGATGCATTTCTCTCTGCTGTGGAGAAAAAGGGGGTGTGTCTTTTCTGGTTTGAGTGACAAGGAGAGAAGAGACTGGAGACAGCTGGAAGGGAACTTTGAGGTCCCCTAGTCCAACCCCCAAAATCTACAGATGAGGAAACTGAGGCCTAGAGAGATGTCCAAGTGCCCCAAATTTGACACAAAATCCCAAGTCCCAGAAGACCATACCCATTCCAGGCTTCCTGCCTCCAAATCCAGGGCTCTCTCCTCTGTACCATGCTGCTCCATCCTATCCCAGAAATGGGAAAGGAAAAGAATAGCTGCTGAAAGAAAAGCCCAGCCACGTTCCCCCTCCTGCGCGTGCCCCAAACCTCAAACACTTACACTGTGATTTCTTATGCCTTTACCCTGGTTTGTCACTTCTTGGCTCAGAGACATGAGAAGGGGAGGTGGTTTTCTGGCAGACTCTGAAAAATCTCAACTCTGTTCTGTAGAGTTGCTTAGCAAGGACAGTCAGTGATTTAGAAAAGTTAGCTGACCATGTACAATGTACATATGGACTAGATAGAGTGAGAATGGCAGCCTGGAGCTTTGAAGATGGTTCAAAAGTGAGCCAAAGAGTGGGAAGGAACTTTGAAGCCCCTCGTTTGACAGATGAAGTGAGGTTCAGATGGACAAAGGGACCAATCGGTCCTGGGAAAATCAGGCTGAAAACCCAATTCTCCTCAATTTTAGTCCTATACACTTTCCCCTGTAGTTGTATATTTTTCCATGAAATATTTATCTAGAATCACTGGTATCGTCATTTCCTACATCTCTTTCAAGGTCTATGTTTCTTCATAATATTTCATAAGCTGGGGTGGCTTATTAATTCTCCCTTGAAAAGACTTTTTCTTAAAAAAATTAAATTATCTTTTAAAAGATTTTATTTTTTATTTTATTTAAATTTCAAAAGATTTTATTTAATTTTTAAAAATTCTGAATTTAAGGAACACCAAAAAGCCCTCAGTATATTTCCACATACAAAGTAGATGAGAGGTATGTCAAACTGTGAATCTTATACCATTTGCCTTAAAAAAAAGGCTATAATAAATTCTCTATGTTGCTTTCAAAACTATCCAGATTGTCTGTGTTTCTTTCTAAAGTTCCAGCTGTTCTCTTCTGAGCACAAGATCATTTTCACTCATACTTTTACACTTTGATTTATACCTTTCTCCTTTATCTGTAATATTCTTCCTATTCTAGACTAGTTATTTGAATTGCATCAAGGCTTTCCCTCCTCCAAATAACTGTAAAAGTGATGTCCCTAAAGCACAGATCTGACTGTGTCAAAACTATGTTCAATTAACTCTAAAGGCTCCCTGTTATCTCTAGGATCAAATGTAAACTCCTCTCATTGACATTTAAAGCCCTTCACAATCTAGTTCCATTGGAGATTTCAAGCTTGTTGTATGTTATTTCCTTTTATGGTCAAACTGATCTTGCTGTTGTTTATACATGTTACCCCTCCTGCCTCTTGTGCCTTTGCATAAACCATCCCCTTTGCCTGGAATGCACTCACTCCTCACCTCCACCTCTTAGAATTCCTGGTTTCTTTCAATGGACAGCTCAAATATCAACTCTATGAAACCTTTCCGGATACTATCTCTCCTTCCCAGCTTCTCTTTGTACCTCTCCCCTAAATTTTGGGGGTTATATTTACACATGTACCTGTCATCTCTTCTGATAGAATTTAAGCCTCCTGAGGGTGGGAACTGTTTCATTTTTGTCTCTATATCCTCAGTGCTTGACACACAATAAATAGCCACTTCATCAATGTTTTTGAGGGGGTTTTTGGAGGGAGGAAGGCAAGGCATTTGGGATTGATTAAATGATTTGCCCAAAGTCACACAGCTAGGAAGTATGTTAAGTGTCTGAGGTTGAATTTGAACTCAGGTTCTCCTGATTCCAAGGCCAGTGCTCTATCCACTGGGCCACCTACCTGCCCCAATCAATGCTTTTTGATTGATACCTTGATCCAGTTGTGTATATTTCTCTGAGGCATGTCTGTAAAGGCTTTTCTGACCACTCCACACCTAAGTGATCTGTGCCCCCTCTGAACTGATTTTCTGTATCATTCCATTACAGAATTCGGCAACATTTGGCAACTAGGAACTCTTAGAGAACAGAGACTGTGGCTATTTTCTTTTCTAAAAAATTCATTTATTTGCTTTTTGTTTACAAGATTCAGTTCCAAAATCCCTTGAGTTTCAAATTTTCTTTCTCTGCCATGGCGGCATGCAATCAGATATAGGATCTACAAATACCTTCACATTAAACATTAGTCAGGTTGTAAAGAAGGATTACAACCAATGGAGTGAACAATGAGAAAGAGGAAACAAAACAGAACAAAAAAAGAGAAAGCAGTTTGCTTCAATCTCCATTCAGACTCCATATCTCTTTCTCTGGATGTGGACGTCTCTTTCCATCATGAGTCTTTTGGAGTTGTCTTATAATCTTACATTGCTGAGAGGAGTCCAGTCTATCCAAGTTAGTCATCACACATACTTTGTGTCTGTCATTGTGTACAAATTTCTCCTGGTTCTATTCTTCTCACTCAGCATCAGTTTATGTAAGTCTCTCCAGGTTATGATGAAGTCCATCTGCTCCTCATTTCTTATAGCACAGTAGTATTCTATTACATGTGTTGCCATTTTTCTTAACCTTAGTGCTTAACACAGTGCTTAGCATATAGCAGGCACTTAAGAAATTTGTATAGACTGACTGATGTATCTATTCTAAACTGTAAGCTTCTTGAGAGTACAGGCTGGTCTAGAACTTTGTATCCTTCTCTGTCCTTAAGCATGTGCTTTGCATGTAGCAGAGATAGCCAAGAGTGTGTTTTTAACGGATAGCTAGAATATTCAGCAGCTTAATGGTGGAATTAAGGAAATCCATTGTTTCCATGCAGTTGGGCAGTTTTCAAGTTAGATGAGTAGAGTGGGACAGAGTTTTCATTGAGGAAATATTCTAAGAATCCTCCTTGCTTACTCTGTTCAGTTACTTTCTCCAGATGGCTTCTAGCTGCTACTCCCACATGCAGTGACATTCTTTGCATGTTTCTAGCATAAGTGTGGAGCTTTCACTGGAAATCAAAGTGTGTGAGACTCTTCTCTCACCAGCTGAGCATTCATTTCCTAAACTCTTCTCACTCCACCTATAAAAAACCTTAATGTTAGATGAGATTGATAGGAATGGAAGCAAGGACGATAAACACTGACCAAATACTCTTTGCCTGTAGAATGTCATAGCAGGTCTTAGGCCCATAGACATAGAGCCAGAAGGAAGCTGGCAAGCCATTGAATCCAATCGTTATTTTACAAATGAGGTATAGAGAGGCTGTGACTTTCTCAGTGTGACCCACTCCCAGATGAGCCCCCAATCCACATTCTGGGAGACACACAAGGTCCTCACCCTCAAGAGTTCAGATTAGAAAGGACAAAACACATACACAGATAAAGTAAAACTTACAATCAGAAGCAATTATGTAAGAGAGATATAGTCAAAAGGCATCAAAAGTAAGGAAAGGGAGAGTGGGCATGGAAGAAGGGTCCAGTTATTCATTGTGGGAAAAAGAGGAGGCACCATAGAAATGATATTGGGAGATTAATTGAAGGAAATGGGATGTTTAGTCTGGAGAAGAGAGGACTGGGGATAGGGGGTGGGGATAGCTGTCTTTAAGTATTTCAAAGGTCATATCATTTAAAGGGGAGGGGTATTTACTCTGCTTGGCCCCAGAAAGCAAAACTGAGAGCACTGCATGGAAGTGACTGAGAAGCAAAGTTAGGTTTCCTAATTGTGGCTGTCCCTCAAGGCTCTGTCTCAGGCCTTCTTTTCTTTCTGTACTCTCAATGATCTCCTCAGCTTCCATAGATTTAATTTAATTATTCTTTTTATGCACGCGGCTCCCATATCCAGCTGTAGTTTTCCTCCTGATTTCCAATATCACATCACCAACTGCTTGTCTGACATTTCAAACTGGATGTCCCATAGGCATCTCAAAATAGAAACCATAATCTTTCCCCCACAGCCAGTTCTTCCGAGTTTCTGTTGCTCTTGAGGGTAGAACTGCCATCCTTTCAATCCCCTAGGTTCATAGACCTGGCCTCATCCTCCACTCAAATCTTTCTCACCCTACTTATTTGTTGTTGCCGAATCATTCAGTTGTGTCCAAATCTTCACGAGCCCATGGATTATATCACACCAATACTGTCCATGAGGTTTCCTAGGCAAGGATACTGGAGGGGGTGGTCATTTCCTTCTCCAGAGGCAAATGGGTTGAGTGACTTGCCCAGGATCACACAACTATTAAGTGACTAAGGCTGGATTTGAACATGGGTCTTCCTGACTTCAGGCCCATGGCTCTCTCCATTGAGCCATTTAACTGCCTACATATCCAACTGCCAAATCTTATTGTTTCTACTTCCACAACATCTCATATATGTCCCTTTCTCTCCATTCACACAGCCACCCGTCTCATTTAGGTCCCTATCACTTCTCCCTTGGAGTACTATAATAGCCTCCTAATTGGTCTCCCTGCCTCCAGCCTCTCTCCACCCGAATCCATCCTTCGCTCAATTGCCGAAATGATTTTTCCTAAAGTCTATATCTGAACCTCCAAACCTAGACTTTATGCAATGCACTCCATTAGTCACCCACTGACTTTAAGTTCAAATATAAATTCTTTTTTTTGGCATTTAAGACTCTTCACAATTTGACTCCAATATACCTCTCAAATCTCATTACAAATTATTCCCTTCACCAAAGTCTATGGCCCAGCCAAATTCGCTTTTTTACTGTTCCCCATATGTACCAAGCCATTCCTCAACTCTGTGCCTTGGCACTGGCTCTCTCCTTGCCTGGAATGCACTTCATCGTCAGTTTCACCTCTTAAAATCCTTAATTTCCTTTGAGACTCAGCTCAAGCATTACCTCTTCCAAGAAGCATTTTCTGTTTCCCCAACTATTCCAATCATCTAAGTTTCCCTCGATTATTTTGTATCTGTTTTGAACTTGGCGTCTATATACCTACATATGTATGTGCTATTTCCTCAATAGACTGTATTAATGTGATAGAATTGATTCTTAATAATTAAAGTTGCCCCTAAGAAGAATGGGCTGCCTGGAAAAGTAGTAGGTTCTTTCTCTCTGGAGGTCTTCAGTGGGTTAGATGTCCACTTTTCAGTTATACTATAATGGAGAATTCACTTGAGTTTAGGTTAAATTAGATCTCTGATGAGTTTTCTTTCAACCAGAAATTCTGTGAGTCTGTATATGTTGGGTTATAAAAGATGGGCAGGAATTTAACCCTAGAAGAAGGATGGGGAAGACAAGCACAGCAAGAACAAAGGTATGGAGGCAGGAAAGGAGAGTCACGTTCAGAGACAGAGAAATCTGATTTCTTGGACCCTAGAATCAATGAATGAATGGAAGCTCATGAGACAAGACTGTAAAGGAAGGAAGACACTTGGTTGTGGAGAGTTAGGAGTGCCAAGCAGCTATATCTGAACTTTGACAGTCATGGGGCTGATTTGGGGGCAGAGCAGGTCATATAGGTGAAGGGACCTGGTTGGCAGTTGGGGATGCTGATTTGGTGCTCAGAAATGATGTCAGGATCTAAGACAGAGCTTTGAGAATCATCTGCATACTAGTAGTACTAGAAATCGTGGGAGTGAATGAAGGCGCAAGGTAAAGAATGTAAGAGCGAAAAGTGGGACATGAGCAAAGAAAAATGCTTTGGGAAAGTAAAATATTATCAATATTTTCCAGAATTAACAGACTTGGTGGCTTTAAAACTTCGCAATGACTAGCTTGCATATCAATGTTTGCCTCTTAGAAAATATCAGAACAAGAGTAAAGCAATGAATCTGTTGGTGGGGAGAAGAGGAGATCTCTGCAGAAAGGTAGCTCTATGTAGTCTAGAATTGTGTTTTGTAGAATTCTAAGCCAAAATACAAATTTGCTGTGCATTTGGGTCTTGGTAGAGTCATAAACATAGCTAGTAAGTCAGTTGCTCAAATCATCAGAAGAAAAAACACACACAAGATAAGAAGACAAGGAATAGCTACCATTCATTTATGAGGTAGGGAAAGGTGTAAATCTTAAGGGTGCCCCTCATCTCTTGAACCCCATTGCTATGGAGGCTCTAGGTAGAACCTAATATTTGGTTTTTTGTCTCTACCCAGGGCATTCTATCAACAGATCAGACAGAAATCATAAATCAAATAAGCAGTTATTCAATTGTGAAAGAATTTCACAGGAACAGAGAAAATAACTGGTCAGTAGAGGGGCTCTATGGATAGTACTAAATCTGGAGTCAAGAAGACCTGAGTTCAGATCTGACCTCAGACATTTACAAGTTGTGTGACTCCTGAGCTTGAGCACTTTAACCTCTCTGTGCCTCATTTTTCCCATCTGTAAAATGAGATCATAACACCTTCCTCTAAGCATGGTTGTGAGAATAAAATGAGACAATATTTTTAAAGTACTTTGCAAACCTTAAAGCATTTTATAAATGACTATAAATATTATATAATGGTTATAAATATAAATAGTAGTTATACAAGTAACTACTATTTTTGCTTAATAAATGTTTATTGAATGAATGTAAAAGGATTGCTATTAAGTATGAAATAAAGATAATAAATCACGAAGAGGTAAAATGGCATGTACAATAATGAAGTTAAAGAATGACTTAGATATAGAAATATAGAGATATATATAGAGAGAGATATACATGTATAATGAATTGAATTCATACTTATGAATTGAATATTGAAGAGCATTTATACACACACACACACACACACACACACACACACATGTTTGGCCTTTCTAAATAACTCCTCTTGTTAGTAGATACATTCTCAGTCCCCATAAACAGGTAAGAGTGTTTTTCTACAGGTTTGTGAGGGATCGTAATCTAATACTTTCTTTGTTGTTGCTCAGTCATTTAATTTGTGTCTGACTCTTTGTGACCCCATTTGATGTTTTCTTGGCAAAGATACTGGAGTGGTTTGTCATTTCATCCTCTGGCTCTTTTTACAGATGAGGAAACTGAGGCAAACAGTATGTGTGTGTATTATATTGTGTGTGTGTGTGTATATATATATATATATATATATATATATATATATATATATATATATATACCCCTGAGCCTAGGTTTGAACTCATGAAGATAAGTCTTCCTAACTCCAGACCCAACACTCTATCCACTGCAAAACCTAGCTTCCCCTCCCTCACCCCCAATTCCTCAGAATAGCAGAAGATGTTTAATTTCTCTGTTGCTGGAACAGCTGACAGATATCTCTAATATCTTTTCTGTCTCAAATGAAACAACTTTTTTTTTTCACTTGAGTGTTGTATCTTGTAGACTTCCTGAAGTTTCCCTATGAACTCATCTCCTGCTGATCCCATCATCACACATCACTGAAATATAATGTTGATGGTAATTATGAACCTAGCTTGTGCATTGATGGAGTGTGGAACTTGGAGTCAGGAAATCGTATGCTCAAATGTGAGCTTGGACACTTCTTAGGTGTGTGGTCCTGGGCATCACGTAGCCTCGTTTTCCTCAACCATAAAATGGGGACATTAATAGAATCCACCCACAAACATATATAATGGAGTGCTTTGTAAATCTTACAATGCTTTATAGCCTCAAACCTTAAAGTGCCATCCAACTGTTACCTATTATATTATCATTACAAATTACTGTTATTTCCATGCATTTTAAGTTGATATTTCATTATTCCTACTTTACATAATGAGCAAAGTGAGTCAGAGAGAGAGATTAAGTTACCTGCTCACAGTCACAGAGCCAGTAAGAAGTCTGGGAACATTTGAACCCAGGTCTCTGAAACTGTCAGCCTGGACCTATAAGGGGGTAAGGGGGAAGTTTGGAGTCCTATATCTATCCTGGCTGAATGAAGCTGAAATGGCTGACTGACTGTGAAAGGCGGAGTAACCAAATGGAGACTAGCGCTGTCCAATGTACCGGCGGGGGCGGGGCGGGGAGGGTGGGAGTTGGCATGCAGGGAGTAGATTTTCTCCTAGAAAGCAGGGTCTCTTGGGAACACCAGAAAATTCTAGCAGCAGCAAAAGTTCCAGACTGAATATACTTCATTCTCTGGCTTCTGTTGTATCCATGCTCCAGTCCCTGGAACATAGTAGGTCCTTAATAAATACTCATCATTTGACTCACTGATCTACTGTCCTACCAACCTCACCCAGTATTGTGAGCAAGATGTTTTATAAGAAGTCCTATATAAGTCTGAGCGTTTATTATTTTTAAAGATTTTGTATAAATTGCCTTAAATATTTCAGGCTGAAGAGAAATTGGGGGAGCTAAATAGGTTGTAAAAATAAACCTGAATTTAACACCTATAAGAAATATTTCCTGACAAGGTTTTAATGAAAGCAAAAATAGCTCTAAAGGAGCTGCTGCCTGAACCTGGCTTATCTGCCAGTTCTAAGTGGGCCCAGGTTTGGCACCAGTCACTAGACCTAGTTTTCATCTCAGACTGAAAAACTGCTTCTTGGAAGCCCAGGAATATCTTTAAATGTTTCTTAGGGAAAGTAGATGTAACTTTGAGGAAGTTCCTCTAAATAATCCAATGGAAAATCCTTAAACACCTCTCAGCAGGAAGAGGGTGAATTAAAACAGCTCCCATTTATACAGCACATAAAGCTTCTCTTTCCTTACAACCACCCTTTGAGGGAGGTAGGGCTAGCATTATTACCTCCACTTTGTTATTTAGTCAATTAGTTGTATCTAACTCTTCATTTCCTCATATGAGTTGTTTTTTTTTGTTTTTTGCTTTTTGGAGGGAGGAAGGTAGGGCAATTGGGGTTAAGTGACTTGCGCAAGGTCACATGGCTAGTTTTGTGTTAAGTGTCGGAGGCCAGATTTGAACTCAGGTACTCCTGACGCCAGAGCCGGTGCTCTATTCACTGTGCCAACTGGCCACCCCACATATGGAATTTTCTTAGCAAAGACACTGGAGTGGTTTGCCATTTCCTTCTCCAGCTCATTTTACCAAAGAGGAAACTGAGGCAAACAGGGTTAAGTAATTTGCCCAAGGTCACACAGCTAGTAAGTATCTGAGGTCACATTTGGACTCAGGTCTTCCTGACTCCAGGGAGAGCCTTGAGCCACCTAGCTGCCCACACCCAATTTGCAGATGAGGAAATTGAGACTCTCAAGTGATTTTGTCCCTGATCACAGAATAAGAAAGTGCCAGGACAAAAATTGGACCCTACGTCTCTTTGGTCCAATTCTAGCAGTTTCTGCTAGACCATGTTTCCATGCAGATATAGGGAAGTACCTATACCATTTACCTCTATTATGTAGAGTCCTCAGAAGAGATGGTTTGGTTCAAGGTACTTTGTGGATCCAAACTCAAAATAATAGCACATGAGTCCCCACTGGTTCATTTAATTTTTGTCTAGTCAGTGAAAAGACACAGTTCACACAAAAAACATGTAATGAAATAGTATGATAAGAAGAGTTGGAATAGAACATTTCATCCCTCCACAAAACAATAGGGCTCACTTTTCTACAAACATGCACACAACCAATAGGGAGAGTGAACATCTATAGGGATCACACACCAGGAAACATGTGGGGGGACAATCACACCTTTGACACTGAAGGACTGTTGATTGGTGTGATTTCACTGTGCTGCTCCCACTACACAGCATCACTGATGGGGGCGTTGCTCCTTTGATCACCAAGGCAGCCAGGTAGGTGATGCAGTAGACAGAGCAATGGAAATGGAATCAGGAAGAAAAAGACTTGAGTTCAAATCTGGCCTTAGACATTAACCAGCTGTGTGACCCTGAGCAAACCACTTAAATTCTATCTACCTCAGTTTCCTCATCTGTAAAATGGGAACAATAACAGTACCTACCTTCCAGGGTTGTTCTGAGGATTAAATGAGATAATATTTGTAAACCTTTAAGTGCTACATAAACACTAGCTGTTCTTGTATTATTAATCATTAATGGGCTAATTCCTTACTTAGCACCACATTTCTGCTGTTCCTGTTCCTTTTTGGGCTTATTGGTCTAGTGAGTTCTGCTGGTCTCATAGTCTACTGTGGCATCTCAATTCTGCTAGATCAACACCAGTCCGCCAGGGCATAGTGTCTAAAATTGTTAGTTCTTTAGTCAGAGCCATCACACCAGCTAATGAAAGCCAAGAAGGGTGCCCCAAGCTAAGATGAAGTCCTTCCTTTTCGACTCCTAAGTGTGAGTCAGGGAACAAAGCTTTCTTTTACAGACATTATGACCCATTCCCAAGATCCTCTCTGAATTCAATCCAGAACAGATTCCTCTTTTTTTATGCATTTCTGCCAGCAGCAATGTCTGATGATTTTCTGGATATATTTTAGCCAGCAAAAAAATCTCACCATCCCTACAAAAGCCCAGGTGATGACTTTGGGAACTGGGAAATCTACTTCTGCAGGTGGTGACCACCAGACATCTTTAAAGGCAGCAAACAGTGATTGGTGTTCTGAACTTGGTCAAACATATTTTGTAGTAGCAAACTGGACTGCAGAGCATGTTTAAATGAAAGTAGGCAGGGTTCTCCAATGAAGGAATCAGTGAGCTAGAGACCAGGGTTCTTCCTCATGGATAAGATCTCCATGGTGTCTGTTTAGCTCAAGGATGACCAATGGCAAGTCTTATCCTATGTATGCTACATGTCCAGAACTTTCTGAATGAGGGCTGTAAAGTTAGGATCCTAAGAAGTATTGCCGGGGGGCGGAGCCAAGATGGCGGCGTAGAAGCAGCAACACATCGCAGCTCTCACATAGCCACCCCAAAATACCCATAAAATAGGACTCTAAACCAATCCTGGAACTCCAAAACGCACACAAAGATACTTCCCACTAA
>CM053581.1:564781556-564803920 GCA_028627135.1 Pseudochirops cupreus
ATGTCCTTTTAAAGGCTAATCCATTAGTGGTGTTGCCCATTTCCTATTGGGGTTCCCAGAAGGCAGGGGTCCTACCTGTCCCCCCTCCCTTTGTACAGTATTTAGCACAAAGTTAGACTCATGAGGGATAGATATCATACAATGGAAAGAACATTAAATTGAGATTCAGAAGATCTGGGTTCATATCCTGTTTTCATCATGTCCTAGCTGGGTGACTCCCGGGCAAGTCACTTCTTTCATTTTCATTTCCTCATTTGTAAAATCGGGGTGGGGGGGGAGTTGGGCTCCCAGCTCTAAACTGATGATCTTAGGCTTCTTCTGGAAGACAGTAGCTTCTAAGTTCTAAAACATCATGAAGTCCATGTCGACACAATGCTCAGCCAATTATTAGGGAATGGAAGAAGTGGGGTATGGGAGTAGGTTTGTTAAACCAATTAACTGATGCCACCTAAATAAGTAACTGAGGTCCTAGGTGGCACAGTGAATACAGTGTGGGCCTGGAGTTGAGAAGACATCTTTGTGGGTTAAAATCTAGCCTCAGACAAACTGTGGGCAAATCACTTAACCCTGTTTGTCTCAGTTTCCTCATCTGTAAAATAAACTAGGGAAGGAAATGGCAAACCATAACCGTACCTTTGCCAGGAAAATTCCAAATGGGGTCATGAAGAGCCAGACATGACTGAAATGACTGAATAATAACAAAGTAATTAACCGAACATTTCTTCTTTTTAACCATTTAGACAAAGCCAAAATTAGCTAGGGTCAAGTTTTTGGGACCAGATTCCAGGTGTGGAAGCTCCCATCACCAATGAGCATGAGTCTCACTTGTCTGTAACAGTTTCAGAGAATTTCCTGGGGCAGTGAACACTTAAGTGACTCCTTCCTGCTCACCTAGTCAAGTATGTTTCAAAGGCAGGCCTCGAACCCAGGTCCCAAGTCTTGCTGGCTCCAAGGCCAACAAACCTTCTATCTGCTTTGTCATAGCTGGATATGTAAATAACAAAAACAAAGAATACTAGATTTTGTCTCAGATTGGGGATAACTTTCTCTGTATACACACACACACACACACACACACACAAATATGTGCAGATTTTGTTATCTTCATGCTACAATAAATGATCAAGCCCTGTGTTCTGATGGAAACAGGAAAACAGATCCTCGGGTCCAAACATCAAGGTTTGCTCCATGTTGTCTGTCCCATGGATTCAAGTCCATTGGCGCCGTCATGCTGAGTGGCGACAGGCTCTGGCTCCTTGGTGAGCAAGGATGCGCTGGGCTGTCATCCTGTACCGCCTGGAGGTGTGCGATATCGATTGAAGCATGTTCTCTGTGTGTCATGTGTCAAGGATGATATGTCAGCCAATCACCCTTGAAAACCATTGGAGGATCGTTTTCAAATAGTGGCCTAATTATGAATGAATGCACAGTGGCATTATTAAAGAGCGTCCCACTGGCCAGCCCTGTAACACGGCCAGGGCGGCCTTCTGTATTAGCTAATAGGCCATGAAAGGCAGCAACAGAAAGGGAAGGGAGCACCCTAACTGGAGACCTGGCCTTTAGTTCATCTCAGCTCCCCCTGTCACTTCTGTAGGAGCTCAGCAAACATTTCATTAAGCCCGTCTAGTTTGGGGGAATAGAATAAACAGGTTAAAGGCACAGGAAAATGCTTTCTTACTTCAGTTCATTGGTGCATTGATAATATCAACTCCCTGAGGGCAGGGATTTTCAATTTTTTCTTTTGCTTTTGTATCCTCAGTGTGTAGCGCAGTCCCTGGTATGTAGAAAGTACTTAACTGCAGTTCAAATCTGGCCTCAGACCTTTATTGACTAGCTGTGTGACCTGGACAAGTCACTTAACCTTTATCTGCTTCCGTTTGCTCATCTATAAAATGAGGAGGTATAATGACATCTACTTCTCAAAGAGAATATTTATAAAGTCCTTAGCACAGGGTCTGGAATTTAGTGGGTGCTATGTAATTGTTAGCTGCTGCTGCCACCACCATCATCATCCTCACCATCATGGCAAATTTAATTTTTCCAGTTGGGATCTCCCTCCAATGCGGATCAGACTCCCTCCATGTGCTCTATGTGATTCTTTTCTATTTCTTCCCCATAGAGCACCTCCCCAAGGCTCTGGAGGTCTTCCTCCTTTTAGGAGTGAATCTGAGTTGTTTTATTCCAATACACCCAGAATGCAAGGAGGAGATGAAATCTCATTCCCAATTGTATAAGGGGTATAATTGTATATAATTGTATAATCCCAACAAGGATGATAACAATTAAATGATAACAACTAAAAAGAACCATTTAAAAACCACCTCTTAATATGGTATCTCAGAGCAGTCCTTGGGCTATATTGGAGAAGTCCTTCCTTTTATGGAGAACGAGTATTCATATGCTTTCCAGTTTTTGTTTTTGTTTTGTTTGCCTCAGAACCTTTGATCATCTCATGGATACCAGTGAAACCCCAAAGCTGCCAGCAATGGACATTCTTATATTCCCTATGGCTATTCTATGACCTTCTCCAGGCCTTCTTAAAACCACAGAATGGTAGATATGAGTGGGAGCCAAGAGACTGTCTAGTCCAAGCTCATCTTACATATAAAGAAGTAGATGTCCAGAGAGGTAAGGGTCACACAGGAAATTAGGGGCAGAGTCAGTTCTCAAGGTCAAGCCTTCTTAGCTTCCACCCTATCTGTTGCTCTCCCAAGTCACCCTAGTATTGCCATGATTGTGATGATGTCATCATACCATTGACATTGCCACTAATAACATGGCGGTCAACTCAAACCTTCCATGTGTCTTTCTATGGCAGTTTTCAAGGTCACCTGCAATTTGACAGATTTTAACCAATGGAATGCAAATATTCTAATGGAATATTTTAGTGACTGGAATTTGTGATATACAGAAAAACATCACCCAAAGATAGAGAACCAATATCTGAAATGCTTCTTTCAGATGTAATATGTGGTCTCCATACAGGCAAAATTAAGAGGGAGGGAGAAGTTTGATTCTAAGTAGACTTTAAATAACACTCTCAGAGAAAGAAGAAAGTTGAGAGGTGACTTGTGCTTTCTCCTCCCTCAAATTATGTATGTTTACGGGTTGTTGATGCACGGGTGATGGGTGGTGATGGCAGAAATAATCAGACACACACATATCCATACACATCACGCTGAGGTTTACAAGGTGCTTCGTGTTTGTTGTCTCATTTAATGCTCATAACCCAGTGAGGCAGGGGCTCTTATTATTACCTCCATTTTAGAGACAAAGAAGTGGAATATGACGTGCCCAGGGTGACACAGCTAGAGGTATCCATGTCAGGATTAGTCCAATCACTATCTGGGGCTTCATTACCTTCTGCATTTGCTGGACAAATGGCCTCGGCCAGACTACTTGCAGCTGCCACTAAGTTGTCATTTCTGAGAAGGAGTTTGGCTCTCATCTAGTCACATAAAGAGAACTAGCAATCCTTAGGGAGCTAGGTGGCAGAAGCAGATAAACCTAGAGTTGGGAAGACCTGAGTTCAAATTCTGACTCAAATACTTATACGACCCTGGGCAGATCACTTAACCTCTGTCTGCCTTAGTTTGTCCATCTGAAAAAAAAGGATAATAGCCCTACCTTCTAGGGTTGATGTAAGGAGAAAATGAGGTAATGCTGGGAAATATTTTGCAAATCTTAAAGCACTAAAAATATGCTAGCTATTATTTAGGGACTAGTCTAGGCATAAAAAATACCATATAAAGTTGATGAATATAGGAATAGGCATAACTTTTATGCTCATGGTGTCTCCCTCCATTGTAATAGCAGCTCCTTTATAACAAGGACTGCTTTTACTTTTTCTTTGCATCCCAAGAACCTAGCACAATGCCTAGCACCCAGTAGGTATTCAGCAAATTCGTGATTGATGTTGATTAATTGGAAATGGAGCATGAGGAATCTGGAAAAAGTTTTTTAATGGGATTGTTATAACTCAGACTTATATAGCACTTTATGAAACAGCTATCTATAATGCCAAAGATTTTTTTTTTGTCAAAACCACCAGGAGAGAGAGTTAAAGTAATTATCTATTTTATAGGGAAACCAAGATTCTGAGGGGTTGTCACTTGCCCATGGTCATACCATTAATGGTAACCACTAAAACTGATCAGAGCTCAACCTATGGTTTCTTTTCTCATTGACTTTTTCAAACAACAGATGTTAACCAAATATAAGTTTCCAAGGCAATACAGCTGTGGCGGCAAATGGTGAACCAGCCCAGAAGGAAGAAAGAAAAGAATGGCTCTGTTCAATCTGGTGAATGATGGTTTGATGGAAATAAATGGAAGAAAAAGTAACCAACAGGGAATGTACACAGTGGTATTATTATTATTAATATCTGTCACTTTAAGTCTAGCAAATCAACAACAAAAATTAATCAAGCCCTAATTTGTAGCATTTGTCCATTTTCGAGGTGTAAATGATGACACTGAAATTTTAACAAGCGGCTCTTGTGACCCACATGAATTGGCTTTATCACACCCTCAGACAGACACACTCTCTGACTTCCAAAGCCAGAGCTAAGTTTTACATGCTGATAAAGAAAAATGTAACCCACGGCTCAAAACTGCAGCTTTGGGCTGCCGAGAACCGGGTTTGATATTAAAGCTGTTTCCTTAATAACTCCTTCTGCCTTACCTAGACGCGATAAGCCTTGGGCAGCTAATGCTATGCTGAAGGGAAAAGACAGAATGCTGTGAAAGCTGGAATACAGCCTGGATGGGAAGATGCAGACACGCTGTGCACTCTGGAGGAAGCAGGGGCAGAGAAACTCTAGCAGTCTTCCTCACCAAGGCTCTCCCTGGGAACATCAGAATCTGACTCATTTCTAGGTTTCCCTTGAAAGCAACAGGCTAAAAAAGCATGAACACAGAACAGATTTCTATTAAAAATGCATGTAAAGAAAAAGAAGGGACTAGCGCTAAGCGCAGCTCCAAGCACTTAGTAGGAGTTTTACGTTTATTGACTGAGTAGTATTTTAATTTGGTTAGCTGGGGACCGTTTACAATCTGTCTCCCCATGAGGGCTGTTTCTTCCCCAGACCTCTGGGTTTCAACCACATAGCTCTCACACAATTAACTCACACTACCAATAGGCAAAATCCTAGTACATTAAGAACTGCATCTTCACATCCAGTCTGCCTCATGTCTTTCTCCACTCTTGGTCATGCATAGAGCGGTGAAATTGTTAACAGCTTCCAAAACCCCCAATGTGGTTCATGAAGCTTTGTTGTTTGCTTGGTAGATTCTACTTTTGTCTTTGTTCTGCTCATGGCAGATTCATTGGATGGCCTTAACCCAGGTGTACCTTTTTCCTTGTGGGCCTCTTTCCCAGAAGCCCTTGCAACTCGCTTTTTTTTTTAATGGACGTGTGGCCTGGGACTTGTCTTCTATCCTAAGCATTGGGGAAGTTAAGGCCCAAATCCTCTTGGAACTTGCCAGATCCTTTGGCCATGCCTCCTCTTTGCATGTGTCTGCTACATCACTTACATAATAATGTGTTTTAAGAGACAATTCAAATAGATGCTTCTCATCAAAAGTGAGGCTCCTTCTTTGATTTTGAAAAGGCAAATAAGCAAGTATATTTATTTTTCAAGGCTGAAAACCCCAAAGCTCAGGATATCCTGGGGAGTCGCCTTGGAAAAGAATTATTAGCAGAAGTCATCTGTAGCTTTCTTTCCTAAAATTAGAGATCCTAAGGCATTTCCTCAATTTTCAGATTGTGCTCTAATGCAACGTAACTGCTTGCATTTTCAGCTGAAGAAACCAGACACATATGCCAAGGGTTATCTTGTCATTGTCCCCCCCACCCTTTCTCCTTCCTTTCCTTTCCCCACCATATCCAGGTAAATCACGGGAAAAGCACGCAATAGTTTGGATTTTCAGCTTCAACAGCCATGTTGTGGTCACAGACTGCCCCAAATCTGAAATCCACAAAACTTCTAGTCCTTGCCTACTCTCTCCACCCCCTCCCCCATTTCCTTCAGCAATTTAGCACCTCTTTGTAAGTCACACATATAGAAGACCCAGAAAGATTTCTTAACACCCCTTTGGCAAATCACATGGAAAGCTGCTCAGTATTTTCTATTTTCAGTGCCTTGGGCAAGTTATATTCCAAGCAGATAATACCCGTCCCAGAACCAAAGGGCATCATTTAAAAAAAATTTCTCCCCTCAACTACCATCCTTGGAATAGATATACTGCAAAAAGTATAAGAATTCAAGATTATATTTTCATCCAAAAATATAAAGAAATAAATACGAAAAAGAATTGTTTTGTGGTGCCGTGTACACATAACAGTTATGTAGAAATTATTACATAAATTTAAATATGTACGTAATACATACATTTTTCTTGTGGCACAGATGTGTGTGTGTGTGTGTGTGTGTGTGTGTGTGTGTGTGTGTGTGATGGGCCCCTTTAGTAGTCTGGTGAAGCCTATGGACTCTTCCTATAGATAACATTTTAAAATTTATAATGTACAAATAATTACAAAGGAAACCAATTATTTCAAAATACAATTATCAAAATATTTAAAAGCCGAGTTCATGAGTTCCAGGTTAAGAACCTTTGCCTTAGAAGAAAAGAATCACAAAAAAGAAAAGCTAATATACTATCAAGTTATACTTATTTTAAAATTATGTTTCAAATGAGATGTTTAAATTGAAAATGTGTTTTTACAATATGAATTTTTTTTGCAGTTTCATGAGCAATCATTTTTTAAAATTATACTATGTTATGGACATACTTGTTTTATTCCATAAATTAAAAATAAACTAAAAAAATCTTTATCACTAAATTATTATTTTCATCAACCAATGTTGTTTGTAGTCAGTTCAGTACCGCCATATTCTCCACTGAAGTCTTCCTTGGATGCCTCATTAGGGGCTGGAAGGGTTCCTGGGCTTTGAAAGGTTATGCCAGGGAAACAAAAATTCTGACAAGGTCTTACTGGGTGGGAAAGAGTTTGGGTTTGGGCCTGTTTATGGACCAAGAAAAAATGGCAGCCTAGAAGACACTTACCATAGCTGACATAGGGGCTTGCCTTCTCACTTGCAGAAAGTCTTTATGAGATGATCACTATATTTATCAAAGACTTTTCAGATGAAAATGTGAGAAGGGAATGGGCAGACTTTCATGAGGAATTTTCTGCAGCAGAATAATCTTCACGGATGCACAACTGACTGAATGCCTGTGTTTGGTGTCTCCAGTCTGTCTTCTTTTCTCCCAGCCCCCCGTACCCCGCCACATTCAGGCACTATTATTAGTTGCTGCTGCTTTGAGGACACAGCTACTGATACTAATTGGAACCCCAAGTTTTGAGCTTTTGAAATTGATGAGGCTATTCTTTGGTCAATGAAGGGGTGGTAACAGATGTATGATGTTCCTGCTAGCCTTACTCTCCTCACCACAGCACCGCTGGATGCCCTGTGATACAAGGACCTACCTCCTCAAAGCACTCCTAAGCCTGGAAGCTCCCAAAGCTTTCCTTCTTCTCTCTGTTCAAATACCTTTTCTTAAAGGCCCAGAGGTGAGTCTATTTCTTTCAACCAATCCCAATCCTTCTTTTTTTTTTTTTTGGTAGCTCCATTGTTTTAATCCAATGGCTGAAAGTACTTCACTCCTGCCCAGTTGATTAAGAACTTGATGGTACCTAGTTTATACCTTTGATCAGATGATTAATTTTGTAACTTAACCAAAGAGTAATTTGCAGCTGTAAAAGGCTTTAAAGTACCCAATTACTTACAATAATTGGGGTTTAGGGGTGTGACACACCCCCTTATGCCAGCATTCTACCTTCTATCCATGTGCCTTTGTTCACATCACATATGGTATACGCTGTATGTCCTCTAACTTTCTGATACGAGGCAGAATTCCCCTTGACTTCTCCATGTCCTCTCCAAGTCTCCCCCAGCCCCCACCTTGGTTTTCTCTTTGAAGCATATCTAATATTCTTTCTAGGAGTATTTAATTTTCCCTAATGACATGGAAAATTGTGAAGCATTCTTCCAGTCCTCTAGAATAGAGACCAACGTGGAGTTTGTGTTTGAAAAGGAACTCCCTGGGAGGCAGCTAGGTGGCTCAGTGGATAGAGCAATGCATCTGGAGTCAGGAAGACCTGAGTTCAACTCCAGCCTCAGACACTTATTAGCTATGGGATTTCACTTCTCCTCATCTGTAAAATGGGACAATAATAGCACCTACCTCTCAGGTTGTTGAGAGGAACAAAAGAGAGAATACTTGTAAAGCACTTAGCACAATGTTTTCTTTCTCCATATCTTCTTGAAGAAGCCTCATTTTGGCAGCACCCTTTGCTGATCTTGGTAGGCAACAGCTGTGACAAATTATTTACCGCACCTGTCTGCTCAATCCTTAGAGGCTTAGTTAACTTACCTGGGCTTCCGACCTCTTTGGGCAATTAGAAAACACAATTTTTTCGGTCACTTTTAATTGATAGAAATTTCCTACTATTCTCTAACAGAAGGAAGGAAGCAGAGCTCTAAGCAGAGATCCAATGGTCTGACTCAGCCACCTACATTGTTTCTTGTGGTTGATCTCCAGAAGTATCCCAAGACTTCGGATCCCTCTGTCCCTATTGGGGGCATGAGGAAGAGGGTACATTTACTTGGCAAATAGCCAACACAAGACCTGAGTCCGTGAGACATATGGAAGCAAATGGAATCTGATCCAAAAACGGAAGTCTCATTGTCCAATTAAATCTACCCATCTTGCCTTTGGTCTCCAAATGTGTCCATGGACTTCCCTGACCACTCCACTCTCTGACTAAATAAGAACACTCACTAAAGTCTTCTTTATCTCACTAACCCAGAGGTTTTCAACTTTTTTTGTGTCGTAGACCAGGTGAAGCCTGTGGACCCGTTCTGAGAATAATATTTTTAAATGCACAAAATAAAGTACAGAGAAAGGCCAGTGAAAATAAAGATGTAATTTTATTCCCCATTCAGGTTTACAGTCCCTCTGAAATCTCTTCAAGGACCCCAGGTTAAAAATTACACTAAGCAATTCTTTGCTTAGACTGCAAAATTTTGGCAGGTAAAGAACTGGAATGCCCTTGTCTCTCCTGTGCGTGCTGGTACGCCAGAAGTACTGGGGCAAAGAGTGAAACTTGGTCATCAAAACCTTGTATTTTCAGGAACCAAGGATAACTTGTGACGTCACTTTCCTATTTAAGCCAAAAATTAATGACAGAAAATAATATCTTTCTATCCCACCACCGTGGAAATCCAATCTGGCCAAGTCATTGCCATAGAAAAGAAAGACAATGTTGGCTTTCTGAATCTGAGTCTCAACCTTTGCTTGAAGACCTGCAAGAATGAGGCACTCATTACCTCTCAAAGCATCCCTTTTAGGATTTCTCCCCATACTTCCAGTCTGCATCTGCCACTCTGTGACTTCCATTGGCTCATTTTGGTTCTTTCCTCTGGGGCAAAGAGAAGATAGCTATTTCCTCTTCCAAATGGTCGTCTTCCAAATGGTCATCTTTCACTTGCTTGAAGGAAATGACTGTGTTCCTGGAAGTCTTCTCTTTTCCCAGGCTCCACATGCTCAGTTACTTCAGCTGATGATCCTTGGATATAAACTCAAGGTCCTCCCCACCCCTCGTCTCCCTGTCCTGTGTACCCTCCGACTTATCAGCTTTCATTCATAAAAGTGGCCCCTATTCCATAAGTGGTCTGGACAGGGCAAAACTTAGAAAGGCAATGGCCTGACTTTCACTCTACCCTAAAACTTTGGCCATAAATAAAGATGCAAGTTCTCGAGAGTCTAAACCAAAGGCTTTTCATCTGGCACTAGGGAACAGCAGACCTGGCTACCAGTTGAGGAATGTATGGCTGCTAATTTATTTTGACAAGTGTGGGCTTGGTTTCAATTATTTATGATAATGCTTCACAGTATATTTTGTAAAAGTAATGAAGTCTCAGAATGTCGATCTTTGCCCCAGCTTTGAGCTTTTAAAGCTTCTTTGAAAAGAGAAGTGAGAATGCTGTGGGTTTTTTCTTTTAAAAAAAATTATAAAAATGCAGTTGGCTAACAAAGTAAAGAATTAGTGTGGCCCTGCTGCTTTAGGACTACCTCCACTGTCATCCCTTAAAAAGCAGAGATTCACATCTAGAATCATACAATTTTGAGAAAAAGACATATTGTAATATACAGAAAGAGTATTGGCCTGGAGTAAAGACAGCCTCTCCATTAGGCTCTGCCACTTTGGGCAAGTCACTTGACCTCATGTAGACTCAGTTTCCTTCTCTGGAAAATGACAGTTTGGTTTAGACTCTGAATGATATCTAAAGACCTTTCAAACGCTAACATTCTATGATGGTGTAGAATGTTACAATTAGAAGGGACATTGGAAAGTATCTGGGTCAGTCCTTTCCCTATAAGTATTCCTCTCAATTCTCTCATCTCTTCTTCTGAATAGCATACTAATTCCTGGTTAATGGAAGGGAACAAACTCCCTTTGCAAGTCTGTGGATTTCTTTTGTTATATGGTTATAACCAATGCAGGAGAAAAGAAAGAGTTGGCTTCACTCCCTGTGATTACAGCCTAGCACCAGGGACTGAGGAGAGATGTGCTTTCTCCTAGCCCACACAAAGGCTAAAAATGGCCATATCATTCATTCATTCGCTTCACTCATTTATACACATATGTGTTTGTTGAACACAACTCTGAAGACATAGTGATGAATAAGGCAAAGTTCCTGTCCTATAATAAGTAATTTTGTAATCTAGTAAAAAATTTTATACATACTTTAGGATCCCAGTGGGTCAAATATTAACTTAGAAAACCACTTATTAACATCATCAATATTCTATCGTATTTTTATTTGTTTTGTTAAATATTTCCCTATTATATTTTAATCTGGTTTAGGATGAGCTCTGGGCTTTGGGCCACGTGTTTGGCACTTCTGTACTACTAGATAGATTGTAATAAGTTTCATAATTGGGTGTTATGGACTTTAGAAAGGAGCTATGATTTCTGATTGGGGACCTAAGGAGGAGGTGGCTTTTGAAATGTCCCTGGAAGGATGGGGAGGGAGTAGGAGAGAATTCCAGATAGAGGGCATGTTGTAAAGAAGCAGAGGAAGGTGGGAAGGCACAGAAAGGACAGAATGAAGGGGGCAGGGGGAGCTGAGCTATGAGAGCAGGAAGGACTGAAGGACTGAACAACAACCAAACCTAGGCAGTGATTCCCAATCTTTGTGAATAGTCAGACGTCTTTACAACGCAAAAAACAAACATCATCAGCCCCTGTGGGATTCCCGTTGGGCAATGGAGTAGCCACTGACTGAGGAAAAGCGTGCTGAATTTAGTTTATAGCTTGGGAACCTAATCCAGGGATTTCAAACTGAAATAGAACCAAGAGCCATTAAATGATACATAAGAAGCCCTGCAGGTTGCATATTAACTTAATTTTAAAGTGTAATGTTATCTGTATTTTATGGTGTTTTTATTTGTTAAAAATTCCTCAATTATGTTTTAATCTGATTCACAGCACACAGCTCCACGTTTGGCGCTTCTGCTCTAGACTTAAGAGGTATACCCCAAATTAGTCTTTTGGGGATACTTTTTCTAGGATGGGGTTTCCATGAACTTCCTCAGGAGCCAGTCTCAGTGACTGATAACCTTTAAGAAGAAGAGTCACCCAGCCTCCTGTGCAACTGGCTGCTGTAAAAGTTTCATGGATATGAGTTTTAAATGGTTTCTTCAAAACAGAACCGGCAGGTGGTAACTTCCAATTTACCTGCATTCCTTAAAATACTCCTTTTTGCACACCAAAGATAGCTGCTCTAGCTTCTGGAGTGAAAACCATTCTTCTTATGGTCACCCAATAACCACTTTGTTATTCAATTGTTTCAGCTGTATTTGACTATTCATGATGCCATTTGGGGTTTTCTTGGCAAAAATACTGGAATGGTTTGCCATTTCCTTCTCTAGCTTATTTTACAGATAAGGAAACTGAGGCAAAATGGGATTAAGTGATTTGCCCAAGGTTACACAGCTAGTGTCTGAGGTCACATTTGAACTCAGGTCTTCCTTGAATCCAAGCCTGGTGCCCTGTGTGCTATGGCACCACCTAGCTGCCAATAACCACATAGGATCATAGATTTAGACTGAAAGCTCCTCAGAGGTGTTATTGAGTCCAACTCCAACAGATCAGGAAACTGAGGGTGAGAGTTTGTGACTTAGCCACTGTCACACGAACACTAAATATCTGACAAGGAGTTTGAACCAGAGTCTCCATGACTCCTGAGCCAATGCTCCATTCGCTGCATCATGTATTTCACACAACATTGCCCCAACATGATGATTCCATTAAGACCCGTCCAAATCCCACCAGAACATCTCTAGTTTCATCACCTGAGAACAGCCCCACTCCAGCCCTGCTCCAGCATCCGTGAATGTCTTATTCCCCAACCCTCTTGCTTTTTCCTTGGAATTAATGAGATGTCTGCAATGTCACCCCAAGTAAGGTTGTTTTTTGCATAGTAGCAATTAGAGTGGCATGTTTGTTTAAAGGAAAGATGCATGGCAGGTATGTATAAGCTTTAACCTATTGGCCAGTGAAGAATTAGGCACTAAAATGGTGTAAGAAGAGTCTTATTCTCTAACGGATCTGTCTCCAAATGGATGTGGATATTCCCTTTAAGGCTGCTGCTGTTGCTGAGAGCCAGCATTTATATATCATTTTATGGTTTGCAAAGCGCTTTACAGGTTTCCTCATTTGATCTTCACAATAACATTGTGAAGTAGGTGCTATTATTATTCTTACTTTAGAGGTGAGGAAACTGAGGGAGAGAAAGGTTAAGTGACTTGCCCAGGGTCACACAGTTGGTGTGTGAGCTAGGCAGCATTAGCATTCAGGTCTATGAACTGCAACCCATTTGTACCTGCTTCTCTTGTTTTGTAACAGCCATATTTTCCCATGAATTCATCATAGGTTGCTTATCCAATGTGATCAGTGTCTTCCTCAATTCTCCTCTTGACATTTCAAGGATACCAATGCATCACCTGAGAAATGTGTGATCAGAAAAGCAGGTGGGCCAGGCCTGTGGAGATAACAGCTCACATTTTCCACACTTTGGTAGCCATGGGGTATTAAGAAATTTAGAGGAAGCAGCCTAGTGGGTAGGGCAGCCCTGTGGTTTGTGACGCACACCCTTGGAGGGAGCACCCACACTGACAAAATCACACAGCCATCAATGTATCCGTGGTCCCCTCTTTTAGCGTGTTAGGGATGGACCACATTTCCATTGGGCTACTTTCAATCCTCCTCCTCTATATGATCCTTGATTTTTTGGACTTCAATCTTGTATCTTCTCAGGTATCATGTTTCCATATAAAAGAGTATTATCTTTAAGCTTGCCCTTCTATTTGACCTTATAAAATGAATTTTCCCATCCTCCTCCATCCCTTATTTTCATGGTTATCTTATTTGTGCTTTCTCTGGGACTTTTTTGGTTCAACTGTGTTCTCTTTGAATTTGTAAAATGATGGACCCGGACCAGATGACCTCCAATGTTTCTTCCAGGTCTAATAGCCCATGAATTTCTTAAGATGTGGGGACTAGGTTTGTGCATGGCACCCCTATGTGGGGGCAATATGACTGTGCTGTTAAAAGATTGTCTTTTGACTTGTTCCCAATAGAGCTTTTGGTGGCTGTTTTGATCACAGCTCCATGCTGGGCTAATGCTCCCCACTTGACCTTTTATATATGATTGAGAGACAGCACGATATAATGGAGGGTGCTGGACTTGAGGTCTGGAGAACCTGGGTTCAAATCTCATCTAAGACATTTACCAGCTCGGTGACCTCTCACCCTCGGTGGGCTTATTTGTAAAATCAGGGAATCAGACTCAATGGTTTCAAGGTCTTCTCCCATTCCAAGCCTATGGATGAATGGAAAAAAAGCATTTTAAATAGTTAAATATGTACAAAACACTGGGCTAAAGGCTGGGGCGGGGTGCAAATTAAAAAAGATAGTTCCTGAACTCTAGTAACTCATATATTAATGAGGGGAACAACACATGGAAGTAAGTAGTAAGTCAGATGGAAAAGCCCATGATCCTTATGGTGAAGCAAAATGGGTGGTAATGCCTTCTTCCATGTCGTTTCCACTGATGCAATCACTTCAGTTTCTAATGTTGAGCCATTTCTCAGTGCCAAGGACTTGGGAAGCAGGAATTTTGTTTTTTCTAGGTCTTCAGCAGCTATGGCTATAGCCCTGACAGGAGCAGATACCAGGCTGCATTTTCACCACAGCTGCTCCTCAGGATGAGGGCTCTGGGCACTGTGATGGAAGCATGACTACTCCCAAGGTTCTTGGGTTCAAGGATGTGGGTTGTCTCTGCTAGTGTCTGAGGGAAGATAGTGGTCAGGGTGGTGGTGGTGGTTTGACTTGCCTGGCACTCTTTCAGTCAGGTTGGCTTGCCTGTCCTATAAATGGCAGTTGGTTGGCAGCTATGATTCTGTGCTTCCTGGATCTTTTATTGGGGGAAGGCCTTAATTGGTAGCCCAGGGACCATTATTCTACAAGTACATTTTAGGCTGTTTCCTCTAAAATCTATTACCCTATATAAATGTACCTGTACTGATGTAAACTGCCTCTCAAGACTCCTTTCTCTCTCTGTCTCTCTGATTCAATAAAAACACTGATTAAATCCCCTGGGCTCTATTGGCTTACTAAGCTTCCCCCATTTTCCTTACTAATCACACTCTAGCCACATGCTCTGACTCGGACCTTTTGGTTCATCCCATATCTTTCTATTAGAACATAGAATCCCGCCCCCCCCACCCCCCACCCCCGCCCCAGCAGGTGAGTAGTTGAGTACAAATCCAAGTTATCTTTCTTGCCAATGACAAATAAATCACCTAAACAGTAAGATGATAGTGTCAGATGAGAGAATCATGTAAATAGAGGGCTTGGGGAGGGTCGAAGTAAATCCCTCCACTAGAACTGCAACTAGATGGCCCAGTGGATAGAGCAACAGAGGTGGAATCACAAGATTCGAGTTCAAATCCAGCCTCAGGCACTTAGGAACCGTGTGATCTTAAGGAAGACACTTAATATCTATTTCCTCAACTAAAAAATGGGGCTAATAAGAGCCCCTATCTCTCAGGGTTGTGAGGATCCCACGAGATCATGTTTGTAAAGCCCTCAGCACAGGGTCTAGCACAAAGTAGACACGATGTAAGTGCTGACTGCAGTTAACCCCACCATTGACACTCAGTGGCCAGAAGTTCAGAGAAGACTCATTCATCTCACAGCTCAGAGAGGCAGAGATAACGCATGGGGTGGTGAGCAGGGGTGCTGCAAGGTGGGCGGTAGCTAAACAAGCTTTTCTGTGTTTCACTTACGAAAGAATTTACACAGTTTTTCCCAGCAACCCCTTCACCTAAAGCTTCCCAGTTCAAGTTAGGATATCCTGTGGGAACATTCTGACAGATGAAAAATATATGTGAGCATACTCCTTGCTACACACAATAGTTGTGTGTCTAACAAATTAGCTACGAATCAAATTTTAGTTTTAAAAAAGCCCAGATAAACTATCTGTTGCATGTTTGTCCCCTGGCGAGGCCTTTACCCTTGTTAAGCAGTTCTTTCCTCAGCTATGAAATTCAGAATTGGATATTTGATCTCTACTATTGCTTCCAGTTCCAAATATGATAATCCTTTATGGGGGGTGGGGCTGGAGCTGGAAGGGGCCTCATTCTACAGATGAGGAAACTGATGGCTTGCCTGTCTGGTGATTTTTCCACTCTGAGGTTCAACTGCAGGGTGGTCTGTGTGGCCTGTTGCCAATGTGCTGTCTACCATATTTGGAAGGAAGGAGCAGGTGACAGGATGCCCCAACCTGCATTTACAATTCTAACATGGCTTTGCAGAAGGTGAGGAGTCATCTGGAAAATGAAAGTGGGAAAGAACAAAATATAGCTCTCCAATAAAACGTAACTAAGGAAACACCATGGAGGGAACAGAACACTGTATTTGGCTTGTAAGATTCCAGAACTAGGCTGGCAGGCACCTTTGAGGCAGTCTAATCCAACCGGCTCATTTAAAAAATGAAGAAGCTGAGGGCCAACTTACCCGCAGCTGGGTAAGTGTCAGAGGTAGGATATGAGCCCAGATCTTCTTGTCTCCGGAGAAGATGAGTAGGGCTTAACTCCAGGCTTTGCTACTTATCACCTGTGGGATGCTGGATGAAGAAGGTGACGTCTCGGCCCATATTTCCTTATCTGTAAAACCAAAGGGTTGAATTTAAGAACTTTCCTTCTCCAGCAGCAGATGTCTTTTCTCCAGGGCCAGCCACCCTATCCTATCAACCTTGGGGCTTCTGGTTCCCATCAACAGCAGCCAATGCCTCACTTCCTCCATAGTGGGGAGCTGACATAGGAAAGAACTTGGTGGAGTGGGTTTCAGCTGTGAGGCAAGTGGAGTGAGGAAGCGTGCCCACAACAGGTGATCAAAATATTTCTGAGGGTGACAGGCTGGATTGGTGGGTGTCACCCTCAGAACATGAGCTGACAGGCTTTGGTCTAGCACATTTCAAATCGTGCTTGAGAAAAGCATGCTAGGGAATTTGGGGAAAAAGCAATGTAGCTGCAAGAGAAGCCTGGAAAAGTACCTATTAAAAGAAGTGGCAGACACAAGTGTGTGGTGTGGACCAAATCACTACATTTTTAATCTCTGTACTGAAGTATCTGGAACACTATAAATGAGAGTGAAAAGTAAGTTCTGTTGTCATGATAGACAGCTGCAAACAGCCGCCAGTCAACAGCTCATGAGAAGCTTTCGCGTTCCATGGATAAGAAAACAATATTTGGATGTGTCTCCTTGTCCTCAGTCACATGGCCACCACCCGCCCGTCAGCTCGCCGGGACTAAGGCAGAACACTCCTGATTGGTCTCTGTGTCTCTTCTCTCCCCCCTTCAACTCCTCCTCCAACAAATACCAAACTGATATTCCTAAAACACAGATCTGACCGTGTTATTTGCTTACTATCTTTGGAGGCAAATATTATCTCCTCTTTTCGGTTTTTAAAGCCCTTCACAGCCTGGCTCCAACCTACCCTTCCAGATGTGTCATATGGAACTTCCCTTTACATACTGTTTTTCTGTTAAATTGGACTTCCCCATAAATCCCATCGATCTCCCATCTCTTTGCCTTTGCACTGGGTGTGCTCATGCCTGAAATGCCTTCCCTCCTCACCTCCATCTCTTAGATATCCCTGTTTTCCATTAGTGCTCAACTCAAATACCACATGAAGCCTTTCCTCATCCTCTAAGTTATGAGGGCCACTCCCCCAAATTACTTTCAATTTATTTTGTATATACTTATTTTATGTATGTTAATGGGCATGTGTCTCCACTAATAGAATGAGAGCTTTTTGAGGAAAGGGACTGTTTCATTCATTTTATCTGCATACTAAGCACCTAGTACATTGCCTGGTATGTAAGAGTGATTGATGTCCTAAGAATGAGAAATGAGCAAAATGAGTATAAAGGTTATTTGATGGGGTTTCCTAATCACAGAAGACTTACAGAGACAGGAAGGGTTTAGAAGGGATGAGGATGGGGAACTTTTGGGAAGGCACTAACGTCCTTCCAGTGCCTTTATTACCCTATGAACAATGGTCCCTGAGAACTCCAGCAGAAAGAGCCAAGAGGTGGAGAGCCTCAGGAAAGGTTAGTCATATAGACTGGCTCAGAACAGTGGCCTCTGAAGTCCCTTTTCACTGTGAAGTTCCCTGATTTGACCATTAGATGAGGCCCTGGCTGCTTTTCCAGGTCCATTAAGTCTCTCCTCCTCTTTGAGGCCATCTCCAACTACTCCAAGTCTTTGAAAATGGTCCTTTTTCTCTGCTCCTCATGTGATTCAATTTATCAGGTGGTCTTCTGCACCTAATTGTATACTAATTGTATGACGTGTTAGTTCTTCCTTTTTCCCTAGCTCCTTGTATTTCCTATAGATCTTCCAGGTACTTAGAATAAGACATACACATGGGAAGCGTGGAAAGAAGTGCATTGAGGGAAGGAACTGTTTTATGTCAGGGTTTCTATCTCCAGCATCTATTATAGAATACTGCTTAATAAATGCTGAGTTGAATGCTTGACAAAAATAGGGTGGGAAAGGGAAAGAGAGGAGTATCTATTTTATTCAACTTCAAGGGGATCTTCTAATTAAATTAGATAAGAGAAGGGGGCCTATTATGAAATCTCATTGTGACTTGGAGGTGATCTTGGGCTCTCAACAGTTTTGCCAGTTGACCATAAACTCTGAATGGTTCTTCCATGGCAAAGACTATTCAAACAATGTCCTGGTGGCAAAATTTGTCTACTGTCCATGACCCAGACTGGCTAATGACAGAGGGACTCATAATCAATGGGTTGGCCACTAGGTGATGAATTCCTTGGCCCTGGCAACCTAGGGAATTAAGAAAATATGAGTTGGTCCTTGGTTCTGCACCGCTCACTTCTACTCCTATAGTGATGGTGAGAAAGAGGTGGAAAAAGGGGAGATTGTCAGTTGGTTAATAAGCATTGATCAAGTCCCTACTATGTGCTGGGACTACTTGGGTGGAAATGAAAGCATGCCTGCCTTCAAGGAACTCACCTTCTACTGGGAGAAAACAACATGTATACAAATGCTGAGTAATTTGGGTGAGGAGGTGGAGAGAGCACTTATATTTGGGGTGGGCAGGGCGGGGGGAAAGAGGGTGTCAGGGTGTCAGGACTGAGATCCAGAGTGCGAAGGTAAGTCAATGTCTTGGATGTTTTCTGCAACTGACATCAAATAATGGCCCCGTGGGGAATGGTCAAGGACCTAGTATCCCGCCATAACCTTGGTGGGCTCTCAACAAACATCAGCAGGCTGACTACTTGGACGATGTCTTGGAAAAATAAAGCAACCAGCTTCCTGTTTTCAGGGGCAGGCCGGACTGGACCAGTGCAAAGTTGTTTCATGGCCAAATGTATGTGTAAGCTGTGGTTTTCTGCCAACCACTGCATCAGTTTTCAGCTTCCCTAGCTTCCCTGGACCTTATGCTGACGAATGTTCTGACTTGCTCTTTTCTTTCTTTTCTTTTTCACAGGTGGTGCTTCTACCTACATGTGGAGGGCAAACATGGAAGGTAGAAAGGACAAACTCAAATCACCATTACAGTGGATTCTAAGGCCGTGGACCACACTCAAAGCACTATGGCGCCCTAATCCTCCAGGGAGTTCCTCCTTTCTTGGTGCTACCCAAAGCCGGTATCAGGACAGTGGGAATATGAGCACGGTGTTTGTCTCAGTCATTAATTCTCAGAATATACTGCTTGGGCCACCAATCTGAAGGCTGGTCCCCAATAATACAGGCATTTATAACACTTATAGCCTCCATAATAGCATTTCTGTGTGAATCATTTAACTTTTGGTATTTAACACAATCAGATTTTACTTAAGTCCTTTCATGATATGACTCTACTCTCTCTACGTAGACTTCTTTCTCATAATTCCCCTTTCACACACCCTACGTTACAGTAAAACTGCCCTCCTTGCCTCAAATTCAGCCACCAGGAAAAATTAGTCCCCAAAGCTGTTAAAGAGTAATTCACTAAGAGCAGCTAGCAAGAATATTAGAAGTAATGAGCATGGAGATTCTCTGGGCTCTCAAGAACTCACTACCAGAGTCCTAGAGCTGACTTTCCATCTGCCTTGCCCAACAGTCACATCCATGTTGAATTTCCCTTAACAAACGAAACCAGAGGACAAAGACTTAGCTAAGTGGAAGGAGGGCACCAGAGTTCTCCCAAGAGAGGGAAATAAAGATGTGGCAAAGTTGGTTATGCTGTGTAGCCAAAAAATAACAAGAAGTCCCATTGCCTGGGACACTTGGTCATCTTGTCTTTCAGTGGCCATGAGGAGAGTCAACAGAAAACAGGAATTCCTACATCCGTTAGCATTGTGGAGATCAAAAAGGTAGAGGAATTATATGAAGGAAGACATTGAAAAGATTTTCCAAAAAATATATTTCAGTGATTTTAGTGTGAGAAAGGGCACAGGGGAAGATGGCAAAATAAATGTTGGAAAACATGGTTTGGGATCATGAAATGAAGGAAAATGAACGGAGGCTTTTAGGCTATTCAGAAATTTCATGTTGATAGGTCTCATATATGAGCCTGAAATATTAGTGTGTGAAACCTCTATTAGCAAACCACAATGAGTTCCCCATATAAAGTCATGTAATCAATTTAGAGACTTTTCTATTTGTTCTTACTTTCCCCTTCCTGTCCTATCTTTTTGTTTCTCTTCCTTTCCCCTCATCCATGCCTCTCTACCTACCCTACCCCAGGGATTTGTTCATCCTAATATCTTCCCAAAGCACACAGGAAGCACAGACTTATTAAGTAACCTTGGGCAAGCCTCAAATTCCATGAAATAATTCAATTTAAGAAACATTCATTAAATGCCTACTATGTGTCAAGTGGCAGGCTACCTACAGGGGTACAAATGCAAAAACAAAACGGCTTCTGTCCTCAAGGAACTTGCATTGTATTGTACTTATAATTTAAACAGATAAGCACATACAAAACACCAAGTAAAGATAAAATAATTTTTGGTTGGAGGATAGTGGTAGTATCTTTATCACTTTCCTCATAAAGCTACAATGAGGAAAGTGCCTTATGATTGTAAAGTGCTATTTAAATCTGAAATATTACCTTTACTATTTTATTTAAAGGATCCAAGAGGTAAGACAAAAACTGAGGTAGAAATTATCTTTTGAGCTGTTACTGACCTTTATTTGGTTGTATGTTTTTGCTCCTCTCTCTTTTTCACTATGACGTTAGAGAAATAAAAATTTCCCCAAAGAACTGCTTTAACTGCATCTCATAAATTTTGTTAAGTTAGCTCATTATTATAATTTCTTTTAATATAATTGTTTTTCTATGATCTAATATTCTTTTACCCAATCATTATTTAGGATTAAATTATTTTTAATCTCAATTTAAATGAGTCATTTTACCCTTTATATATATATTACCCTTTTTAATATAATTGTATTGTTTAATATTTTGTAAAGATTCTGCTTAATATTTCTCACTTTCTACATTGAGTTCTTCATCTCCTAGCATATGGTCGACTTTTATAAAGGCAGCTATGGTACATTCCTGAGAAATATAGATAGTTCTTAAAATTCCCATTCAGTAATCACCAAACTATCGTATCTAATTTTTCTTGTTTTTGTTGTTCATTCTAGTCAGATTCTTAATTTCTTTCCTGTTTGTTTTAGCTGAATTTTTCTAAATATGGGGCATGTTGCAGCCTTTAGCAATTGCTGACATACTAATTTAGGCTTTCCAGCACTTTAGTTACTTTGTCCTTTAAGTACTTAGATGCTCTGTGTCCCTTGGTGCATACATATTTGATGTCAATATTGTTTCATTGTCTATGCTGTCTTTACGTATAGTATACTTTCCCTGCTTATCTCTCTCAATCCTCTCTATTTTTACTATTGCTATATTTGAGTTCAAGTTTGCTACTCCTGCTCTTGTTTCAGATTCTGCTGATACATAATAACGCTCCATCTCCTCATTTTAAATATACATAGATTTTAATATTTAAAGAACGTTTCCTGCAAAAAAAAAAAAGAAAAGAGAAAGAATATGAAAGACAATAAGGACACTAAGAGTGATTGAAAAGCTAAATAAAAAAATTAAAGATAAGTAGTGGAATAAATTGCCTAGAAAATAAACTGAAGAAACTTGGCCATAGCCATGGCAACTTTGAATAAAAGAATAGAAGAAACAGTGTAGAAATTCATGACATAATAAGATATCAAAGTAAGGTCATAAAAGATGAATTGGAAGAACAGACAACATGTTGTTTCAGTCAAATCTGACTATTTGTGACCCCATTTGGGGTTTTCTTGGCAAAGATACTGGAGTGGTTTGCCATTTCCTTCTCCAGCTCATATTACAGATAAGGAACCCAGGTAAATGGGGTTAAGTGACTTGCCCAGGGACACTTAGCTGGTAAGTGTCTGAGGTCGGATTTGACCTCAGGGAAATGCATTTCCTGATTATGGTACTAGTTTTCTGTGCCATCTAGCTGCCTATATATAAGAGAGCTATTATCAAAAACTAAAATCTTTTTTATTGAGTTTCCCCCACCCTCTGTATGAGCAATGCAATATTCACAATGCCTACAGCAACTATAAGTATGCTGATATGGTTATTAATCACAAAATGTAACAGGCTCTCTACATGGGAAATACAGCTAGAGCATTTATTCAAATACCAGAAAACTGAGTCCCAAAAC
>CM053581.1:564804420-564855657 GCA_028627135.1 Pseudochirops cupreus
GAAGTTGGCACATGTAGTTAAAGTAGTAAACACCCACATTCTCAAGCCTTCAAAACAGGACAGGCTACCTTAGGCAAAGATCCTCCTCTCCTTACTCAGGACAACTGCTCAGCGTCCAGGCAGCCTGCTCCCAGCAGCTCTGCCCCCCCCCCCCACAGTTCCCTTCCCTGGCAGTCCTCAGCAGGAGTCCTTAGCAGAGATTCTAGCAGGCTCAAAGAAAAAGGAGTTTGGGCTGCAACCATAGCCGCTGCTGCTGCTGCTGCTTCTAGTCACCACTGCAGGGATGCTACCTTGGTTCCAGCTTTCTCTTGCTCCATCCCTTCCTGCTACATCAGCAAGTTCAAGGGGCATGGAAGATCTTCAAATCCCAGTATCATTACACCCCCTGAGACTCTTTTATGGTACAAAAGGCAGCTAGGTGGCACAGTGAATAGAATGCTGAGTATGGAGTCAGGAAGATCTGAGTTCAAATCCTGTCTCGGACACTCTGTCTCCCTAAATTTCCTCATCTGTGTAACGGAGAGGAAAAGAGCACCTGCCTAGAAGGGTTGTTGTGATGATCAAATGAGATGATATTTGTAAAGTACTTAACCCAATGCCCCATGACTAGGGGTGTGATAGATTCTTGTCCCATAGTATTTTTTATTGTTATCAGAAGTTTTCCTTTCTTTGGTCACTATACAATTCCTTGTCTCACTCCTATGTGGGGAAAGGGCTTAATTCCTGTCAAGGGGTTGAACACTAAAACTGAATCATTGTTAAGGAGTGTCTATTAGGAGTAACTAGTGAAGGTCCTTGGAGGGAATGTCTGCCCTTTCTAAAGGTAGTTTTAAGTCTTCTTTGACTTGGCACCCACCTCTCTGACCCAGAAGTTTTTGGTGAGGAGGCCTCCACACGACTCAAAGTGGAGGTGGTTAGCAGGATCTCTGCCTGCGATGGATGCTGGGATGATTGGTGAGGGCCTTTGGGGTTTTCCCCTCCCATGCTTTAGTTTCAAGCTTTATTTGACTCAGTAACAGCCATGCCACCTTTCTGACAAAGGAGCCCATAGAGGGGTCAAGATTGCCACAGGGGGTGGAGTCAGGCAAGTCACTTAGCCCAGTGCCAGGCAAAATGCTTCATAAATGCCTGTTGATTAATTTGTTGATTTATGTAACTTCCCTGAGGCTTAGTTTCCCTATCAGTAAAAACAGAGAGTTGAACTAAATGACTTCTTTGGTACCCACTAGTGTGAGAGAGTTGGCAGCGTCCCAAAGAAAAACATTCAAATGGGACAGAGACCAACCGCTTCTTTTCTTACATCGGCCTGGATAAGTGATGGTTCTGGCCCAGCCACCACCTATCACCTTCCAAGTGAAATGGCAAAGTCCAAACTACCCCACCACATTTTGGCTTCCATACTCTAATTAAGTGAGACTATTTCTCAGTTAATCAATCAGAAGACAGACTGGCTATGCAGGAAATCAGAGAGGCTAAGGAGACTTGACCAGTGCCCCAGCAATCATCTATTAATTATCAATCAAATTGTGACAGAAAAGTGACAGAACTCTGGAACTTTGAGTAAGTGTGGAACTCTGCCTGAACACTTTGAGAAGGAACTGACCAAGGGCAAAGGAGAGACCTTGGATTTGGCTTCTGATGGTGCTCCTCCTCGTTTCCTACCACTTTGACTGGAGGAGAATCTTCCAGCTTTAAAAGGTCCAGAGGATGGTAGACTTTCTCTCAGGGTCCTAACCTGTCCCCAGATCAGCTAATGACAGTGTTTGCATTATCAGAAGCCAAGGACAGCCTGGACTCGTAGGCTTTAAAAAGGAACCCAGTGAAAATGGCCAAGGGGGCTTGGACACCTCACAAATAGGAGGAAAGGATATCCAGCTGTCAGGAGCAATCGCCACTTGTGTCCTCTAAGCTGGAGCTCACTTTCCCCTGGACTCTGAATGCACTTGGGGGAGTGTCCAGACATTGGAAGACTTTTTCTGCCCACTGTTTTTACTGTATGTAGCATCTTAAATCCCCCTTTCTAAGAGCTACGTAAATGATTCTCAATCTTAGCAGTGCCTTGCCCATAGTAAGCACTTAACAAATGCTCGTTATCTTTTTGATTTGATAATCTTTGGGGAAAGCAGACCACCAGAAAGGTAGGGGGAATCAAACTAATGACATTAGAGAATGTTAGCCCTGACATCCTGTGACCCTCTGGTGCATAGAACCCTGAAGAGGAGATATAGCCAGCCTAATTCTGGGGATCTGACTCTTTCATGATATTGGGAGCTGGAGTGAGGATATCTCCGAGATTAGATGGGCTACAGATGAAACCTCAATTCCAGGGATCAACCAGGAGTTTCAGTGTGATGTACATCCTTTAGCAAGGGACCAAGAGTGCAAATGACAATGGAAGGGACCAGAGCACAAGCCCAGCATTATGGGAAGCACTCCTAACTCCCTCTCCACCATGAGCCCATGACTCACCTAAGGTAGGTAGGTGGTTACAGAGGCTACATTTCTGTAGCATTTTAAGTTTGTGAAAGCATTCTCCTTCCCAAAATCCTGTTTGGTAGTATAGGTATTATTATTCCCATTTTTATAAATAAGGGAGATGAGGCTCTGATGAGAGAACTCACTCACAATCAAAAGTCCCACAGACAATAAACATCTGAGACCAGATTTTAACCTGGTACTGTACTTTTCCCTTTAGCCCACACTGCCTTTAAAATGCCTTGGCCTCCCAATGAGAAATAATTGTTCTGATCTTGTGCAAACACATTCTAGTATCCACAATCCCATCTGACTGTTGGGTGGTTGTTGGTTTGTTTTTTTTTTCCCACTCCCTCATCACCTCTCCTTCTCAGTGTGATGGGATCTCTCTCACCTTGAGCCCGTTAGCTGTGCAACAAGGGTCCCCTGCACCTCCAGCCAAATAGCACAGCAGCTTTCTGGGAAGGAATGCAAGATTACCTTCATACACACACACACACACACACACACACACACACACACACACACACACACACACACACACCCCAAATTCTCCCTTCTCTTCCCTAGCCTTGTTTTTTAAAATTTAACTTAACAAAAATCTATTTTTTCCCATTTCCCTCACCTTGAAAAAAAGAAAAACTAACCCTCTATTGAAAACATACATAACCAAGCAAAACAAATTCCCACATTGGCTATGACCAAAGAATATGTGTCTCGTTCTGCATGGTGAGTCCATCACTGAGTCAGGAGGCCCCAGCCTTAGCCTTATTTCAAAGAGCAAAAAGGTTGGCAGACATGGTACCTTGACTGATGGCACATTGACACAGTTCTCTCCCACTGTCCCATCTGGAAGATAATTGAGGCTTGTGATATGGGGAATACCTGGCATTCTTCAGCATTGCGGGAACCTCACTCTTTGGTCATGTTTCTGAGGCCACATTTCTTCTTAGGGGGCCCCATAGGCATAGGTTAGTCTCTAATATATCTTCCAGCTCTGAGATTTTGTGATCCTTATAATGCCATAAGCCCCTTTGCCTTTCTCCCTGATATTCCTTCTTTATTTGAAAATTAATAAAGTAAATAGGATATGGTGGAGTGGAAAGAAGACAGGATCTGAAGCCAAAGGACCTTGGATCCCGAGTGTGACCATGGGCAAGTCACTTAACCACTTTGGGCCTTGGTCTTCTTATCTATGAAATGAGAGTACTGGTTTGTCTGGATGGGTCCCTTCCATTCCTGAATCTATGATCCATTCTGTGAGCACTTAGAGTATGCTTATAGGGAGGAAAATATACTCATTGATTGAACAATTTTTTAAAAGGCAATTTGCCTATCTCCTAATAGAGGTGATATACTCATGGTACAGAATGAAAATTTTTTCTGTTTTGGTCATGGCCAATGAGGGTATTTATTTTCCTTGACTAAGCATTTTTGTAACAAGGGCTCAATTTTTGTTTCTCTTTCACTGGGGGCAGGGAGTTGGGAGAGAGAAAAAATAGACTTTTGTTAATGTGAGAAACAATAAGTTAAAAATAAAAAGAATCTCTGGGGTATAGACTGAGTGCTTTGGGCCTCCAGATTGGAGACACAAAGATGAATGTCAGGCAAAGAAAACAACAATGACCCACTGCCATCTTGGGATGAATTAAGAAAGGCATGGCTTCTAGGAATTGGGAGGTGACAGTCCTGATGTCATCTGCTTTGGTCAGGCCTCACTGGGCCTTGGACCAGTGCTTGAGATGCTAGCCCTGTAGATACTTAGACTCACACCGAAGTAGCGTGAAGCATGGGAAAAGACTGCGGTGGTTCTTCAGAATAGCAAGCACCTTTCTCAAGCAATAAGCACAAAGCTCTCGACATTTGGTAACTTTCTGAACGAGCCAATAAGATCACCAGCATCAGAACTTCCCCCCTACACTGGTTGTTACAGGTCTAGCCTTTTTCTGGGTAGGAAGTTAACCAAAAACAATGCAGGTACAATTACACCATAAACAAGACTTCCCATATAGGTTGCCCACTTACATGTATCTTTGCTTCCCTGCTTGTTTCAGCTGGGGAGGCCAGAAGCCATTGGCAGTTTCTGACCAGTTGAAGTGACTCCTGGGGAGTCATGCCACCCACCCATGTACTCTTGAGCTTCAGAGCATATAGTTTGTAGGGTTGTTCCAGTTTTCATCTTTGCAAACCCCATACCACTTACACCATCCTGGATGAGCCTTCATAAAATGTATAATACATCCTATTACCCTCTTGTTCAAAATCTTCAGTGGCTTCCCACTGCCAGAATGGTGAAATCATGGAACCTCAGAGATAGAAGGAACCTCAGAGGCCACATTGTCTAACACATATGTGGATAAGACCATACTCTACAACAAGGCAAAACTCCTGGGTGAGAGAGAACCAGATTAAAATGTCATTGGGAAAAGTTTAATGAAATAAATGAAAATACATTACAACATAGACAATATTAATTTGTGATTTTCTGAAGGGATCCATTTGCTCTACAACATACTTGACAAGTGGCCATTCGGGGAGGGAGCTACTCCCTACAAAGGCAGCCTCTGCTTTTTTCCCTCCATAATCTTTCTAAATAACTGTAGTGATTAGGAAGCTTTTATTTTATTGAGTCAAAATTTCCCTTTCTGAAATCTCTACCCACGGTTTTGTCATCTGGGGTTGAACAGAACAAGACTGTTCCTTCTTCTTTTTTTTTGCTTTTTGGAGGGCAGCTGGGGTTAAGTGACTTGCCCAAGGTCACACTTGGCTTGTTCTTGTGTTAAAGGTCTGGATTTGAACTCAGGTCCTCCTGACTCCAGGGCTGGCGCTCTATTCACTGTGCCACCTAGCCGCCCCTGTTTCCTCTTCTGGTAGCAACCCTGGGTAGCATTCCTCCCTTGGGTCTTCTCTCTGGGCTAACCATCCCCATGACTTCAACTGATCCGTAGATGGCCTGATCTCAGGGTCCTTCATCATTCTTCTTGTCCTCCTCTAGACACTTTCTAGCTCATTCATATTCTTTCTAAATCAACCAACCAATCAATCAAACATTTATTAAGAAACTTACCACGTGCCTGGCACTGTGCTGAGTGCTGAATGGCGGCACCAAGAACTGAACACAATTCTCTAGATGTTGGCTGATCAAGACGGAGTGCACTGAAGCTCAGAGAGATTATGAGACTTAACCAGGTTCACACACAGCTGAGTGTCTGAGGCAAGATTTGAACTTATATCTTCCTGAATCTATAAAACTAGCACTCACTCTACTATTCCAGCTAAGCTGTCTAATCTTTACTGATGGACCCAATACATACCGGATGGCAACAGCCTCGGTATTTAAGACACCCAGAGCATAAGAGCTAGTCAGTTTGTCCAAGAATCAGCTCACAACTGGAGATAATTCTCAATTGTCAGTATTCCTTCAGTTTAGAGACTCTTCACAGTGTGAGTTTTAATGCCCTCCTGCATCCCCCTCCCTCTGATTTCAGAGCCAGTTTGGATCAGGCAGCGATCATCTGTTGTTAAACTGCAGAGACCCTCCGCTTAGGGCCCTGAGCCTGCGAGCAGTCAGAGCTGCAGCCTGCCTTGGCACCTCATCTCTGACACAGCCACCACCTCTGGGCTCTGTCTTATTTTAATCACAGAGTGCCAGCCTAGAATTTTTAAACCTAACTCTGAATTTCTTGATTCCTTGGGTTTAAGATAGAAGCTGATCGTGACGATTTTGAAACGGCTGCTTTTTTGGAGTAAGAAAGGAGGAGGGAGGAGAGTGCAATCAGCGGGTTGGCTTGGGCGCCCTGCTGCTTCTCGACCCGGAGCTGAAGGACGAGGAGAGCTCTGCAAACTCAAACGTGGGGCACAGTCTTGCCCTCCGCGCTGTACCTTCACAAACTGCAGGCCACAGTCTGCCAAAGGAGGGAATGACCCGATGCTACGATGGGAAGCACACGGGCTGTGTGAGACTGGCACGGTCTTCAACCACCCAATGAAGGGTTCGGACTAGAAGCCAGTCAACAAACGTTATAAATACTATTTGTCAAGTGCTGTTCTAGGCACCAGCCCCATGCCCTCAAAGAACTCGCCTTCTCACAGGGCCAGCGAGCTAATAGCTATGACTGTACAAACACGCAGAGAGAGACAGACAGACCCACAGAGACAGAGGCAGAGGCAGAGAGAGAGAGACAAAGACAGAGACAGAGACAGAGGCAGAGGCAGAGCTCGGCCATGGATTCAGCCAGTCACGTAATGATACACGGAGGCCTCATTTTCCTTCCCGGTTTTGAGAGTCTGTATACATACAGACGCTGTGGATTTTTTTTGCTGTCATTAGCCCCAGTATCGAAACAAGAGATAACCTTGGCGAGCCAGCTAAAGAATCATATGAATCAGTGAATGTGAACTAGAGAGGTCCTTCCAGGTAATTTAGTCCAAAGAAGCAGGTCCAGAAGTGATTTACCCACGGCCACACACATATAGTCAGGTAGAGATCTAAGGGCTAGATATGGGGTTCGATGTCTTAGGTTCCAGATTCCCCAGTCTCAGGGCTAGGAGGGTCTCAAGGGCTGTTCAGTCCAGAATTTTTCTCTACAACATCCCCCTATAAGTGACCATATAGCTAGCCCCTGAAGATGGCTTGTGAGGGGGAACTCAATGGCTCCTGAGGAAATTTGTTCTGGGTCTAGGTAGCTCTAAATGTTAAGGATGCCCTGTCCCAAAGCAGGTCTGTACCTTCCCGGGGGAACACGGCTGGTCTGTTCAGAGGCAGGCTTTGAATCCAGGTTTTCTTGACTTCCAGCCCCTTCTGCCACATTGTCTTTAAATACATGGTAGTTAATACTAGTTTTAGTTTAATAATACTTTTAATCAATCATAAATTGGTTAAACAATAATTCCGTAGAAATTCAGTAGTAATTGAATTAGTAATAGAATTAGTAAATAAGCTTTAAGGAAAAAGTTGTCGCTAGAAGGGATACAATGCCTCATTAGGTAGTGAGCTATCCTTTTGAAGACATTTTTATGGAGACAACAGAGAGGGGAGGAAAGGGGAAGGGAGAGGAGATGAGGAATAGAGAGACAAAAACATGAGAAGAGAGTAAAAGGAAGACCAGAAGAAACTGCAGACCAGCAGGACAGTTTGGGATGGTACATTTTGGATTTATGATATGCTTAAAAAGAAAAGTATATAATAAAGATTGGTACTTTTATGTACGAACCCATTCTTCTGATCTGCTGGGTCTATGGGAAATGCTCAATTTATTTTGCGTTTATCAAGTTCATAAAAAAAAACAACAGAATTTTTAGAAAGGAAAAAAAATTATTCAGAGACCAGATAACCTCCTGAGCATTCAGGCATGAGAAGGGAGAATAATCTGGATCAACTAGTTAGAACTGGAAGAAGCTTTAGAGATGTTCTAGGTTAGTTCTGTCATTATTTATAGGAGAAACCTACAGCTGGAAAGTGACTTACCTAGGGTCACGCAGCCTCCTCACTTCCAGACCCCACTGCCTTCAACTCCTGCCTTGGGAATTTAAGGCCAAGCCTGAATTTGTTTTCCCAGATTTCCTTTCCACTGAATAAATGAATGAATCTTAGATGTATAAATACCGTTCCAAAAGATTTACATTTTGCTCCTCTTGGCTTTCTGCCAATACAGCTTGGCTGGTGCCCAAAAGGCCCCCAAAGTCCTTTGTCATGGTCAACAATCAGCAAGGTGACCCCTGGGCTCCTTCTCCTTCTCAGACTGTTCCCTCTCTGAAATGTTTTCCTTGCCAAAAATGTCGAGGGTAGAAGACCCAGGAGTGTTTATGTGATTGATACCAACCCTGCCACTCTCTTAGTTAATATGACCATCCTCTCTGCGGTCACTACAGGGAGGCCCTTCCTTTGTTCCGGTGATTTGCAGGCCTAATTGCCAATTTGTTTCTAAAATATAATTGCCAATTTGTATCCAGAGTAAGCAGCCTGAGTGTTTTCTTTGATCCCTGAAGTTACCTTTATTTTTCACTTTGAAAGCCTTGGTAAATCTGCTTATTATCACCTCCTGAGTATTGGCCCATCTCCTGCACAGCCTCCATCGCACATCAGCTAAAAATCCTATTCACACTTTCATATGCCTGCCTTGATTATGGCAATTTTCTATTTCTTTTGCCTCCTTGCCTCTGATTTATTTCAGAACTATTGATATAATCAAAATGTCAAACAACACTGCTACTCACCATCTTCTCCACTGCTCCCCAAAAGAGAGAGAAAATATATACATGTCATTGAGTAGAGAGAAATAAAGAGCCAAAAGGGGACCTTGGGGAACATGGAGGAACTTGGGGTATCGACCAATCAATTGGCAAGCATTCATTAAGCACATCCTTCCCACCAGGCAGGAGAAAGGTGTCGAAGTGAAGAGAGTGACAGAGCCCAGTAGGTTGGTGTCAGAGGAGCTGGGTCCATTTATGGATTCTGCCACTCAAGATGCTTGAGACCTTGGGCACATCACTTAGCATCTCTGGGTCTCAGTCTCCTCATCTGTAAAATAAAGGGTTGGATCAGATAGTCTCATGGTTCTTGCCTGGCTCTGCCTCTTGGAATTTGACTGGAAAGATCGCCAGCACTATCAAACAGAAGGGGCAGATGGGGGCACTGAAAGCCTCCCCTAGGGCTGTGGGAGTCTATGCATTCTTATTTAGGTTTCTAATATTGGAAGGAAAGAGCAGTCCTACCTCCCAAACCCCAAACATTTATTAAAGATCTGGTGGGGAGATATACATACATACATATTGTATATAGACATATAAGCATGTTCTTGTTCTTTTGGTTCAGTCATTTCAGTTGTGTGTGAAATCTCCTGACCCCATTTGGGATTTTCTTAGCAGAGATACTGGAGCGGTTTGCCATTTCCTTCTCCAGCTCATTGTACAGATGAGGAAACTGAGGCAAACATGGTCAAGTGACTTGCCCAGGGTCACACAGCTAGTAAGTATCTGAGGCTGGATTTGAGCTCAGGTCTTCCTGACTCCAGGCCTAGTGCTCTATCCTCTGTGTCACCTAGCTGTTTCTTTTTGTGCATATATGTCTATGTATACATATGTGTGGATTTTCACACATCTGTGAATTTACACAAATGTGAATATATCATAGGACCATTGATGTAGAACTAAAAGGATGTCGGAGCCCATCTAGTCCAATACTTTCATTTTACAGATGAGAAACAGAGATGTAAAGAGATGAGGGAGGTCCCCAAAGTCATACAGGTCAAAAATAGAGGAACCCAAGGTCCTCTGAGGCTGCCCCTTTTCTCTAAGCCTGAGGCCACTTGGGCTAGAACTCCATGTATTTTACATATATTATAAACTTTGGCGGGGGAAGAGGGAGGGAATTTAGTACTAACTGTTCTTATGGTACCAACTTAGTGAATATTCCCATCTAAAAGCTACTTAGATCTGGTTGACATTGATTCTAGATGATCATCCTGGAGAGAAGCCACTGATAGGGGCTCAAGCATTAGTGACTCATCCCTGACTCCCTAGTGGTATCCTCAGAACCCTGAAGGGGAGAGAGACCCTTGGTCTGGTACCTGAGACTCATCTTGCAGAGTGGACATTTCTTTCTGCCTTGATCTCCTTGATGTATACATCGAGCAGTAGAACTCCCGGATCAAAGAATATGGACTTTCTTGTCACTTCTTGCTTTCTAGAATGGTGGGGACAATTCACATGGGATTGAACACTAGATTTGGAGTCAGCAAAATGTAGGTCCAAATCCCAGATCAGACATTTGCTAGCTCTGTGGTCTTGCCCTTGGTCTGGTTACCTCACAGGAGAAATGGAGATAATAAGGGCATCCAACTGACAGAGTTCTTATTAGGATTAAATGAGATAACCTATGTAAAGAGCTTTGAACACATTGGAATGTTCCATAAATGTTAGCTGTTGTTTTGGAGTTTTCTTGAAGGCCATTGTTGCATAGAGTCTATCACAGTCTGTTTAACCTGGCCAATATAGCAAGCAAACTAATCTCAAATCCCTCGAAGTTCTAGGGGGATCCCTGGGGAGTTGGGTGTATGTGATTCTTTAATACCACAAAGGAAACTCAGAAATTCTCTCCAACAAATATGTAATGCTTTATCAACCAGGCATTAGAGTTTGACCTTCAAGTCATTTAATCTTTTTACGTCCAGGATGTCTCATTTCTAAGATAAGGATGAGTGGAAGTTGGGTTGGACTGGTTGCCTGGTTAGACTGGATTGATGGTCCCTTCCAGCGTTCAGTCCTAAGATTCTATAATTGTAGATGGGATGCTTCAGAACCCAAAGGCTGAGGCAGGTGAGTACTACTGAGCCTACAGCTGTCAGTCAGCTTGGTTTGGCTGGCTGCCAGGATATGACAGTTTTCAGGATGGGGTTGAAACTAGGAGAAACTGGGTTGGGGTCAAGGGTGTCAACTATTATACACAGCAGTGCAAGCTGCAAAGAAAGGGGGTCACTGTGCTCTAGGAAAACTGAAAGCAACTTCTTCACCCACTAAGGGCCCCAGTCTCAATCCAGTCTATCTCAGTTACAATAAAAGGAAGGCAAGAGAACATTAACTCCCTTAGACCACCAAGCAAACTGCCCGGGCAGACAGGGCTGCAAATAACTCCTCAGACCTGCCGAAGGCGTGAGACGCTGAAGTCGGCTGCTTTCCTGAGATCCAGGGGATGTCTGCTTTGCAGCTATCTCTCTGTCTCTCTCTGTCTCCTTTCTCTTTCTCTTTCTCTCCCTTCCTCCCTCCCTCTTTCCCTCTCTCTCTCTCTTTCTCTGTCTCTGTCTCTCTGTCTCTCTGTCTCTCTCTCTCTCTCTCTCTCTCTGTCTCTCTGTCTCTCTCTCTCTCTCTCTGTCTCTCTACCTCTCTGTCTCTCTCTCTCTCTCCTGTTTTTGTGGCTTAGAAAAGAACAGGAATGGGTGGAGTTTGCAGGACTGGTGGGGGTAATTGCTGTTTTTGTTTCAAAGAACGATCATGAAGAGTTTAGGAACTGCTGGCTTTTTAGGCGAGTTTAATTGTTCCAGTGAATACAGCCCTCTTGGTTCTGATGAGAAGCCCCTCATAGGAAGCTTCAAGAAAGCACCCACCATCTTTCCTCAGCCTGGTGTCTCTGCTGCATTCACAATGCATATAGTATTCAAATCCAAAATTTAAAAAAGACGCAGGATTACTTTTTTATTTTTGTTTTCTTGTCATCTTTTCCTACCTCTTTTTTCTCCCTATCTCCCTTCCTTCCTTCCGTCCTTCCGTCCTTCCTTTCTTCCTTTCTTCCTTTTTTCCTCCCTCCTATTGTCCCTCCCTTCCTTTCTTCCTTTCTTCCTTTTTTCCTCCCTCCTATTGTCCCTCCCTTCCTTCCTTCCTTCCTTTTTTCCTCCCTCCTATTGTCCCTCCCTTCCTTTCTTCCTTGCTTTTTTCCTTCCTCCACTTTCAAATTAATCTTCCTAAAGCTCAAATCTGACCATATCACTCCCCTGTTCAATCACTTCCAGTGGCTCCTTATTACCTCTAGGATCAAATATAAAAACTTCTGTTTGTCTCTTAAAACCCTCCATAATCTGCCCTTTCCCTATTTTCCAGTTTTCTGAGATTTCATTACCATCCATATACTCTTTGCTCCAGTGACCTTGGCTTTCTTGGGGCTCCTAGCACAAGACACCATGTTTCCTGATTCCAGTCATTTTCACTGACTGTTCCCTGTGTCCTAACAAAGCCCTCTTTCTGCTCATCTCTACCTCCTGGTCTCTCTGGCTTCCTTCAAATCTCAGCTGAAGTTCCATCTCCTATAAGAAGATATTCTGACTCCTACTTAATCCTAGTGCTAATGACTCTGGGCAAGTCACTTAACCCTGTTTGCCTCAGTTTCCTCATCTGTACAATGAGCCGGAGAAGGAAATGGCAAACTACTCCAGTATCTTTGCCAAGAAAACCCCAAATGGGGTCATGAAGAGTTGGGCATGACTGAATAACACCAGCAATTGCCCAACCACCAGTTATCAGGCTTTTTAGAAAGCTAAGTGTAAAGAAACAATATTAGTAATTAGTTATCAAGAACGATTAATTAAAATAAAATGTAATTCACTTCAATTCCATTCATTTACTCAGTAATAAGCAAAAATATTGGTCAACCTGTGGAATAGGCAACATGAAGTAGTGGGTACAAAATTAGACTTGGAGTCTTAGTCTTGGGGCATCATAGACCTAGATCTGTGAGGGGCCTTAGAGGTGATCGAATACAGTCCTTTCATTTTACAGCTGAGGGAACTGAGGCAAATAGAAAAAAAAGTGACTTAGAAATTCTTGGGTTCAAATCTTGTCTCAGATGTTAACCAGTTGTGACATATTGGGCAAGTTACTTTATCTCTCTCAGCCTCAGTTTCCTCATCTGTAAAATCAACTAAGCAACAAGCATTTATTAAGCTCTTACATGTGCTGGGTGCAGGGCTAAGAAGAGGATCCACAGAAAAAGCAAAAACATTAACTGTCCTTAGGAGGCTCACATTCTGATGGGGGGGGGCATCACACATAAATTATATAAACTGGATACGTACAGGGTAGATGGAAGGTAATTTCAGAAGGAATAATACTTGTAGTCCCTATGTCTGAAAATCACTGGGAGGATCAAATGATATAATATGAGTAAAGCAATTTTAGATGTTAAAACATAAAAGAAATTTCAAATATTATTTTATTCTTTTTGGAGGGGAGGAAGGCAGGGCAATTGGGGTTAAGTGACTTGCTCAAGGTCACACAGCTAATAAGTGGTAAGTGTCTGAGGCTGGATTTGAACTCAGGTCCTCCTGCCTCCAGGGCTGGTGCTCTATTCACTGTGCAACTTAGCCACCCCATTTTCAAATCTAATCATAGAAGGAAGAGAAAGAAGAAGAAGAGGAGGAAGAGGAAAAAGAAGAGAAAGAAAGAGGAAGAGAAAGATGAGGAGAAGAATATTGAAAGGCAGTATGTTGAAGTGCACAGGGCACTGGCTATAGTGTTAAAAGGACCTGGGTTCAAGTCCTGCCTCTGACACACACTGGTTGTGTCACTTACCTCGTCACTGCTGTAGATAAACTCTCTGACACTCTTAGTTGCAGAACAATTGCTGACCTACTTTGGTGGAGGGAATTTACTCACTGGGCAGTGCCCTTCTACAGATGAAATCAATGATACCAACCCTAACAAAATATTGTTAAAGCCCCTCACTAGGTACTTATGGGTGATATAAAGAATTAAACACAGTGCCTGCCCTCATGGAGCTTCTACTCTAATTGAGGAAATAAGACAACACACAAAATATCTCACATGCAACACACAACAGGGCACACACACATTATATATAATGTATGTACAAAATGAGGTATGGAAATAAAAAGTAGTGGGAAAGAGTGCTTACAAGAAGCACATGCCCCTTGGGTTCCTGGCACTTGACATAAATATGAAATTTCTACAATCTTGAATCACCATACTTTTTTTTGGAATCTACTTTTGGAATTCAGTTTTAGAGTGGAATTCAGGTGCATGTCCTCCATCACCCCTTGAGTTTTGTTATTAATTCTTCATTGAGAAAAACCCTTTTTAAACTTATCTTTAGCCTACTTTTTTTTTTTACCAGAAGTCATGACAAAACAATGAGCAATTCACTCTCTGTAAAGGTCACCTTTGAAATTTCTCATGTAGTGGTTTGTGGTTCCATTATCAGTAAACCCAACCACCTACAGTTTCATATCCTTGTCCTGTTCCAGATGACTTTCTGAGCACCAAAGGGCAAGGTGAACCCTTTTTGAACTCATGCAGAAAGCAAACAGATTTGTAAATTAAATGCTATCAGTGTGCATTGCCAAAGAAGTTCTTGCGTATGGGTTTGGAGTTGAAGGGAGGCTGGGAAATGGTGATTGAGTGGTGGGGTTATGTTGAAGGGGACCTGAGAGAGGGAATGAAGTTGCAAACTAAGATCTTGCACTAGGGAAAATGGTGCAGCTATTGGGTGAGGCCCATGTTTGCTCTTATAAGTTTTCTCCAACTTTGTCCTGGAGTCTTTCATTGAGAATCTAACCCAATCTGGGGTGGGGGGTGGGAAGTGCATAAGCCCTTGTCATGTTCCATTGCATTTATCCCAATGTTTTTATGGAATCATATTGTTAGAGCTGAAAGGTCTCAAGGTCAATTCCCTCATTTGACAGAGGAGGGCCAGGGGCTTCCTCAGAGTCACACTTGTAAGCATCACCGATGGGATTTGATCCCAAGTCTTGCAGACTCCAACTCTAGTCACTGTACCGCGCTGCCTTCCATATCACTATCATCTCAGTTGTGAATCTACTTTCTCTGCCAATATACATAGAGGAAGAGGAAGATCTAATAGGCTGTAAGCTCTTTGGGGACAGAATCTATTTTCATTATTGTCTTTGCATCTGTGGGGCAGAGCACAGGGTCTCACACATGTTTATTAAACGCCCATTGACTTGAAAGAGATTCCATAGCTTCTCATGGAAGCAGGTGTAGATTGTCAGGAAAACTGTTCTCCCGTTGGCTTGATTTACTCCTTTACTATAGGCAAGATACCATCTTATGGACTCTAGTCCCTCTGTTCTTGGACTCACCGGAGCCAGAGACTCACCCAGACACCTTGAGATGTTGCTCTGTGTGGCTCCCAGTAGCTGCCCAGAGTATTTATTCCCCAGTGTAGAACCAGAGAGAGAAAGAGGGAGGGAGACAGACAGGGACGGAAAGAAGGAGGAAGAAGTGATCAGACAAAGGCATCTATGGCAGGAGACCAGGAAAGTCTGCAAGGAGGTCATGGAAAATAGGGAGAAATCCAGCTGCTTGTTGTCTTTCCCCTTGTTTATCCCAGGGCTCAACTCTTAAGCCATCATAACATATGGACAAAAGGGGAATATTCTCTGCCTGGTAAGTTATGGAAAGATGCCTCTAACAGCTTGTAGATGGCCCTGTCTCTTTACTTGAGGGAAAATTAGATGCCTTATGTCTAATCTAAATCCTCTACATTGCAAGGAGTGTTTACTGCTTCTGAAGTTGTCTTCCACCTCTATGAAGAAGAACCAAACAATATCCATCCATATTTAAACATATAAACAACCATTCAGGTAACAATCAACAAGTACGTATTAAATATCTCCTATGTGCCAGCTGCTGTGATTGGCACTGGGGGTGCAAAGACAGAAATGAAACAAGCTCTGCTCTCAATCTGGCTACATTCTTTTGGATGGAGACATAAGTAAGAATACTCAAATGCTCAAATGGATCTGTGTTCTCCCTGATTTTGGAGCTCCCACCAGTGGTGCACAAGTGCAGCCCATTCATGATCATCCATCCTGGATGACTCCCAGAAGTTTGCGACAAAGGTCTCTCACCATGCTGGAGGCCTTCCAGAATTTCTTCCCCCATCACAAGGGTACCAGTGGGGCACTCTGGCCCTCTCTGCATGACCAGCACATCTTTTCTTTCCATAACACATTTCCTTGATGGCATCTTTTGCCCTGTCCTTTTTCAGAGCTCCTGGATGAATATATGCCAGAGCAGAACATGCTTCTACCCACAACGCACCTCTTCACTGTCCACAGTTGAAAATTGTGCTTTTCAATTTCCTCCAAGCAATCCAGCCCTGTCCCCACCCTTTCACTCCAGGCCTATCTGCCCATCTGAACTGTCTGCCCTAGAGAGGAGAAATGGCCCTGACTGGTCTGCTTTCATCTCTCTAGGGAGGAGGAAAGGAATAGCAAAGGTAATGAAGATGCTAAGTTTTTTTCTCAGTGTTTCAGGTTTCTTCTCTGTGAAATGAGGTCAATATTCTTTTCCTTGGGAAAAAAATAGCATTTACATAGTTCCTTAAGATTTAAAAATCACTTTACATGTATTATCCCATTTGAGCCTCATAACAACACTGTGGGGCAGGTGCTAATATTACTCTCATTTTATAGAGGGGAGAATTGAGACTGAGGGGGGTGCTGAGTGAATTGCCCAGGGCCACAAGGCTAAGTGTCTGAAGCTGGACTTGAACTCATTACTTCCTAATTCTAAGACCAACCTTTTGTCCACTGAACCATCCATCTGCCCCTAGCGGCTGTACTGAAGGATGCAGTGTGGGGAAGAATGGCGGATATCTGGCTGTGGACACAGTATCTAGTAAAGAAGGTTTCTGATGGAAGGGAGATGATCTCATCCATAAAGGGAAGGGACCTGACTAGCATAGGACCCTAGATTGAGAGCCAGAAGGGTCCCTAGAAGTCAATCCTCTTCATTTTAGAGATGAGGAAACTGAATTACAGGTCCCCCTTCATCTCTAAAATTCTCTGTGCTATCATCTCCAAAGGCTCTTGGGACAGGAAGGTCCGAATTTTGGATCGGGTGTCCTGTACTTTGAGGTCCTGAAGTGGAGGCTGTAGAATCATGGAGGGGTTTTCTGCTGGTCTCACTAACACCCCAATATCATTAAGCCAGACCTGCAGAGAGCTGCTTCCAAGCTTTGAGGCAGACAATAACACTCCTGTCAGGAGTGTGAATTACACCCCACCCTTACAATTAACCTCAAAGAGGTGCTAACTTCACAGCCAAATAGAGGACCATTTAAATTCAAGCAGTGTCAGAAAACAAGCATTTATTTGGAACCCAAAGAACACTGCATTTCTTACCTCTTATATCCTCTGTCTCTAATTTTCCTAGGACAAAACAGAAGTAGACCCATACAGGAACAGCCTTGCCCTTCCCTCCTCCCAGGGGATCACCTCACCGGCAAGGTAACAACCTTTGCATTGATAATAGTCAGCCTGTATAGAACACGTTACAGTTTACAAAACCCCTTATATACATTCGGTCATCTGATCCTTCCAGGAGATGCTGAGGTGAGGAGTGGTCCCCTCCAAAGCCCTGCAGGGCAATGACAAAAATGCAAAAGGGTGAGAAATGAATAACTGTCATCAACTGCAGCTTTTCCTTGGGAAAGAAATAAGTTTCTACACACCGTTCTCCCCAGACACGCTTCTTTCTGGTCTTCTCTTTCCTTCCTACGTTAACATGGGAGACAGGATTATGGTGGGAGGAGGGCTGGATCTGGGGCCAGAGGGTCAGGAATTGACTCCTGGCTCTGCCAGGATTTCCTATGTGATCTGAGCTGAGTCACTGCCCTTCTCTGACACTCAGTTGTTTTTTTGTAATCTGTAAAATGAGGGAGTTAGACTTGCTGACTTCTAAGGCCATGGCCAGCCTCACATCAGCATCCATTTCTGATCCCAAATGAGCAAGGTGTTCCTCAGGAATGGTTTTACTCTCTCTCCAACTACCAAATTTTCACATCTGAGATGTGAAAAATAACCTCATTTACAAACGACCTCAGAATGGGAAGAGACCTCAGAGACACTCTGCTATACCAGGAGCTCTTAGCCTTTTTTTTTTTTGCTGTTGTTCTTTCTTTCTTTCTTTTTTTTTTTTTTGGTCATGGATCCCTTTGGCAATCTGGTGAAGTCCTATGGACCCCTACCCAGAATCATATTCTAAATGCATAATATGAAATATACAAGATCAAAGGAAACCAATTATACCGAAATTGCATTATCAAGGTGAAAAAAAAAAGAACAAGTTCATGGACCCCAGGCTAAGATGACAAAGTCCAACACACCCACAGCCAGGAGTCACCACTATAAAAATTCCAGACAAGCAATCATCTACCTTAGTTTGAAGACCGTAAGTGAGTTAGAGCCCCCCACCTCTCCTCGCAGCCCCGCTCTTTTGGGCAGTGATCATTGTTAGACTTTCATTTGTGCCTAAATACGGCCATGAAACCTCCATTCTCAAGCATTCTGTTCTGAATTAGTACAGAACCTCCCACAAAGCAGGCTCTTAATAAACGCTTGCTCCCTTTTCCTCTCCCTTCCTTGCAGAAGAAAGTAGAGCAGAGTGAACTCCTGTCAGAGATGCTAACCATCCAAGTGCTGGAGGACAGTGACCATATTCTCCCCAAGCCCTCTTGTTCTAGGTTAAATCCCATTTTCTCTGCTGGTTCTCATCTGAATCGGTCTCCGGTCTTTTCATCATCTTGGTCACCACCCCCTCTGGATGCTCATTTGCTTTTCAATGTTTTTCCCAAAATGAGAAAGTGAACACCCCATTTTAAATGTGGTTTGGTTAGAGGATAGCCCCTGCCCAGGCCTGTTGCCTCCTTAGTCCTGAGCCTCTTGAGGCAGATGAAGACCTGTTAGCTTCTTGGCCAGCCTGTAGTATAACTGGTTCTTACTGGATGTACAGTTCACCACACTCTGGTCCTGGGTATTTTGTGAGCGAATTGTTATTCAACCATCACATGCCTCCATCACTGTTGTAAATGGCTTTCTAATACATTTCACCTTAGGATGTTCAGCCCATCCGTTTTAGCCTGTGGAGATCCTTCTGGATGCTGATGTGTTAGCTATCACTTACAACTGGGTCATCTGCAAATTTTGTGAACCTGCTATCTATGAATTCACTCAAATTATTGACAAAGTTCTCACTAGGATAAGGTAAAGCACAATTCTCGGGGAAACTGTGCTAGAGACCTTCCTTCAAGCTGATGTTAATCCACTAATTACGACTGGGCCAGGAGGAGGTGTCTGCTTATCAGGTATTTGACTTGGGGTCAGAGGATCTCCATCCAAATCTTGACTCTGACACTTACAACCTATATAGCAATGGGCAATGTGTTGTGCCTCAATTTCCCCATCCGGAAGTCATCTAACCTCTATTTTCCTTAATTCACTGGAGAAGGAAATGGCAAACCACTCCAGTATCTTTGCCAAGAAAATACCACGAACAGTATTGGCATGCTATATACAGTCCATGGTGTCACTAAGAATTGGATACAACTGAATGATTGAACAGCAACAACGACAATGAGGGTTCAGGCTAAATGACTTCTAAGGTCCCTTCTTGCTCAAAATCTATGATCCTGTGGTCCTATGCTTTTGTCTAGACCATCTTTTCTTTGCCAAAGTCTTTCATGAAGTCTAACTAGGCAATGTGCTTCATTCCCCTGAGCTCCATGCCTGGTAGCCATGTTAAAAATGAAATTACATTAATCTGGCACAATTTATTCTTGATGAAGTCCTGTGGGTGCTTACCGATTACTGCTTCTTTTCCTAGACCATACAGTTCAGAATTTGACCTGAATTAAAGTCACTGACTTTATCATTTGGCCAGTTCACTCTCTTTCATTTTCAGAAAATTAGGACATTGCTCTTCTCCAGTCCTGTTCTGCCTCTCCTGTTATCAATCAATGCCAGAGTCTGGGTAAAAGCTCATACTACGAGATTGCAATTTTCTGTTATTCCAGTCACATAGCATCACTGGAGGGATATTGATGTTAAAACAGATGGGCTTTTGGGTTAGAGAGCAGTTTGAGATCATTGAAAGCACTATAGAATTACCCAAATGCAATCCCTCCTTTTTTCCTGTTCAATTCTGGACCCAGCCCATCATCTATCATTAACATCTAAGACATACTGATGGACACGCTAACTTAATGAACTTCATGTTCAACCACACATCATAGTTTGGATAACAGGCATTTTTCATTCACTTAGTTTTTTCTCTTTGGATTTTTACATGGATGTGTTTTAGGTGGCATGAATCACCCTGAGGATGCCCAGAGGTAACTAAGTCATTTGGTAGATAGCATTCTGGGTCTGGAATCAGGAAGACTTGAGTGCAAATACTGTATCAGACACTTACTAGCTGGGTGATCCTGGACAAGTCACTTAACCTTTGTTTACCTTTGTAAAATGGGGATAATAATTAACATCTACCAGGAACAGCTAGGTGGCATAATGAATAGAGCACCAGCCCTGTAGTCAGGAGGACCTGAGTTCAAATCCAGCCTCAGACACTTGACACTCTTACTAGCTGTGTGACCTTGGGCAAGTCATTTAACCCCAACTGCCTTTCCTTCCCCTCTCTGAAAAAATTTAGCATCTACCTCCTAGGGCTGTTGTGAGGAGCCAAGGAAATATCTATAAATTTCCTGGCACAGTGATTGTGTACTTCATAAATGCTTGTACTTCTCTTCTACCCCTTCTCCCCACCTGCCATCACCCCCCATCTCACACAGAGTAATTTGGGATTGATGCATTCAGGAGAATATTGCCTACTAATGAGCATTGGTACGATCTCATAGTCTACAGGGAATCTGCCTTTCCTTTGGTGTCTGCACAGGACATCCGTCACAGCAGAAGTCAACATCTTATGTCTCCCTGTTTTATGCTCATTTGATAATCAAAGGAACCCTGAACATAGTGACCCCTGTGATCCCAATTTCCTAGTCAGTTGTGTGACTGAAGTCTGGGTCAGACAGAGAAAAATGATCTATGTAAATCTTCCTGCTCACTTTTTGTATTTAATCTTTGTTTATATGCTTAGAGCATATGCTCAGACCCTCCTTCGAAGGATCTCATAACAATGATACAATCACTTTGTCAGTAGTTGATGCCGTCTTTTTCATCTCCCTTTTTGGTAATAACACCTGTGACTTCTCCCCCAAACTTCTGATAGATTTTTTTAAAATTAAAAATGGACCCTTGATCTTTCTCAGTCTCCTGAATGCCTTGAGATCACCTCCAATCTGCCCTGTATTTATCTTGTATGTACATGGATGTCTCCCTGTCAGACTGTGATCTCCTTAAGGGTGGGGGCTGTTTTGGTTTTTCTTTGTATCCCCAACCACACAAGTGCCTGGCATACAGCAAGTGCTCAATCAATGCTTGTGAGCAATTAGATCCATAGTTGTTTTTTCATTGTGTCCAACTCTTCATGACGCCATTTGGGATTTTCTTGACAAAGATATCGGAGTGGTTGGCCATTTCCTTCTCCAGATTATTTGACAGATGAGGAAACTGAGGCAAACAGGGTGAAGTGACTTGCCCAGGGTCCCACAGCTAATAAGTGCCTGAGGCTGGATTTGAACTGGGGAAGATGAGTCTTCCTGTGCCCAGGGCTGGCGCTCTGTGCACTATGGCGCCCCCTAGTGGCCCTGGTTGGATTAGATGCTTTCCCAATTGTGTTGCTTCCAACACAGGTTTCTTCTGCATGTACTTATGTCCAGCTTCTTAAAGGCATTTCTGTTTCCCCACGACAGGCCAAAGGATTGTATCAACAATGCAGTATTCACAATGTCTACATTAACTATAAGTGTGCTGATATGGTTATTAATCACAAAATGTAACAGGCTCTCTACATGAGAAATATAGCTAGAACATTTATTTAAATACCAGAGAACTGAGTCCCCAAACCAGAAAGTCAAAGCCAACACAGTAGTTATGAAGTTGGCACATGTAGTTAAAGTAGTAAACACCCACATTCTCAAGCCTTCAAAACAGGACAGGCTACCTCAGGCAAAGATCCTCCTCTCCTCACTCACAACAACTGCTCAGTGTCCAGGCACCTCGCTCCCAGCAGCTCTGAGTCCCTCCTGCCCCCGGCAGTTCCTGTCCCTGGCAGTCCTCAGCAGGAGTCCTTAGCAGAGATTCTGGCTGGCTCAAAAAAAAGGAGTTTGCACCACAACTGCAGCCGCTGCCACTGTTGCTGCTTTCAGTCATCGTGGCAGGGATGCTAGCTTGGTTCCGGCGTCCTCTTGCTCCACCCCTTCCTGCTGCATCAGCAAGTTCAAGGCGCATGTAAGATCTTCAAATCCCAGTATCATTCATTACAAGAATGCTACTCCACAGTTATCCACGATGAGAACAAATCACTCCAGGAAAGCTGGGGAATCTGTCCCATTTTTGCCTTTGCCTGTAGCCCTTTCTCCATTTTCACCTGCAACGCTGGACTTTGTGGGTTTTCGCACTGACCAATCTGCAGGACGATTGTCTCCTCTTTTCATTGTTTTCTGAGGAGATGCTGTTTGTTTTCTCCTTGTCTCCTCCTGAATAATGTTTTGCAAGTAAATCTGTAACATAATCCTGTTTTTGGAGGTGGCTAGATGGCTCCATGACACAGCACTGGGCCTGGAGTCAGGACGACCTGATTTCAAATCTAGCCTCACTTACTAGCTGTGTGACTTTGGGCAAGTGCCCTAACCTCTGCTTGCCTAGGAGGCAGCAAGATATCTCAGTGGATAGAGCACTAGGCCTGCAGTCAAGAAGACCTGTCTTCAGATACTTACTAGCGGTGTGACCCTGGGCAAGTCACTTAACCTCTGTTTGCCTCAGTTTCCTCAGCTGTACAGTGAGCTGGAAAAGGAAATGGCAAATCCCTCCAGTATCTTTGCCAAGAAAACCCCAATGGGGTCATAAAGATTTGGACACAACTACCCTGTCTATTTCCAGTAGGCAAAGAAATATAGATATATCTCCATATTTATATAACTACACCTATGCATACACACATATATGTATGTATTGTGTGGTTTGGGGTTTTTTTGCTTTTTTTTTGGAGGGGGAAGGCAAGGCAATTGGGGTTAAGTGACTTGCCCAATGTCACATGGCTAGTAAATGTTAAGTGTCTGAGGCTGGATTTGAACTCAGGTCCTCCTGCCTCCAGGGCCATTGCTCTATTCACCTAGCTGCCCCTGTGTGTTTGTTTGTTTATGTTTTTTTTTTTGACCGAGATAATTGATGGACACTTGGCCTCTTCACTGTAGCAACTGCCTCATATGAGTTACCTTTCTCTGAGCAATGGCGGTAAGCAGAGTTGGTGTGTTTACTGTTACCCATTTCCCATTCAGCTCCCAGTGGAGCTGTTGTAATCTCATCCATTGCCTTCCTTTATTTGCTCCTGTTTCTTTCTTCTGATTAGACACCGATTTTGACTTTACCTCAAACATCATAACTGTATGCAAACAGCTGATTTGGAAATCATTTGTTCACCATCGACCTCTTGCCTCCTGTTTGTTAAGACAGTCTTTCACTCTTTTTGTTGGTTGTTTCTGAGTTCATTTCCCTTTGTGTACCTTCTTGAATAATAAGTAGCCTTTATACACAGCCTATAAGCCTTTGGCCTCTCTCATTTCTTAATTATGAACTTCATATTTTTTGCCATCTTTCCCTGTGGTCTCCTTTGCATTAAAGCTGCCAAGTAGCAAGGTGATTGTTGGTCCAGAAGCTCTCTTCAGGTTCACAGAATTTCTTTACTTCATCTTTTGCAGCAGATGTTGACTTTAATTACTTTTGTTGTGGTTTAGAAAAATGTTTATTGTGATTAAGTGTTAAATGCGATTTCATTCAAGTAAACACACTTATTGAGCACCTCCTGTGTATGAGACCCTATGTCAGGTGCTGCGGAGACAGAGACAAAAATGAAATAATTCCTGCCCTCCAGAAGCTTACATTCTACTGAAAGAGACCATATGTAAACAAAATGTAATTTGGGGAGAAGAGCTGAATGAACTGGGGAATTCAGGAAGGCTTCCCAAAGAAGGTGGCCCCTAAGTTGAGCCTTGAAGGTAGGCAAGGCTTGAGTTGAGGACAGAACATGATCTAGGTAGGGGGGACAACTAGTAGAAACCTACACATACAGGAGAAGGAAGGCCAAGTTCAGGGAAGGATTGGTATTCCATGTTGGCTGAAATAATGAAACTCCAACTTTGTCAACTCTCCTATTGACCTCTTTGAGGAGAACACTTAAGCTGTCTTTCCATTTAAGTGAACTCCGCCAAGTCTTCTCATTCCATTTATTGCAAGAATATCAGTACTGGTGGACTTCAATTCCTTCAGAAATATAGTCACTTTTTGTTCTTCAGGCAAAATTATCATATTAAGACTATTTACAATGTGAAGCCAAGATGGCAAGAGAGAAGCCAAGAAGTCACCTGTGTTTTCCCCAGTTTCCCTCAGAAACAACTTTAAATCAAGTCTTTAAAAAAAATTCTGGGGCAACAGAATCCACAAAAAAAGATGGAGTGAAACAATTTTCTAGCCCAAGATGACTTAGAAGGGCTCCAGGAAAGGTCTGTTTCATTTGGGTAAAGGGGAACACATCTCAGTGCAGACAGTGTCCAGGCAAGCCATTAGGAGGCTCTTAGACACAGCAGAGATCAGCAATCATGGCCCCGAGGTTCTGGCTCAGCAGGCTAGTGGCAAAATAGATCATTATGAGGCCTCTAGCTCTAGTGCGGCAGGCAAACTGCTAGCCCTGTGACCCAAAGCACAGCAGATGCAACTAGGCTGGGCCACTCTACGGGCAAGCCACCATCTCCTGAGGTCCTGGCAGAAAATGCCTGTGATCAGGCCCCTGGTCCCTAGAGCAAGGAGCTTGGGAGAGAGCTCCCTGTACCCCAGGAGCACAGCTCAACTTTAAAAAATGAGCGGAAAACAAACAAACAGAAAGCCCAGACATAGAAAGCTACCATGGTGACAAGGAAAATCAAAACGCAAACTCGGAAGAGGACAATGATGTGAAAGTGTCTACATGAAAAACCTCAGGGGGGATACGACTTGGTCTCAAACCCAAAAAGTCCTTTTGGGAGAGCTTAAAAATGATTTTAAAAATCTAGTAAGAGAGGTAGAAGTTGACTTGGGGAAAATGAGAGTTATGAAAAAAGAGTCAACATTTAAAAAAAAAGGAAGCACAAAAATTGACTGAAGAAAACAATTCCTTAAAGAATAGAATGGACCAAATTGGGGATGGGAAACCATTGAAGAAAACAACTCCTTTAAAAGTAGAATTGACCAAATGGAAAAGGAGATACAAAAGTTAACTGAAGAAAAAATTCCTCAAAAATTAGAATTTGGCAAGTGGAAGCTCATGACTCTATGAGATATCAAGAATCAGTCCCAAAAAATTAAAAATAGAAGAAAACGTAAAATACCTCATTAGAAAAACAACTGACAACTGAAAAATAGATCCAGGAGAGATAATTTAGGAATTATTGGACAATATGAAACCATGGTAAAAAAAAAAAAGGCCTGGACAGCACCTTTCAAGAAATTATCAAGGAAAACTGCCCTGATATCCTAGAACGAGAGGGTAAATAGTCATTGAAAGATTCCACCAATCACCTCCTGAAAGAGATCCCAAAATGAAAACTCCAATGAATATTGTAGCCAAATTTCAGAACTATCCGTCAAGGAGAAAACACTGCAAGCAGCCAAAAACAAACAATCCAAACACCAAAGAGGCACAGTCAGGATTATACAGGGCTTAGATGCTTCCATATTGAAAGGCTGGAGGGTCTGCAGTATGATCTTCCAGAAGGCAAGAGCTTGAGTTACAACCAAGCGTCAACTACCCAGCAAAACTGACTGTAATCTTTCAGTGTAAATGATGGACATTCAATGAAAGAGGGTACTCTTAAACTTCCCTGATGAAAAGACTAGAGCTGAACAGAAAATTCAGTCTTCAAATACAAGACTCAAGTGAAGCATAAATAGAAAAGAAAAAAACCACCCCATAGTGTTTAATAAGGTTAAACTGTTCACATCCCTACATGGAAAAATGATACTTATAACTCTTAAGAGCTGTGTCTCTATTAGGGAAGTTAGAGAGGAGTATACTTAGAGGGTGTGAATATAAGTTGAGTTTGATGCAATGATAAAAAATAATTAAGGGGTAAAAAAAGGATTGTACTGGGAGAAGAGGAAAGGGGGAGGCAGAATGTGGTAAATTATTATCACATGAAGAGGCATGAAATACCTATTACAGTAGAGGGAAAGAAACTTACTCTCATCAGATTTGGCTCAAAGAAGGAACAGCATACACACTCAATTGGGTAGAGAAATCTATCTTACCCTATAGGGAAGTAGGAGGGGAAAGAGAAAAGGGGAAAGAAAAGAGATGGGGGTTGATAAAAAAAAAAGGGCGAACTGAAGGAGGTGGTGGTAAGAAGCAAAATACTGGTAAGGAGGGATAGGGCGAAAAGAGAGAGAAAAATATAAATAGGGGGGAAATAGAATGGAGGGAAATACACAGTTAGTAATCATAACCATGAATGTGAATGGGATGAACTCTCCCATAAAATGGAAACATATAGCAGAGTGCATTAAAAACCAGAATCCTACAATATATTGTTTACAAGGAACACATTTGAAGCAGAGAAATACACACAGAGTAAAGGTAAAAGGCTGGAGCAGAATCTATTGTGCTTCAGCTGAAGCAAAAAAAAGCAGGGATAGCAATCCTGATCTCAGAAAAAGCAAAAGTAAAACTAGATCTAATTAAGAGAGACAAGGAAGGAAACTACATCATGCTTAGAAGTAACATCAATACTAAACATATATGCACCAAGTAGTATAGCATCCAAATTCTTAGAGGAAAAGTTAAGTGAGTTACAGGAAGAAATAGACAGTAAAACTATACTAATGGGGGACTTCAACCTCCCTCTCTCATAACTAGATAAATCTAACCACAAAATACACAAGAAAGAAGTTAATGACATGAATAGAATTTTAGAAAAGTTAGATATGATAGACCTCTGGAGAAAACTGAATGGGGGTAGAAAGGAATATACCTTTTTTTCAGTGGTACATGGCACCCACACAAAAATTGACTATGTATTAAGGCATAAAAATCTCAAATTCAAATATAGAAAGAAATATTAAATATTAAATGTATACTTTTCAGATCCTGATGTAGTGAAAATTTCATGTAATTAAGGGCCATGAAAAGATAGATTAAAAATTCATTGGAAACTAAATATACTCCTAAAGAATGAGTGGGTCAAACAGCAAATCATAGAAACAATCAATAATTTCATCAAAGAGAATGACAATAATGAGACAACAGAACAAAATTTATGGGATGCAGCCAAAGCAATATTTAGGGGAAATGTTATTTCTCTAAATACTTACATGAATAAAACAGAGAAAGAGCAGATCAATGAATTGAGCATAGAAAAAAAAAGCTAGAAAAAGAACAAATTTAAAAGCCCCAAATGAATACCAAATTAGAAATTCTGAAAATCAAAGGAAAGATTAATAAAATTGAAAGTAAGAAAACTATTGAACTAATAAATAAAACTAAGAGCTGTTTTTTAATGAAAAAAATCAATAAAATAAACCTTTGGTTAATTTCATTTAAAAAAAAGAAAGAAAACCAATAACCAGTATCAAAAACTAAAAGGGTGAATTCATCACCAATGAAGAGGAAATTAAAGCAATAAATAACAATTAACAATAATTAGAAGCTATTTTGCCCAACTGCTAATTGCCAATAATCTGACAATCCAAATGAAATGGATATTTACAAAAATATAAATTGACCAGATTAATAGAAGAGGAAATAAAATACTTAACTTCATTATAGAAAAATAAATTGAACAAGCCATCAATGAACTCCTTAAGGAAAAATCTCCAGGGTCAGATGGATTTACAAGAGAATTCTACCAAACATTTAAAGAACAATTAATGGTGGCGGGTAGGTAGTACAGTGAATGGAGTACCAGCCCTGGAGTCAGGAGGACCTGAGTTCCAATCTGGCCTCAGACACTTCACACACTTACTAGTTGTGTGACTTTGGGCAAGTCACTTAACCCCAATTGTCCTCCAAAAAAAAAAAGCAAAAAAAATTAAAGAACAATTAATTCCAATACTATATTGGAATATGCAAAAAAATAGACAAAGAAGGAGTTCTACCAAATTCCTTTTATGACACAAATATGGTGCTGATACCTAAACCAGGAAGAACCAAAACAGAGAAAAGAAAATTGTAGAACAATTTCCCTGATAAATAGTGACGCAAAAATTTTAAATAAAATATTAGCAAAGAGATTACATCAATGTATAACAAGGATAATACACTATGACCAGGGTGTATTTATACCAGGAATGCAGGGCTGATTCAATATTAGGAAAACTATCAGTATAATTGACCACATCAATAACAAAACCAACAGAAATCATATAGTTATCTTGATAGATGAAGAAAAGGCTTTTGACAAAATATAGCACCCATTCCTATTAAAAACAATAGAGAGTATAGGAATAAATAGAGCTTTCCTTAAAATGTATTTATCTAAAACCATTAGCAAGCATTATCTGTAATAAGGATAAGCTAGAACCTTTCCCAGTGAGATCAAGGTGAAACAAGGATGCCCATTATCACCACTATTATTCAATATTGTACTAGAAATGTTAGCTTTAGTAATAAGAGAAGAAAAAGGAATTGAAGGGATTAGAGTTGGCAGTGAGGAAACAAAACTATCACTCTTTACAGATGACATGATGGTATACTTAGAGAATCCTAGAGAATCAACTAAAAAAACTATTCAAAATAATTGACAACTCTAGCAAAGTTGAAGGATAGAATGTAAATCCATATAATCACCAGCATTTCTATATATTACTAACAAAGCACAGCAGCAAGAGATAGAGAAATTCCATTTAAAATAACTATAGACAATTTAAATATTTGGGAGTCTACTGGCCAACACAAACCCAGGAACTATACGAACAAATTACAAAACACTTTTCACAAAATAAAGTCAGATCTAAACAACTGGAAAAATATCAATTGCTCATGGGTAGGCAAAACTAATATAGTAAAAATGACAATCCTTCCCAAATTAATTTACTTGTTAGTGCCATACCAATCAAATTACCAAAAATTTATTTTATAGAGCTAGAAAAAATAATAACAAAATTCATCTGGATGAATAAAATGGCCAAGAATATCAAGGGAATTAATGAAAAAGAATGCAAAGGAAGGTAGCCTAGCTGCACCAGATCTAAAATCATATTATAAAACGGCAATCATCAAAACTATTTGGTACTGGCTAAGAAATAGACTGTTAGATTGGTGAAATAAGTTAAGTACATAAGACACAATAGTAAAAGATTATAGTGATCTACTGTTTGACAAATCCAAAGGCTCCAGCTTCTGGCACAAGAACTCACTATTTGTCAAAAACTCCTGGGAAACCTGGAAGATAGCATGGCAGAAGCTAGGCACAGACTAACATTTCACACCATCTACCAAGATAAGGTGAAAATAGATGTATGATTTATACATAAAGGGTGATACCATAAGCAAATTAGGAGAGCAAGAAATAGTTTACCTGTCAGATCTATGGTGAAGGGAAGAATTTATGACCAAATAAGAGACTAGAGACCATTATGAAATGCAAAGCAGATAATTTTGATTACAATAAATGAAAAAGTTTTGCACAAACAAAACCAATGCAACCAAGATTAGAAGGAAAGCAGAAAGATAGGAAACAATTTTTTTTATAACCAGTGTCTCTGATAAAGGTCTCATTTCTAAAATATGTAGAGAATTGAGTCAAATTTATAAGAATACAAGTCATTCCCCAACTAATAAATGGTCAAAGGATACAAATAGGCAGTTTTCAGATGAAGAAATCCAACATATCTATAGTCATGTGAAAAAATGTTCCAAATCACTATTAATTAGAGAAATGCAAATTAAAACAACTGAGGTACCAACTCACACTTATCAGATTGGCTAATATGACAGAAAAGGAAAATCATAAATGTTGGAGAAGATGTGGGAAAATCAGAACACTCATGCATCGTTGGTAGTTGTGAATTGACATAAGCATTGTGGAGAACAATTTGTAACTATGCCCAAAGGGCAATCAAACTGTGCATATACTTTGATCTAACAATACCACTACTAGGTCTGTATCCCAAAGAAATCATAAGAAAGGGGAAAGGACCTACATATACAAAAATGTTTATAGCAGCTCTTTTTGTGGTGGCAAAGAATTGGAAATTGAAGGGATGCCTATCAACTGAGGAATGGCTGAAAAAGTTGTGGTATATGAATGTAATGGAATACTATTGTGCTATAAGAAATGATGAGCAGGCAGATTACAAGAACTGATACTGAGTGAAGTGAGCAAAATCAGGAGAACATTGTACACAGTAATAGCAACACTGTTCGATGATCAACTATGATTGACTTAGCTCTTCTCAGCAATGCCCTGAACCAAGAACATTCCAAAAGACTCATTCTGGAAAATACTTTCCATATCTAGAGAAAGAATTATGGAGGCTGAATGCAAATTGAAGTATATTATTTTCACTTTTTTGTGGCTTTCCCCCTTTGTTTCTTCTTTCACAACATGACTAATGTGGAAATGTGTTTACATTATTACACATGAATAACTTATATCAAATTGCTTGCCATCTTGGGTAGGGGTGATGGGAGGGAGGGAGAAAAATTTGAAATTCAAAATAAAAAAATGAATGTTGAAAACTATTTTTACACGTAATTGGAAAAAATAAAATACTATTTACAAAAAGAGACACTACTTATAGTTAAATGAATGTCCGCAGACTGTCCAACAAAAGAGTGATTATTAGCACTCTCTTTCCCCTTTCTGTTCCTCCAGTAACATCACAAAGGATCACACTCCATCACTGTATCATGGCTTGTCATGGCCAAAGAATTCATCATCAAGTAATCTTCTTCAATGATCAACTTGCTGACCAATTAAATACTTTGGTTTTTAAAAATAAAACATATCCAAAAGTGAACTTATCACCTTCCTTCCTAAACTTGCTCCTTCTCCCACCCTATTTCTATTTATAGTTCCATCATCTTCGGAAGTTTTAAGTATTTTTTTTACTATACCTCTTCTCATCAATCCAATTATTTGCTAAATCTTGGGAAATCCATCCCCACCATATTTCTTGTATCTGTGTCTTCTTCTCCATTTGTGTTGCCATCATCTCTCTTCAAGTCTTTCCCCATCTCCAAACCATCCTTCATGATGCTATCAAAATGATCTTCCTAATTCAAGTTCTAACCATGCTATTTTCTTGCTCAAAAAATCTTCAGTCATTCTTTACTGTTGGGAGGGCAAAATTCATATTCCCAAACATAGCATCAAGGTCCTTTATAATCTGGCTCCAATCTCTTTTTCCAGAATTTTGTTGCCTTCTTTCCTTTCATACTTTCTTTGCCTTCTCCCAGAAGTGGACGAGTAAGCATTCAATGTTCTTGTCCTGTTTCTTACTGCTTTGGGGCATTAGTGTAAGCTCTGCTTTCCCCTTTGACTTCCTTGGGGCATATACCTAGCAATGGGATCTACCTAGATCAAAGAATTTGGACAATTTGGTCATTTTTCTAAATTGTTTTCCAGAATGTCTAGACTACTTCACAGTTCCAATAACAGTAAATTATTGGTCCTATTTTTCCATAGCCCTTCCAACATTAACTGTTCCTGACTTTCTCCATCATTGCCAATTTGCTCTTGTTTTGGTTTATATTTCTGCAGTCATCAGTGACTCAGGGTAAACTTTTACATGGTTGTTAATAGTTTGCAATTTATTTTAGAAGCATATATTCTAACCAGTTGCTTTGATTTTATTAGTAACTAACAATAACTGTTAATCATTCTTAGAAAAAGATTTAAAGCTTTTTTCTTGACAATGGTGATTGGTGTTTATCATGGCATAGAAATCTGGCACCTGGGTGCACGTCATAGATTACGTTAAGAGGGAGGAACAGAGAGTCAGGCTAACAGAACAAGGAGGGAGGAAGAGTAATTTTGTCAGTGACTTAGTTGATGCAGAGAGGGACTCTGTGAGTCAGAGGGTGAACAATAATATAAGGTGTGATTGTGAGTCAGAATGAGTGGTTTGTGGGTGAATCCAGGTGTGATTCCATGTCAGTTTGTGGGTGCAGATCCCTAGGGTGAACTTTGATTTATGAGAGTGTGGAGAAAGTGGGAATTGGGTCTAGGTAGAGACTGTTACGCTGCCTGGTACTTTCAAGTATGTGAAGTTTGGAATCTTGGTGCCCCCTAGACAACAAAATTACCATCTGTGGTTCAATGAGGAATGAGCCCCAAAATGTGACATATTTGAGTGGCAGAGTTTTGAACCTTTAGTAGCCTTCAGAAAAGAAAGAAAGAGCCTTGGGGTCATGTGGTCTAGAAACTGATTGAAATTAATGGGTCAGTGAGCCTGAAACATATTGTGAACCAGCCAAGAATAAAGCAAAGTCTCAGTCTCTCTCTCTCCCCCCCCATTCTCATTCTCTCTCTCTCTCCCTCTCTCTCTCTCTCTCTCTCTCTCTCTCCCTCTCTCTCCCTCCTTCCTTCTCTCTCCCTCCTTCTGCCCCCCCTCCCCTTTTCCAATCACCCTTAATGGCATATGAGATTATCTCCAAATTTATCCCATCTATATTTTGTTTGTACATAGTTGTTTGCATGTTATCCTCCCACCCCAACTTCAGACTGTGAGCCCCTTGAGAATGGGGGCTTTCCCCTCTTTTTATATCCCTAGTGCTTATCACAGTAGGCCTAGCATATAGTAGTACATAATAAATGAATTGGCTTGACTTCAAGTATTCAAAGCTCTGTCAGGTGGAAGAGGAGAAGAGGAATTAGATTTCTTAATCATGGCTCTAGAAGACAAATGGCCAAGGAGCAAATTTAGATTTTATTCAAGAAAAATTCCAGACAATTAGAGCTCTCCAAACATGGATCCTTCAGAGGAGAGTGGATGTCCCTCACCGGAGGTCTTTTGGTGAAGGACAGATGATGATTTGTAGGGTTTGATGTAGGGGGATTCTTGATCTGATACAGTTAGCTCCATGCCCTCTGGGTTCTTTTCCAACTCAAATTCTGTGCTTTCATTTAGCCCTTAAAGTCCTTCACAAACTGGCTCCAAGCCCAACTTTCTATACTGATTTCACTTTGTTGCACACTGCCCCCCCCCTCCAATATACTATCTAGGCCACTGACGGACTTCCTCTTTCCCTAGCTTGAGATTCCCTTTTCCTCCTCCCTTCATGCCTACAATATTTCCTCCTTCAACTCTTGGTATCCCTTGCTCCTTACAAAGCCCTGTTGGGGAGACACTTTATACAAGAGATCTCTCCTGGTCACCCCATGAGTTAATGTGCTTGTCTCTGAAGTTTTTTGGTATATCCTCTATATGTATTTTGGATCAATTTATCTTTATTTTTCTTCCATAGAGTATAAGCTCCTTAAGGGCAGGGACTCTTTGGCTTTTGCCTTTCTAGCCCCAATAAATTCTTGTTGATTAAATTTGTCTTATTTTTAAAATAAAAAAGTCCCTCAAGTTCCTCATTTCAAGCACTCCAAAGTAAGCCCTACTAAGGCTGCGCTGCTAGTTGCTAAATATAATTCTAACAATGTTCCTTGTTTTCTGTTTCTTCCATGCGTTTCCCCCTACACTGATAAACAAAAACATTTGCTAGTAGAAAGAGAAACAAAAAAGTATCAGACAGGAAATCTTGGAAGATCTTACTTGCTCTGTCTACATATTTATATATAACTATATTTTAAACTCAATCTATACTTTTTACCTACATCTACATCACAGCCATCCATGTTTTTATCTCCTACATAGTAATATTTGGCATATTTTCTCAAACTCTGTAGAGGAAGGGAAGGAAGGAAAGAGGAAAGGGAAGAAGTGAGCTGTTTTCTAGGGAAACAATCAGACATCCTAATTTCTTTAAAAAAGAACCCCAAGCCAACTTATTCAATCTTATTCTTGCTCTATTTCCAGACCGTATGGACCATGCCTTTCATCTTTAGCATGCGTCAACATATATGGAACTATAAAGGTTTTAAAATAGATTTCTTTTTTACACAACAAATTTCTTGTGAGTCTCAGAGGAAACCAACAATGTCTCGGAGGCTTCCATGTTAGAAATTAGAAAAGAAAGTGGTTAGTGTCTTTCAGAAAGAGAGAAACATGATACAGCACCTGATCTTAGCAAGCATGAAAGAAATTATTCTCTTTCACACATATATTTAACAAGATGAAGGTACAGAGAGAGGGGAGATGAGTCTGCAGAAGACACTTTGGCTGGTCTGTGATTCAGCAAAGATTGCTTCTGGCCTATTTCCTTTACATAGAAGATGGATTTTCATTTATTCTAAAGACCTATCTCCTGAGTTGAAGTCCACGTGGCCTGAAGGTGTACAAGAACAGACCTTTCTTTATCTGCCCTTTCCCCTAAGCCTGGCTCTAGATTCTATAATCCTAGGACCCTAGGATGTGTCTTTGGTCTGGGAGAAGTCTTGCTGATATTTCTGTATGTTTAGTTTACATTCAAATAATCTCTCTCTTTTTGTCTCTCCAGAGCTAGGGTTAAGTCTTTTCATGGGTAAAAGTGTAACTAAGGAATATAACTGTGACTTTGGCCCAGGTCACTGAAATGTAGAGGGTGCTGATTGTCCTTCTGCTCTCTTTCTCTGTCTCTCTTCTCCCACTAGAAGCTGTACCCCAGGTAAGTTTGCCCTGTGATCCCAGGCCAAAAAAAATCCAGATTATGTCTTTGCTCTTGCGATTTGATGCTAGAGGTCTAGAAGACTCTTCTGTCTGAATACCAGTAATGTCATTGGTTTAGGGTGTTCCGGATGAGAATCTGCACCTGTTCTGTACTTTATCATCTTCAGGAGTTCCCTGGGCCACTGTGTGTTACAGGCAGGATTTGAACCCAGGTCTTCTTGACTCTGAAGCCAAGCTCCTCAAGGTACAAAGAAATGGCATGACTTGCCCAGTGTCATACAGTGACAGGGCTGGTATTTTTGGATAGCATAGTGAACCAGCAGTAAGGAAGACCTGGTTGCTAATCCTACCACAGATGCTTCCTATCTGTAAGACCCTGGGCAAGTCACTTTATCTCGGGCCCTCAATTTTCTAATCTATAAAATGAAGGGGCTGGACTCAGTCACCTCTGAGGTCCCTTTCAGTTCTGAATCTGTGATGCTGTAGCTCCTATAACACTGGGCATGCTGTGGGTATCCCATTAAATATCTGTTGATTACCTGAAAGACTCATCTCATATCTCTACATCTAGAGAGATGGACGGTCCAGTTAGGATGGTCCTAATATTAACTTAACTGCGATCTTTTTTTATCTAAGTGTTCAGGACAATTAATTTCTCTAGGTTGAAGTCACTGGCATGGCCTCTTAGGTGCTGATGGTGCTAGGAATAGAAAAGGCAGAAGATCTCCTGGGGGTCAAAGCCAGGCCAAAACTATGTCTTCTAGCGACGTGGTTTTTGTTATGCCCAGGTGGAGCTTCTGGATCCAGGGATCATTGGTCTGATTTTGATGCTGGTGAGCCAGTGAGTATTTAAACTGGAAACCTTGACTCAGATGTTATTGTGGGTCTGGAGCACAGTAAGTTTCACACCTAGGGAGCTCTGTGAGGCTGTAGCCCCAGCTTGGTTAGACTGAGTGACTCACACTTGTGAAGATTCATATTTTAACACTTGACAATCAGAGGCAGCATTTAGACATTTAAAGATGAATACTGATGACATGGAAGAGCTTTGCTATTGCTCTGGGCCTGTGGCATACATTAGAATCCTAATTGCACAAGTGTGACTTAATTGCTTCCTATTGCATCTTTGATCATTATTCCAGAAATCTAAAGAGACAACTTTGCTTTTACCAGGCAGACTCACAGAGCCTGACCTGGGGTCGATTCCCTGAAGAGGCAGGCCTGAATTCAGGGGCCTTACTCCCTGAGGCGGGTCTTCCAAAGAGGGGGTGCAACAGACAGAAGGATTCTGACTGGGAAGGCCAGAAAAGGCAGAGAAAGTCACACTAACTCAGGCCAGGCTCAGGAGGATTCGTTAAGGAGAGACATTTTCCTTGATTGTGTGAAAAGTGCTATTTGCATGATGGAGAAGAAAGGGGATTAGGCTTTCTCAGCTCCCTATTTCTCAGCCCCAGAGAAGCCTCAGAATACTTACCTAGGGAGCCTGCAGTATGTATTTAATCAACTTGATGCATGTGTATACATACGTATATATATATATATATATATATATATATATATATATATACGTATATGTATATGTATATTTGTCTGCATGGAATATTGAAAAAGCTTGGACGCATGAGATGGGAGGCAGACTCCCAAGTCTGATACTTACTAGCAATGAGATCCTGGGTGAATCAGGCTCCCAGTTTCCTTATCTGTAAAATGGGAACAGTAATGTTTATACCTTCTGCCTCAGAAATGTTATGAGGACCATATAGAGATGTGGCATGGTATGGGCATCAGACCTCAATGTCTGAAAAGCCTGGGCTCAAGTTTTCCTCTGACATACTTAGCTTTGTGACCCTGGGCAAATCATTTACCCTTGATTCAGATCTGTCCTGGTGATCTTACACAGATTAAATCATAGGTCTGGTAAAAAACAAACCGCAAAAATGCTATCTAAGTATTGACTATTAGAGGCAGCAGAGGACAGTGAATTGAGTGCTTCATTTGAACCATTACGACCTGGAATCAAGTCCCAACCCAGCGACTTAATCTCTGTGTGACTGGGGGAAGGTCACAACCTTCCTCTCTCCATAATGCTAGTGTGTGGCCGCCAATGTACCCTCTTGTTACGTGACTTGTTTACTTCCTTTTCTGACCGTCCATTTGATGATGGTATTAGATACACCCGGAAAAGGGGGTTATTTTCAGAAATAATCACTTGAAAGGATTTTTCTGATATCAGAAAACAAAGTAGAGGACATATTTGTCATCAGGAAAAAATACTGATGCTAATATTTGAGAGAAAAGTACTAGGAAGCCACTTTCTTCTTTACCAACCAAAACCCTCAGTCAAGGAAAAAATACTCAGATGTAGGTAATAAGGAATATGACCTGGTAGCCACTAAGGTTCAGAGCATTTTCCAGTATTACAATAGTCCTCTTCATTGATATCTTGTAAGGAAACTGGACTGAGAAACTTGGATCCTGAGTCAAAAGGCAAAGATGATTGCAAGGGAAAATGATTCCATTTTAAAAAATACAACCAAGTGAGAATGCATGGAGTTGTAGGGGAAAGAATTAGGATTCAGGAAAACTGGGTTCGAGCACCAGCTCAGGCACCAACTAGATGGCCAATCCCTTTCCTCTCTCTGCCCTAGTCTTCTCATCTGAAGTGTGTGTGTGTGTGTGTGTGTGTGTGTGTGTGTGTGTGTGTGTATGTGTGTGTGTGTGGGAAGTGGAGGGCTTTAAGTCCTCTATGAGTCATAAAATATATACATGTTATGAGTCAACACTTGAGGATGCCTTGTAGATGGTTTTTATTTTTTTTCATGATTTGGGATGATAGGTTTTGCATACATTTTTCCTGTTAATTTTTGAATACGTCACACACAAAAATAAGGCTTTGTGTATGTCTCTCCCTCTAGCCTATTCCCTGAATCTGATTTCAAAACCTTGCTCTTCTAAATGAAAAACCATTTTCCTTTTAGCAAGACGGAATCATTCCTAAGCATGATTTGGTCACCATGGCTTTTCAGATTAATCAACAAAGATGAAGACTCCAAGAGTCAGAACGTGAGGCCCATTTTCCTGGGCTGTAGCGTTGCAGGCCTGTTTCCTTCACCTTTGCTCCAATGCTCTTGTTTGGTTTTTCAAAGAAATTTTCTATCCCCATGCAAGGACCTTGGCAGGAGCTGGGTTTGGGTTAGAATCTTGACTTCTACTGGATTCTCAGCATTTAGCACAGTGCCTAGCACTTGGCAAATGTTTAAAAAAATGCTTGTTAACTGAATGATTGGTCTCAGGATTTCTTAGAGTGGTGAAAGAAGTTTCCAAAGAGATTGCTTCCTGCCTTTTCTCTTCACTATTTTTTTGAGATGCAGCTTCTCCTCCTAATAATAATAAAGATCACAACACAATAATAATAGCTAATATTTATATGGGCAGGCAGGCGGTGCAGTGGATAGTATCAGGCCTGGGGCCAGGAAAACTTGAATCAAATGTGGCATCAAACACTTACTAGTTGTGTGACCCTGGGCAAGTCACTTAACCTGTTTGCCTCAGTTTCCTCATCTGTAAAATGAACTGGAGAAGTAAATGGCAAACCACTCCAGTATCTGCACCAAGAAAACCCCAAATGGGGTTATGAAGAACTTGAAGATGACTAAAAAACAAGAACAATATTTATATAGTGCTTAAAAATTTTGCAAAGTACATTCCATCCTTCCTACACTATACTTTTCTATGTCTGAAATATGGCTTGTCTCCCCAGTCTTGCTGATGTAGTAGAGACCCAGAAAATCAAGGGTAGGGTATAAGTCATTATGCGAATGCAGAGAGTTTGGGCAACCCATGCTCCACAGCCCAAGATTTTTTTTGGGGGGGGTGAAGAACTGAGTGAAATTTCAACACCAAGGACATCCCAGCTGTTTTACATGGAAAAGCAAAGGAATCTGGATTTCCATGTACTCAAGACCCAGATGACAAGAAGCATGCTAGGAACATGGAAGTCAAAGTCAGAAAGATGTTGGCTGAAATCACAAATCAGTCACCTACTACTTCAACCCTCTTGAGTCTTAGTTTCTTCATCTATAAAATGAAGAATTCTACTAGATTAGAAGGATTCTACTGTAACTTATAATTCTAAATCTATGTTCAAATGAAAGGGGATAGGAATTGTGATTTCACTAGAACAGGGAACTCCCAGGTGAGGAGATTCCTTCTACCAGTGCCATTTGGTGCCTTCTGGGCAGCTTACAATGTTAGAGAGAGTTGTCTAGAGCACTGAGATGTTAAGTGAGTTACTTAGGGCCATAGAGTGAATGTGGGTCAGGGCCAGGACTTGAATTCAGGTTGCCCTGGCTTCCAGTCCAGTTTTGTATCTACTCCTCCTTGATGCTTCTCTATGACCTTATTATTTTAAAATTAATTTAGTATTTTATTTTTCCCTAATTACCTGTAAAAACAATTTTCAACATTTGTTTTTAAAATTGAATTCCAAATTCTCTCCCTCCCTCCCCACCCTCCTCATTATAATCAATAAGGGTATATATAGGTTTTATACAAATATATGACTATCTGTGTAGTCATGCAAGACATATTTCCCTATTAGTCATGTGGTAAAAGAAAACACAGACCAAAAGAAAAACCCAAATAAAATAAAGAAAGTTTAAAAAAAAAAAAGGATGTATTCACATCCTGAATTCAAACTCCATCAGTTCTTTCTCTGGGGCGGACAGCACCTTTCATGCATCCTAAGTCTTTCAGAGTTGTCTTGGATCATTGTGTTGCTGAGAATAGTTAAGTCATTCACAGTGGCTCATCTTACAATATTGCTGTTACTGTGAATGTTGTAACATTCTCCCAGTTATAATCCTATTTTAGTAAGTCAAATAATAAACAGATATTTTTCAGCACCCACTATGTGAACTGATATCCAATAATAATTAACATGATCAATTTTTTGACAGGAGGAAGAACTGGCTAAACCTAAGAAACTATGCTTATTCAGTATATTGGTACAACAGCACAGAGCACTCGGAAATTTTCTCTCTGTCTCTCTCTCTGTCTCTCTCTGTCTCTGTCTCTCTGTCTCTGTCTCTGTCTTTGTCTCTGTCTCTCTCCCTCTCTTCCCCTCTCCCTTCCTCTCTCCCTCTCTCCACCCTTCCACCCCTTTCAACACAAGATTGGGGATTCTACTGCTTTCTAAAAGCAAAACCATTTGTAGCCTCATGGTAGGTTTAAAAATCTGTCCTGGGCTGATGTCTTGAAAAATGCCCCAACTCTTCAGACCAAAGAAATGTGAGAGAAGCTTGACCCTCTGTGGAAATGAAGGCTAGGGACCCTCAGAGCCATCATCAATAATGCAGGGCCGGTGGAGAGAAGGCATGAGACGTGGGAAATGTGATATCTCAGTTCCAAGACCCAGGTGGACCAACTTGGCAGCCTCGGATAGAAACAGAAGAAGTGTGAGAACTCACTCATCCCTAATAAATGATAGTTTCATAGACTTTGCTGGTTGTGAGAAGCATTCAGCCCTGGCAAGTCTCAGACGACAAAATGTGCATCTTTTCACTTTAGGGGTTTTCGCCAGTTGATTAAATCCAAAAAGAGGGAGCTTGGTGGGGAAGAGGAGCCGGCTCTCACTTCAGGGAATTCAGCTGAGCCCTCCATGATTCAAGTTCATGTCTTAGCTCCTGGTCTCTCCTAGCTAAGAGCTCACATCACAAAGTCACTGTAAAGGAATTGGCACAAGGTGGCAGAATGGATGGTACCCAGTGGGGAAGGGAGGGGATTGAGAACAGTGAGTAGGGAAGGTGTACAGGGAAACAATGAATATGCCATTGTCTCTTCCTCATACCCTGGGGTGGTGTTGGTTTGGGAGGGGTCTTAGAGATCTGGCCAAGTCTGGGATGTCACTATTTGGTCTGCTTAGAAATCATTACATATTCACAGGAAGCAAGAAAAGGAAAGAACTAGGAAAAATACTGGGAAGGGACTAGGAAAATCATAGAAAATTACTCTTTCCCTGCCTCCATTTGCTCTCTGGTCACTTTGAAATGGGACTGATAAATTATTGCCTGGATTGTAAAGATTAACACAGAGATTCACAAAGGTAAATGACGTCTATTTTTTTTTAAACACAAAGACTCTTATAATTCTCTTTCACACACATGATTGCTTTGAGTCAAAAACACTATTACATCTCTTATGTGTATATCACATGAACAGTCCACAGTAGATAAGCTATACATACAGTAAGAGGCAACATGGTATGGTATGACGAAAAGAATGTTGAATGTGGAGTCAGAAGGCCTGGGTTTCATTCCAGGATCTACTATTTATTAACTGTATGGCTTGGGGTGATGACATCACTGGGCCTCAGTAGTCCATCTATAAAATGAGGTTGGATTATCTAAAGTCCCATTTAGCTATAGATCCAAGATTGCTGAATGCCAATGAAAACCCCTTGCAATTTAGTTCCAGGCTATCTTTCTTGGAGGTTGGTGCATTATTGATAAGACAGGGGGTGGTACATCCCCTCTTGTCCCATTCCCCCAATTTCTGTGAATTATTGCATGTTCTCTCATCCTTTCCTGGGCTGCCACTCCTGACAATTCCAAGGAGGCATGGGACTGCGGAGATTCTTCAGGCATGAGGTGCCAGAACTGATGCCTCCAGACCACGGATGTCTCCTTCCTAGAAATCTGGGCTGAAGTATTGGCAGCCTTCCTTTAATTATGGCCATACTTTGGGAGATGCATGATCAAACTAAGAGAGGCCAGACTTAGAGGTACAAGCAGCCCATGAGGTTTAGCCCAGAACTTGGGAGAATGTAGGGAGTGTGACTATATTTCTCTTCTATAAAATGAAGGGGCTGGGCTAAATCAGCTGGAAGGATCTTGTATCTTTTAAAAATTACAACACAAATGCTGAGGTTGATTTGGCGACCCCCTAAATGCAAGAAAGAGGCTTCCTCATAGTATTTTTGCCCACTCTAGATCCTGACTCCATATGCCCCATAACAGACCAGTTTCAACAAACCCTCTCCTTTTCTCCCTCCTGCGACTGAATGCAGATCCTTACCCAATTATTTCATTTGCTCTTCACAATAGTTCTGTGAAATAGACAGGAAGGTTAATGTGTGTGTGTGTGGGGGGGGAGGGTGTATGTGCAGTAGCCAGAGTGGATTGTTGAATTTTTAGTGTAGTCATTTATGCCTCAGAAATCGGCAAACATTACAAATCGGAGGGTGGTTTTGTTGATGGCCTGTACTCAAAAAGGTGAGGGAGAAAAGTGTGTTGTGTGCATAACCTCCCCTCCCCACCAGTGGGGTGTTAAACACCATCACATCGCTGCTTCTTATATGCTCTAGTTCAAAGATGACTGGTCTGAGGACAGTCAAAAGGCTCAGATCACATAGTGAGCAACAGATACCCTCTTTTCTTCTTGTTTTGAGTGAATCTGCTGAATGTTTTAAATCACATTCAAAGGCAGCAGCCTATTCTACCTAGAGTATATATATAGTATATAGTATAGTTTATATATAGCATACGTACTATAGTATATAGTACTATATATATAGTACTACAGTACGTATACTATATATATACTATATATAGTCTATTCTGCCTATAATAATGATCACTTGAATAATATTTGCGTAATATTTATCAGAGAACATCTAGAGCAAATGTTCTAATCTAGGGCTCATGTGGAGTCTAGAGATAGATTTCAGAAGGTCCATGACCTTGGGTGGGAAAAAATTACATCTTTATTTTAACTGACCAAGAATTGAAACGTAGCATTTTCTTCAATTACTTGGGAATGCTATTCTGAGTGTTCAGCTTCATCAGACTGCCAGTGGGGTCTAGGAAACAAAAAAGGTCAGGAATATTTGCTCTAGAGGTTGATACCCAGGATTGTAAAGGGTCTCAAGTTTATGCTGTATGAGAATCATTTGAAGGAACTGGAGGTGTTGAGCCCGGAGAAGACTTGAGTGTCCTCTGCTTTTAGAAACTGAAAGGGCTGACACGAAGAATTAGGTTTATTCTCCTGGAACCTAGTAAACAGAATTGGAAACAACAGGTGGAAGGTATAGAGGAGCAGGCTTTGGTTTAGCTTAAGAAAGAACTTTGTAGCAAGCCTTTTGTGGAATGGCTGGCTTTGCAGGTAATGAGTTCCTCACCACTAGAAGTCTCAAATCAAAAGGTGGTTAACCTAATTTTGGTGGCTCAATTAAATTCATCAGTCATTTATAAAGCACTAACTGTGAGCACAAGACTGTCCGGCACTGGGTTTATTTTTTAAATAATCATCCTTTAAGTAGCTTTCATTCTACTACAGAGTAAAGTGTTTCTTTATTTATGTGCAGGTTAGACTAGACGTCATTGAACGTCCCTTCTGATGCTGGGATTCTAGGATGTGGCAATGATACCATGACCCTACTCATGCAGCTAAGCATGACCTGAAATGGATATAGCCTCTGATCAACTCCTCTGATGCTATATTTTGAATTTTCATATAATTATATTTATATAGTTTGTTGTTGTTGAATTGTTTCAGTCATGGCCAATTCTTCGTGGCACCATTTGGGCAAAGATACCGGAGTGGTTGGCCATTTCCTTCTCCAGCTCATTTTACAGGTGAAGAAACTGAGGAAACAGAGTTAAATGACTTTCACAAGGTCACTCTGCTAGTAAGTGGCTGAGGTCAGATCTAACCTCATTAAGATGGGTTTTCCTGACTCCACATCCAGCACTCTACCTACTGAACCACTACCTGCTGACTTCATAAATAATTTGCACCCTCTTCCTTTTGAAATTACTTTGATTTACTTACTTGAATCATTTGCTTAGATGTTGGGTCCCTCTTACCCCCTTACCCCACCAATATAAAGGAAACACCTTGAGAAGAGATGGTTAGTGTCTTTCTTTGAATCACCAAAACTTAGCACAGAGCTGACTACATAATAAATTTGTTGAGTTGAAGTGAAGTGGATTGAATTGAGATCTAGGGTCTCCCAGGATCAGCTCCAGCTCCGCTGTGTACAGCAATTAATTTTTACATTTCAACCATTGTTGTCATTCGTAGATTATTAAAAATGAGGAGAAAGATGATACTGTTCTTGGGAATCACCTTTCTTTTAGTCAATTATCTTAAGGGTGATGCATTATGGAAGCATCGAAATGAGTGCTTTCAAGCAGTTTCATTGGAAAGTGGCAATTACGAAATCCTTTGATACTATCGATGTTTTTCAGAGAGGAAAGAGTTAGTCAAAGGAAAGAGCTAAAAAGGGGAAAAGGATGGATGCTCACTTTTTTTTCACTGCCTTGCCAATGATTGACTCATTATATCATGACTTCTGGATTAGTTTTTGGCAATATCCTTTAGTTACTGGACCACTAAACTTTATAGGGATGGATGGACCAAAGCAGCCACTGGTGGGCATCTGACTTAAATATCTTGGGTAGAGGTTACTGAACCTGGCTCTAAGGCCAACTAGATCCCAGGAATCAGCAATAAGGAAGTGATAGAGGTATCAAGAGAACCAGCTTACAGAGAGTGCAGCACTTGGCATCTGGAAAACTGGGTTCAAGACCTGTCTCTGACTTACCAGATATATGGCCCTGAACAAGTCACCACCTTTCAATGCCTCAGAAGACCTCTAGGACTTTCTTTTTACTAAGCCATAGACAGAGTGCTGATCTTACTTAGGGTAGTAGGGAGTTTCCATAATTGGAGTTTCCTAACCTGATGAAAGCACAAATCACTTTGAGTATTTGGGTATAGATAGTATGAGAAAAAGTCTTCTTTCCCAACTACCCAGAAGTTTTTAATAGTCCCCATCACTACCAAATGCTGCTTGAATTATTACCTAGCACCTTTTACTTTATCCCTATGAGAATACCAGCCCAAATCCAAACAATTAAAGTCATTGGGGAAGAAAAATTCTAGTTAAAAAAACAAAACAAACAAAAAAAGCCTCAGATGTCAGACAGAACAAATGATCTTTGTGTGATTTCCAAAAATAGTGGCAGGGGCTAGAATTCACACTGCAGGATGGAAGCTTGCACATGGAAGAGAATTTTAATTCCTAATCCTAGAAATAGGCATCTACTTGGATGTTGTTGAATAGGAACCAATGGACCAGGGGTTCTGGAAACTGACCACTAGAGGGCACATTTCAGGACTGGCAAAAAACAAGAACAAACAAACAAAATCCCTGGGAAGATTTGGGAGTTGGGATGCACTGGGTGGAAGAGGTCATCGAGGGCACCTTGCCTCCGCAATGTCATCTCTCCCCAGAACTGCATCAGAGCAGGCTCCGTTTAGAAGAATATCATAGTTTCGTGGAAGTCTTTCAGATCTCTGTAACTCAAAACCCAAGCAGTTTCAACTGGTCTTTCATTGGGCATTTTCTCTGACTGTCCGCCGTGCCTGGAACGATCTCTCTCCTCAGTTCTGACTACTGACCTCCATGGCTTCCTTTAAGACCAACTAAAATCCCACCTTGTACAGGGAAGCCTTCCCTAACCTCTCTTCATTCTAGTGCCGTCCCTCAGTTTGTTATTTCCTATTTGTCCTGTGTGTAGCTTGCTTTGCACATATTCATTGATTTGTATGTTGTCTCCCCCATTAGACTATGCGCTTCTGGAGGGCAAGGGCCGTCTTCTGCAGTTTTTTGTATCCCAAGTGCTTAGCACAGTGCTTGCTACATAGTGAGAGCTTAATAAATGTTTTTTGAATCGAATTGAAGACTTGCATTATGTCCTGTCGTCTATGTGAGAGTCTGCGTTCCAACTCTGTACTGAGCTATGTGTCACACAGCAGCCACTTAGTATTGATTGATCATTGCAAGATTGTTCTTAACTATGTCTGGAAAGTCACCCTGGCATTGGATCCCAGCTAACCATCCCCAAGCCAAGACTTGGCCAAAGAAGGACAGCCCTTCTCTGTTTCAGTGGGCTCCAAAAAATACCAACATTCTGGTTTTCACCAGTGTCCCCACCCCCTTTTCCCTAAGAGAGGACTTAGCTTCAGATCCTACTTCTGATGCTTAACCTTCCTGAGTTTCTTTATCAGTAAAACAAAAGATCAGGACTGTCTCTGAGGTCCCTTCTGGCTTTAACCAATATTATTTCTTTCTTGAAATATGTTATTGCTTGGATGTGGATAGATATAATGTGTCATTCTTTTTGTTTTCAGGAGGGTGCCAAGCAGGACTGTAACCTGCTTGGAGATGTCCACGCTCCTGCTGAAGTTCATCCACTTCCTCGCAGTTATTCCTGGGGCTCTACTGGTACAAAATTCCCACCAAAGGTCCTTCTCTAAACCAATGACAATTCAAGAAACAATCATTAAGTTTCTGTTAAGTGAAAGGCACTGTGCTAAACCTGGGAGATATAAGGATAAAGGAACTAAACAGTCCCTGCCCTCAAGGAGCTTTCATTCTATTATAAACTCAATTAAACTAAACTGAATTTTCCAGCTAAGCAGGCTTACCCAAATCCATGCCTGTGGACAAAAATTCTACTTAATCATTCCATTATACTGTACATATTTTATATGTACATAGACAGATGGATGACAGATGGATGGATAAATGGATGAATAGATGGATAGATAGATGGGTGCATAGATAGATAAATGGTTGAACCAACAGATAGAGGAATAGACAGAACATTTGTTAAATGCTTACTATGTGCTGGGCATTGTACTAAAGTCTGGAATTATCAAAATAAGCAAGCATGCCAATTCCTGCCTTCAGGGAGATTATATTCCCGTAGAAGGAAACAATCACATAAAGAGCTGGAAATGAATGAGTGCAAAGAAAAGGACCAACAGACCCACCCACACATGTCAATTGGTATGAATGAGGAAAAAAATAAGTTCAGAGGATGGTATTAGAAATGGAGTGTCCTGAGATAGTGCTCTGGGCAAAGCAGTCGTTCATCAAGAGGGAGAGCCTCAGGGTGCAGTTGTCTTTATGGCGGAAGATAGTTAAAAGCTTAATAAATGCTTGTTGACTGACTTGCAACAAAGGCAATTGGTTGATCCACAAATGGCCTCCCTAGACCTATTCTCTTCCACTCAACCTAGCTGCCTGCCTGCTCTGTGATAATTATGTCACTGAACCTTTGTAGAGTCTTTTTAATTTGCGTAAAGAATGGTCACATCTCTTCATTATGATCTCATGTCCTCCACTCTCCAAACCATTTTTCTTTCTCTAGCTAGATCTGGGAGTGGCATTCTATCGACTCATGTTTCTCTATTCCAGAAAGTCAGTCTAAGGCTCAGATACCATGAATGAATGGGCCCTGATTTCAAGTCCTTGTTATATCCCTTTGGCCTAGATCATCGTAATAGCCTCCTAACCCATCCAATATAATTAAGTCAGATTGATCTCCCTAATGCATAGGTCTGATTGCTATTCTTTTCCCACAACCATCAAAGATCCTCCCTCCCACCTGCCTTCAAAATAAAATCCAACCATCTTAGCATGGCATTGAAGTCTCCCCATCATCTGTCTCCACTCTATCTTTCTAGCCTTACCTCCCATTAGGTCTTTGTTACACATGTATGTTACAGCCAAACTGAACTGTTTGCTATCCATCAAATACAACTCATGTTTTCCTAACTCCTTGTCTTTTCTTCATCTGGAATGCCCTCTCCTTCCCACTTTTTCCAGCTCACAAAAAGGATGCCCTATCACTGCCTCTATTTTAAGGTTAGGTTCCAATGCTGTTTCTTCCATGAAACTTTCCCTGATCACCTCCAGCTGACATTCATCAATCCTCTCTGACCGTCCATAAGACTGTAATGATCTGTTCCCTGCTATGCTTTGACTTTCTACTTTGTATTAGAGCTGTTTGCTTGTGTCTTCTCTTTCACCAATCTGTAAGCCCCACTTAGGCTCCTGTCACTTTTTTGTTTCTCAATATACATCTAGCACAGTGCTTTACACATCAAAGATATTCAACAAATCTTTAAGAAATACTGGATGTTGTAAAGTTCTTCCTATACTTTGGCTTTTTTTTCTCCTTCATGTATTTGATGGAGTAGTTATAGTTACAGAATAATTTCTTGTGAAAAAGATGTAGGGGATTTAGTAGAGCACAAGCCCAATATGGGTCACATGACACATCAACCAAAAAAAGTTAATATGAAATGAACTAAAAGACAGAATCAGGTGCTCAAAATCAGGTACTGGATTCTGCCCTGGTAAGATCATGTACAATGTATTAAATTCAGTCCTAGGAGTCATGTCTTACTAAAGGCGTGGACAACTTGGAAGCTGAATGCCATGCTTTGTCAGTGACACTGACAACTGACCACTGACCTCAAAGTTGGGAAGACACAGGTTCAAGTCTGGCATCTGATGCACACATAGATGTCCTTAGGCAAGTCACCTAACTTCTCAATGCCCAAGACAACTCTCTAAGACTTTAACTTATTGAGAAGGTACCACCCTGCACTGGCAGTAGGAATTTCCTTCTTCATCAGGGAGTTCCCCATACCAATGAAGCCACACATCTAGTACCTGTCCCAACTCTATTGGCCAATATATTTGGGATATGAGTCATATGGTTCACATGCCTCATTCTGGTTAGTTCTCTTCTTACTTTATGTTTGATTGTAGAGACATATGAAAAATAGAAGCCTTGATGTACCACAAAGATGTGAGTTTGAAGACCAGAGAAGAGCCAGGAGCATTCCTGAGGGCAGTTTCTCAAACCAATGAGGTTTGGGGGTTTGCTGAGGTTTGCTTCTTAGAAGCTATTAGCTTATTTGTTAGCTAATTAGTAAGTTCACTTCCTTGTGTTTAGCCATTTTTTCCCCTTTTTTCTATATTTTATTTTCCCCCTGGTTATATGATAAAATGATTTTTAAACTTTTTAAAAAAAGTTTTGAGTTCCAAATTCTATCCTTCCCTCCCTCTCCCCAAGATGTTAAGCAATCTGATATAGGTTATAAATATGTAACAACGTAAAATATTTTCATATTAGTCATTTTGAATTTTAAAAGAATGAATTGAAGAAGAATTGAATTTTTAAAAAGAATGAATAAAATGAGGAAAATGAAAAATAGCATGTATTAGACAATATCAGTTCTTTCTCTAGAGGCAGATAACATGCTTTATCATTACTCCTTTGGGATTGTCTTGGATCATTGTATTGCTGAGAACAGCTAAGACATTCACAGTTCTTCACTGTACAATATTGCTGTTACTATGTAAACATTCTCCTGGTTCTGCTCACTTCACTCAGCATCAGTTCATGTAAGTCTTTTCAAGTTTTTCTGAAATCATCTTGCTTGTCATTTCTTATAGCATAATAATATTCCATTCCAGTCATATACCACAGCTTGTTCAGTCATTCCCTAACTAATAGGTATAACTTGATTTCCAATTCTTAGCAACCACAAAAGGAGCTGCTATAAATATTTTTCTAAAAAATAGGTCCTTTTCCTTTTTTGATGTCTTTGGGATATAGACTTAGCAGTTCAGCTATCGTTTTTTCAAAAAATATCTTTTATTGGTGGTTTTTGCCTTTGTGTAATATTTGTTTCACATTAAGCCTCCCTTCTCTATCCCCACCACTAAATTGTCACAAAAAAAACCAATGTAGTAAAAGCTACTTTAACAATGACCATGTCTGGCAGTGTGGGACATATTTGATCCCAGCATTCTTCACTTCTCTGATGAGAGGAGCTGAAGGCAGGGCTTGTGAGTTCTTTGCAGTATTCCTCTAAATGTCCTGAGGGAAAGCAGCCATATAGTACAGTGAGATGGGTGGGTTTTTGGCTTCAACTCTCATCTCAGACACTTACTAACCAACAGACCACAGGAGCTCAGTTTCCTAATCTGTAAAACTAGGGCAATAATATCTGTAAACACAGACCTGGCAGTATTAACATGAGGCTCAAATGAGGTGAGGTATGTGAATTACTTAGAAAACTTAAACTATCAGCTTTCTGATCAAAAAAAAAATAAGGCTCTGAATAGCTATTTGAGAAGTCAAGATTAACAGACAAGAGAGTAGCATAGATCTGCTCCCAACATTTCACTCTTTCCATGAACTCTGAGTATACTTGTCTCCGCTTCTCATCCTCACCTTGGGCATTCCCAGGTATTCTATTTTACTGTGTAGGGGCTCTGAAAACGCTGGTTCACACAAATGGTGAAAGACCAGATATGAGTAATGACTCCTATCTTTGCTTCCAAAGTGTTATCACCATGAAGGGGGCACAAGGACCCAGAGGCTACATGGTCTCTGGGACTATATGTACCAGAGGGGCACACAGCTGCTCAGCTTGCTCTAAGTAGTTGCTCAGATGAAGTCTCACTTTTCTACTTTCCACTTTTTCATAAAGATCATGGTCTGATGCTCCCGAACACCCTTCAGTTCTCTCTGTGTATAGTAACTCCATTCTTCACCAGTGATGAGACACTCCACCACAATCCTAATTTTCTTGCCCCATGCATGGACCCACACAACCAATGGCTAATCTTGACCATGGGCATCCAATGCACATCTCAATGCTCTTGAGTAGGACTGGACTCACTTGACAATTGTGAGCCTTTGTGTTTCCTATATGGAGATGTGTTTTCTCTAGCTGAATTCTTAGAAGCTAACAGAGAGCAATACAATATAACAATAATTATAATAAAATGTAATTCCTTTTGAAGTTATGACCTATTTCTTCACCTTTATTAGGAGGCAGTGTGGTATACTAAAAACAGCTCCAGACTTAAGAGTCAGGACACAGGTTTGAATCCTGCCTTTGATACTTACTGGCTGTGTGATCCTGAACAATGTGACAAAACCAAAAGTATCAACAAAAATAAGTCATATTTAAAGAAAAATCTCAGTGAAGTAACCTTTTAATGACTTTCACTGTTTACAACTGTCTAATAAACTTGGACCTTTCTTATTATGCTCCTATAGAGAGACATTTATATACATGTGCTATGCAAGCTGGATGGATATACATGTTCTCCTATTTCCCAAGACATGGGAGACATTGTGCTACAATGGGAAGGCTACTGTATTAGAATCACAAGGTCATAGATTTAAAGAGAGTAGGGCCCTCTGAGGCTGAGGTCTGACCCTCATGAGGAAACGGAGGCCTAGGGAAGTTGTGACTTGCTGAGGATCACACAGAGGCAGGATGTGAACCACGTCCTTATGACTCCAAGGTCAGTGTTCTCTCCCTCTACTATACCAGTTCTGCCATCTATGGCCTATGTGACCTTGGGCAAGTTCCCTTACCTCTCTCACCTCAGTTTCCTCATCTGTAGTAAATTGAGAGGGTTAAACTAGGTCCCTTTCAGCCCTAAACCTATGGCCTTACTTATGATCTTCTGTATATCACACATAATAATAGTAAAAGCTATTACTGATGTAGTGCTTTAAGATTTGCAAAGTTCTTCACAAACATTACCTCATTTTGTCCTCACAACAACCCTAGGAGTTATCATCACCATTGCCACCAGCATCGCCATCGCCATCACCATCACCACCATCACCATCACCATCATCATCATCATCGCCATCATCATCATCATCATCATCACCATCACCATCGCAACCATTACCATCATCACCATTGCCACCAG
>CM053581.1:564862204-564902204 GCA_028627135.1 Pseudochirops cupreus
ATAGCATGTAGGTTGCTTCAGTCTCCATTTAAACTCTGGTCTCTCTAGATCTTTCTCTGAATGTAGACATCTCCTTCCATCCTGAAGCTTGTAGAGTTGTCTTATAGCTGTGCGTTGCTGAGAAGAGTCCAGTTTATCAAAGTTGGTCGTCACACATATGATGTGTCTGTGATTGTGTACACGTTTCTCCTGGTTCTGCTCTTCTCACTTAGCATCAGTTTTCATAAGCATCTCCAGGTAAATATGAAGTCCACCTCATCCCCATTTCTTACAGCACAATAGTATTCCATTATATTCACATACTTATAGTCCCTATTCTTAAGGAGCTCATACTCTAAGTGGGGGAAGTTAGTGAAATTAAGGAAAAAATATGCACACAAGTAGAAAGTAAATGAAAACAACATTAAAAGACCCCCAGGATTCATTGAAATGTCTTCCTTCTCTTGGCAGAGAGGTGGGGGGCTATGGGTATAGGATGTTGCATATGTTACCAGATGTGATCACTAAGTCATTTGGTTTTGTTTACTTTTTTATATGCTATGAGGGAGGATTCATTGTGTGTGTGTGTGTGTGTGTGTGTGTGTGTGTGTGTGTGTGTGTGTGTGTGTGAGAGAGAGAGAGAGAGAGAGAGAGAGAGAGAGAAAGAGAGAGAGAGGGAGAGACAGAGCCAGAGCCAGAAAGACAGAGACAGACAGACAGAGACAGACAGACAGACAGAGAGAGAGAAAAAGAGAGAGAGAGAAAGAAGGAAGATGGGACAATATGTTGGGACCTGACCATGGTACAGACACTAAAGGCATCATCAAAACCTTTAAAAAAAATCCTTCTACAAAAGGGCCCATTTGATTTTTTGTACCTGAGTGGGGAGGGTGGCAGAGAGGTCTCTTTAGAGGCCTTTTCTCTAAACGGTAGCACATGGAGAGCAGCCATTTCCAATCCATCTTCTTTTGCTGGCTGTGGGGCAGGGAGCATGCTTCATTGGCAGAGTTTGGGCCAAAGCAGACCCTGTCCTCCTCATTGATTACCCAGTATTGAATGCCCACTGTGTACCTGGGAATGGCACCATCTTCCTCTGCTGCAGTCAATATTGTCTTTATAAATCAAAGAAGATTTCCTGGTTTTCATGCCAGCCCTTTGTGTGTCCATTGAACCATGACTTGTTAGGGAGAATTTTCTAGAAAAATAATAATAATTTTTTAAAACTCCACTAATTTAATAAAATAAGTAAATATTCCCACAAAGGATGAAGAATAAATATGAAAGACAGAGAAAGGGAGAGAGAGAGAGAAAGAGAGAGAGAGAGAGAACGAGAGAGAGAGAGAGAGAGAGAGAGAGTGTGTGTGTGTGTGTGTGTGTGTGTGTGTGTGTGTGTGTTTAAGAGAGAGAGAGAAAGAGAGAGAGACAGAGAGAGAAAGAGAGAGGGAGATTTTTTTTTACTGAGATCCCTCTGTAAGTGTGAAGGAAAGCTATGAACAAACAGAATGCTTCCCACAACAAGATGTCACATTATCCCCTATTACTGTCATGGAGCACTGAAGTCTTCAGGCCAGATCTCTCCCATATTAACCCTAGAACTGTCGGGCTTCATTAGAGCTGGCAGGTCTGACAGCTATTCTGAGCATCAGTTTGTTTTCTCTTGATGAGCACATTAAGACAAACCCATCTGCACCTCTCCACCCTGAGCTGGGATCACTATGGCTGTGTCAAAGCATTCCCCAACGCAGCAAGCTCGGACGCCAAAGTCACACAGTCATGGAGGACAAGGCCTGCTTGGAACAAAGAGCAGAGGCTACTCTACAGCAGGAGAAGGCCAATGTCTTATAGACCATACCTGAGTCTGTACTGCACGTCCCTCAGGTGTCTGCAGTCAGAAAAGGGCCTGATGGGAGTCTCTCCTGAGCTGAGCCCCTCCTTTCTGAGAGCAGGAGGATGCAGCCCTGCATCCTCTGCCTGAGAAGCCAGGCTTCAGGATCTGCATCTCAAACCCTGGACCTGCTACTTAGGATCTGAACGAGCCCCTTACTCTCTATGGGTCTGAGTTTCCTCAACTGTAAAATGACCCCAAAGGTCACATCCATCTCTGCATCTAGGACTCTTTGAAGACAAACTGTGCCCTTGATAATGAGTCAGTACTGGTCTCCTGAGTCTTCTGTGGGCTACAGCTTTGACCTGCTACTAGCCGAAGCATTGTTATTAAGAAAGTAAAAACAAGGTGACAAGGCAGGATGATGTAGTGGGAAGAGAGAGAGAGGATGGGACAGCAGAAGTGTGCCACATTTAGGGTCAGAAGATCTGGATTCGAAATCTGACTGCCACTTACTACCTATAGATGATTTTAGACAAGTCAGTTAACCTCTGTTTGACTCAGTTTCTTCCTCCGTAAAATGGGGATTGTTATAGTAGTTACACCACAGGACTATGGTGGATTTCAAAAGAGATAATATCTGTAAAGCGCTCTGATAACCTTAAAGAGCTTTATCGTGGTTGTTCAGCCATGTCCAACTCTTCACAACCCCATTTGGGGTCTTCTTGGAAGGATACTGGAGTGCTTTGCCATTTCCTTCTCCAGCTCATTTTACAGGTGAGGAAACTGAGGCAGACAGGGTTAAGTGACTTGCCCAGGGTCACACGGCTAGTGTCTGAGGCCAGATTTGGACTCAGGAAGTCTTCCTGACTCTAGGCCCAGCAGTCTGTGGATTCTGGCACCCCCTAGATGCCCCATAAAAACTATATAAACGTTAGTTATTATTGCCCCTTCTGTTCAAGATTGAGCTTGGCACAGAGCAGACATTTAATAAATGCCTATTTAATTGAAATGAAATTCTTTAGGGAATAATAGTAATGTACATAGGCAGAGACCTCTAAGGTTAATAAAGTAAATTCCTCCAACCACCTTGCGAAGTAGGTAATGTGTTAATAGCACGCCTATTTTACAGATGAGGAAACCAAACCTCCTTAGCCAGTTGGACCAGGGTGACTCAACTAGGCATCGCCAGACCCATGGATTGTGCCTCCGTCCCTTTGCTTCCAAGCACAACGAACTCTCTGTATCCCGTGCTGGGGGCAGTGAGGTCTGACTGCTATGAACAGTCTGGCACGTGTCTCTGCTTCCCATTCATTCATTCATTCATTCATTCATTCATTCATCCATCCATCCATAATTTATTTATCATTCATTAATTCATTCATTCATTTGTTTGTCTATGTTGCCCAGGATCCCAGACACAGGTCTCAAAGGGCTTTAGTGCACCTCTGGCCCCAGAGCTTCAAAGGACAGATGAGAAAGTGAGGTCTCCATAGGGTGAGGGCTAAGTGCCGAGGCTGGGGTTCCAAGCTTTGCCTTCAGAGCCCACTCTCCTTCCACAACATCATATTCTCAGGCCATTTTTAGAAAGAAAAGGTGCTCCAAGAAAAGGTGTCTATTACAAAGCCATCCAGGGTTACTTCTGGTGAGTCTCCTCGCTGTGTGATTTTGGGCATGCCATTTAAGAGATGGCTCAGAACGGAGCTCTAGTTTTCCTCCCAATTTTACTTGTATTAAAATTCAGTGTGGTCTATGACTGTCTGTTTTATGGGAAGATCAAGGAGAGAAAAGCAACAAAATGGACAAGACAAATAGGCCTAAGATCTACATTATAGGCTGGGAAACAGAATAAGATGATGAAGATAAAATAAACCATTTTTACTTAAATGGAAATTTTTTTTTAAAAGAACTTTAACAGTCAATATATTTTAAGGTGATGACAGGATTTGACTAAACACCACTGAGCAAGGTGTTTCAAAGGCAGCTGGGAGGTGCAGTGGAAAGAACGTTAGACTGGGAATCAGGAAGACCTGAGTTCAAATCCAGCTTCAAACACTGGCTGTGTGATCCTGGATGAATCTCTGAATTTAAGTCTCAGTTTCTTCGTCTGTAAAATTCAGATAATAGCAGCGTCTGTCTTCCAGGGCTGTTGTTAGGATCAAATGACATAATGTTTGCAAGTTCTCTGCAGGTGGTAAAGCGCTGTGTAAATGCTGCTCTTGTTCCCATTATTAATAGCCAGTTTGTCTAAAGATTTTCACACTGGAATAATCAGAGGCATTAAAAGATAATGCCATCCCTCTCATCTAGATTTGGGAACACTGAATTTACTCATTTTTTTTAAGTAAAAAGGAATCATTATGCAATGAAAAATCATGATGGATTGACATTATAACTTTGCGTCTCACCTCAGGTATTTACTTAGCCGTGTGACCCTGGGAGAGATGACTTGCCCCCCACGAGACTCAGTTTTCTCATCTATAAAATGGGATAATAAGAGCATCTGCCTCATAGGGCTGTGGTGAGGGTCACTGGAGATCACATCTCTAAAGTGCTTTTCGGACCTTGAAGGGCTGTGAAGGGCTAAGCTATTCTCTGAGATTTAAACAAAAACAAGCCATCCCTGCCCTCAAGGAGCTTACATGCTATATTAGGTGTAAATCACACCTATATTAGGTGAATACAAAATACTACAAAATAAATACAAAATCATTTCTGGGGTTAGTGGAGGTATTGGCTGATGACTGGGAGAATCGGGAAGATCTCTTGTAGGATGTGGCAAGCGAGCTCTTGGGAGATTTGCAGCTGAGGCCCTGAGTAGAGCTGCCGGCAGTGAGGACTGCTTGGCCAACTGCACACATTCAGCTGAAGCCCTGTCTGCCAAGCCGTTTCCTTTGCACAGGGAGCGTTTCTCTCTGACCCTGTCCTCTCCTCTCCTTCAGAGGAGATATCTCCTTGGAGATATCAGGGGAAGACCCTGAAATCCATGACATGCTCAAACCTCTCTGCTTGTTCCCGGCCACCAACTTTTTTTTTCTTTTTTGGAGGGGAGAGGGCAGGGCAATTGGGGTTAGGTGACTTGTCCAAGATCACACAGCTAGTAAGTGTGTCAAGTGTCTGAGGCCAGATTTGAATTCAGGTCCTTCTGACTCCAGGCCAGGTACTCTATTCACTGCACCACCTAGCCGCCCTTAGCCACCAACTTTCTAAGGTTATCATTTCTTTAACAAAAGGGACAAAAAAGCAGATCTAGGAATAGCCATCTGTTTTGGTCCCAGATGTTTCTATGAGGTTTATGTTGGTCTATCATCAGCGTCTTTACTTCTCTCAGTTTTTGCCTCTCTCGTCCATAAAGAGGGGATTTCCCCTTCTCTCTTATCTTTACATACAGCTAAGTCTTGATTAATGTGAAGAGTAAGTAATAAATCTTGTTACATAGCTATAAGTTGTATCCTTCCATTAACTATCCAACAGTAAACAACTTAGAGTTTCGTTGGCCTATAGGTTTTATCACAATATTAAAAGCTTATGAAGAAACACAAACATTAAGGAAAAGAACCACATCCCTAAATTCCTGGCCGTCCTTTTCAAACAGTCGGAAAAAGACAATGGGGAGCAGAACGGAAGAGTCGTGAATGTAGAAACTCACTTTTCCCTGAACTGGAGAAAAGAGAGGAGAGACGGGCGCGCCGCTGCCTCTGCTCAGCGAGTCCCGCCTGGTCTTCTGTCACTTACTCCACAGCTCACGCCAGCGTCTCTGGCTCTGGGACCTAGCTCTGCCCACGCTGGCTCCTCCCAGGAGGCACCACTGACGCCTTCCTCCTCCTTCACACAACCTCTTCTGAAGGCAGCGCCCCTTGGGCGATTTGTCCCAGAGACCTGGTACACTTGGGAGGAGTCTCGGGAAAAACCCAGCATCGAACTTGCTTGCTCCCCACTGCTCCATCACCATGCCTGCGGGGAGGACCCAAAAACATAACAGAAATTTTTTTAAATGACATAAAAAGCTAGCCTGGGAGTCAGAAACCTGGCTTCAAATCTAACTTGCAACACATATTATATGTGTGACCCTGGTCAAGTCACTTGATTTCTTAGTGCCCAGGACACCAGGGAAGAGGAACCTGCAGCCTCGTGGTCACATGTAGCCTTCTAGGTTCTCAAGTGTGGCCCTTTGACTGAATCCAAACTTCACAGAATAAAAGGATTTGTTTTGTGAAGTTTGGATTCAGCCACAGGGCTGCATTTAAGGACCTAGAGGGCTACATGCAGCCTTGGGGCCACGGGTTCCCCACCCCTGGCCCAGACTCTCTAAGGCTATAAATAGCAGAATGATTATCACTCTACACTGAATAGAGGGAGTTTCCTAACTAGGAAACCATGTACAAATAAAACCGCAAGTTTACATTTTTAAAAGGAGATGGTATTTTAAATTGTATACACACACACACACATACATACATGTATATCACAATATGTTTTATTTTTGAAGGCATCAAACATTTGGGGTAACTTTTTTACCATATATACATACATGTACATATATGTGCACATGTATACGTGTGTATGTGTAAAGGTTTTCCCCCAAAGACATTTCATTTTAGGGGTGTGGTTTCTGTTGGGGTTGGCCCACACTTGGCCCAGTACAACACCTCACTACAGTTCTAACCCACACGTGCCCATACCCTCTGAGATTGTGGCTGAGCTTCTTTCCCTCTACCTAGCCAGGCCTCAACAAGAATAAAGCTCGTCCAACTCTTTCTCCCTTTTGTGTCTTTACTAAAGCACCTGCTCACTATTCTCATCTACCCTCCCTACCTATCCGCCATTTGTTATCTAGGTCCTAGTGGGCACACACCCTTTCCTGTAGCTGGTGAAGACCCAGATCTAGTTTTAAAAGGTGAGAACTTTACAAGAATTCAGGTTAATTTTATGTGAAAGGCTTTGTTTCTGGTTTGGGCATGGGGTGTTTACCTTCCTCTCCCAAGGCTTGACATAGCAGAACAGTCAACCACTGCTCTATGCCATCTCACCGGGTGGCCATGTTCTAACTCACAGCCACTGGCTACTGCTCTACATACTGCTTCTTACAAAATGGTATCTAGACAGCTGATGATTTTAAGAAAAGTTAACAATACAATTTATGTAGGGCAATAAGGTTTACAAAGTCCCTGCTTTATATTATAATGATGATACACTGACAATTCATTTATATAGTTTTATGTTTTACATTTGCAAAGTACCCCATGTTCACCTCCAGGATCTTTCTCATTTATCTACCTAGTCCTTCATCTATCCATTCATTCATTTATCTATTTATTCGATCATTCATCTTATCTTCTATCCATTCATTTATTTACTTATTCTGATTTTATTGGAATAGGAAACTTCCTAACGACAAATGCCTTCTACCAATGGGGCTCACCGCCTGCTCTAAAACTGACAATATTAGCAAAGAGGCACTAAAAAGCAATCTCATTTTGCAGATGATTCAGGGAGAAAGCGTGCAGTAAGGGCTTTCTCTGTGCCAAGCATTTACGAGCAAAGGGATACATAGAGAGCTTCAGCGATCTGCCCAAGGCCACACAGTAACTTCATGCTGGAGTGTGTACTTGAATTCCAGCTCTCCAAGCTCTCTGCATTACACCACTTCATCTTTCCCCTGGTGGGCCCCCAATCAGAGAATCTAATAACACCTCAGGGATTATTTGGATCCAGACAGTTTAGGATCTAGAGTAGATTTAAAATCAATCAAGAAGCATTTAATGAGTACTTTCTGAACATTGAGAAGGAAGGAAAGAAAGAAAGAAGAAACAAGCCTACACTGAGTGTCTATCATGTGCCGGTCCACTTCCACTGTGCAAAGGGCTTCACAGACATTATGTCATTTGATCTTTCCAATAATCCTGTGAGGGGGGTGCTATTATTCTCATTTTACAGTTGAGGAAACTAAGACAGATAGAGGTTAAGTGACTTGCCACGGTCACACAGCTAATATGTGTCTGAGGTCACATTTAAACTCAGATCATTCTGATTCCAGTGCCAGTGCTCTGTCTCCTGTACCACCCAGCTCCCATGTATATTGGGTTCTGAAGAACAAAGGAGCCATCGTCAGATCTGTGAATTAGGCTGTAAAATAGCTGGCAGCAGGATAGTCAAATTACCTTACTTCTGTTTTTGCCCATTGGGTTGAACTAGAGGTATTGGGCCAACTGGATGGTCAGATCTTCCAAAGGACTTGTGGTCTTCCCAATCTGAGCGTTCCCTCCAGTGATGCAGATCTCATCTCATTTAGGCCAGCCCATCTTGACTGACTCTTATGCAGTCAGCGAGTCAATAAGCATTTCAGTGCCACCTATGTGCCAGGCTGGTCAGGGTTACAAAGATGGCAAAGGATGGTCCCTGGCCCTGAGGAGTTCCCAGCCCCATCAGTTTGCGTCGGGGGGTCCCCTGGACATACTGGAAGCCTGCCTCAGTTTCTCTGACCATCTCAAGGACACATGCATCGTGCATGTGGGCTGTCCCTGCTTAGTTATCCTTTTGCTCCTCCCACATGACCATTTCATCTTCTTATACTTCTCTGAGCACGTCCTTTCTTCTGATTCTTCTTAATTCTTTATTTGTCAGGGGTTACAGACTTCCATGCTCTAATATACTACTTGGTTGGGCACTGACCCGTCAGTACACAGGATCTGTTCTGGGCTCAATGACAGCCCTTCTTGGATGCTAGAACTTTCTAGGCTCCTTGACAATGATTTTCTTGCTCTTCGTTTGAACCAGCTTTAAGGGTGATGCTGGGCCTGGACTAACAAGGACTTTCTCATTTATATAATTATATATTATATAATAATATATATAATATAAATAATTATATATAATATATATAATATAAATAATTATATAAATTTCTTCCTTGAAATCAGATGTTCCCTTCCTTTAATTTTTTTTTCTTCTACTGGCTTAAGTAAAGGTTAGAGTGGCAAATGATTATGTATTTTACAAACTTTTTTTGTCAGTTTGCTTTTTTGCTGGGAGGGTTTTTCCCAGCTAGCGAAATAATGCAGCAGGTCTCAGAATAACGAAGTAAATTATCAGAACTGGGAGCCAAAAGACTAAAATAAACCACCCCAACATCTGCTAAAGTACACACTGACTGTAATAGAAAAACAAATGAACCCCAAGCTTCTTGGATTTGTCTAAACTCTAAAATTGCATTTGGATTTAGAAGGAAACTTAGAAATCATCCAGGCCAACCCCTTTGCTTTACAGATAAGGAAACTGAGTCTTAGAGAGTCTCAGTGACTTGCCCAAGGTCCACAGGCAGTAAGCAAATGGTGAATCCACTGAATGTGAGGAGTGACTAAAAAACAAAGAGAAAGTAGCTTCAACAAGGCTTTCATTTAAAAAAAAAGAGTGATCCTTAAGTATGAGTTAGAGTCCTTCGCCTCCTGTGGTGAGCTTGTCTCATCATCATGTGAAGGTATTGATTGTCAGGCATGGAGGGAGACAAAAAAGGTCTGGGTAAAAACTCAAGCATTTCTGTAAATTTTGATCCCATGTTCCAGGAACATGGGAGTATGGAAATGGTTGATTGGATTAGGAACTAATACTCTCAGGAGACAGGTACCTGGTGGGGAAAATTATAGGTTAAGTTTCAATGTGTTTTCTTTCCTTGGGTTCCCATGTGTCACCACTATAAGGTTAGCTGTCATTCTAGAGACATCCCTGGAGGTCCATGAGAGGACAAGATCCCTTTTCTACCTCCACGACAGTAAGGTGACTGCTAGGGGCCATCTTTATAAACTTTTGTATGGGATTCCAACTTAACTTTACTCAGTCTAATCTCGTCTGATTTGCACAAACCTAGAACTTTCTAACTTTTATAAACTTACCAGCTTTCCAACATTTATGAAGACTGACCCTACTGAGTAGGTAGGAACATACTGAAAGTACTGGTGAGAATAATCAGAGCTGACTTTAATGTCAACTCACAACTACAGGTCTAGAACTAGAAGGGCCCTCAGGAGCCCGCCATCTTATGAAAGTAAAGTGACCTGCTCAAGGACACACAAATAATAAGCAAAAGGATTAGGATTCCAGTTCAAATTCTCTGACTCCAAACTGAGGATCCTTTCCATTTTATAACACATGTAGAGGCTTACAAAGCTTTTTACATACCTAGATCTTTACAATGACCCTATGTGGTAGTTGCCACAGTTACTATCAGACCCATTTTTTAGATTAGGAAACTGAGGTTCAAAGGTTAAGTGATTTGCCTACATTCATACCACCAGCTCATCTTAGACTTTCCTCACTGGTTGTTTCTGTTTCACCAGCTGGTCGTCAGACATCCAGGTATCTTTAGGGTCATCTAATATCCTATCATCTAGTAAGGATGCTGTGGTTAATAAGCCTCTCCCATGAAGAAGAAGATGATAGCTGTTTCAGGCTACTCTTTCAACTTTCATCATGCCACAGCTCTAATCTTCACCTAAGGTACTATCTTCAGAACTACTTGTAATTATATCTTTAGATAGACCTTTCTGCCAATGATTCCATCTTCTGTTCTCTTTGCTCAGACTTCTCAACCCATGGCTAAGGGATTTCTCTTCCCCTTAGAATCTACCAGAAGGTTATAGAAGCTGAGGCTAAGATCATGTCTACTTTTTCAGCTCTTCTTAGGGGAAATGGAAAGGAACAGGCATTTATTAACTGCCTACTAATATGCCAGGCTAAGTACTAAGAACTTGACAAATATCATCTCATTTGATCATCACAACAATACTGAACTCTGTGTTTCTTCTGTTACTTAAACTACTCTGATTACTTTCTCCCTAGACCTTTATTTCAAGTATAATCTAATTTTTTTTGTCAGAAATGAATTTTAATTCTTAAGTCTTATACCTGCCTTTCTACATGAATATCTCCAGGGCTCTACTTTCTTAAACAGAAAAGCCTCAGAGTGGTATTGATGAGGATGCTATTTTAATCTCCTTCTCATTATACTCCTCTATTCTATAAAAAAACAAAACAAAACAAAAATTATGACCAAGTTGATTAGAGAAGGCTTCAAAGTGGTGACTTTTTTCCTACTTTTCTCTCCTTACACAAAAGCAACATGTCACAGCCTAATATCTTTACATATTTTTGGTTCCATGACTAAATCTTCAATTAAACACAAACGTGCATTAAGTGCCTACTGTTTTTAGGGCACTATATTGACAATAGGAGAATAAAGAAAAAAGCAAACCAATTCTTGCCCTCACAGAAATGACACATGGCATTAGAGATACAACATGAACACAGATAAATAACTCCAAGTTAGCTTGACAATGGAGAGAGTATGACTAAGAGCTGAGGGCACCTGGGAGGTGGTGTCTGAGATGAGTCTGGAATGAAGAGAAGGAATCAGAGAGTGTGAGGTGAGGGAGGAGGAATATATTCCTGGAACAGGCAAGTGGGCCTAGGGAGGGAACTTATTAGAATATGCCCCAGTGAGAGATGGAATGTTCACTTTTAGGACCAGCTGGCCCAAGTTTGGAATTAAGTCAATGGGGCATAAGTCTAGGGTTAAAAGGGACCTCAGGAGGTCTTCTAATCAAAATCTTTCATTTTACAGGTAAGGAAGTTGCAGCCCATTGAGGTTCAGTGATTTGTCTAAGATCACACAGATACAAAATATTAGAGGCAGAATTTAAACCCAGCACTTCCAACTTCTGAGCCAATATTCTTTTCATGGCCTCCCTTAATCCCCCATTCTGAGCCCCATAGATGAGTGTTCTCATCTATAAAGTGGGGTTGATAATACCTATCCTACATAACTTGTAGGACTGTTATAAAAATATAAGAAAATATGTCTAAATGCAGCCTCTCTTTTATTTACTGTCACGGAATCACAAGTCTAGAAATGGAAGGGACCCCAGAGGCCATTTAATTCAACCTCCTTGTGATATAGATGAGGATACCAAGAGAGTAAATATCAGTGGAGGAATTTGAATCTATGTCCTTTGACTGCAGAGTCAATGCTCTTTCCATTGTACAACACTGCCTCCCCTTTCCCTGCCCGGAAACTCAATGTCCTCATCCATAAAACAGGTTTGATAATACCCATTATCCATAATTCTGAGGATTGTTGTGAGAACATAATGAGAAAATGTATGGAACATCACCCTAAACACCTAAGGCATTATTATGATCTGCTAATCTGCTAGTCTTCTTTTAGTAGTGTGGCTAATCAGAGTCATTTCTCTTTTAATAACTACTTTTAACGGAAAGATACGGTTTATATTATCAAGGTAGCCTCCCTAAAAGCACCTGTGTTGCCCTGCACATGCCAATTAATTACATCACCCCATGGACGGGTGGTTGTCCTTTCCATCCAGTCCAAATGGGCATCATTACAAATAAGTAATTGCCCTGCCTTTCATCACTCCCCTAAATCATTAGAGCCCAAGATTATTAAAGCAGAGCCCTATCAATTTAGCTCCTCCTGGATAGAGTCTATTAGACCATCTGCTACCTTATCAACACTAGTCCCGGCAAATCCAGGGGAACTTTCTACCCAACATGGATGTCAGTGGCAATGCTATTCTTCCAACTGGTCCATATACTAGAATGTGTCTTTATAAATGATGATTATTTAGTTGGTAGAGATAACAAGCCATCTAACAACTGCTTCTCAGCTGTCAATAGGACCTGCCAAAAAGGACTGGCTGGGTCAGAAAGAGCCACCATGCAGCTTGAGGTGATGTTTCCTATCCTACAGCTCTAACTCGATATTAAAAAGCCTCATTTAGGGAAGTCAGTGGTCTTAAATATACAGGGCTTATGGATGATTCTATCACCTAGGCTCTCTCTCAATATGTGCAATGATTTAAAAGTGATACTCACAGCTCCATAATATAGAAGAAAGAATATAGGTCAAACTTCTTTCATCTCTATACTCCAAAACAGAATGAGTACCTGGGAGACTTATGGATGCAAAAATTCTTTCCTTTTTTCTTTCCCTCCTTCTCCTCACTTCCTTCTGTTCTTCCTTCCATCTCACCTCTCTCCTTTCTCCCTCCCTCCACCTTCCCTTTTTCCTCCTTCCTCCCTCTCTCCTTTCTCCTTCCCTCCTTGCTTCCTCCCTCCCTCCTCCTTCCCTTTGTCTTCCTTCCTCCCTCTCTCCTTCTTCACTCCCTCTTTTCTTCCCTCCTTCCTCCCTCCCTTCCTCCCTTCCTCCTTCCTTTCTTCCCTCCTTCTTTTCTCCCTCTCTCCATTCTCCTTCCCTCCCTCCCTCCTCCTTCCCTCCCTCCCTTCCTTCTTCCTTCCTCCCTTCCCTTCACTTATTCTATGCTGTACCTCCTTTCTCCTTCCTCTACTTTTCCTTTGTTTTCTCCTATGGCCTCTTACTTCTCTACTATAACTTTAAGCCCCACGAAGGCAGGGGCTGTGTCATATTCATCTTTGCATCCAGCAAAGTATCCATGCTCAGCTTCTTTCTGTTTTCATCACCCACCTGCTTCCCTTCTATTATTCTAGTTTTTCTGTGATCCGGAAGGTTGCACATTCTCTCTCTATCTCCCTCTCAAGATTTCCTACACAATCTAAGTTTCACTTATGCTTTTCCTCCTTTTTTTGCTCAATATTTTTTTCCATGTGCTCTCTTCTTTCTCTATCAGCTTAAGCTTGGTTTTTTGCTACTCACAAATCTCTCCCCTCCCTCCCCACACTTGTCACCTCTCCATTAAACATTACAGGGGCTGTGTATTCCTCTTTGTGAATATGCACATGAGGAGGTAGGCATGGAGCATAGATAAGGGTTGAGTGTCGAACTGTGGGTTTGCTGGGAGTACAGAAGGGAGGCCATCTCAGCAGCTCCAGGTCAGTGAGAGGCTACAAAAATGGATATGGAGGTGCTGGAGAGCTAACAAGCTACTGGAACCTTGGGAAGGGCAGAGCTCATGACTGAAGAAGAAAGGAGATGGGGGAGCAGGTGCTAGGCACTAATCCACTGGCTGGAGGGCTGCTGGAAGCCAAGGAGAGGACAATAAGACCATGTAGCCAAATCCTAGTTAGCTTTCAAGGCCTGCCCCCAGTGTTACCTGCTCAATAGATAAAATAAAGCATTCATGAAACACTTACCATATGTACTGACCCTGGGAAAACAAATACATACAAGCAATATGGTCCCTGACCTCAAGAAGCTCGTGTTATAATAGGGAAAGATAACACATAAAGGGGAGCTAGAAAGATGAGTGGACAAGACAGCATGATGTGGAGATGGCGTGGTGGATCAGGGCAATATTAGGCCAAAGCTGACCCATCAGAGTCTGGTGGGGAGGAACAGAGGGAGGGGAGTCAGGGACAGAGTTCAATTTATCAGTGGGAAGGAGGTTGAGAAAATGGCCTGTGTAGAGACTAAATTGTTGTTGTATGTTCTTCATTCTCAAAGAGGACCATGATATCATGTAGGTGACGCCAGGACATGCAAATGAATTGGATTTAAGTGAGAGAAGACTGTGCAAAGTCACCAGCCTCATTCTTTCCTTCAGAGGCATCTGGGTGCAGCGGTGACATATAGATCAGGATGACTGGAGATGGCCCAGGATGTAGTGGGGGACCTTGGCCTTTTTAAACTATGGTTTTTAACAGTTCTCAGTATGACCAAGGCAGTACCCATTTAGCGATTAAGGCTAGGTAAGAAATAAGGCAGAGAATGGCCTCTTTAGCCAGTGAGAAATGTATCAGTCTGGGAGAGAAAGACCTCAGGGTTTGTGGCCAAAATATTAATAATTGCTATTCACATTAATTCGGAACCAATCAGGGCCCAAACAATGATCAAGTGGGGCTTGACCTGGGACCTATTGTTCGACAATCAGAGAGCCAAAGTGACTTGGCTTTAAGGTGAGGTCCTTAAAGGGAAAAAAAAGTTTCAGGGATCAAAATTTACATTCCTTTAGGCAGAGAGTATGATACCCTATGTGGACAGAGGGAATGGGGAGGATGGGAGGGAGGGACAGAGAGAGAGAAAAAGAGAGAGAAAGAGACAAAGAGAGAGAGAAAGAGGGAGAGAAAGAGAGAGAGAGAGAGAGAGAAAGAGAGAGAGAGAGAGAGTGAGAGAGAGCACTGTGTTGCTCAACTGCTTAGTTCCCATTTTCTACTCATAGAGGGTGTCTGTCCTTTGCTCTCACAGAGGACCACGAGATCAGGGAGGTGATGCCATGACCTACTAGTGAGCTGGATTTAAGTAAGGAAGGGCTGTGTGAAGTCACCAGCCTCACTTTCTCCTCTGGAGCCATCTGGGTCCAGTGGTAAGACATAGATCAGGATGGAAAGGAAATGAATGGCCAGCAAGTGCCTCCCTAAGAGCTTTATTGGCTACTCCAGCCCACCCAAGACCTCCATTTCTAAAACATTTAAAAGTGCACTCCCACTTTTATTAGAATCACTTTGTGGTTTCAATAGAAAGCCTTTACCATTGGTGACCAAATATAACTACTTAGCCAAGGTGTTTTTCAGTAAAGGTGCAATGGAAAGAGTATTGGATATGGCTGTGGTTAGAGAACCTGAGATTGGACCCTGGCTCTTCCATTTACTATCCGAGTGACCTTGGATAAGTCACTTCATCAGCCTGGGCCTCATTAGGAGATTGGTATAGATGACATTTAAGGTCCCTTCCAGCTCTATGGAGGCAGTGTGGCATGGGAGGAGACCTGGATTGGATTAAGAGTACCAGGGTTCAAAGTCCATCCTTGCCATTTACTACCCATGTGACTTGGGGGCTAGTGATGACTTCTCTGACCTTAGTTTCCTTGTTTGTAAAACAAGAGGGTTTGATAAATGGCCTTTAAGGCCCATTATACTTCTGACATTATGTTCACATTAGGTAGATGGAGCTCCTGTCACGGCAGGACCTCAGACCTCTGTCTACACTTGCCCCCTTTTTTCTATGTCAAGTGTATAAGATGCCAAGTTAAGACTTCATGGATGAAAACAGCAAAGCTATTCAGTCTGTGCCTTAGAAGGGAGGGGATTTTGCTAGAAGAGAATAAAGGATGTATTTTCTCTCTCCTTTCTCTTCCTCTCCTAACCATTCTACCCCCTTCCAAAAACCAGGCAAACAAAACTTCAACCCTCTAAAATATTTAGCAACCTCTCTGGTTAAGAGAAGCTCTGGCTCTCTTTTTCAGGGACAAGGAGATCTTCAGATGGGAAGCTAAGGCATGTTTTCATTTTTTAAAAGGCAACAGAAGAACTGATTTGGAAAATGGAGCCTAATGTGTGATGTGGCAAAGGGCCAAAAGCCCTTGAAGATGTTCAGATCCTCCCTGCAGAAACTTTTGCCAGCCTTTGAGGGCATCTTCTTGTCAGCTGAGAGCTCAGCAGACCCATGACAAGGCTTGGAATTCTGGGGGCTCTTTCTCCTCTCAACTCCACTCTGTCTCCATGTTTGTGTAGGAACCAGGCTTGGGTCCTGCACTGAGAGGTGAACACGGGCACTTGGGGGTTTTTGGCTGGATGTAGCTCCTGGCTTTCCTTCAGCAGTCAGTCTGATGTGTGAGCTCAGCTTTCTTAACTCCTCTTTCTATGAATTTATAATGGAGTCATATTACTGCACCATTTCAGGGTGGTAAGAAAGCTACTTGTCATAAATATTATCCCCACACTTCCTCTGCTGTTGTCATAATGATCCACATAAACTCCTCCTAACCCTTGATGTCCCCTCCAGAAAGACAGTGCCTTTTCACATGTGGTCCCCTACACCTGAAATGCATTTCCTTCTCACCTTTAATTCATAAAACTCCTGGCTTCCTTCCAAGCATCTTTCTGGTGCCACCTCACACATAAGGTCACTCCTAAACCATCTTCCTATACTGATGCTCTCTCCCTCTCAAAACTACTATCTATCCATTGACACATCATCTATCTATCTATCATCTATCTATCTATCTATCTATCTATCTATCTATCTATCTATCCATCTGTCTATCTATTTATCTATCTGTCAGTCTATCTGTCTGACTATCTGTCTATCATCCATCTATCTATTAGTCAGTCTATCTGACTGTCTATCTGTCTGTCTCTCTATCATCTATCTACTTATCTATCTAATCTATCTCTATCTATCCATCCATCTCTATCCATTTATCCATCTATTCATCTATCTATCTATCATCTATCTATCTATCTATCTATCTATCTATCTATCTATCTATCTATCTTCTATCAGTCAATCTGTCTGACTGTCTATCTTTCATCCTTGAATTATCTATTATCTGTCTGTTTATCCATTCATCAAATATCTGTCTAGCTAGTATCTCTGTAATACTAGGCAACTGCATGGCACAGTGCACAGAGTGCTAGGCATGGAATCAGGAAGACCTGAGTTCAAATCTGGCCTCAGACACTAGCTGTGTGATCCTGGGCAAGTCACTTAACTCTGTTTGCCTCAGTTTCCTTGTCTGTAAAATGAGCTGGAGAAGGAAATGGTCAACCACTCCAGAATCTCTACCAAGAAAAGCCCAAATGGCGTCATGAAGAGTCAGACGTGACTGAAGCAACTGGACAATGACATCATTTCTGCAGCAGAACGTGACATCCATGAGGGCCAGAAGAGTTACATTTTCATTTTTATGCCCTCACCCCTTCTGGGGCCTAGAGAAGACATTTGACAAACATTTGTAGAATAGACTAATAGCTGTATTAGTCTCAGGATCAATCAAGACTATTGAGCTCATGGGACCTACCCATTTCCCTCAATAGTGTGATGGGGAAGAATATTAGTTTCATTTTGACTCCCACCAAGGGTTTGGGGAAAGTCTGTAGGATTATGACACTGGGGCAGGAATCATCTGGTCCAATCTCCTCACTTTATGAAGAAAGAAACCACAAGGCCCAGAAGGTTCCCTAAAAATCACAAAGTACAAAGCATTAAAGTGACAAGGAAACTGTGTACTAGCCTTAGAGTAAGAGGGTCCTGAGTGTTTGCCAACTATGGGACCACAGAGAAGTCATGTCATCTCTGAGTCCTTAGTCTGCTCATTAGTAAAATGGGGAAACAAGATAAACACCTTACCTACCTGTTACCCACATCAACTGAAATAATGTTGTCTTACATTTTACCCACTTGCAAGTTATAAATGTTAGTGATTATTTTTTTCCCCCAAGGAATGAAGACATGTTTGTCACCATGGGCCAAATGTGGGCATGGATGTTGTGCATGACCCAAGTCAAATTTCTTTGGTATTTTTGAGCTTTCCCATTGGAAACTTTGAAATGTCAATGTAATTTCCAAGAAAAATGGGAATGATGCTTTTCATCTTATCTCTAAAGCAAAAAGATCTCTATGTCTGATAATGAGGATGATTTAAGTAACACTTTGAGATTCATAAAGTGCTTGAATTTATTATCTCTCACAGCAACCCTATGAGGTAGGTATATAAATTATCCCATTTTATAGATTAGGAAACCAAAGCAGGCAGATGTTATATGACCTGCCCAGGGTCATACAGTTAGTATTTGAGACAGGATGTGAATTCAATTCTTCTTCAGTCCAGATTCAATACCTAGCCCCTGCACCAGGTAGGTAGGTGGATTTTTTTTTCTTAAGGACCTTACCTTAAAGCTACTGTCATTGATTGGCCAACAAATAGGTCCTAGGCCAAGCCCCATTGTTTGGGCCCTGATTGGCTCAGAATGTGAATAGCAATTGTTAATGTTTTGGCCAGAAACCCTGACTTTTTTTTTTTTTGGACTAGGTAAAGAGCCCTTTTCTGCCTCATTTCTCATTTAGCCTTAATCATAGAATGAGCTTTGCCTCAGTCAAACTGAGATCTGTTAAAGACCAAGGTTTCCTACTGTATCCAGGGCCATCTCTAATCATCCTGATCTCTATGTTGCCACTGGACCCAGATGGCTCAGAGGAGAAAGTGAGGCTGCTGACTTCGCACAGCCCTCCCTCTTCCCTCACTTAAATCCCTCTCTTGCATGTCATGGCATCACCTCCCTAAGGTCTTGGTCCTCTTCAAGAATGAAGAACAAATTACAGACAGGTACAAGGGAGCAAGGTTTTGGTCTTCTCCCAACTCAGAGGTGATGTCCTACTGATTGAAATGATAAAACGAGGAGAAACCAGAAGCTTCTCCCTGAGGTTTTTTTAATCATGTTTTTTGGTGATGTTTATTTTTTTGTGTTCCTGAGTCTACCAAACTTACTTTAAAAATAAAAATATCCTTAACCACAAAGGACTTATTCATCCCAATTCTACTCATTGTTCAAGGCCCAGCTCTACATTTAACCACTCTGAAGCCTTCCCTGCCTTGACCAATGGTGAAGGTTGAGCACTGGACCAGCTCCAGCTATCCTCACTTTCTGGTCTCTCCTTAAGTGGGAGAAGTACATCACTATTAGTCTTCAAAGTTTTGTGGATGCCTGGTGTTTTTTTCCACCATAGCTTTCCCCCAATATAACTGCTCTATCCTCCCCCAAACCCTCCCTTGTAATGAGGTAGGTAAGCAAGATCAAGAGTACAACCACCAAATGACAGGCAGCAGAGACAAGAGCCAGCAGGGGACAGACAGAGCCCCCTTCCCCCATGTGGGGAAGCTCGTGTTTTGTCATCCTTTCTTTGGGCTCAGGTTGGTCGGGGCATTAAATGTGAGCTCCACTGCCTTTGGGTACTGTTTCTGTTTATATTATTAATATTATACTTGTCACTGATGTCCTTTCCCTACTCCTGCCTTGTTTCCCCTCAGCACCAGCTCCTAGAAGTCTCCCAGGTTGGCTTTACATTTCAGATGCCTTGTATCCATCCTGCCTTACAGCACTGTAACATTCCGTGATGTTCATGTGCCTCCATTTGTTCAGCCAGTAAAAATGTGGGTGAGGAATACCATAGTTATTAACAACAATTACTAACAAGGTAGGAGATACCCGGCATCATCAGCATCATCATGAACGATCATCAAGTAGCTGAAGGACACCCACCATTACTATAATAATAATAAGTGTGGTGGTGATAACAGCTAGGATCTACAAAGTGCTTTGATCTTCACACCATGAGGTGGGGCTATTGTTCATGCCCACTTTACAGATGAGGAAACTGAGGCCCAGAAAGATCAAGTAGCTTGCTAGGGTCACACAGCTGGAAGTGTCTGATGCAAGGGTATGAATTCAGATCTTTCTGACTCCAAGTCTGGTGCCCACCCACTGGACCACCTTGATTACTCTTTTGGACTGTTGACTACTTGAAATTCAAGACTTGATCCGTGATCCTGGAAGGAGCTAGAATGGACCTTATAGACTAGTGAAAACTCTTCATTTTACAACCGAAGCCCTGAAGTCCATCGAGGTAGGATTTGTACAAGGTCAGTGATTGGAGCAGAGCTGAGAGCTAAGGCAAGAAGCAGGGAGAGTGCTGGACCTGAGGAGGTCCTGAGTTCAAATCCTACCTCAGGCATTTACTAGCTGTATGAGCATGGATGAGTCCCTTAACCTCCTCCAGCCTCAGTTTCCTCACCTGCAAAGTAGGGATAATAATAGCAACTCTCTCCCAGGGTGTTTATGAGGATCAAATGAGACAATATTTATGAAGTACTTTGCAAACATTGCAGTGCTGATGAAACACCAGCCGTTAGCATCATGTTATCATTGCTTCTGACTCACAGCATAGTCCAGACCTCTGTGATTCAAGTTATTGAAGCTCTTGAGAACAAAGCAGGCTCATGTGAATACTACATGCCTACATACTGACTTTCCTTTCAGGTTTTCAGTGGGTTTCACATATATTTTCTCATTGGACCCTCTTGATGGCCTTTTAGGCAGATACTATTGCTCTTATGTTTACCCTCCATTTTACAGATGAAGAAACAGGCTCAGAGCCATCCAGTGACTTGCCCACGTTCACACTACCTGTGTCCAACCCTGTCCAGTTCACCATGATGCTCATGATATGAAGTGGCCTTATAACTAATGCTCATAACGAGCAGCATTTGTTGGGTTAAATGTTTAATTATGTTCCCTCTGCCCACAGTTGCTACCCCTTCCCTTGATGCACAACATGGTCCCTGAGCCTCATTTCTAAGCCAGCTTGGTTATGTTGCATGTTTCCATATCTATGGTGTGTGTGTGTGTCGGGGGTAGGGGGGTCAAGAATATGGCTTGGCTTACTCCTCCAGCTTCTTACTTATGCTAGCAGAAAATAGATCTCATTTTTTCATCTTCAAAAGCACAGATGGAAAGCAATAAATTCCATTTTCACAGGATTCCTTATCAAAATAGTTGTGTTTATATGGACTTTAGGGTTTTCAAAGAGGTTTATGTACATAATCTCACTTTGACCCTAATGACCACCCAAGGCCGTGAGCGCAAGTATTAGTTGTCTCCATTTTGCAGTGAGAAAAAGTGAGACTCGGAGAACTCCTGGGACACATGCAGTCGCTGGATTCATTCTCAGGTCTCTTTTATGTTCTATTATGCCATGGTGCCTCTCTGATCATTGGAAATGGGGTTGTACTGCCCTTCCTCCTGCACTGAAAGAACATCCTTCACAATTTTTATGGGATTGTAGATTGAAAGCCAAAAAAGCAGAGTTCCCCTAATCCAAGCTCTTTGTTTTACAAAGTATAGGAGAGTATCAGAGATCTAGAGCTTGAGGAAACCTCCTAAAGAATCTCCTGTTTGTCACTGGGGATCTTGATATGGACTTACATTAAACCTGGGGTTATTGGCTTCATACATTTGCTATTGTCTTTTCCCCATGTGGGTCACTCTTTTATGGCAAACACTTGCTCAAAATGTGATAACAATCAGCTTACCTTTATCAGGAGACAAAACCCATTATAAATATGGACAGCGAACAAATAATACTTACAGAGTGCAGGAAACTCCTAAGGGCAAGTAAGACTAGTTTGCCAGGCAAGCAACGAGGTAGAGAAGGGAAGAAGAAATGGAAATGTTTGAATTCACAAGGTGCAAGTAGCAGTGAACAAAACATAGAGAATAAAATTTTGTCCAGGCTGATCACTCTTTTAGAGAGTGAGTGAGCCACGCCAGGCTCTGGCATCTCGAGATTATATCCAGTTTGGGAGGGCAGCACCCTTCACTTGTAATGGGTTTACTACTGGTACACATCCTCACCTTTAGCCCCACTCCTCTCCAAAAGCACCTGGCCTCTTCCCTTCCCAACTAACTTCAGGCTCCTATGATTCTCTAGTCCCTCTTTCCAGCTGAGCAAAACTATACTTTCATCAGCCCCTCCTGAAGATAGGATGCTCCATTCAAAAGCTATCTCCTTCCATTTTGCAGAACTGATGTCAGAGTGGTTAAGTGACTTGCCCTGTGTTATAAAAGGAATAAGTGGAAGAGCTGGGCTTTGAATGTTGTCTCTGACTCTAAATCTAGAACTCGTTGTTTCTACTATGCTGCTCCTCACCTTCTTAGAGATCAATCAATTAATAACCATTTATTAAGGGCCCACAATGTGCCAGATACTGTGCTGAGCACTGAGAATACAAAAAGGAGTAAAAGACAGTCTCTGCTCATAAGAAGCTTACAATCTAAAGGGGGAGATAACATGAAAACACATGTATACAAAGCAAGCTATATTCAGGATAAATACGAAATAATTAACTGGAATTAAGAGGGGTGGGCTTCCTGTCAAAGGTGGGATTTTAGATGGGACTTAAAGGCAGCAAAGAAGGCCAGTAGTCAGAGCAGAGGAGGGAGAGCATTACCAGCATGAAAGAACGGAACAAGATTTGTCTTACATCAGCATTCTCCATTGGTATATTTGGTTGGGGGAATTGGCTGGTTGGTCCCTATCTATTTTTAGCTGAGTCCTAGAGGCAGAAGGAGCATCTGTTTCTTCTACCACCTTTGTCCTTATTCTATAGAGATTTAAATTCACCATCATTGAACATATTTATTGCTTCTCTCCTGGCTGCTGGGTTTTATTTGGTTCTATCTTTCCACAGTCATTGCTAGAAATGTGCAGAATACCTTGGTGAAAAGAACAAATACATTTCCACAAGTTGTTTTCAAAGCAAGAGAAAAAGATTGGCCTGGAAAAGAAAACATCTCATTTGCAACTTTACCATTCTTCTTCCTTTTTACCTGTGAAAACAAAAGGTGATGTTTTGGAACCGAGACGCTTCTGTTTTTTCTACAAATGGCTTTTGCAAAAGTAGCAGTTTCTCTCTTCCCCCAAAGTCTCACACTTCTGAAAATGGAAGAGTCAGAAGGTTTCCCATATGGAAATTTACAAACAAAACATTATCGTGTTGGTCCAGTCCACCCACTTTTGCAATGTGCTTTCTTCTTTGTCTCATCTCCTTGGGAGAGTTCAGCTCACAGAGTGTATCTGAGCATCTGCATTTTGAGGCTCATACTCAAGAAACATTCTACTCAGAGCTTCAGAAACCTGTTGAGTGCCACCATCACTCCCACCACCAACCCAAAATGGCCATGACAACCTGTGACTCATTTTTTCCCTTCTAGTCTTCTAGGGAATTATAGAAAAATCTCAGGTCTGACCCCAGTTCAGCCTCCTGGCTTCCTTCAGGTGTCTACTAAAACACCAGCTTGTACAAGGAGTCTCTCCCGGTTCTCCTTCACCATAGTGTCTGTATCTTGCTTTGTATGTACCTGTTTGCCTGCTGCCTCCCCCATCAGACTATGAGCTTCTTGAGAGCCCGGATGGTGAGTGTGGTTTTTTGGGGGAGCTTTCTTTGTATCCCCAGCACTTAGCCCAGTGCCTAGCACACAGTAGGTACTCAATACACGTTAGCTGACTGCCTGCCTGACATCAAGAAGCCCCAGTATTTCCCTGTTAGCTCTCAGAGAAAGATAAACTCCTCCGTCTTTGGTCTATGTCTCTAAACTGAGTCCACATTACTCACCATCATAGAGTTATATGTCCCTGTCAAGCTGCCCTGAGCCATACAAATATGCCCTCTACACAATATTCCGTCTCTCACCCCCATGCCCAGGACACTCTTCCTTTTCCCCTCAGCATTTCAGAACACTTTGCTCTCTGCCAATGCTCGCACCCAAACCTCCTCTTGTAAGAGACCCTTCCTGACTCTCCCACTCCCTTTAAAATGTTGTTTTTGTCCAGTTGTTTTCAGTCCTGTCTGACTCTTCCTGACTCCATTTGGGATTTTCTTGGCAGAGATACTGGAGAGGTTTGCCATTTCCTTCTCCAGTTCATTTTATGGATGAGGAAACTGAGGCAAAGAGGGTGAAGTGATTTGCCCAGGGTCACCCAGTTGCAGTGTCTGAGGCTGGATTTGAACTCACAAAGATGAGTTTTCCTGACTCCAGATCCGGCATTCTAACCACTAAGCCCCCTGCCTGCCCATCCCTCTACCAATACAGGTCAGCATCTTTTCTGCAACTATCAGTCTTAGAAAGTCACTTCAGGTTAAATTATTTGCCCAGGCACTCATAGCCAGTATGTGCCAGAGGTGGGATTTGAAACCAGCTCTTCCAAACTCCAAAGCCAACTCTCTACCTACAATGCTGTGCTATCTCTCATGGTATACTGTAACATATTTTAAAAAATATTACTTATTCCTCAATGCCAAATTTATTGGAGGTATGACCCAACGGCTTTCAGTTTCTGGAACCATAGAATCCATGCTAACTCACACTTCAGGGTGACATCAGCCAAAAATATCATCAATTACCCATTTTCTCTCTTGCTTCTAAAATATTTCCTTTTACTTTTGTAAGGAAAGGGAAGAAGAACTTTCTCAACCAGGACAACAACATATACGATGACTCCAGTAGAGTAAATGGCATCTGAATTTTGTCTAAATGTGGTAACAGCTTGGTTCCAGGGGACAGAGGATGAGTTATGCCTATATCCTCTCATCAGGGAGGTGAGGGTCTATGGGTGCACAATGCTGTATCTTCTGTCTCATGTCTTCGGGTTTGTTGGTTTTGCCTAATGGCTTTTCTTTGTTGCGTGCGTGCGTGTGTGTGTGTTTGTGTGTGTGTATGTGTGAAGAAATCAGGAAATAGCCGGTATAACACAACACAGTAAGCCCCCCTTTTTAGGAACATGAGCCTCTCAGGATGATTCTAAAAGCTACATCACAAGTACGGCAGATGCATTTCTAAACCAACAACAAGGTGTCCATAACGAATAAAAGGCCTCCAACGTATTTTAGACGGAGGGAGGACCTTTGACATCACCAACCCCCTCATTTCACAGGTGAGGAGACTGAGGCTGAGAGCAGAGAAATGACAGGACAAGGTAAAAGGAGCTGCAAGGAAGAGACCGAAGCCTCCGCCACCAAAGGCGGTACCCCTCCCTTACACCACGCTGTCTCTCCTGTGGTGACGACTCTCTGTGGAGACTGAAGTTCTGTGTGACCTTCCACCTCTGTCGTGATCCCAAATGGCCCTTTTGGAATGGTTCCTGCGTTGTTTCTTTGGGGGTGGCATTTTTGGTAGGAAAAAAATGAATTTGTACTTGGAGTATTGATAACAGTATAAACTCAAGACGACTCATAGACAAAGAGGTTAATTACCACTGCTGTCACCCATCTCTTTGTAAAAGTTTCCACAGAACGTTTATTCAGGTGAATCCAACACTTTGGGGTGGCTCCTTCTTCCTTAAAAACTTCTCGAGGACCTGTTTGTCTTAGAGTATTGTCAGTGGAGCATCACATGAGAGCATGAAACCCCTCTCTGGGGTGTTGTGACATACTGTTTTTGGGGTGGTTAGCATTGAGCTGTTAGCCCAGTGCCTGGCACACAATATGATAAACACTTGGTCATTGCGGACTGAGTGACTGGTATTGAGAGCGTCATGGAGAGAGTGCTGAGGCTCACACCAGGAGCACCTGGGGCTCAGACCTTCCTCTGACAACAGCTGGACCAGTTTTTCTGGGTAAACCCCTCTGAGATGAGTCACTATCTACTAAGTCACAGGTGGGTGATGATCTGCATTATTGGAGGGAGTTCTCCTGCTGGGAGTTTCCCAGGATGAGGACTTATCCTAGAGCAGTGGTTCTCAACCTGTGTGTCACGACCCCTTTGGGGGTTGAACAACCCTTTCACAGGGGTCGCCTAAGACCATTGGAAAACACATATTTCTGATGGTCTTAGGAACTGAGACACTGCTTCTCTATCTTTCTCCAGGCCAGTCTGCCCACATGCAGATATGTCCACATATGAGTATTAAAGGGTCTAAAGGGTCGCGGCATTAGGAAGGTTGAGAACCACTGTCCTAGAGCCTTCTCCAGTTGATGTACTAAAGAGGCAGGATCCCCCATGCTCTCTCTGCAGTCTTTCTAGAGATCTCCTGAGTTCAGGCTAGATAAAGGATCTTTCCAGTTAGTTCTTTCCCAAAGTCTGCATGAGAGCCCCCAAGGGTCACAAGAAACAAGGCGAGACTCCTGCTTTGTTCCCAATACCATTACATGAGCAACTGGTCAGCACTAGGCACATAAACTGGGGGAAAGGAAGCTTTATCAGTATGCAAATAGAGTGCCAACCACACACTGTTAAATTCATCTTTAACCTAAATGTAGGAATTCAGCCTAATTTCTGGCATAATCACTTCATCCAAGACAGAAAATGTGGGTGACAAAAATTCACACACCATCAGACGTGCAAGGCCTCCACTCCTGCAAATTAAGGCAAGTGCAGCTTCCAATAATTTGGAATAATAATACACCCAAACACAAAGCCTTGAACAAACAAAGAACATTTTGGGCTATTTGAAAGCATGTAAAAAGCTTTAAGCAGATGGTCAGCTCTGTCCCGAGCTGAACAGGCTGCGGAAGAACTATCAAGATGCATGTCAGCCCTGTGGATTTCGGGTTTTTTCCAAAATCTATTTCTCACTATTCTGTTTCAATCCCAGGCCATCACATCTCCATGTAGGGTTTCATCTGGAGAAGGCTGGGCCAGACGGGCCCAGACAAAAGCTTGGTTTCGAGGTCTCATGGAGCACAAGGACAGATTGTTTTTAGTTCAGCACCACACAGTCCACCTGGGAGGTAGGAAATACCTAATATCACATTTCTCTTCATCTTGCTGCTACCAATTGAAGCCCACAAGGAAGCCTTTATGAAGTTCCTAGCAGGGCCAGGCAAGCTGCTGGAGGCCAAGGTGATAGGAACACAAAAGAAAACCCAGTCCCTGCTCTCAAGAAGTTTACATTCTAGTGGGGCAATGCAAGGATGTACGTGTGTGTGTGTGTGTGTGTGTGGTGGGGAGGGGGTGTCTGTGTATTTATGTCTATATGTATGTGTCTATATTCGTGTTTATATGTGTGTATGGATATGTATGTGTGTGCCTGTCTGTGCAGGTAAACATTTACCAACCAGTTCTCCTAAATGCACCAACACACTTTTAAGTTTAATCTGCATCATTAACATTTTCTCCAGCACTTTCTCAAGTCTAGACAATCAACAAAACAATAAACCAAATCCTGATTTGTAGCATTTGCTGATTCGCTGAAGAATCCATGACCACAATGAAGATGTACCAACCTACTCTCAGCAAGCCATTTGAGACAACTCTAGTATATACACATATACAACATTTAAACAAGAGAATTTGTTGTTGTTCAGTCATTTCTGATTCTCTGTGACCCCATTTGGGGTTTTCTTAGCAAAGATACTGGAGGGGTTTGCCATTTCCTTCTCTAGTTCATTTTACAGATGAGGAAACTGAGGCAAACAGGGTGAAGTGACTTGCCCAGGGTCACACAGCTAGTAAGTGTCTAAGGGTGGATTTGAGCTCAGATCTTCCTGACTGTAGGCTCAGCATTCTATCCACTGCACACCTCAATACCCAAACAGGGTATGTGTATGATCATTTGAGGAGGAAGGAAGCACTAATAACTAGAACAATTAAGAAAGGCTTTTTGAGGGAGGTGAGACTGGAGATGTCCTTACAAGGAAGTTCAAGATTCTTCAAGAAGGAGTTGAGAGGGAGTACATGGAGGCATGGAGGCACAGCCCAGGCAAAGACATGGAGGTGAGAGATGGCATTCTGAAGTCCAGTAAGACCAAACAAGACAACTGAAGCTGAAGGAATGTGAAATGAGCCTGGAAAGGTGCTTTGAGGACAGATGGGTGGTTCAGGTGACAGATCACTGTGCTTAGTGTTAAGAAGAAAAATTAAAGTCTCACCTCCAAACATTTAGTATAACTGTGTGACCTCCCTCAGCCTCAATTTACTGGTATTTAAAACGAGGACACTAGACTGGATGGTGTCTAAGGTCTCCCCCAGTTCTAAATCTACGATCCTGAAGGAGCACATACTTTATCTTAGAAAAAACAGAGAGCCACTAGTGATTCTTGAACATGGGTGTCAGACGTGGGCTTTCAGAGGATCACTTCGGCTATTGTGGGGAGGATAGATCAGAGAATGGAAGGATGGACTGAAGCCCAATGAGACAGTCTTCAGGTGAGAGGCCTAGGAGAGGGGAGCTGCCTGAGAGGAGAGAAGGGTTCAGAAGTCAGGTATGGGGTAGAGGCAGAGTTTCCTTTGACTGTACATGGGGAGTGAGTAAGAGAAGTCCTCCAGAAGGCTCCCCTCCTGCCCTGATGTTCTCAGGCCTGACCTGAGCCTTCCAGCTGAGAAAGGATTCTCTCCTTCTCCAAAGCTCCCCAGAGTACCTGGTTTCAGTCTCTCCTTTGGCCCCTTAATCTTCGCCTTAAAGTAAACAGCATATTTGCTATAGAAATATGTAATAAATGTAGCAGTATTTCTCAGTGGAATGCGAGCTCCCTGAGGGCAGAAATCATATCATTATTAGCATTTTCATGTCCCCAACATCAATCATAGTGACGCAGACATAGCTGTAGGAAGAGTGCTGGCTTTGAAGACAGAGGTTTCAGGCTCCGCTCTTCTCCTCACTGTCTGTGTGACCTGGAACAAGTCATTCCAACTCCCCGTGCTGTAGTTTTCTCATCCATAAAATGAGAGTCGGACTAGATGTCTCCACGGCCCCTTCTAGCTCTAAATCCTAGCAACTATAACCTGAATTGAAATTCCCTATAAGGCCACAAGATAAACTTAACAAGCTAACCTAACATTCAAAGTAGAAAAAAGTGAACACACACACACACACACACACACACACACGATAATATGCAGTAGCCAAATCTTTAGACTTGGTAAAACTTTCCAACTACACATTCACTACATTTCCACATCCACTACAATTCCCCTGGAAGAAGAAAAAAGGTAGGGGAGAGGTCAGCACCAGCCAGCTTGCTTGGTTCAGCCTGTACAGATGTGAAGCCAGTTTTAAAAGGGCACGCAGCAGTGCCGTTGACCACAGACTTGTGCCCTCTTCAAACTCCTGCAACACTACCGTCTGCTGACCTGCTTGAGCTTTCCCCTGTCTTAATTGTTCATCTCTTTGCAAGCTTTCCCCTTCTCTCCCCATCCCTTTCACACCTCTCTTCCCACTCAGTGGGCTTTTGGCCTCCAGTGCACACTGACCTTTGCTGCTGGCTTCCCAATGATGGGAGTAATTTCCTTTGCTGTCCTCAAGACAATTCAACTTACTTCCCACTAGTTTGCAGATTCAGGGCCCTGGAAATTTCCTTAAAGCTCATGGGTGTTTGCTCCAAGGGCTGTGTACATGATGGTTTCCAACCTATCTATTCACCCCATTTATTTTTTTCCTGGTATTTTTTATTTAAATTGCTTTGGTCGATTTTATGATTCTACAGACATCATCGGATTGCTTCCCCTCTCCTCTTTTTCTGAAAATGTGCAGGGTCTTGATTTTCCCACAAACCTACTCCTTTGTCTGTTTCAAATGCCTGCTAAAAAGAGGCCTGTAGCCCGTGTCAGAATGAATAAAGGCCCCTTCCCAGGGGTGGGTATGGGAGGAGAAGCCTTCTGAGGCACAGAAGAAAGAACCGGGACTTTGGAGTCAGAGGAGTTGGGTTCAAATCCCGACTGTTACTTACTCCCTGTGTGACTCTATGTAAGCCACGACCCCTCCATGAACCTCGGCTTTCTCATCTACGAAAAGAGGGCATTGGACTAAATGTCTTCCAAAGATGCTTTCTGTTCTGAATCTTGGATCCTGCGAGTGGAGGTGGAGGAGGTCTGCAAGAAGGGAGGAGAAAGGGGGAAATCCATAGCAGCCAATGTCTACAACCTCACAAGCACAGGTAAATTCACTATGAGTCTAAGTGACAACAACCATAAGAAAAGAAAATAGAAACACAGGATGGTTGACTGAGATTTGAACAGAGACACAGCCCCAAAAGGAGTGTGAAGAGAAGCGGTGAAGCCCAGGACTTCCCGGAGGGCTATGGGGTCAGTCACCTTCAAAGTGAGGGATCCCTAGAAGGTCGTCCTCAGGACTTCTCACCCATCAACGTGCCTGAGCTCATTAACCTGCCCTTTTGCTTGAATCAAAACTTTGGCTTGAGCCTAAGCCCTCAATCAGTGACCCAAGTTGAAAACAGGCTTTTCTGTCCTAGATTGAAGGGTTTAGAACTGTGTTCTTTGTGTCCTTCCAGGAGAAATGCTTTTGAGTTCTGTGATTTTCCTCCTTCTGGTAGCAGGCAGAGGTGTTTGATGTGGGACTACTACAACAGTCGATAGAATATAAACTCCCTCGAGGGCAGGGACTGTTTCATTCTTGCCTTTATATTCCCAGAGCCTAGTCCAGCACCTGACAATGGCAGATGCTCAATAAATACTTGTTCATTGATCACTTGATTGATCTCAGACTTCTCAGGCAGCTTCAGAGATCAGGAATATGCCTGAGGTTCAATGAAGAAAGACTCCAGCCACCAGAAATGCTCGAAAGTTAAGAGTCAAGGCTATGAGATGATAGCTCTCTTCAAGATTTACATATTATAAGGGGCAGCTAGGTGGCCAGAGGATAGATACAGTACTGGCCCTGGAATAAAGAGGATCTGAGTTCAAATGTAGCCTCAGACACTAGCAGTGTGACCCTGGGCAAGTCACTTAACCCCATTGTCTCAAAAAAAAAAGATTTGCCTATTATCAGAAAAGTAGTGGTCCACCTTTGATGCAATCTATCTCCTCCCAGAGAGAGCTCAATGGCACAGCCTCCACAGGAGGACTTCGTAATGCCAAGGGCAACATGACACCAGTCAGTACAGAAGATGATCTCCTCCCACCTCTGTGTGCTCCTTCTCTGACCCTCTGTTGGATCCTCATTCTCCTCCCATAACTCAAACTTGGGTGTCCTCCAGGGTCTATTCTCAGACTTCTCTTCTCTTTATTCCCTCCTTCCTTGGCAATTTCATCCACTCCAATGATTTCAATTATTTTCTCTCTCCAGATATGCTGCAAATCTCTGTCTCTAACTTCAGTCTCTTTCCCTTTTCCTGATCCACATTTCAGATGTATTCAATATGACAAGCATGTAGTCAACATTTATTGACAGTGTGTCAGGGACTGTGATATTCAGCAGAACACAAAATGAAATAGTCCCTGCCCTCAAGGAGCTTATGGTCTAATGGAATGTCAACTGCCTGCTTAGATAATAATAATGACTCTAAGCATAATGACAGTTGACATTTATATAGAACTTTAAGGTTTACAAAGTGTTCTATGCACGTTACACCTCATCTAACCCTCACAAGGAACCTAAGAGTTCATGTCTCATCAACCCCTTATTTAGCCCACCACATCCAAAACTGAACTCTTCACCTCCCTCCTAAAACTTGCCTCTTACTGTGACTTCTCTATTCCTGTTGATGTTACCCTGGACAAAGCACTTAACCTCTCTCAGCCTCAGGTTTCCTCATCTGTAAAAAAAAATGGGTATAATAGCAGTACATACTTCACAGGGTTGCTGGGAGGATCCACTGAGATGATATAGGTAAACATTAAGTAAGAGAATATACAGAAATAATATATTATAAACCTTAAAATACCATATAAATGTTATTAGCTCTTAGCAACCAGGATGATCAGAGGAGTCTTCCTGGAGGAAGTGGCATTAAATTAGACTTTAATGGCAGAGTAGGTGATTAATAGGTGAAAGGGCAGATGGGGAGGGCACTCCAGGCATGAGAAACAGTGTGAGCAAAGGTAAGTAGGCAGGAAAGTACAGGGGTTATTCAGGAGGAAAGAGAAATCCAGTTTGGCTAAGAATATAAGAGTGTATAGAAAGGAGAAGTAATCAAATCAGGATGCAAAGTTGGAGCAGTGCCAGTGACCTCATCACCTTCTCCTTATGGTGATCTGTATAAAATTCATTTCCCACCTCTATCTTACCCCCCAAACACACACTCTGTCTCCTCTCTTCTCTCCCTTCCTCCTCCTCCTCCTCCTCCTTCTTCTTATCATCATTATTATTATTATTCTCTTTCTCTCCCTCCCTTCCTCCCTCTCTCTGTCTCTGTCTCTCTGTGTCTTTGTGTCTCTCTCTCTTTGTCTCTCTGTCTCTCTGTCTCTGTCTCTCTCTCTCTCTCTCTTACACACACACACACACACACACACACACACACACACACACACAACTCTTCAGAGCAGGGTCTACGTCATACTGATCTTCGTGTCCCTAGTACCCAGCATATAGCAGACACTTAAAAGGTTTACTAGATTTTGATGAAGGCCCTGGAGGCTTCATTCTTCATGAAGTTTAGGAGAAGACGAGAGCATATTTTCAAAGGCCAAGTCCATGATTTTCAGCTGTATTTGAAATTGTGATCATCCATCATTACTTGTCTGATTTTTTGATGCCTCCTCCCTTCTTCCACACCCTCCTCTTTCCTTAAGTTCTGCAGTATAATTTAAGAAAATTATACTGAATTCAAATTTGAGAATCTTTCAGCACTATTATCCAGAGGTTAATTAGACCCCCCCAAAGTGCCTTCAAAATCAGCATTCAAGAGTAACTAGCTTTAAGGCTCAGGGGGTTAGGTTGGATGACTTCTTCAGCTTCCTGCCAGTCTTAGTATTCCATGACATGGTGCTCGGGGCAATCAAAGAGATGTCACACTCAGTCACAGATTTCCTGGCATTAGTGGCCTAAGAATCAGGCAGATCTGGGTTCAAGTTCTGCTTTTAATGTGTACTGGTTATGTGACTCTAAGCAACTCAGTGCTCCTGGCAACTTTCTTAAAGACAGTAAATTGGCAAACGTGCTCTGCTGGTTGAAGGAATTTCCCATATCAATGAGCTCATAGGTTCAATCTAAAACCTAATAATACTCGATAAATCACTAAGGGTCAAATACAAAATTTTTTGTTCCAGTAGAATTTAAGCTCCTGAAGGCAGGGCCTGGCTTTCCTATAGATATTTTTAATTTCTTTCAGCTCCTCTCACAGGACCTGGCACACAAAAAGTCCTTTAGAGAGATGTATTGACCTGTACTCACCCTTAACAATAACCAAGGCAATGTTTGGCCATTCCACGTTATACATGGGTGTAGCCTTTATTGAAACACTTTCCAGTGAATTCTGTCTCTACCCACATGTGATTCAACAAATTTAACAGACACTATGAAGTACTTACTATAGAAAAAGCTGTGTGTGGGCCCAAAGCCCAGGGTCAGATTCCAGAGAACTAATCAAGCCTTTTCAAGAAGAAAATGCTAAGATTATCGATTTATATCCAGATGGGACTTCACAGGCAATCACTTCCAGCCCCCTCATTCCACAGATGATCAAACTTGAGACGTACGTACCCAGGGTCACGCGTCCATTGATTAAGAAGCCCCGAGGTGGGACCTGAATCTATGACCTGTGGACTCCCACGCAGGTGCCCTTCTCTCTAGGCCACTCAACTTGCGAGGCCCAAGTCTTCCTTCCTGCCTGGTCACCAGGTCTGTGCTTTCAGACGGATGAATTTGCCTCAGCTATTGCTGTCCTCATCTCCCCAAACAGGGGGAGAAAGGAACTAATCCAGTTTTCAGGAACCAGAATACAACTCTGCCCTATATAGGAGAGTATAATATACCAATAGCTCACATTTATATGGCATTTTAAGGTTTACAAAGTGAATTATTTATATTAATCCATTTGATCCTCACGACACTAACAGGTGCTATAATTATCCCCCATTGGACACATGAGAAGTGGGAAAGAGAGAAGTTATATGACTTGCCCAGGGACACAAGTCACTATGTGTCTAATGTCAAATTTGAATTCAGGTCTTCCTGACCTAGGTCCATTGTACAGCATGAGAAGGTGTGAGTGGATCCTTGTCTTATGGCTTTAGAGCAGGAAGGAGCCTTAGAGGCCAGCAGCCTAATCTTTTCATTTGACTAAGAAGAGAACCAAAGGCCTGAGGAGGGAAGTGACTTTCCAAGGTCACCCAGGCACTGAGAGGCAGGGGCAGCACTGGAACCCTGCTCCTCTGGCTCCCAAGCCTGATGTACCTGGCTGCCTCTGATGGACTGTGCACAGGAGCGCTGGAGGGAGTGCCCACATCAACAAGACCCCAGATCCATACCAGAGTGTGCTGGGCAGAGCTGCCAACAGCAGAGCCACCTGCAGGGTTCACACAGAGGGTAGTGGGCTCCTGGAAGATGGGCTTGGCTGCTGTCCACCCCCACCCCAGTTCAATGAGCGCACGGTGCTAGGTTCAGTGCTGATTCAGAGGATGACACATTTAGGTTTCATAATCACTCCCTCAAGTTTCCCACTGATTTCAAAGAACTTTAGGGGGAAATTTTCTTCTTGATTTGGGATTTTGAGCTCAGTGATGAAGGTAGGTGAGGGAAGGGAAACAGTTGCTGCCCCTGAATCATGTCCAAGATAATGCTGCTGGCAGACTAGAGTACCCTGGGGATAGATTCACGGGCAAACCAGGGTGTGCACTCCTTTTGAGAGCCTTGATAGTATGAGAAAATGGAAAAAGAAGAGCTGCATTATCGTTAGGATTAAACCAAGAGACATTCAGATTTGAGAAAATGAAAGAAATACCGAACCCAAACAGGCCCACTGCGGGTCAATGGGGAGGGGCATCATAGCATCACAGATGCCAATCTGGAAGGGTCCCTGAGGCCATCCAGGCCAACCCCCTCATTTCAAACATGAGGAAACAGAGATTCAGAGAAACTGGGAAGAGACCTTAAAGGGAATTTAGTCCAACCTCCTCATTTTCCAGATGAAGAAACTGAGGCATCCAGAGTTTAAATTACTTGTCCAAGGTAGCAAATATCTGAGGTGAGATTTGAACTCAGGTTTCCCTGACTCGAGGTCCACTGCTCCCAGGCCTTAGAGAGGTAGCTGCCTCTCTCAGTTCTGCTGTTTCAAGAGATGGCTTAAAATATGCTTATAGAAATAACAAGACAATTTATTTTTTTTAAATGGCTTTCTGATTTGAAGTACACAAGTATGAAACACAGCTGTGGCAAGGGGGAGTATTTCCAGCTTCCCATCCCTTCTTGGAGAGAACACTGGAATGGGAGTTAGGAAGACCTGGACTACAACCTTAGGCACCCAATAGTTGTGTGGCCCAGGACAAATTTCTTAACATCTCTGGTCCTTAGGTTCCTCATCTGGAAGATGACGGGCTTGGATTAGATGGCTTCATTCAGTCCCTTCCAGGTCTGATCCTTAACGGTTGTCTGCCTCAGTTTCCACATCTGTAAGATGTAGGGGAGGAAGGTAGACTTGGAGACCTCCCTTCTAAGCTCATATGATCCTAGAGTTAAGCCCTCAGTCAGGGCACTGGGAAAGGGCATGGCCAAAAGTCTATCGAGGCGAGAGGGGTTGGATTAGATGGCCTCAGAGGGCCCTGGACCTCCGGACCTCTGGTCCTTTATGTTATAGATGTAGCTTCAGAAAACACTTGATTACTACTAGATGTAAGCTTTATGGGATGCAGGAGCTGTGTCTGACAGAGGAACTGAGTCTAAACCTCATTTCTCTCCTAACTCCTTCCCTCGTGCCCGGGCCAGTGCTCTGTACACAACGAACATTTAGAGAATCACGGTGTCCAGACTCAGGGCTCTTCCCACTACAGCACACTTCCTCCTTAGTAAATGCTTTTGTGAAAAATACAATAAACCCCACCCTGGGTCTTACTGACTGATGAATGTGAAGGACAAGAGAAGGATCCAAGTTCATTTCTTTCAACACTGCTAAAGTCAAGTCACTTAAACATCAACCCAGTTAACCTTGCCAACTGTAATCTTCCCCTTAAGAATAGTCTAAGAAAAGGATTTAGGCAGCCGGGACAGACAGACAACACAGCAGACCACACAGACAATGGGATATCCCACTTGGTGCTTCCAGCTTCTAGATTCCCTTCAACAAGCAGATTTCCAGTAAGAAGGCCACAGGTCAGCCTACCAGTTTTCATGGTGTGCCAGCGATATCAGAGGGAGTCGATAACATTTCACCATTACACAGCATTAGGAAGCCATTTGAACAAGCTGATTTCCAGCAGCATCCCTGAATGCATCGTCCTCCCTCCTTTCTCCCCATCCATCCATCCATCCACCCACTGACACCTTGGGGCTCCCTAATCCAGTCCTCCTGCTGACCCAAGAACAATCGTTCTTCTTCATGCAGAAGGAAATGGGGGAGGGGAATGGCTGTTGAGTATACTCTGATTTCAAATAACAACAACTGTCATATGGTGAGCCCGCCGTGGGTCTCTGTGCTGCCACCTATTCAGTTAGCCCAGATGAACTAGAATCCCCATTTCAGTTATCTCATAGCTCCGGGCGAGAACATGTCACCTTCTTTCTTTCCAGGCCCCAGCAAGCTGCTGAGGCAGATGCTAGCTGTGGTCCTCCCTGCCACGCTCTGGAGAGTGGCCTTTGTGGGGCTTAATTGAGCCCCCACTCCAGTTAATAGGCGGTTGGAGCCTTATTGAAACAGAGCTAGTGCCGCAGGTTAAATACGCAGGCCGTGCTCTTGTTAATCCTCTCATTAACGGAGCTGGAGAGCTTGTGGGGAGCTGTGAGTTTGCATACATTAGCAGGGAGCTCTTCACTCCAGGGCCATCAAGAAAATGACAAAGCCAGTTTGCAAATAGTGACATCAACGGGAATGCAAAAGTGAGATGCCTAAGACAAGAAGAACAATGATACAGGTTTTCATGGTGGAGTCACCCCAGCTTCGCGTGGGAAGGATGGATGAGAGCGATGGGCAAGGACTGACTAGCTCTTCTTGAGTCAGGCTCTGAGTGCAAAGGGACCCCTGGCAGAGCTGAGCTGGGCTGCCCTAGAGGATGGAGCTGACCCCAGAAATGGTCCGAATGGGGAATGGGGGCTAGACCTCCATCTAGAGCAGTGGTTCTCAACCTTCCCAATGCCGCGACCCTTTAATACCGCTCCTCATGTTGTGGTGACCCCCAACTATAAAATTATTTCCATTGCTACTTCATAACTGTAATTTTGCTACTGTTAGGAGTTGTAATGTAAATATCTGATATGCAGGATGTATTTTCATTGTTACAAATTGAACATAACCCACAGGTTGAGAACCGCTAATCTAGAGGAACCAGAGACACACACAGAGCTGTGTTTTACAGGAAAAAGTCCTAATTATGTGCACAAGGGGAAGACACAGAAGACACATGGGAGCTTCAGAGGTCCCAAGAAAAGAGGCCAAACACAGGTAGTTCAGGACACATGGCTTCAATGATGTACCCAACTAAGTCACGATCATCTACACCATCAGGGGTATCTGTTGTTTTTGTTTTCAGTCACATCCAGCTCTTCATGACTCCATTTTGGGCTCTCTTGGCAAAGATACTGCAGGGGTTTGCCATTTCCTTCTCTGGTTCATTTTATCGATGAGGAAACTGAGGCAAACAGGGTTAAGTGACTTGTCCAGGGTCACATAGCTTCTAAGTGTCTGAGGCCAGATTTGAAATCAGTTTTTCCTGACTCCAGGCCCAGCACTCAATCCAGTGTGCCACCTAGCATGTATAAAGGGAGTTTCTAAGGATTTGATCCAATCAGATGCTCAGCTGATATAGTTGGAGAGAAAGTAGAAGGGGGATTTGGGGGCAGAAACAAATAATATTTTAGTCCCCAAAGTAAGAAATGAAAGGAAATGTTATCTATGCCCTTCTCAGCTGTGTCAAGTAGCTACCCTTGGCACCTGGGAGAAGGATAAAGGAAGTAGAAGAGGCACTCCAACAGGGTGTTAAGCTCTCAGCAGAAATTAGGGCTGAATGAATACCATAGTCAAGTGTCTTGGGGAAAAATACTGTGTACATTTTTAGGGGAGAAAGACTCCCTTGGGGCCAAATTGTCAAGTGGCAATAGCTTAGAAATCTTTACTTGATTGAAAAAAAAAATAGTCCAGGGATAGGAGTGAGAGAAATTACTGGGGAATTTCTGGATGATGGAGGAACACTGTCATTTGGTGGTATAGCTATTTCCTCCCTTATAAAAATAAAATAGCATTTATATAATGCTTTAAGGTTTGCAAAGTACTTTACAAACATAATTTCATTTTGAAACCTAGACAAAAAAGGTTGATAACCCACAAAGGTCACTGATGAAAGAGCTTTTGTTTTGGGGGAAGTCTTAGAATGGAATCACCATATTTTAGGGAATGTGATTTGACACGTAATTCTCTCTCTCTGTATGTATGTATTTACATACACACATACATTCAGATTTGTATGTGTGTATATGTGTACATATATACATTATATGTAGTTGCAGGCTCGTGAAGCCTCATTGGGGTGTGGAGGTCATAGCATCGTGAATTTTGACCTAGAAGGGTCATCAGAGGTCATCAGATTACCCTTTACTTTACAGATGAGGAGGCCGAGGCCTAGGGATGAGAAGCAGTCTGCTCACTACCACACAAGTTGTGGAGGGAGGGTGTGAACACTCCTCCAGGCATCTTCTCAGGGTAATGTGGTGATCCTCAGTTCTCAGAGTCTATGCCTGCCAATGACCACATAGCCTCTTTTCCTATACAGGTCCAGGCACAGATTGCACACCTGTTACTAGAGCACCAGCCTGTCTGATTTCACAGACATGAAGTTTGACCACTAAGTAATGGTGTTCTTCCCTTAGCTTTAGCCATTAAGGGAGGCAGTCCTCTAAGTGTGGAAGAATTTGGTAATAGATCAATGAAATCATCGCATCATCAAATGGCAGCAGAAGGGAACTCAGGGACTCTCTGGTGATACCTCCTCATGTTACAGATAACTGAGGTCTCAGGAGGCTGTGGCCTGTGTCAAGGCTGCACCAGGCGGTAGAGGGGGGATCTGAACACAAGTTCTGGGACTCTGCAGTACCACTTGCCTTCCCAATCACAGATCTTTTGGAACTTTGAAATAAGTGTTGCATGAAAAAACTCTAAACTAAATGGGACCCATAGCCTGCTACCAATCGGATGCATTGCCCCTTCACAGAAGGGAAGGGGTTCCAACTGCCAAGTGTGCTGTGACTTTGCAGTTACAAGGTCATTGCTTCTCTCATGATTAGACCTGAGTGACGATCCCAGCTTTGCTGCTAGCTAGCCGTGAGGCTTTGGGCAAGTCTGAGGTCTCAATTTCCTCATTTGGGGCATGGATGAGGGGAGTGCTAAAGGCTCTTCCAACTCTAATGTCCTCTGATTCCAAGAAGACAAACAGCCCCAAAGATCTGTGACCTCATTAGTGTGGGTGGTCTTTCCCATGATACAGGTCTCCACTCATTCCTGCCTGCCTATCCTATGCACTGTTATCCATATCCTTCCCAAAATTCAGCACAGGGATCCACCCAATATGTCTGGGGCCTTCTTTGATATCTCTTGCCAGAATAGATACCAAAGGCACACCCAGGCTGTTCATGGGTCATCCCTCATTTCTGCCACAGAACCAGTCTGTCTTTGTCAATCCTATGTTTCTCTGGCGGCATCATTTGCTTTGGTTCACATTCATATCTATTCTGTAACTGCAGCCTGTTCCCACCCACCAGGCACCTCCCCAATGCTCTCTGAGAGCAACAGTATGAAATCAACCACCTTTGATGAGCATAATTCTTACTCACCCTGGACAAACAGCCTTCGGATCATTACGAAGGATGCTTTTTAAGTAGGTTTTGAGGACCATCCCAGTTCATTCAGCCTGTAGAGCTAAGAACTGACCATGCAGTTGTATTTTCCTTCTTACACAAATATTGGCACTTCTTCCCAAGAAAGTTGAGGTTTATTCCAGCCAAGGTCCAAACTCCAATATTTCAAGGAATTTCCCTCATCAGGGACCCAGATGCTTCCTGTTCATCAGTGAGTTGCTTTTCATATGACTTTGTACATTCAGTTTTGTATATTCAACTCA
>CM053581.1:564904704-564916063 GCA_028627135.1 Pseudochirops cupreus
GAAAAAGAACTTGGGAGAACAAGCACAGGCAAAGAAGAAACAAAATGATGACTTTTTGCTGATGATATAATAGTGTGCTTAAAGAATCCTAAAGAACCAAATAAAAATTAATTGAAGTAAGTAATCACATTAGCGGGCAACTAGGTGGTCCAGCGGATAGAGCGCCAGGCCTGGAGTCAGAAAGACCTAATTTCAAATCTGGCCTCAAGCACTTACTAGCTGTGTGACCCTGAGCAAGTCATCTAACCCTGTTTTCCTCAGTTTCCTCATCTGTAAAATGAGTTGGAGAAGGAAATCGCAAACTATTCCAGTATCTTTGCCAAAAAAAAATCCAAATGGGGTCATGAATAATCAGACAGGATTGAACAAAATAACTTCACCAAACTTGCAGGATATAAAATTAAGTCCATAGAAATCATCAGTATTTCTATATAATGCCAATAAAGTCAAGTAGGAGGAGAAAGAAAGAGAAATTCTGTTTAAAATTACTTTAGAATGTATACAGTACTTGGGAGTCAACCCACCAAGATATACACAAGGAGTATATAGATACAACTAAGAACTACTATTTATAGAAATAAAGACAGACCTAAGCAGGGAAAATACCTACTCATAAGTAGGACGAGTGAATAAAATAAAAATGACAAAACTCCCTAAGCCAATTTACTTATTCCAAACCATGCCAAACAGACTACAAAATATTGCTTTATAGAACCAGATAAAGTAACAACAAAATTCATACAGAGATTTTAAAAAATGAAAATAATGAGAAATGGGAATGAAGGAGGTCTAGCAGTACCTAATCTCCAATTACACTAAAAAGCAGTCTTTCTCAAAATAATTTGGTGTCAATTAAAAAGCTGCATAATTACACATGTACAACATATATTGAATTGCTTGTCTTTCCAGTAGGGGTGGGGGATGAGGGAGGAAGGGAAAGAATCTAGAATTTAAAGCTCTATAATCAAATGTTAAAAAAATATATGTATATATCATCATTATTATTATTATTTACATGTAACTGGGAATTAAGATACACAGGCACTAGGGTAAGGAGATCCATCTTGCCCTACCAGAAAGTCAGAGGGGTGATGGGGAAGGATATAGGAGAGAGCAGATTGGGGGAAGGGGTATACAGTGGGACAGCTGTTTAGGGGTGGTGGGTAGGGGAAAGATGGGGAGAAAATTTGTAACTCAAAATCTCTTGGAAATGAATGATATAAACTAAAAATAAACAAAAGTTAATTTTAAAAAATAGAGCCATCAATGGAAAAGATTAGCTATACAACGTGTCTAGTAGTCTATCTGTATTTGATAAACACAAAGATCCCACTGACGGAGATAAGAACTCACTTATTTGATAAAGATTACTGGGAAAACTGGACAGCAATAAGGAAAAAAATTGGATTTGGGCTAATTCCTCCCACTTTATACTAATATCAACTTCAAATAGATGTTTGATGTAGATATATAAAGTCACATCATAAGCAAATGAGAGACACATATGAAAAATTACTTATCTGACCTGTGGATTAGAGAAAAGTTCATGACTAAAAAGGAGATAGGATCATAGAAAATAAAATGGATACTTTTGATCACATAAATTTTAAAAAGTTTTGCATAAACAAATCCAACAAAGCTATGGTTAAAAGTTTCTCTGATAAAGGTCTTTTTGCAAGATATAAAAGAAACTGATCCAAACTTCTAAGAATCAGAGCCATTCCCCATTTGATATATTGCCTAACAATGTGAACAGATAGTTCTTAAGAAACCCAGGTGATCTATTGCAATATGGGGGGGAAATGCTCTAAATCACTATTAATTAGAGAAGTACAAATTAAAGCAATTCTGAGATTTCACTTCATGCCTATCAGATTGGTTAAAGTAACAAAAATTTTATTAAAAATTTTTATTGGTGTGTTTTGTTTTTATATTACAAACATAGCCAGATTATCTCAACTCCATGAACAGAATCTTTTTTTTATTTGAGGGGGAAGGTAAGACAATTGGGGTTAAGTGACTTGCCCAAGGTCACACAGCTAGTAAGTATCAAATGTCTGAGGTTGGATTTGAACTCAGGTCCTCTGAACTCCAGGGTTGGTGCTCTATTCACTGTGCCATCTAGCTGCCCCAGTATCTTTTAACAAAGTAAAATAGATAAATAAATAAAGCAAAACTAACAACACAGTGACCTCATCTGAAATAGTACACAACATTCTATATCTGCAGCAAATACTCATCTGTCTAAAAAAATGATTTTTAATGAACAGACATCCCTTTTCTCTCCCTTTACCACCCCACTGTTGGGAAGGGGGAATAAAAATAAATTACTTGCCACAAATATACATAGTTAAAGCAAAAAAAAAAATCCCACACTGCCTGTGTATAAATACACACATAGACGTACATACATAGGCCTATCTACATCTGTCTCTTGTTCTTCATCCTAAATTCATCACTTTCCTGGCAAGAGACAACAAATTTCATAATCCTTTGGAATCATGGATGGTCATTATATTGATCACAGTTCTTAAATCTTTTAAAGTGGTTTGTCTTTCTGATGTATGTTCTCTTGAGTCTGCTTATTCCATTCTTCATCAGCTTATTAGCATGCATTATTATTCTTTAGGTCCTGCTCACTTCACTCTTCATTAGTTCCTATAATTCTTTTCCTGGCTCTCTGAAATCATCTATTTCCTCATGGGGCACAACAGCAGTCCCTCACAGTCATATGCCATAGTTTGGTTAACCAGGCATCAAGCTAGGCATTGAAGATAAAGAGAAAAAACAGAAAAATTCTACTTTGATAACAATTGATTAATTAATTGATTGATTTGAAGTGATACAAAGAAGAATAAAAAACGTTATGCCCTCAAGGAGCTTACATCCCAATGGGGGAAGTAAGACAGATAAGTAGAATATAAATTAGGGTGTGGACATTCAAAAAAGACACAAAAGGAAGGAGCTGGCACTTTCATTAACTCCTTCATTCATCTGCTAAATATTTATTTCATCCTCCAAGTTTGTTGTGTTATGGAACCAAAATGACTTTGTTCTCACAGAGTCTCCAAGCTCCTGATGTTCTGACACCCCTTTGGGGGTTTGCTTTTCCTATAAGGAAACCACTGGGGACTCAAAAGTGTATCATTCAAATCAAACATCTAAGCTCATTGTTCTGAAATTTCTTGGAGAGAGGGTACTGAAGCCCAGAGATATCCTCTTTCCCTGCTCCTTCTCTGACTCTCCATCCACCATAGTCTTCCTTCCCCACTCATGCCCAAGGATTGTGAGTGGCTGTTATGGGAACCACTTAAACCTGGTGGAGTTCTTGGTGCATAATGGTTGCTTCATAAATGGGTGTTGAATGATGAACCTATTCAGGAGTTAAAAGGTTATTGAGCCTTGTCCTAAAGTGGCAGCGAAAAGTAATTTCCAGGGAAAAAACAGTATCTTTAAGTTTCATAAATTTAATAGTTAAACCTGATGGAGGCACTGGGGGTAGAGAGATGAGGGTCTTGAGTTTTGTGACCCTTTTGCCATGTAATCTACAAGATAATTTGGGGTCTGTCGCTCTCCATGGTCTCTATTTTCTCACAGTGTTTCTAGCTTTTTGTACTCTCACAAATAAAATGTTAGTGTCTTGTTACTTCTTTAGGTGTTTTTTGGGGGGTAGTAACAGGGAATAAGGGGGATGGCAGGAGGCCAGTGGAGGAAATGATCACCTTTATTCTAATAATTCAATATGAAATGGATCTTTGTCTCTGATTTTTTGGTTGTAGGGACAATGTGGTTCTGTCTCTCCCAACCTACCCTTACCCTTAACCCAGCAAAATGTGTTTGGTTTTAGATATACATAGTTTTAGCTATAAGAATAAGCAAAGGCAAGAGACATTGAATCATCTTAACTCTTGCTGTAACCAGTAGCAAAATAGAAAATAGAAGAAATTATTGGAAAAAGACAATTTTTTCCTCCTAAAGATGTTTCCCCCTCTTGTGGTTTCCTGATTCATAACCATAGTATGTCAGTTTTGGGTGGGCTACATCATCAAAATGACTAAGATGGGAAAAAATGTCTTGAATCTCCCTGCACCCTCACTTTTTAAGACATGGGCTTGAGGGGCTGCACTGTGGAAAGGTGAACCTTACTGAAGTATTTATCGAATCTCTAGTGGAGTGCTCATCACAAATGAAGGACTGAATTGATTTTAGTTCACTTGAGTTCAGAGCTCCTGAGGCAGCAAGGCGGCACAGTGGATAGAGTTCTGGGCCTGGAGTCAGGAATACTTGAGTTCAGATTGTGCTTTGGACGCTTGTTAGTTGTGTGACCCTGGGCAGGTCACTTTACTTCAGTCTGACTCCATTTCCTCATCTTTAAGAATAGGGACAATAATAGCACCTACCTCCCGAGGTTGTTATGACAATCAAGTGAGATCATATTTGTAGAAGACTTTGTCAACCTTAAAGCACTTTGTAAATGCTCGCTTTGTTATTCTCATCATTCTCATTTTTACCACCATCACTGTCATTAATATTTTGATAATCCTCTCTGCTAAACTCCAGTAGGAGTCACCATTCACTTCTTGGCCATCTCAAACCCAACAGACAGCTGAAACTCAATATGCCCAAAACTCAATTCATGATCTTTCCCCCCATATCTCCCCTCTTCCTAATTTCCCCATTGCTCTTTAATGCCATTGTTCAAGTTACCATGATCACCACCTAGATGTCAACCGCAGCTTCTCTCATACACTCTTCCCACATGTCCTACACATTGTCAAGACTTGTAGTTTCTACCGTCACAGTATCTATTGTACATCATGTAGGTCACCTTCCTCTCTACCCACAGAGATGCCACCCTGGTGCCAGCTCTCATCACCTCACCCTTGGACTATTGGTGTAGACCCCTGGTTGTTCCCCTCTCTCAATTCTTTTCATACTCTAATTGATCTCCTGTGGGCTGACAGTGATTTTCTTCAGACACAGGTCTGATCAAATCAACCTCCCCTCCCCTCCATTCAATAAATGTCAATGGCTCCCGATTATCTCCAAGATGAAAGGTTAAATTCTCTCCTTGGTAATTAAAACCCTTTAAAGGCTGGCCTCCCCTTCATACACAGGACCTGTCTACATTGGCCTTCTTGCCATTCCTCCCATATAATCTTCTATATCCCGAATCTGTCCTCCTTGGAATTAGCTCCTCCCAGGCTGGAATGACCACTTTGCACAGCCCCACCACCTTCACCTCTTGGCTTCCCTGGCCCCCTTCAAGGTTCAGCTCAAATCCTGACTTCTCCTTCTCCTTTCTGAGCCTCTCCCCATTGCCAGTGTCTTCCTTCAGAGATCACTTTCCATTTACACTGTACATGTCTTATATATAAATAATTGTGTAATGTTGCCTTCCTCAGCAGAATGTGAGCTCTTTGAGGGCAAGAAACTGTTCTTGCGTATTTTTTTTAAATCTCTGATACCACCACATTTGGCATGTAGTTGATGCTTAATAAATGCTTGCTGACTGACTGACTTGTGTGTGTGGGCAGATGCACCAGATATCTCATTTTAAGGCGAGGGCAGAAAAGAGGACAAGAAAGTCCCCAAATAGAAGACGGTGCTTGAGCCAAGCTTTGAAGTAAACCAGGGAGTCCAAGAGAAGAAGGGGAATGGAGGAGACATTTAATTGACACAGGTGTACCCTCCACCACTTTCAGTCCTAACCTATCCACTGTCCTTCATCCTGCACTACTTTTCCATGTTGTCCCACCCCCCCCCCCGGAGAAAAGATCCCCTCAGTGTGCTGGGGGCTTCCTATAGAGCTTTTCACAACTTACTTGGTCTCCTTGGGTCAGGAAAACATACGTGTGTTAAGATAAACAAGGCACGGCATCTTTCACTTTTAGAAAGAGTAGTATAACCCCATCAGGGGGTGAGTCTTACAGATAACATGGAGCCAGGAAAACAAATGAGGAAAAGGAAGAGCTTGTGAGCTGTCTCAATTTCAAGAGACTCCTGTAATATCAGAAACCCTCACAGGCAAACAGTAACAGTGGTTCTCAACCTGTGGGTCATGACCCCTTTGGGGGTTGAACAACCCTTTCACAGGGGTTGCCTAAGACCATCGGAAAACACATATTTCTGATGGTCTTAGAAACCAAGACATTGCTCCTCTATCCGTCTCCAGGTGGGTCTGCCCACATGCAGATACACCCACATACGAATATTAAAGGGTCGCAGCATTAGGAAGGTTGAGAACCACTGAAATAGTACTTTCCAAATTCAAATAGAAAGGATTGGGGATTATATGCTTTTTTTGACATTCAAAGTCCTTCATAACGTAGTCCTCTTCTACATTTCCTGTCTTTTTGGAGGAGGCAACCAGGGTTAAGTGGCTTGCCTAGGGTCGCACAGCTAGCAAATGTCTGAGGCTGGATTTGAATTCAGGTCCTCCTGACTTCAGGGCTCACACTCTATCCACTGTGTCACATAGCTGCCTTTCCTGTCTCCTTACGCTTACTCCTTACCATGAACTCTTCAATCCAGGGGTGCTGGCCTCTTGTCCCACAAACCAGACTCTCCAGCACTCTGCTCTAGGCATTTTCTCTGGCTGTACCCTATGGTGGGGAACACTTTCCCTTCTCATTTCTGTCAACTGGTTTCCCTGGATTCCTTCAAATCCCAAACTAAAATCCCATGTTCTATGAGAAGTCTTTTAATTTTACTGCCTTCCCTCTCTTATTTCCTATTCATTCTATAAATAACCTCTTTGTACATATTGGTTTGCTCATTCCACCCCCTCCTGAGCTCACCCCCCACTAGATTGTAAGCTCCTTGAGGGTAGGGCATATCTTTGCCTATCTTTAAATGTCCAGTGTTTAATATAATGCCTGATGTGAAATGGGTGTTTAATAAATATTTACTGCTATGCTTTGTTAATCAAGAAACACTGATTCAGCACCAGGTAGCATCTCAGATCATCTCCATTAGGATGAGTAATCAAGAGCTGGCCAACTCATGCTCTCACCCTGATATTCCCATCTACACCTGCAGTGACTTCCCGGCAAGACTTTATTCTCAAAGGAAAAGGTGACTTCCCTCTGTGTGTTCATGCCAGCATTAAATTATAATAACTCTGAATAAGAGGGAAATAAGAACAGTGCAGCCTCAGGAATAGAGGGCCAACTATTAAGTCTAGAAGAGCTGGATACGCCTCCCATCTCTAACAGCGGCTGCCTGAGACCCCCAGCAAGGCTCATAAGCCCTCAGTGACCCAGGCAGATCTTGAAGTCCATATGGTAAAGGTGATGACTGTTGGAATATAAATAGATCTGCAGGGAATAGAGGGAACTTTCACAATGGGAATTTTCCATGTAGAAATCACAAATTCAGGTCAAAGGTAATATAATTAATATAATATAATATAATTAATACAATGTAATGTAATGTAATATAATATAATGTAATGTGATATGATATGATATTATGTTATATGATATGATATATGATGTGATATGGTATGGTATATGATATGATATAGGTGCTATAATATGATATTATGTTATATTATGTGATATGATATGATATATGATATGATGTGATGTAATATGATATGATGATATATAATGTGATATAACATGATATAATTGTATATCAATTAAATTACATATACTACATATTATATGCTATTATGATGTTATATATTATATGTTACATATTCAAGCGATGAATTTTAGAGAGGTCAAAGAAAGAGTGAGAGGATAGAGAGGTCAATCACAGAGTTTCCTATGGACTCACTGAAAACTTGTTGCCAGTGATGTGAGAGAATCTATATCCTGCAGACTCCTGGGATGCATGCCTGCCATGTGGTGGGAGAGGTTGATTTTAAGCCACAAGTCACTTCAGGTCTTTCAAACAGATTTGAGACCACATTGATCAAAAACCTGTACTGAGGTCCTTCCATGAGCCAGAGTATCAGCACACTCAGATGTGTGCTTTTTGCCTGTACGTGATATCCTGGTTCTATAAGCCTGACTTTGCAAACTTGGTCACAGAACAGGAGGATTAACAATCACAGCCTATTCAGCCCATTCTGGTAGATTGTAAGCTCTATGCAAGTAAGAATTGTTTTTTCTTTTGTCTGAATCCCCAGCACCCAGCCTAGTGACTGGTATGCAGTAGACACTTAATCAGTGCCTGTTGGTTTGGACTGATGGATGTCGGACTGATAGACTGTTGGACTGAACATTAAGAAACATTCTCTAGTTGGGGCAGATTCAAGACTGTGAATCTAGAGGAGGGGTTCGTAACTTGGAATCCATGAAGTCGGTTTTTAAAAAGCATATACATTTTGATAACTATTTCAACATAACTGGTTTCCTTTGTCATTTTTTTTGCATTTTATTTTATGCATTTGAATACATTATTTGGAGAAGGGGCTTAGGCTTCACCAGAATGCTAATGGGATCCATGACACAAAACCAATCAAGAACCCCTGGTCTATAGAATGTTTTGGGAGATGCCTACGCAGAGGCAGAGGAATAGGCTAAATGACCTTTTCCCTATCATGCCAGTGCTTAGTATAGTTCCTGGCACAGAACAGGTAGCTAATAAATGCCTAATTACTGACTGCTTTTTTTATAATGAGGATCCAGGAAAGGGTTCATAGTTCAATCTTCAGACCAGATCTTTCCAAGGACTGCTTTTAGACCTCTCTCTAAGTTCATGGAAACAAGTTTTTCTCTTTTCAGCTGAAAATTCTCATTTTAGTCAACATTAGCCTTGAGGCTTGGGAAGGCCATCCCCAAATGGGGTGTTAGGGTTCGAAATGACAGGTGGAGAGAAATTCGAGGGGGTGGCTAAATTTGGTTAACTTGAAATGTTCCAGTTGTCCACATCTGCTTCAAAGTCAGACGGACTCTTTGACTGCCTGAGCTTTAAGGAACACCAGGCCCTCCAGGCCACTTAAAGAGCCCTGAGATGGGCTCAAAGTGCTGTTGAGTCGGTTGTGGGTGCCTGAGGATCAGTCTTCTTTCTTTTGTCCTCATTGTTGTTATTGTTTCTGTTTTTAAAGCAATGCCCCCCAAGTTACTGATGCTAAAGCTATACAGTCAGACTAGTCAAAGTGAAAGGAGGTAAAGCGTCAATGGAGAGGCAAAGCTTCCCACAATCTCAAAATCCTGTGATGACCATTTTTTATACGCACATTGCCCCCATTAGAAAATACTCGCTTCCTGCCACTGAAACTAATTAGGAGGGAAATTTTGTAAGGTGGCAGAGGTGAGGTATGTGTGTGGGAAGATTTAGACCCTTCCATCTAACCTGCGTGCCAGGCTAATTTCTAAAAGACATAGAAGAGATACAAAGACTGAGACCTGTACACCAAAGCAGTGGTTTACAATTGTAGTGCATTGAATTATTATTATTTTTTTTTTACCATTAAAACAAGATGCCCAATGTCTGTATAGAACGTTATGGGTCAAGACTAGTATTTATCACCTACCGATGCACCCTTAAAATGAAAGCCCATTTTTCTTCTTTAAAAATAGATTTTAATGATATTTTTTGTTTTTACATCACCACATACATTTCCCTCTGTACCTAACTTTGTTTCTCCCCTATGATTCCCATTTTACAGATGAGGAGACTTAGGTTGAGACTCAGATGAAAGGACTTGTCCAACATTGCAAAGTTAGTAAGTCTTAGAAGTGAGATCCAAGCTCGGGTCTTTCTGAGTCTCTGTTTCTTTCCACCTTTCCACTGCTGCTGCCTAATTTGTATGGTGTACAAAACCATCATCATCATCATTAACATTTATGAAGTACCTCCTCTGTGCCAGGCACTGTGTTAAGCGGATTACAAATACTGTCCCCTTTGATCTCCATAACAACACTGAGAGGTTAGGCAGAACCCACTCAGACAGAGTTTAAGTGACTTGCCTGTGGATTTCATGCAGAATATATGGAAAGTCCTTTAATAAACCAGATTTCCTTTGTTTCCTATTTGGAGCAATGGCTCTTGACTTCTGATTTTTTTAAAAAGTCACTTTTTCTCTTAACCCTCTCCCCACAAACTTTAGAAGAGATGAGAAAATGCCCCCTACTTCTCTTCATTGGAGGGAGTTTCCAAGCAGCGTTTCATAAAAAAATGAATTCGAATTATTGGGTTTATTTTGGGTTTTGCATTCTCAAACTATCTCCATTTTTTATGATTTCTCGTTGCTGCAAATTTTCTTCTAGTGATATTTAAGTATCAATAGTGGCTCAACCCAAACATGAGAAATCCAAATGATTACTTCCAAAACACGAATAAAATAAACAAAACGATGTGTTTAGAGTTTTATTGATCACTTATGGATGATAAAATGCTTTTCTGTAGCAGACATTTCTAGCTATACTCCCCGTGCCCTGCCTTTTCACATCGGTGAGTCTCTCTTCATAGCAACAGTTAAGCTAAGTCGGCCGACACGTGGGCAGCTGGTAACGTGGTGAAGAGGATGTGTGACGTGGAATCAGGAAGACTTGAGTTTGAATCCTGCCTCAGACACTTCCTAGCCGCATGATCCTGGGTGAGTCACATAACTTCTCTCTGTCTCAGTTTCCTCATCTAGAAAATGGGCATAATAATAGCACTTACCTCAGAGGGTTGTTGTAAGAATCAAATGTGTTAACACACTTGTGTGTAAAACACTCTGCAAATCTTAAAGTGCCGTATAAATGCTAGTTAATGTTGTTATTATTTTTATTGCTGTCAATTGCATCTGACACCACATACGACATTCTATACCCACTGTCTTTTTCAGTTTCAACACAACGTTCATGGTCCTTTCCTCTGGGGTCAAGCAGAACACGTCTGATTTCTCCTTCACATGACAGGCCCTCAAACACTTGACCATACCTCTCAAGGCTCTCCCCAGGCCAGCCTTCTCTTCTCACAGTGAAACATCTCTATTTCCTTCAACTGATTCTCACATATAATAAATGAGCTCAAAGATCTTTATCACTGCAGTGAAGATATGGGACTAGAGCACAGTAAAGAGGCCAGGGCTTGACAGATAGACTTGGGAGTCGCCCACAAAAAGATGACTGAAGTCACTGGACTGGGTAATATCTCTAAGGGTCCCAGAAGGGTGTTATTATGTGGACCAGATCCATGGGAAGGAATAATTCTAAAGTATTTTCCTTTTCATCTGTGGTATTAGTTGCACCAGCTTTGATTCTGTAAAAGGGAATGACCAGGTGTTATGGGAATCTGAAGATCTTCCCTGCCCCTAGGCCCTTTGCTAAAGTGGCTATGTGACTCTGAGGACCCTTGGATATTTGAAAGTATACTCTGTTCCCTAATAGGCTGAATGTGATCATGTGGAGCCTGT
>CM053581.1:564916563-564998668 GCA_028627135.1 Pseudochirops cupreus
CCCTGAACTAGGTAAATGGTATTTGATTGATTAAAGTAAGATTGTTAACCCACTTTGAGTTGCTTTCCTTTAGAAAAGCAGATCTAAGAACCTGTGCTAGTAGCCGCCCTAGGTATGCTAGGGTGCTTGCTGATACACCAGGTTGGTAATGACATTGGCAATAGAGAGCTTCTTTCTGCCCGTGCCTGCAGGGAGATGAGAATGGCATGTTTTTTAAAGATGTTCCTGACAGCCCATGTCAACACTTCTGCTCCAAATGCCGAACACTCCAGTGCTTTATGTTGTCCAATTTACCCAATAGGACCATAGCTCTCCTGGTCTGTCCATCATTCTTAGCCATAAATGTTGACAGGTCTCATTTAATTCTTTCACTAAGTACTTATTGAGTGACTACCATGGATAAGACCATGCTGGACTAAAGGTGATGAAAAGAATGAAAGATACAGTCTCTGGCCTCAAGCGGCATCCAATCAAATTCCATCCTATTTTATTATAGAATCACAGAATTTTGGTGTTGTAAGTAATCTCAGAAGTCATCTTATCCTACCTCCCACAAAATTCAAGGATCTCTTAATAGTGAATGTGACCAGGTTGGAACGAAAAGATGTTTTGGACTGAGTATAAGGGAAACTTACCAGGGCAAATGGCACCAAAGGGACAGAACTCATCTACATCCTGAGAAAAGTCAGAGCCATTCTTTCCTTCCTTCATTGTATAGTTTTTTATATGGGACTAAGTTTCTTCAATGAAGACCCACTCAAAAGGCCTTGCGGAGAACACCTCTCTCCAACTCCACTGAACTGATCAGTTGGCCTGTCTGTAATGGAGGACACTCAGCTTAGTTAAACAAAGATAACTTTGAGTAAAGCAGAGCCAAGAAGATGTGCACAATACAGGAAAAGAAATGAAAGTGAATGTTGTAGAATTACAAAGAGCAAGAGCCTGAGAAGAGACACGCTCCCACTACATTCTTTTCCAGAATGGGTTGAAGTGGGGAGGAGCCTGGGGGAAGAACCTATGACCTCAAGGACACATGTGACCCTAGGTCCTCAACTGTGTGGCTTTTTGACTGAATCCGAACTCCACAGAATAAAAAGGCCATACTTGAGGACCTAGAGGACCACATGTGGCCTGGAGGCCACAGGTTCCCCACCCCGCCTAGAACATTGCAGAGCACATCAGACATTTTTTCCCAATGTATAGATCAGTTTTGCTGATTCTCATTACTATCTTCTACCTTTTCTTATAAAAATGCCTTGTTATAAGGGTTGGTGCTCTTTGTGGTGGTGAAGGGGAAGTGGAGGACATTTAAGCGATGTAAATTAATATATAAATAAGAATTTGATTTAAAAATCCAGCCAGCCTTTGGGATAGGTGGGAGGAGGGAGCGGATGTGTCAGCAGCATCAGCGACCCAAAGTCCCTTCTCAGTTATCTAACAGCCTGCCTGGGCCCCAATTTCAGAACAATCATAGCCATGTTTTCATTCTGGTTCTCTTCTCTATTGCTCTTTGCTATAAAACATGTGGCTTCTAGGAGATAAAACAGCCAAGCACGACAGAGACACACAGCAGCCGCATACCAGAGTCACTGGTCCAAGCACTGGCCACAAGGACGATTCCAAAAAGATTCAGGTGGATGTGGAATGGGGGAAACTGGGGGTACAAATGAGGCCATATTTAGTTTAAGGAGCTTGGGGAGAAATGTGCATCTTGCTGGGAAGCACAAAAGATTGTATTTTCACCAGTGCAGAGTAGTGGGTTGTGTGTTAGAATCAGGAAAACCCACATTGGAATCTTGCCTAAGACACTGAGCTCAGTGTCCCTGGACAGGTCATATTGCACCTCTAGGTCTCAGTCTCCTTGTCTATAAAATGGGAATGATAATAGCACCTATATCAGAGGGCTGTTGTGTGGGGTCAGGTGTGAAAATACATAGAAAACTCCTTGCAAAATCATGATAATGGTGACAGCTAACACTTATACAGTGCTTACCACCGGCCAAGCACTATGCTTCACAGCACTTTACAATGGTTAGCTCATTTGAGCCTCACAACTCTTGGAGGGATTCAGTGACTTGCCCAGGGTCACACAGCCAGTAAGTGTCTGAGGCTGGATTGGAACACAGGACTTCCTGACTCCAGGCCCCACACTCTGTCCATGATCGTGGGGAAATGAAGCAGTCTGAGCTAGGTGTGACTTGGGTAAACCAAAGCCCAGGGCTGAACGACAGACTTCTACAAGGGTCAGGGCAGAGCCCACTATCATCAGTAAAATAAGGGGTTGGACCTGATGGCTTCAGGGTCCTCTCCAGCTCTGGGGCTCTGAGCCTCTGAAAAGCATTATGGTAGAAATGGGAATTTCCCAAACGGTTATACCAAGCGTAGCCAGATAAAGCATTATTAAACGCTCGTCAGGCGCCAGGCTCTCTGTTGCGTGTGAGGATTACAAACAGGAGGAAGGGAAGCTGGATCCATTCTCAAGGGGCTTCCATTTTAATAGGGGCACTAAGCATTACGGAGGCAGCGAGGTAGCTCGGTGGATGCAGAGCTGGTGGGAGGTGGGAAGTCCTGAGTTCAAATCCAGTCCCAGTCTGTATGACCCTAGTAAGTCCCTTACAAATCCCTCAACCTCCCTCAGCCTGTTTCCTCTTCTATAAAATGAGGATGTAAATACGACCTACTTGACAGTGTTGTCATAAAGATCAAATTAGTGATCACATGTAACACTTTGCAAGCCTCAGAGTACTACAAAAATGCAAATTATTATGACTCAAGCACAGAAAGGTTACAACTCACCCATGGTCTGATAGTTGGGCACCAGAGGCAGGATCTGAACCCAGGTCATCCTGACTTTAAGCCTAGTGGTCTTTCCCCGGGGCTGCACTGCCTCCATCCCCATGCGGCGGTGGCCGAGGACTCACGTAAATCACGTTCCGCAACATAAACACTTCATGGCCCTGCGTGGGGCAGGGGTAAAGGAGGGGGTTTTGGAGTCGGCTCTGGGGGAGGCGGCCGGGGGACCGGGCCAGTTCTGGAGCCGCTCTGGGATTCGGCAGGAACAGGAGGCTGAAGATTCAAATAGGTCAGCACTTTCCCCGCAGCTTGGCTTTGGTGAGGCATGTTTTCTCCAAGTTCTCCAGAGCTACGTCAGAGCTCTCCCCACCCCGCTGACTCTGGCAGGGAGAAAGGGAGAGACAAAGATTAAGGCCTGCCACGGAGCCCAGGTGTCCCTTAATGTAGCACGATGTGCCCACGGCAGGGCCTCTCTGCTGGTCTGCCGATGTCCTCGGGAGCGTTCAATTAAAAGGGACATTTGCTGACGTCTGTACTGGGGTTCACAGCCCTGGTGGCCCCCGTAGGCCGGCCTCTCACAACAGTGTTGACAAGATTTGGGATCTACTTTTTTCTCCTTTAAACCAAAGCCATCTCTGTCCATGATCGTGGGGAAATGAAGCAGTCTGAGCTAGGTGTGACTTGGGTAAACCAAAGCCCAGGGCTGAACGACAGACTTCTGGAAGGGTCAGGGCAGAGCCCACTATCATCGGTAAAATAAGGGGTTGGACCTGATGGCTTCAGGGTCCTCTCCAGCTCTGGGGCTGGAGTTTGTACCCAAGCGAATGTGGCTCCGAAGGACTTCTGGACGGCCCAAGGTGATGAAACATTAGACATAAGGCCAGGAGCCAGGAGGAAAGGGGAATAAAACTCACAAATTTTCCAGCAACAGTCAGCAGATTTCTAGCTCTTGACTCAAGGTTCTTGTCATGTGGAAGATTTTGTTTACTTGCTCAAGGGAACACAGAGCACACTTGGCACAGTCAGAATGCGCTCCCATCGAGGCATCTGTTTCAGATTCCAACTAGGTCACTTATTACTTGTGTGAGCAAGCCACTCAACTACCCTGTGCCTCTGTTTCCATATCTGTAAAATGGGAACATAGGATCAGATAACTTAGGAGGTTCCTTCCAGTTCTATGATCCCGTGGCTGTAGTAGAACCCTTGTCAAACTATACATGACTACGTCAAACTACGGTGGGTCAGCCCCATAGGACCTCTGACCATTTGTCTGGTGACTTGTTTTAAAGTCAGACCTGCAAAGAGAGTTCTAGAAGACAGTTTGAGGTCAGGGAGCTGTCACTGGAAATTGCTGGTTTTGTTGTTGTTCAGTCATTTTTCAGTCATGTCCAACTCTCTGTGGTCCCATTAGGGCTTTTCTTGGCAGAGATACAGGAGTGGTTTGCCATCTCTCTCTCCAGCTCATTTTACAGATGAGGAAACTGAGGCAAACAGGGTGAAGTGACTTGCCCAGGGTCACACAGCTAGTTAAGTGTCTGAAGCTCACAAAGATGATTCTTCCTGACTTCAGGCCAGGCACTCTGTGCACCGTGGCGTCCCCTAGCCACCCTGCGCCCTATGTTGCTGTTAACTCATTATTTCTTTCATCAAGTATCTTCTCTTCCACTTATTTCATTCCATAATATTTACTCGTTGTGCTGGTCCTTCTTCCTGCTCACTTACTTCCTTCTTTGAGGCAATTTTCTTTTACGGTTATTTTTCATGAGTTTTGTCTGTTATCTCTTGCTGTTTGTTGTTAGGAGCCGACCACCTTAATGGAAGACCCGCAGAGCTCTGCGCACAGTAGTGCTCAACACGCGCCTGATGTAAAGCGAGGTTCTGGTTCCATTCGTATTTGTGGTATTACTTTAATAAGTAGCTAGGTGATAGATAACAGAGATAAACAGGTAAGTAAAGTGATAGGTAAACAGCCAGAGAATCCATAAGCAGACAAGTAGATAAAGACAGATGGAAAAAGCAGACATTGATTAAGCGCTCGCTGTGTCAGGCTCTGTGCTAAGCACTGAGGACACAAACACAAACAAGCAAGACAGCCCCTGCCTTCAGAGAGCTAACATTCTAATGGCAGAAAGAGAGGGGTCCTCTGCCTGTGTGGGAAGCAGAGAAGTCCAGAGAGGGAGCAGGAGCATGGCTCGGACTCTGACTGCAGTATTGGCATCAGTGAGGCTTCAAGAGGAGGGTCTCGGGTAGAGCTTTTGTCAGAATGGGATGTCAAGGACGAAAGAAAGAGGCAAGGTATAAATGATTTAATATTAATATTTAAACTGGAGACTATGTAGGGAAACGTAAAGAAATAGAAAGATTTAAATAGAATTGCTATACCCTACTCTGTCCAGGAGTGTGCAGAAGCCAGTCCTGTTAGGTTTCTGTTAAATTTTCAGAAATCAGCAAGCATTTACAGGATTTGATTAACTCATCTGCTGATTATCTAGACTTAAGAAAGTGATATAGAAAATGATAATATGCAGATTAAATTTAAATGTATATTGAGCTTACATGTTTTTCCCTGGAGAGCCAGTTAAACATTTATCAGGACAATGATAGGTCCCAGCAAGTGATCATCCGCTGATACGGCAATACTCCTGACCTTTTTTCTCCAGACTACACAGAACTTATTGTTATGGGGCTAATATACAGAGCCGCACCTTTCCTTCTTCTCTGTTGTTCACCTGTAAGACGGAAGATGGGGTTGTGGATTCTTTATGGCCCCTTCCACCCTTCAGAATCTGTGAGCCTCCATCACTGATCTGTCTTACTTCCCAAATCCAGCTAAGTGATCCATGGCCCAGGGATAAGATGGAGAAAGGAGAACGAGGAACTTGGCATTCTAACTGATAACCCAAGAGATGATTATTGCCCAATTTGATATAACTGCAAGAAGGAGGCTGGCATGGAGCTGGCCCTGGAGCCAGAGCAGTTGAGCTTGAAATCCTTTCCGCCTCTGGCCCCCACTCTCCAGGTGACCCTGAGGAAATGGCTTGACCTCTCACTGCCTCAGGTAACTTGCTAAGACTGTAAATTGCAAAGCAAATACTGGTTTTCATTGGTTGAGGAAATTTCTTCACTGGGCTCCCTTTCCCAAGGAAATCACAGATCCAGTTAAAAAAAAATCCCTGGGTCCCTACAAAGTGTCATGGACATTGTAGGCACTTGAATACTTTAAGGTGAATTGAACTGAAGCCAGGGCAAAGTAGAGAACTATTTACCTCCCTCGTTCTAGATTCCTTGACTCTCTTAATGTAGTCTAGGATGGCTTAGCTTCTTGGCCTGATGCCATATAGTACTGAATTGTATTGAGATGACAATCCACTAAAACTCAGAGTTATTTTTTTAAACAAGAATTATTATGTAATTCCCATCCTACGCATATAAAGCTGATTTTCTGAAGCCAAGGGTAAAATGCTTTATGTCTCTATCCAGTGTCACCTGATCTGTTATGGCCCACAGTTCTTGACAGCTGGGACTTTGTGGCTGTTGTTCTCGTTCTGACGTCAGCTAAGTTTTGTGTCATCTGTATATCTGACAACTGTGCATCCTATGCCTTCATGCAAGTCATTGACAAAAATGTTAGACAGCCCAGGGCCAAGATTAGATCATTTATTATGTGCCTACTATATACCAGGCACAGTGCTAATTGCTGCAGATATAAAGAAAAAATGGAAACAGGAAGCCTGTTTAATGCAAATAATGGATTTCCCTAGTGGCTCCATTATTTGAATTCACACTTCCTATTTCCATGGGCCTGGAGCCAGAGACTGTATTTTACATAATTATGTTTCTGAATAATTTCAATTTGAATACGTAACTATTTCAGGGATCCATTATTTGCATTCATCAGGATATATATACAGTCCCTGCCCTCAAGGAGAATCTATTTTATTGGGAAGATAACATGTATATAAATAAGGACATATAAAAACATAAGTCTCATCTTCTGTAAAAGGAAGGGATTCAAATATTCTACAGTTCAATTCAGTGAATATTTATTCACCTCCTACTATGTTTGAGGTCAGTTCTAGCTACTAAACACTATGATGAGGGTGAGTAGAGGACACTAAGAACTTGGTGGGATCAAGGATGGAAACAGTAGGAAAGTGATAAAAGTACAAATGTATGGAAGGAGATGAGTTCAATGTTTCATATTTTGAGTAAGGTCAGCCAGAGCTGCTCTATTACACAGAAGCGTCAGAGAAAAAACCAAAAGGGAAAAACCGAGAAAGAAGATAATAGAATGAAAATTTCATAGGGTAATGGATTTCAAGTTGGAAAGGATCTTGGAGGTCAGGAAACTGGAGTCCAGAGAGGTTAATGACTTGCTCTGGATCACTCGGGAAGCAACAGAGTTGGAATTTGAATTCAGGTCTTCTGAACACTGTGGTGAGGGGGGTATGAGAGCTCAGAATAGAGAAGGATGAATTTGAGAGGGTCCCCTGGGCATGAAGGGCTATGTATTCAAAACAAAGCCTAAATGAAGACTGTGAGGATTTTCTCTGTCTCCAGTATAATTAATATATATAATCGAGAATGGGCTGAATATACACAGGGTAATTTAAACTTTGTCCGGTCACCCCTTTCCTTGGCCTCCTTGATAATTAGCTGAGAAGTCATGCCAGGCTCTTTTAAATGAGAAATGTATCTCTTTTTTTCCCCTTCTCATTTTCTTTTGTAAACCACCAATACTCTTAAAAAATAAAACCACCAGACTCCCAGAAGATAAAAATCCATTCTCTCTCCTTGTGCACATAAGTGCATCCTCACATATTCACATGCTGCTGCAGATTTTAATAAGTTCCCATGAGCAGGGCTCTTCAAATATGGGCAAAATGCAAAGAGAGGAAAAAATGTCACATTTAATGAAAGGCACTACAAAAGCAGGGTCGGGGCAGGCGCAGGACTCACAAGTTGCTCCAATCAAATTAGAGTCCTTGATCATTGAGAATTAAAAAAAGAAAGAAATTATTGTATACTTCTGTCTTGGTTTTTGATTAAATGCTTAGAAATGAAAAAAAATAAGTTTTTCTTGGTTGGACAGGGTGTACTGCTGGTGGCAGGAGATCCTAGGACCAGTATTTCCTAAGAAAAAAGGCTTCAGTAGTGGTATTCTTTTTAAATATCCATAGGATATATACTCTTAATACAAGGTATCTCCACAACAAGCTGACATTAGGAACACTCATTATATACAGGACTCATTAATGATGTTTGCAGGAATCAAAAGAACCAGGCCAATGCTCCCTTCTAAAATGTCATACCAGCAGAGGTAAAAGGCAAACTATGAGGGTGAGGGAGAGAAGTTCCATTCAGCCCCAAACTCTAGAGTATCGGCGTCTTTAAGGGGGATGGATGCTCAGGAGTAGGGACACAGAGATAATCCAGAGTTCACATTAGAGCTGATACTCAGCAGTCAGGTCTAGAGGTGTTTATGCCTGGGTCACTGTGAGAGGCTGGGGTGGGTAGAATTAGGCAGGAATTAGGTAGCTAGGTAGTAGACTTGGAGTCAGAATGATCTGAGTTTGAATCCTGCCTCTGACACTTCTTAGCTATGCGATCCTGGGCAAGTCACTGATAACCTCTCCAGGTGGCAGTTTCCTTATCTGTAAAGCAGGGTTAGTAATAGCACCTACCTCTCACAGCTTTTGTTACGGATCAAATGAGGAAATCTAAGTACAAGAACGTCGCAAACTTCAAAGTGCTACATAAATGCTAGCTACTGTTACTATTATTATTATTAACCCCAGGTATGACCAGCAGGGTTACACGACAATGCTGTAGGAATCTGCGGGAATGCTGCGCCTTGGGTCAACACTCCCATCGCTTCCCCGTAGTTATCGCTGTGTCACGTGGTCTCACTTCTGGCTCCGCGGCAAGGCAGTTTTTTTCACATTGCTGAGTCAGTTCCTGATGACCGCCACTGAGCCATTATTACTGATGTAAAGTTGTTTTTTTTTAATGCAAATGGGAAGGTAGGAAGATAAGCTCAGTTCAGTCAGATTTGCTCAATACTATTGGAAAAATAAAAGAATAACCAACGTTATATAGAATTCTATGGTGCTAGAAATACATTACCTCAGTGGATCCTCATTTCTTAAAGCACAAAAATATTCCATCACATTCAAACACGTGACTTATTTAGCCATTCTCCAATGATCACCGTATGAGGGAAGCACTTTAAGCGTTATCCACAAATGAGAAAACAGGCTCAAAGTGGGTAAGGTCATACATCTAGGAAATGTCTGAGGTTAGATTTCAAACCAAGCATCTACCAAGTTTAAGACCAATGTTCTTTCCGCTACACCATATTGCTTCATGAAATCCCAGTTCAAATTTCAGAGCAGTATGGAAGAAATTAGATTTAGACCAACACCTATCACACCTTATGCCAAGATAAGCTCCAAAGGGATAGGTGACCTAGATATAAAGGTCACATCATAAACAAATGAGAGAAACATGGAGAAAACATCCCTAATCAGATCTAAGGAGAGGAGAGAAGTTCATTACCTAATAAGATAGAGAGAGAATCACAGAAGATAAAATGGATAATTTTTTACATCCATTACATGGATATATAATTTTTTTTTTAAGTTTTACACAAATCCAATAAAACTAAGATTAGAAAGGAAACAATTAACTGGGGGAAAATCTTTGCAGCAAATTTCTACAATAAAGGTCTATTGATTCAAAGTTATAAGGATAAGAGAAATTCCCACAATTGACAAATGGTCTAAGGATAGAAAGAAAAGGAACAAGCATTTAGTAAATGTTTAGTATGTGTCAGGCATTGTGCTAAGAGCTTTACAAATATTGTCTCATTTGATCATATGAACAGGTAGTTCTCAAGGGAGGAAAATCAAACTATTCATAAAGACATTTTAAAAATTATCTAAGTCACTACTAATTAGAGAAATTCAAATTACAGTAATTCTGAAATTTCACTTCATACCCATTAGATTGGTAAAAATGACAAACAAAAATTATAAATGTTGGTAGGCCTTTGGGAAAACAGATACATTGTTGTACTGTTGCTAGATCTGTGAATGGATACAACCATGCCAGAAACATTTTGGAAATAAGCATAAGCAAAAAGTTTCTAAAGAGTACACCCCCTTTGACCCAGCTATACTAATGCTAGATTTATATCCAAAAGAAATCAAAGAAATAGGAAAAGATCCCATATGTACAAACATATTTATAGCAGCTCTATTTTTTTGTGGTGGCAAAAAGCTGGAAACTAGAGGATGCATGCCAGGTGGAGAATGGCTAAATAAATTGTGGTATTTGAATGTGATGGAATATGTCTGTGCTCTAAGAAATGAGGAAACAGATGATCTCAATAAGACATGGAAAGACTTATATGAACTGATGCAGAGTGAAGTGAGTAGAACCAGGAGAATAATGTATATGATAAGAATAATATCATAAAGACAAACAAACTTTGAAAATTGTAAGAACCATGATCAATACAGTGACCATTCATGATTCCAGAAGATGTGATGAAGCACTGGACATATCAGATTTAGATGATGGATTTACAGTGTAGAATCACACACACACACATGTGTGTGTAAAATTTCACAACCGATAAGGGAATTTGTTTTGCACTATGCATATTGGTTACAAGGAATTTGTTTTCTTATCTCATTTTTTTTCCCCCAGTGGGGTAAGGAGACATGAACAAGAGAAAATCGATTTCTATTGATTTTTTTTAAAGTGAGATTGAGGGTGCTACACATATGGAATGTTGCATGCAGTTTCAGATGAGGTCATTGAATTATTAGTTGTGCTTAATTGTCTTACTTTGTTATAAGGGACCTCTCAGAAAGTGGGAGTAATCTGTAAACGTTCATAATGTGAAAACAAAATATGTGAACCTTTTTTTTAAATGAAAGTAGGCTACATCAATTAAGAACTGCAAAAGAGAATTAGTGTGAAAGATCAATCAATCAATCTTTATTAATTACCAACTGTGTGCCAGGCATTGTGCTAAGCATTGAGGATATAAAAGAGGCGAAATTTAGTCCCTGTTCTTAAGGAACTCAAACTCTAATGGGGAAGACAACAAAAAAATAGATAGATAGATAGATAGATAGATAGATAGATAGATAGATAGATAGATAGATGATAGATAGATGTGAGTGTGCATATCTATATGAATAAGACATATGCAAGATAAATGGGAAATAAGAAAGGGAAGGCACTAAAATTAATAGGGTTTAGGAAGGATTTTCTGTAGAAGACTGGATTTTACCTGTGACTTCAAGAAAGCCAGGAAAGGTGGTAAGTAGAGAAGAGGAGGGAGAGTGTTCCCTTCATAGAAGACAGGGAGAACAAATGCTCAGTGTCAGAGGAGAGAATGGGACATATTTAAAAGATGTTGCAAAGTTGAAGTTGACAAGCCTTGGCAACAGCTTGGATATGACACCTGAAAGATGGTGAGAAGTCAGGAATGACTCCTAGGTTGTGAGCCTGAGAGACTGGATGTTGTTACCATTTATAATAATAGGGAAGGTTTTGGTTGGGGGAGGCTTGGGGGGGAAATAATGAGGTCCATTTTGGATGTATTAAGATTCAGATATCTATTGGACAGCCAGAAAGGGAGGTGGAGACATGAGATCAGAGGTCATCAGAGAGGTTGGGGCAGGATACAAAGCTTTGAGAACCATCAAAATAGAGATGGTCATCAAGTCCATGGGAGTCAATGAGAACACCAAGTGAAATAGTATAGAAGGAGAAGAGAAGAGGGACCAGGATGGAACCCTTTGAGACATCTATGGTTAGAGGGAATGATCTGGAAAAGAAATATGTTAAGGAGATTGAGAAAGAGCAGCCAGATAGGTAGAAGGTAGGAAAGATAGGAGAGAGGGTATCCTGAAAACCTAGAGAAAAAATAGTTTCAAGGAGGAGAGAGTGATCAGCTGTGTCAAAGGCTACAGAGAGGTTGAGGAGTATGAGGATTGAGAAAAGGACACTGGATATGGTGACTAAGAGATCACTGGTAACTTTGGTGAGAGGGGTTTTGGTGGAATGTTGAGGTAAAAAACTCAATTTAAAGAGATTGAGAAAAGAGTGAGAGGAGAGAAAAATGGAAGTACCTATTGTAATCAACAGCTAGGTGGTGTGGTGGTAGAGTTCTGGGTTTGGAATCAGGAAGACTCCTCTTCCTGAGTTCAGATTCGGCCTCATACACTTACTAGTTGTGGACTCTGGGCAAGTCACTGTACCCTGCTTGCCTCATTCCTCATTTGTAACCTGCTAAACACTCTAACACAACTGAAATTACTTAACAACAACAGATTGTAGATTTTTTTTCAAGGAGTTTAGTCACAAAGTGCAAAAGAGATAGAGGATGATAGGGGGAAGGATCAAGAGAGTTTTTTCAGGGTGGGAGAGACATGGACAGCAGGAAAGAGAGAGAAAGACAGAGACAGAGAGAGAGAGAAACAAAGAGAGACAGAGAGACAGAAAGAAATGGAGGGAGAAACAAAAATTGAAAATAAGTGAAAGTGGAGATGACAGAAAAGGCAAGCTGTTGGAGGAGATGAGATGGAATGGGATCACCTGAACAAGTAGAGGGGTTACCCTTGGTAAGGAGTAAGGTCACTTCATCATGTGAGATAGATGTGGCAGAAGGCATCTGAGTGATAGGAGATGAGGAAGAGGGAAGAAGAGGGAGCTCACAGCAAATGGCCTTAATTTTTTTTCTGTAAAAATAAGGCAAGGTTCTCAGCTGAGGGACAGGGCAGGGCATAGGAGGTTTGAGAAAGGATGAAAAGCTTTGGAGAGAGGGTAGTGAGTTTATAGGGCAGATATAGAAGGACTGCTTACCAATAGTTGAGGACTCAGTTGAGGTCTATGGTGCACCCATTCAGGCGGGTTACGTGGTTTATTTCCCTTTTGTTTAATAGCACACGTGTAGGAGCAATGGAGGGAGCCATCCAAGGCTGAGGCTCGGCTGGGCATAATCAACAATACAATAAAAGATTCAAGAGAAGAGGACAGCATAGAGTTGCACTGGCTCACCAAGGGGTCAAGATGGAAAAAGAGGAGAAAGTGTCTAATGCAGGGAAGATGGACAGAATCAAGACCTCAAGAAGATGGAGGTCACAGTGCAGATAAAGACTATGGTTTTGAGAGGGAATACAGAGGGTCAGATAAGGGGAGTTCAGGATTTTTGAATGTGGAGACAGTACCTCTGTGGGTGCTTACAAGATTAAAGGCATAAGTGTCTTTGTGTGCGGCTAAGGTGGGGGTAGAGGAATATGTCATGGGAAGGGATAAGGCTGAAGAGTGGTGAGGGTATATATCCAAGTCCTCTGGTATGAAGACTGCACTTGGGCGAAGGGAGAGAAGAATTGTGAACACTCCTCGGCATGCAGTGATGGCCAGATAGGGGCTGGTTCCCTGACAAGAAGTCCTTCTCCCCATGTGTACCTAAGGATGTATTAAACTTGTAAATTACATCATAAAAGAAATGGCCAATCACAAGCTTTAGAGAATTCCCAGAAATGTTAGGCAAAGGCTGATATAATTATCTACTTAATCAGTGACTCCACAGAATCATGGAATATCACACTTGGAAGGAGACTTAGAGGATTAGCACAGTGCCCCGACATAGTAGATAAATGCTTCTTTCCTTTTTTTCCATTTAATTCAATTGAAAAAAAAATCTCTACAATGTCTCTTCTAAAACTCTTTCCTGCATGCTCTATATTTTGGCCAAACTGGCCTACTTGGTGTTCCTTATTCACAGAATTCTACCCCCAATATCACTCCTCATCATGTCTTCTTGAAATTCTCCTCGCCTTTCATGGCCCAGCTCAAGTAAAACCTCCCACATGATGCCTTTCCTGACCTCCCCACATGCCTCCTCTCTTTCAAAAGGAGTTTGCATTTTGCTTGGGACACATAGCATAGACATACACATATATGTTTCTTCCAATAATATAGAAATTTCTTGAGGGCAAGGATTGTTTCTTTTTTGTGTGTTTGCATCTCCAGTGCCTGACACTCAGAAAGTGTTTAATAAATGCTTACCAATTGACTGGTTGATTTTTCCTTTCAAGTACGGTAAGTATAGACAGAAAGCTGTAGTAAGCCAGGTAAGGGGCCCAGTCCCCAGCCTTACTCCTATGAGAAGATCACATTCTCACTCCTTATCACCATCCTTACCTCTCTTCCTGTAGGGATGCCCTTTCTTTCATCTGTCATTGAGTCATATATTGTGGGTGAATCTTTACTTCAAAGGATCAGAGCAGCATCACAACCTAGGCATCTTGAAAAGAGCAGAAAACCCACCATATGTAGGCATTGCTGCCAAGAGAAAATATTTTTTTCTTACCATAAGAAAAAAATCTAAATTAGGGCCAATCTTCCCAAAAGGTTAAAGAATCACTTAGATAATTTACAGGTAAGGAAACTGAGGGCTAGAGAGATTTAATGACTTACCTAATTTAACTGAAGTAGTTCTACAAGTAGCAGAGTCAGGATTTGAGCCCCAGTCCTGTGACTCCTCAAATCCAGTGCTCTACCCAATACAGTATCTATAACCTGAGTAAACTGGGACAATTAACAAGGAATTGTGAATGTCTCTGACTACAAGCATTACAGTGACATTTTTCAAAGTGTAGCCCAGGACATGTTGCAAGTTTGAGGAAAGGTCTTTAAGTAGTTTGCAAAGTTCCATAACCCCAAACTGAGTCTTGCTAGCAAAAGTTCTTGGCCATACCACATTCCTCCTAGATTCTGAGCATCTCAGGGCTAAAAGGGACGTAAGAGGCCATGTGGTATTCCTGGTTCTGAACAGTAACACTTTCCACAACATACCTGATAAGTGCCCTGGCACCCATTCCTGGGCAGAGCATATCTCAATATTATGATTAGTTCTGGATGCCATGTTTTAAGGAAGATACTGGTAAGTTGGAGAACATCTAGAGAAAGGCAACCACAATGGATAAGGGCCATGAGTCCACAGCATTTGTGAACTGGCTGAATGATCTAGGGATGTTTAGCCCAGAGATCAGAAAACTTGAGGGAACCTGATTGCTGCCTGGAAATATTTCAAGGACTATCATGGAAAAGATGGATTTATTCTTTTTGACCCCAGAGGACAAAACAAAAACCCTGGGAAGGAGTTCCAAGGGTAAAACTTAGAATAATTGTAAGAAAACTTTCTAAAAGAATTATTCTAAAGAGGCAAGAATGCTTCCTTCTCATTAGAGGTAAGTGACTATTTGTCTGGTACATTCTTGTTAAGATATGATTTGAATTAGATATCCCATGAAGTACTGATCTTTCCAGTTCTGAAAATCTGTGATTGTAATTCTGGTCATTCTGCCTTTGACCAAAGATGTGGATCACAAACACCATCTTGTGTTAAGCACTAGCTCACCAATTAAAGGACCTCTTTGCCATGCTCCCATCCCTCCACAAAAACATCCTGTGTGATAATATCTGTTCAGGGAGACTTCAAAGGTTCCCTGATTTCAGGACCAGTTTAGTCATTCAGGTTAAGGTAGCTTATCTAATCAGCCAACTCTAACAACATCCCCTCCCAATATCCTTTTGCCTGAAGTCTTCTTCCTCCTTTGTGGAAACAGCAAATATAGGTTTTGGTTTTTTATTCCTTGGGAACTCTATGCCCAGGTGGGAGGCGATCCCTTGCTGGTGAACTAAATAAACTCAAAGACAAGTTTGACATTCTGGGGTCTCATTATTCCTGCATCACCCACAATTGGTGTAATGGTGAGATTCAAGGTGGACTAAGCCACTGGATCACCTTGGAGTTACAAACCAGGATTCTGGCAGATTCTACCTACTTGAAATCTCCAGTTCTGGTGATAGAAATCAAGAATTGGGTGAGTAGAATTTAATTCTTTTTTTTTAACAGATGGGATTCATGAGTTAGAATTGGCCGAATCATCCTCATCCATAAACCAATTTCCTCAACCTCGTCAGATGAGGAAGAGATTCGGGCTAGGTTTAGAAAATACTTTTGTTTAGATAGTTGACTTTACCAACAAGTATTCATTTGTCTGTCTGCTTTGTGTCTGATTTCTTTTTCTTTTTTTAATTCTCTAAGTGCATTGTGAGTTGGTCTCCCAGCCAAAGAATTCCTTACCCTTGCACTGTGAATCCCTGATCATATCATTAACATTATTTAGGCATAAACTGGCCACTTGCCCTGGCACTATGATTGATCTGATCACAATGACCCACAATGTCTTAAGCTTGGTGCTGTGGGATTAGTCTTCATAGAAACGGCTACCAACTAAAGTGGGAGTGGACTGCCAGGAAGGACACCAGGCTAGAGCATCCCAGGCTTCATTTAGATTCATAAGCCAATGACTAGGGCTGTGACTTGACTTCCAAAGACAGTCACATCCACTCAGCCAGTCTGCCTATGCTTCAGTGGAAAGTACATTCATCCAAACTATGTAGCTAACAATTTGCACAGGGACCACCAGGAAGGATTAGAGATAAGGTTCCTGGTATTCTATGAAATCTCTACCTGATCAGGGCAGTGAATTCTGCATGACTGCAGGGCTACCTGTGTCTTGTCTGTCTTGTTTCTATTGTAGTCTGTTTAGTGTTATACAATGGGTCCAGACCAATCCAAACCAGCTGAGGAAATGCCCCAGCTATACCTGGTCTGTGACTGGTCAGTAGCCACCTGGATATATTGGTGAACATAGGTATTAGTTCTACACTCATTCATTTAGAATGACCCTAGCTTAGTGAAGGAAATTAGTATCTGGCAGATAACAAGGTGGGCTTGATGGAGCTTTCACTACAGAAATTCTCTAGCATGTATAAGTTCTTTTTTATTTTACCTTGGAGAACTCCTCCTCCTCCTCCCCCTTCTTCTAATTCTTCTAATCCTTCTAATTCTTCTAATTCTTCTTCATCATCATTATCATTCCACTTTTGGATAGTTCAAAAACATTTTTAAATTCTTCCTATTTGTGTTCATAGGATCATAGGATAATGGATTTTGAATTGGGATCTTAAAGGCCATTGAGTCAAACCCTCTCAGAAAATTGAGGCACAGAGAGAGATTAATGCCTATTGTTTCATAGCCAGGAAGTACAAGAGGCAAAATTTGAAGCCTGTTGTTCCTAGATTCCAAGTCAAATTCCTGATCCACCTAGTAGAATAAAAATTAGCTGCTTGAAGGTTATCTTGTTTTCATCTTTGTATTCCCTAGGACCTAATAGTGCTAGCATGTAGTTGGTGCTTAACGTGCAGAGAATTGTAGTTTTCTAGGTAGAAGTCATTTTTTCCAGAGATGAAAAAGTCCCCAGAAGGGCTCCTGAGACCCCAGGTCATGAGACAGCCTTTGATACAATAAAAAAGCCAGATGTCTGTTCTCTGCAAGGGAGGAGCCCACCCTCAGCCCTTTGTCTGCTCCTGACCCAAAGACTTAAATAAATGTGACTGTAGGAGTTTTGCACCCAGCATCTCCTTAAGGTTGAAACTCAAAACCAAACTCACAGTGAGTGAGAACCCATCAGAACAGAGAGAAACAAAGGAGTTTGTGAGGATTGAAACTGACAAGTTTCCCTTCTCTTAAATTTGCAGCACCAGATGAAAACTCCCCACCCTCAAGCAGTGATGGGTTAGGAAAATCCACACAATGAGAGGGAATATGCAGATGAATTGCTGTAATTGTTCTGATCATAACTGATGAGTTAGTTAGCAGGCTAAGTCTGACCTTCCTCATTCCCCAAACTTTCTGTCTTGATGACTTTGACAGCTGACAGGGGGCATTCTTTGAAAAAATGTACGTACAATGGGTCAGGTTCTCCCAGTGCTTAAACTGCTCCCGGGATCTGAGATCATAAGGTAGCGAACTGAAAAGCCTGTCTTCTGCTGTTGTTCAGTCATTTCAATCATTTCTGGGGTCTTTGACCCCATTTGGGGTTTTTTTGGGCAAAGATGCCGGAGTAGTTTGCTATTTCCTTCTCCAACTCATTTTACTGATGAGGAAACTGAGGCAAACAGGGTAAAGTGACTTGCCCATGGTCACACAGGTAAAAGTATCTGAGATCAGATTTGAACACATTGACTCCAGGTTCGGCATTCTATCCACTGTGCCATCTAGCTGCCCATCTTAAGGTCACCCATTGACATTTGGTGGATCTAGTAATACATGTGGCATGATGGGATAAAAGCAGACGTGGAGTCTGGAGATGTAGGTGCTGGACCTTTGCTTCTGCAGTCTTACCAATGAAATCACAGGGCTGGTAAAAAAAAATTAGGCTAACAGCACTTACAACTACGTAAGGGGCATTTATTAGATGCTGATTACATGCTAGGTACTGTACTAAGAATACAAAGTTGAAAATAATCCCCGGCCTTGAGGAGACTATAGTTCTACTGAGGAAGGATAACAATTTATCGGATCAGTAAACAGAAAATCAGTCTGACTACAGAGGAATAGAGAGGGAAGGGCCAACAATGGGCGCATATCAGGAAAGGCCTGACACGGAGGAGGAGGCAGTACTTGAGATGGCCCTGACAGAAAGCAAGTGATCTAAGAGACAGAGGACATGGGGCACTGACAGCTTGGGCAAAGGACTGGAGGCAGCAGGAGATGGACATCAGGCTGACTGTGATGGGAAATGTCTGAAAAGGAATAAAGTGCAATTAGTCTGGGAAGGTGGTTTTGAGCCTGGCCATGAAAGGCTTAAAATGCCAAGCCAGGGAGTTTGCATTTGCTCCTAGAGGCAAGAGGGGGTCACTCTGAGAGCAGGGCATGTCTTTTGCCTTTCCATGTATTTCTAGTACAGTGCCTGACTATGCCAGTAAAGCTGATTGACTGACACCTCTAACTCATGGGAGTCTGGGAACCTTGAAACCAGCATCAAACTGTAAGTCACTATTATCAATGATTTGGGGCTAGGACATTGAAATGACTTTGCCTTGGAGATCTTGCCCACTATTCCCAGAGGATTTCTAAGAAGGGGTGAGATAGGAGACAATGATACAAGCTTTCCATTTAATTTCTATTAAATGATTGTTATTTCTGCTCCTAGTTGTCTTTTTTCAAAATATGATCTTATATTTGTAGATCCTCTATCCAAGTGTATGTCGCCATGATGGGAGCAGGGAGAGAGAGGGGAGAAAATCTGAAACTCAAGGGACTGTGGAACTGAATGTTGTAAACTAAAAGTAAATAAACAAAAAAATATGATCTTAGAACACACACTTGTGGGATTAGTGAATAGTAATACTGTGGGTAGAAGTCCTTTTAAAGTAGCAACAAATCAGGGTAGTGCTAACTTCTGGCTCTCTCTAGCATTCACTTCCACACTGTGGAATCCCTCTAGCGCTGTGAAGGCTAGACCTGGCAGCACCCCCTCTAAAAAGTGGCTCTGAAATTTATTGGGCAACTGTGGGCAGATGACTTAACTTCTCAGAGCCTCAGTTTACCTGTATGGTAAATGAGGAAAATATCCACCACACTCACATCATTGGATTCTTGTGAGGGTCAAATGAGGAAATATACACAAAGTACTTTGTAAACTTTTAAGTGTTATTATTACTTCAAAGAATTCTGACATGGCAGTGTTGTATTGCCAGAAAGATTGTGATTTTAGAGCTGGCAAGGACTTTAAAGGGTCATTTAGTCCAATATTTTCATTCTGCAGATGAGGAAACTGAGGCCCAAAGATGTTCAGTGAATTACCCAGGATCACACAGGAAATGAAATGGCAGAGCCAGGAACTGAACCCAAATCATAGGATCATAGAATCCTACATTTAGGGCTAAAAGAGAGCTCAGAGGCCATCTGGGCCAACCCTCTTGTTTTATAATTGAGGAAACAGCTGTGGGGAGGTCAAGTGACTTGGTTAAGGTTCCACAGATAGTGAGAATAAATCATTCAGTAAACATTTACTAAGCACCTACTGTGTGCCAGGCATTGTGCTAAGCCCTGGGGATTCAAAAAGAGGCAAAAGACAGTTCCTGCCCTCAAGCAGCTTACAGTCTAATGGCAGAGACAAGATACAAACAAACATATACAAAGCTCCCTATATACAGTATTAATAAGGAATAACGTAACAGAAGGAAGCACTGGAATTAAAGAGGGTTAGGGAAGGTTTCCTGCAGAAGATGAGGTTTTAGTTGGTTCTTACAGGGAAGTCAGTAGTTGGAGCAGAGGAGGGAGATCATTCCAGGCGTGAGAGACAGCCAAACAGAGTGCCTGGAGCCAGGAGATGGAGTGTCTTGTTTGTAGAACAGCCAAGAGGCCAGTGTCACTAGATCAAAGAATATGGGCCAGGGAGTAAGGTGTGAGAAGACTAGAAACATAGGAGGGGGCTAGATTATGAAGGGTTTTGAATGCCAAACAGAGCATTTGGTATTTTATCCAGGAAGCAAAGAGGGGGCCACCAGCCTTAACTGAGGATAGGGGTGAAATAATTGGACCCGGGTCCTCAGATCGCAAATTCAGTGCTCTTTCCACTGTTTGGGGCTGCCTTTTTACCCCCACATTGACTGGACTTGGGAGTCTGAAGACCTGAGTGCACTTCCTCTCACTTGCCTTGGGCAAGGGGGATGGGGGAATTGGACAAGTCACCAGAAGGTATTTGAGAGGTAATCCAGGTGAAGATGACATAAATTAGAAGGTGCTTTTGTGACCTCCAAGAATATGAAAGTGGAATTTTGATTTGTTGCCACAGTCTAAGCCAGCTGGTCCTTTTAAGCTGGGAAGCTGCAGCAGCCACGCCCTGTAATTCCTCACTCTATCCCAGTGACAATCTATGGATGCTAAATTCAATAAAACATCACTTGCCAATTACAGGAGTTCCCAAGGAATTACTTGGAAAAGGTGTGAATTGCACAACCAAGCCAGTTCTGTGGTTTTTGTTTGTCACTCAGGGTCTCTTCTCCCGTGCTGTTGCCATGCACTTTTAGCATCCCACCAAAGAGGGAAAACCACGAGCCAAAGAGGAAATCTGCCCCTCACACCATCTGCCAAAGAGCAGCTGAGCACTCAAGATCTGATTTCTTCCCAGTTGTCATCCAGGTTTATTGGAAATTAACATGCAACCATCAGGAACCCGTCAGGAATTGTGATGTGATGGGAAGACTTCATCCGAAGTCAAAGAACTGGTTTGGAAGTCTAGCACCTCAGCTAACTACCTATGTGACCTTGGGCAAATAACCTGCCAATTATTATACATGACATCCGTCTCCCATCATCATGCTTTTGCACAGGCTGTCCCTGGGGATTGGAGTACGCTCCCCCTCCTGTCTGCCTCTTAGAATCTCTCATTTTCCTCAAAGTTCAGTTCAAGTGCCTTCTCCTGTATAAGGCCATCACTATTTCCTGGGCAGTGAGTAACTTCTCCAAAATAAATGTGTATTTATTAGGTAGGTAATCATTAGGCGACCCAGAAGTCATCACTTCAGCAGTCTGCCAGCACTGGGTACCATATCTCTATATACTGTAACCACTGAGTCCTGTCCTGCCTGTGTGACCTTGGATAAGTTATTGAACTTCCATGGATGTTAGTTTTCTCATCTATAAAATAATGGCGTTAGACAAAACGGCCTCTGGGGTCACATTCAGCTCCACTTATGTAATATAATTTTTTAAATACCTGCCTCTGCTGTCCTGACTAGAAGTACCACCCACAGTGCTAGGGATGTGCTGGTTTATTGACACCCTTCTCTTTGGGGAGCAGCTTCAAAGAAACATTCTGCCAGATCTGGGGGGTAAATGGTGCGTGCACCACAGGAACAAAGGGACAGAGGGATTGGCGTTCATGTGAAGGAGCTATGGAAACACAAAATGGCTGTTCAGTCAAGCAGTAGGGAGTGGGGGATGGCAGAGAAAACATAGAGCTACCCAACTCTTTATTTTGCTTTTGTCTGCCAAGGACAATGATCTTTGGATGGGACAGGATGGACAAAATGGTTAATAGGGAGTTGATATCCAAGATAAGTCAGTACAGCATAAGGCAGCAGTATCTCACTGCCTTTTATGAGTTCAAATCCCCTAGAAGAGATGAACTGCATTCTTTGGGTATTAAAAACATTGGCAGATACAATTGCTGAGCCTTTGGGATTTTTGAAATATTATGGACAGCTCTGCACAGTGGCTGTATCATAGCAAATGAGGTTTTCTGAGGTGCAAGTATTGCTAACTGAAAGATGCTGGACGATGCAAAAGAGATGGAAAGACGGAAGAGGTAAAAATATCATCATCCCACCTTCTCAAACAAAAGGAAGAGAGAGAATGGATGTATCAAACTACAGTCCATGAAGCTCAATTTAGATTTTAGAAAAATCCTAGAACATATTATTAAAGAGACAACTAAGAAATCTCTCTGTGATCACAAAGAAGCAGAATGGCTTCATCAAGAACAGGTCATAACCAGCTGATCTGACTTCCCTATTTCTTGATGGGGTTCTAATTGGTAGAACAGGAAAATACAACAGATGTAATTTAGCATTTGACAAAGTTGGCCAAGATGCACGTTACTGGGACAGTACTGGGCAATAGAACAGTTGGGCAAACAGAGCTGGTGGAATGACTGAACTCCCAATGGTTATCAATGGTTCAGTGTCAACTTGGAAGAAGGTGTCCAGTTGGAGTGCCCCCAGCCTTCTATGTACTTGGCTTGGTGTTTTGGGGTTTTGTTTTTAAATACTGTCATCAAAGACTGGGAAAAACCATAGATAATACGTAATTATCACAAAAGTATGAGGAGGGTGTAGAGCAAAGGCTAGGCGACCTCTCATCATGAGTACATTGTAAAATGTTCTTATTGAGTAATAAGGTGGACTAGCTGGCCTCTGAGGGCCCTTCCCACTTTGACGGTCTGTGACTCTACTCAAGCACTTTAAAAAATACAAATTATCATAAAGGAGAGGTGGGATGTAGAGTGCCTAGAGGGCTGGCGTCAAGAAGACATAGGTTCCAATCACGTTTCTGACATAACCTGGCTATGTGACCCTGGGCATTTCACCTAACCCCTCAGTGCTTCTAGGCAACTCTCTTACGAGTATAAATGGCTCATCAGCTGTAACTCAACATAGGTGAAAGTAGTTTCTATCCTGCAGAGTTCCCTACAATGATGCTATCACAGGTCTAGGTCCAGTATATGGACAAGGTATTTTTATTAAGCGACCTCTCACAAAAAGCAATGAAAAACTTTAAGTGACTGCAGGAGTGAATAGGGTCTGTTTAACAATCATCTGGAAGCTTTAATTCCATCACAGAGTCATAAAGAATAAATTTACACCTGCCATCAGCACACAGACATGCATACATCTAGCTATGAATCATTCAGTGCCCTTGGAAAAGTTCAGCTATGCAGTCCGCTTCTTTCTTTCTTCAGAAAACCAACAATGGAATTACTTGCCCTGCTGTCAGAAGCAGTCCCCATCATCAAGTTTCTCAGAGATCTAGCTTAAAAAATGTTTTTAACAGCTGTGTCCCAGGTCCAGACTATAAGGTCTCTGTGTAGTAGCCATGGACCCTGTAGTGGGAGACAGGGACCTCAGCATTTTGGCCAGCCTTGCCATCACCTGCCTTTCCCCGTCACAGCCGCTACTGCAGCTAAGGATGACATGTGATGTGGGCTTCAGACATTGGGGAGATGGCACACACTTCCAATATCCTCAGATTGTCAGAGAGAGGCTAGGAGTGACAAGAGCTTCTCTGGAGAAAGGGGAGCTTTCCCATTCCTTGCCATCTTAAAGTGCCAGGATGTTCTTTAAAAAAAAAGTTTCATTGAATGTCTACATCTTATTAAAAGGGCCACTACATGGTTCAACATCAAATACTTAAGAAAAGGGCATTTTGATGATGAATACAGCATTCAGAGAATCACCTCCTCCCTCATATTCTAAGAATGACTCACTTCAATTCAGAAACAATGGTTACTATGTCATAGCCTATACTTTTTTTTTTTTTAAGGACTAGGTCTCTCTTTTTCACTCAAACTGGAAGAACAGGGGTTGCTCCTGGGCACAGAAGCTTGAATCTGCCCCATTTCTAATGTGGACCTGTTTGCCTTCCCTTTCACTCCCATATTGATGCCAAACTGAGTGTGAACCCCCAGTAGACAGAGCCCACTCCAACTCAGGACTCTTGAGCTCAAGCTTCCCACCAGCCTCAGCATCCCAGGAACAGGGATTACAGGCACATCCCACCATGCCTGGGTGTGCCACACACTTGTAAACATTCTATGAATAGCTGCAGATATTGGATACTGGACCTGGAGCTGGGGGAGACCATGGAGGGCATCCAGTCCAGCCTCTCCATTGTACACATGAGGAAACTGAGACTCAGAGAGGTTCACTGACTTGCCCAAAGTCACACAGATGATAAGTGTCAAAGGGAGAAGTCTACCTGACTTAAAAACCTGAACCAAGATTCAAATCCAGTCCTCTTGCCTGTAAATCTAGGAATTTTTCCCATACACAGCTGCTGTTTGGTTACCCAGGAGGAACAAGAGGATTAGACTGGAGTATGGCTTAGCACTCACATGCTGGGCATTGCCAAATCAACTGAGTTAAAATCATAGCTTGGTTACACATTACAATGAAATGCACGTGAGCCCAAATATTAGAACTGTCTAAGAATTCTGGCCCCCAGCAAACAGAATACAAGATTCTCTCAAATAAACTTTTTTTTTCCTTGCCTTGCGGAGGAAGGAAGGCAGGGCAATTGGGGGTAAGTGACTTGCCCAAGGTCACACAGCTAGTAAGTGTTAAGTGTCTGAGGCCGGATTTGAACTCAGGTCTTCCTGACTTCAGGGCCCGTGCTCTATTCACTGTGCCACCTGGCCGCCCCTCAAATCAACTTTAAAAAAAAAAAGTTTTTTTAGACTTATTTTTAGTTTTCAACATTCATTTACACAAGATTTTGAGTTACATTTTCTTCCCATCTCTCCCCTACCCCTCACCCCAAGATTGCAAGCATACTGAGTACCCCTTCCCCCAATTTGCCCTCTCTTACATCCCTCCCAACCCTCCCCCATACTTTCTTGGAGGACAAGATGGATTTCTATACTCCATTGCCTATATATCTTATCAAATCATCTTTTAAAGACAAAATCCATTGGGTTAATTAGTCAAATTAGGAAGTTATCACTTTTCTCCAGTTGGCCAAATGCCAAACCAGCCCCTCTCCAGCCTGGTCTTGTCATAATCCCTCCCTAAGTACTGCAGGAAGAGAATCAAGGACACCACTTAGGAAGGGATTATAAAACATACTGTCTTACTCCAGATGTTCATGACCTTCCATCTCCTGTCTCCACATCTTTACCCTGGCAGCTCTCCATTCCTGGAATGCTGTCTTTCTTCAGCTCTGTTCAAGTACCACCTTCCTTCTGCAGGGGGCCTTTCCAGGTGCCCTCAGATGCTGGTACCTTCCTTTCTAAGGTTACCTTACATTTGGTTTGTCTATGTCCTGAATATGACTACATATGTATGTAGAGGGAGAATCTGGAAACTGGAATGAGACCTCAGAAGTCATTTTGTTCAGTTCATGCTTGAAAGGAATCCCCTTATAACACACTGAGGGATCAGGCAACCTCTGCCTAAAGACCTCCAAGCGGGAGGATGCCACCACCGCTAGAGGTGGCCCCATCCACTTTCAGCCATCAAACCAAAATGTGCCTCTTTGTAACCCTTGACTTACTGGGCTGTTTGCATTTTGTCTTTGTATTCTTGGAGCTTAATATAGTACCTGGCATGTAACAGAAAATAACAATAACAGTAATAGCTGGCATTTAGATAGCACTTCAAGGCTTCCAAAGCACTTAACAAATACTATCTCATTTTATTCTTAAGACAGCCTTGGGAGGTAGGTGCTGTTATGCCCATTTTACAGACGAAGGAAGATGGAGGTTAAGTGACTTGCTTGGTTTCACGGCTAGATTGGCACTCAGGTCTTCCTGACCCAAGTCACCAAACGCTATACCTGCTCCAAACCTAGTTGCCTCATAAATACTGAATAAACACTTGCCGATTGATTTGCCAGCTAGTTAATGAGCAGACACGACTCATGAAAACTGAACACTCATGAACATTGTCATACTACAATGATAATTAGTGTACTTTGCATGAAGTAGGAAATTAATAAATATTTTAAAAACTTAATCAAATTGAAGCAAAAGCAGGAAGCTGCTCCAAAATCCTCCATGATTATACCATATGACAATTGGTAGAAGGCACTGTGCGGGCTTCATTAAGAGAAAAGAAGATGGGAACAGTTAGCTCTCATCAAGAACCTGAAAAGCTACCATGGAGATGAGGGGCTAACATTGTTCTGCTTGGCCCCACAGCGATCTACCAGGGGCTCACATCTTGGTTCTGTGGGAAAACCACCATAGCAATGGGAGCTGTTCAAAAGTAGAACTGGTTGGCAGAGGAGATAGCGAACTCCCTAAAGGTCCTCTGTTGCATACTAGATGACCACATGTTGTGGTTATTATAGAAGGGTTTCCTGTTAGGGTAAGGTTGGACTAGCTGAGCTCAGAAGTCCCTTCCAACTCAGAGATTCTAAGACTATTAGATGTGTTTTCTTCCATTGCTGTCAGGGGAAAACTCTAGCATGCAAGGCACTGGAATCCCCAACACAGTGGATCCTGCATCCTTCAGGTAGGCAAAGCCCCCTGTCACTAAGCAAGTTATCCTCACTTCATCAAGGGGATGAAGAAAAGCTCTGAACTTTAGCATGCTCAAGTCTCCATTTCCCTACTGGCAGCAGATGTGATGAAAAACCATCAAAATGGTAGCTGCTGACTCCTCAGACTACTCTTCTAAGATCAGGGGGTGGAAGGTGCCCAGCTCTCCTGCCCTTTCCAAGACCACGGGTCTGCAGGGAGGTCTCTATTCCAGCATGCTCTCATTTCCTCTTCCCTCCCCACAGCTGCTAGCAGGGGTAGGGCAGTGGGCTTGGTAACAGTCAACCAGTTAGTCGTTTATTTGCAACAGCTCTGAACGCTGTGGAAACAGGTGCTGTGGAATTCGCCAACATCATCCACTACATCCTGGGCCGTCACCAGTCATTCTGCCTTTTGTCTTGCCCCTGGACCTCAACGACTGTGGAGGAGAGATGGAGGCTGATAACTTTGTGGAACTCTGTCTCACTCAAATCCAATTCACCCACAAGTCCTCTTCATAAATAAAAGATGAATGGCAACAAGCGCCTACTATGTGCTCAGTGATGTGGATACAAAGAAAGAAAAAAACGAGTTTCTGCTCTCAAGGAGCTCAAAGTCTGATAGGGGAGACAACCTGTGAACCACTATGTACCAAGAAGCCATAGACAGGTGAGGCTGGAGATAAGACAGCAGAGGGAAGGCACTAGAAGAGACCGAGGAACTCTGCTGTCCCCTCATTCCTTCTCTCACAAACAGGCCAAGTAGGTAGAATAATACAATAAAATAACAGTCCTCAAAACAGGAATGTCACAAACAGCTGCAACAAAGGAGACATTTGAGTGCCTAACAGCAAGGAAGCAGGGAAAGGCATCTGAGGAAAAAAGAAAGAAGCCAGCGTAACCTTACCCAACTAGCAAACTTGCCAGGGCCTCAGTTTACTTATCTGTAAAATGGAGCTGTACTAGATGACCTCTAAGGTTCCTTCCAGCTCTAGATCTGTGTTCCCACGGGCCCAAAATGTAAAAGAATTATCAGCTATTAATGTAATGTAGCATTTTCTAAGATGCAGAGGTCAACTGAATCAAACTTTTATTGAACCTAAAATGACTTCTGTTTCCTTATTAGCAGCAGCAGTTAAGCAGTTAAGGATCTCATCCCTCCACCAAGCACCAGTAAGTAGACAATGGGCCCTCATGAAGATTCTCAAGGTGAGGAAAAGCAACTGAATCACTTTACAATCACTGCCTTCTGCGCTTGGGGAAGACCATCTTTGAGTCACTCCAGGACTGTAGTAAGATGGCTCCCTGCCAGCATTCAAGTTATCTCATATCTACACAGCCCAAAGCTCACATAGGGATTGGCATTAGTCACTGTAGCATGACTAAGAGCACTGAGGTGTCACCCCACCAATGAGACTGAGACCATAACCACAACAGAACCAGGAAGAGAAAAAGAGAAAGGATGTCTGAGATGCAAAAATCCCCCATTCTACTCACTAACAGTTGAGAATTTCCATACCCCTCCCTCACACACATTTACCCAAAGGAGACACCTTATTTCCCTACCATTAATATGTCTGAATAAAATGGGTCCTCATCCCCTCTTTTTGAGGCATGCATACCTCCAAATAATATATTACAAAAATATATGTGTGTGCCTGCATATACATATATATATATAACACATGAATATATGTATACGTGCATTATATTTATATGTATATATATGTATGAGATATGATATAATTACATATTTTATTAGTGTATTATAATTAGTATAGTACTTATATATAACATATAACATATGAAAACCTTATGCAATATGCATATAATATATACATATATAATATAACACATAATACATATAACATGTGATGTCTATTATATAATATCTCATATGTGTTATATACATATATTTATAATTGAGTAAGAAGCACCGTGGTATAGTGGGTGAGTCTTGTCTCTGATGCTGATTGTTCTACCATAGGTGAGTTACTTAAGCTCCTAGTCATTTAGGCAAAGTTCTAGGATGATGAGTTGCTGTTCTTTATCTGTAGAGGAAGTCTTTTTTCCGGGAGCTCCCCACACCAATGAAATCACAGATTCCAATGCATTTATAACATGGGAATTAACGATACCTCCTTCCCATGCCCCAGAGATTGTTGTTTTGGTCAAATTAGATGAAAGGGCTTGGAAACTGAAAGGTTTTAGGAGGCAGCTGGGTGGCTAAGTGGATAGAGGGCTGGGCCTCAAGTCGGGAAGACCTGAGTTCAAATCCAGCCTCAGAAATTTACTAGATGTGTGACCCCAGGCAATCACTTTACCTTTGTTTGCCTTAATCTACTGGAAAAGGAAATGGCAAACCACTCCAGTATCTTTACCAAGAAAACCCCAAAAGGGGTCACAAAGAGACAGGCATGTCTGAAAATGACTAAACGATGCAAACGTGTGATATTATTGTCACTGTAGTGATTATGTTTAATGAGTCTGTACCCACATAACTAAATGAAGAACCCACATCAGTTATCTGAGACCACTGGGTTCATGTGGAAAATAATTTGTTCCAAGTTATTGTCTACGTGTTGGAGTATGCTTTTTCTGCCATTGCCTTTAATCAGCCTTCAGAGGATGAGTACGTGGTGCCATGGAGGATATGAAAAAGAAAATAAGGAATTCCTAAATGGAGGAATTCTAAATATGGCTTGTGATTGGTGATCATTGGAATGAGTTTCTAGTGAGAGCATCATTACATGCCAGGAGCTGTACTAAGCCCTGTCGATACAAAGAAAAACACAAATCAGCTACTGTTTTCAAGGAGTTCAGGGGCTAGTGGCTGAAACAACATGTAGATCCCCACGAACAAGCAAGATGTACTTATATATAGTATGTATATATGTATACATACATATATGAATAATAGAGGGATAGCACTAGCATTAAGGAAAGGTGGGAATGACGTTTGCAGAAGATGGAATTTTAGCTATAACTTTAAGGAAGCTAGGGAATCCAGGATGGGGGGATGAGGAAGAAGAAAATTCCAGGCATGGGGAACAGCCAGTGAAAAGGCCCATAGTCAGGAGTGAAATAATAGATGATTGTTGAGTGTGGACTGAGTGATTGATCTCTCACTTGTCTGTTCATAAGGACAGTTATTATCAGGATTTTTTGTTATAACAAAGAACAGGAAACAAAACAGGAAACCCATCAACTGGGAAATGATTATACAAGGTATTATACCTGAATGTAACAGAAGAGATTGCAGAAAATCCTAGGAAGACTTGATTGAACAGATGCAGTGAAGTGAACAGAAGCCAGAGCACAACTGATACAATACCAACAATATCGTCCAGAAAAGACTAAAATTATTACTTTATGCAAAAATCTAAAAATGTAAACCTAATTATACAGGGAGAAAACTGGTAAGGTTTTTAGTCAGTAAGGCCCAAATCATTAGCTAATTGGCAGATTCACTGACAGAGATGCTGTGCTAAATTTTCTTTGAAATTGCCTGTAAAAATAATCTTTAAAATTGTTCCCATTAGGTTTGAGAGAAAGTGTGTGGAAGTGGAGAGAGAGCCAGGTTTGGAATGCCTTTTCCCTTCCCCACCTTCTTGTCAATCCCAAGCTCCCTTCAAGACTCAGCTCAAGCTCTGACTCCCTCACAACTTTTCCTGAGCCCCATCCACAGCCAGGTTGTTAATGCTTTTTGACAGCCTTTAACATGATTTTGCATTTACTTATACTTATGTTCTCTCCTCCCTCAATAGAATATAATCTCCTTGAGGGCAGGGATTGTTTCATTTTTGCCTTCATCTCCCCAGCACCTAGCATAGTGCCTAGAACATAGTAAGGGCTTAATAAATGCTTATTCATTTGAAAACCTACTATCAATCTTGAGAAAGTTACTCCTCCTCCCTGGGACTTACAGAGTTGCACAAGACTAGATGACTTCAAAGGTCCCTTGCACAACTTATGTAGGTGACTATGCAACACTGAAGTTTGGCCAAATATCAATCTAAAATCGTATTTCCCCAAAGTGAGCCTTTACAGTAGATGTTGTCTGCTCTTCTTCATATCATCCCAGAACAAGTGCAACATTTGTAACATGAGTAATTAGCACCAGGCTTTTCTTTCTAAATTGCAAGCGAGTATCTCTAAATTTTTTTTTTTGCCTTTAATTAATGCTAATACATACTGTCCTACAAGAATTTGCAAGCTGTACTGAGAAATAATGCAGTGTGAGTTTGGTAATTTAGTGCACTGAGCACATTTGTGCAAAAGCTTTGTAAACTGGGCCCATGGTCAAAAGGAGCAATTAGCACTTTGTTAGGATGCAATGATGTACTAATCTCCACAGTCCCCAAAAGCAAGTGTCTATTCCATTTTGCCCTCGTGCACAATTTTCCACAATGCATACAACACTGTTCCAAGAATAACTGTTTGCGGCACGGTGTTGTGAATCAGGTTCAACCAGATGACAAATGTATCAATTAGAAAATATTGGTTGGAAAAACATAGGACAGTGTCCTAGCTTGGAGCCCCCACATCTATCAGAAAAAGAAAGAAGTTACCACTCAACACCCAACAAACCTTTTGGTTACACCCTCTAACTGACCGAAGATGGCTCCATCTTCAATCTATGAGAAGAAAATTAAACAATAATTAACCTTCTACAAAGCACACTCAAGTTCTCAACTTCACAAAATCTGGAGACTTACAACGCTGGAACATGAAATGCAAATATTTAATTAAAATTGACTCTTCCATCCTATTATTCAAATAGCATGTGATAATTTTTCCCTACTGATTACATCATTAATAGGACACAAGTTCATGTTGAGGTACCACAATTTAAGAGGTGTGGACAGCTTTCAGAGCTTCAGGAACTCTCAAGGATATGAGTAATGGACTGGAAAATGGGGCCTGTGGGGAAAACATGTGAAACTTTTAGATTACATAGTTGAAGAATGAGATGGCAAATTCTAGCTCATGAGGTGTCCATCTGTATCAATGGAGGGCTTTTCCGTACCAGGAGGAAATAATAATGATAACCATTTATTACAATACTTAAAAGTTTCTGAAGCACTTTACAGATACAATCTCATTTGATCCTCACAATAACCCTGTGAGATAGGGCTATTATTATCCCCATTTTACAGACAGGAAAACCGAGACTGATTGGGGTTTGATAATAGTGATGATGATGACTCGTATTACAGAAGGCATGAAGTTTCTGAAAATGCTTTGTTCACAATGTGGATGGCACAAAAACTATCTTCATTCTACATATGCAGCTGTCTCCTTTGTAGGATTGCTAACCATATCCATATCCTTTGCAGGACAGTGATAGCCCTGGTCTCCAGGGCTCTGACATGGCTTTATTTACTCTTTTTCTCTATCTACTTTCTGATGGATTTTCTCAGTTCCCATTGGCTCAATTCTCATTTCTGTGCAAATAGTTTCCGGATGGATGTGCTCAGCTCTCCTCCATCCACCCAGTTTCAGTCTAACTAATCCCTAGGCATTTACCTCTTGATGTCCTGTGAGCATCCCAAACCTGGCAAATCTAAAACAGATCTCATTGCCTTTCTCCCTCCACCTAGTTTTGTCCCTCTTATCAATTTCCCTATTTCTGTTGAGGGCACCAGTATCCTCCCCATCATCCAGGTTTGCTATGTCAGAGTCATCCTCAGTCATTCCTTCATTCTCACCCCCCTTCCCTACAACAGCCCTTCCATCTCTTTCCTTTTCTACTCACACAGCCAACACTTTTGTCTCAAGACCTCACTACCTCTCACTTGCACTACTGCAATTACTTCCTCATTGATTTCCATGCCTCCAGCCTTCCCCCTCCTCCAATCTATCTTTCACACAGTTTCTGAATTGTAATTGCTAAGGACCAAGCCTTACTGCTTCACTCATATGCTCAAGAGTCTTCTTTAGCTCCCTACAGGATAAAATACAAACTCCTCAGATTACCACTTAAAGCCCTTCCCAGCTTGGCTCTTTTAGCACATCAGTGTCTCTCTGACATTAATCTGACCCAATTTACTTGCTCTTACCTATACAAGACATTCCATATCCCATCTCCGTGCTTTTACCTAGGCTGTTGCTCATACCTGTAATGCTCTTCCTCTTTGCCTAACCATCTTGGAACTCATCTTCTCCTTTAAGGTTCAGCTCATATACTGTCTCCTACAAGAGACCTCTCTTGGTTCTCTTAATTGCTAATGTCCCAACCCACCAATTTTTTTGCATGCATTTTGCATTTAACTCTCTGTATATATAAATAAAATAGAAAGTCCATGATGGCAGCCCATTTCCTTTTTGCCTTTGTTTCCCCAGTGCCTAATAGAGTGCCTGGTAGTCAACAGTGGAGGCACTGATGATGTTACAACTGTAAAGCAGAAAGAGGGGAGGGAATAGGCATTTACTAATTCCCTACTATGTGTCAAGCACTGTGACAGGCATTTTACAATTATTATCTCATTTGATTATCACAATAATCCTGCAAGGTAGGTCCTATAATTATCCCCATTTACACTTAAGGAAACTGAGGCAAACAGATGAAGTGACTTGCCAAACATCACAAAGCTAGTAAGTGTCTCAGGCTAGATTTGAACTCAGGTCTTCCTGACTCCAGATTCAGTCAAATCCAGCATTCAAGTCACTGCACTACTAGCTCCCTCATGAAAAAACAATGTAGACATTATCCAGGCCAATACCTTCTTTTACACCTAAAGGGGTGATGTGACTCAACCATGATCGCACAGCTAGTACTTTGTTATAACTTACAGTGATGGCCAACTCTTCAGCCAGCAGTACTAGAACTCAAACCCAGGGCCCTTCAGAGCCCAGTACCCACATTGCCTTACAGTTTACTGACCATCTGCTACTACAGGTAAGATGCCCAGTTCTGAGCACAAAGGATAGCACAGAAAAAATGGCATTGGGATCCGGTCCAGCTTTGGGTCCAAGGAACTCTATGGTCCTTTTTTGCTCTAAATACTACTGTTTCTACTACACATATGTATCCAAATTTACATAATATAACTTGGGGGGAAATGATTGCACATCACTGTTTTAAAGATGCTTTATCCTACCTTCTGACTGAATTTTTTAATGAATAGTAATTGCTCACATTTCAGTTTTATGTGTATCTCCTCTACCCAAGGTCTGCTGCTGAGTAGGTAACCTTGGACAAGGCACAAAAAGGGTCATATCTCTAGGCAATTGAGGTGCCATCTAGTCCAACTACCTTATTTTAAAGATGAGGAAACAGAGATCCAGAGGACAGAAGTGACTTGCCTAAAGTCATACAGTTAATATTGTAAGTGGTAGAGCTGGAATTTGAACCCAGGTCTTTTGACTCCAAATGGGAACACATTCCACTGTCACCTTCCCTCTCTGGGTCTCAGTTGCCTCAACTATGGAATTAATCCATTAACAATCAATTATTCCATCTAATAATTGATATTATTTAATATCTAGTACATGCTAGGCTCTGTCCCAGGTACTAGGGAATACAGAGACAAACAAAAACAACAACACCAGTCCTTTCCCTCAAGGAGCTAAAACTCTAACAGGGGATTATCATATCAAATATAATTATATAATCTCAAAGGTTCCTCCCAGTTCTAACATTCTACAGATTTTCTTGGTTAAGTAAACAATACTTCAAGTAATTTAAAGAGACCTTCCAGTAAACGCTTTTGTAAAGAAAGCAAAGAATATTTTTATCATGTAAATAATCACCACCTGATTTTAGTCTTTGGCATGTCTAGAGTCTCTTACATTGTTTTTGTTTGTTTTTTAAGGAGATCATTCCTATGTCTTGGGAAAGACACTGACGTTCAGACATTCAGATGATGAAGGAATATGATGGTTTCTCAAAATGGCTCTGTAGCAATTGTTAGCTTTCAGCTTGACATCAAGAAGACTTCCTAAACTCTCAAGTTACCTAAAAGTGGGATGGGATACCCTGGGAGGGTGTGGTTCCTTTCCTTACTTCAGGTCTTCTAACAAAGGCTGAATGACCATTCATCAGAGAGAGGACAGAGAGGGTCTTTCATCAGGTATGGCTTGTATAGAGCATCCAGGAATAAGGAAGTGACTGTCCCTCTGCATCCCTCTCTGGTCAGACCACAAGTGGAGTGCTAAATTCAGCTCTGAGAGCCACATTTTAAGAAGAGCACTGATAAACTGGAGAGCATCCCAAGGATGCCTTGGTGGGGCAGTGGCTAGAGTACTGGAATTGAAATCAAGAACATCTAAGATTAAATAGAGCCTCATACATGTACTAGCTGTGTGACCCTGGCCAGGTCATTTAACACCCCTCAGCCTCAGTTAGCTCATCTGTAAAATGGGAATCCTAATATCTACCTCCTAGGGTTGTTATGAGGATAAAATAAAATAATTTTTATAAAGTCCTTTGCAAAATCTAAAGCACCACATGAATGCAAATTGCGATGACGATGATGATGATGATAGCAATGAGGATGGTTCTGATTCTTAATGAGTCCATGTCTCATGAGAATTAGTTGTAGGAACTAGGGATATATTACTTGGAGAAGAGAAGACTTATGGGGGACATAATAACTGGCCAAGTATTTGAAAGAATGACAGGGGAAGCAGGGTTAGTCTTGTCCTGTTTGGTCACGGAGGGCAGAAGTAGGACTGGTGGAGAGAAGTGGCAAAGAGGCAAGTTTAGGCTCAGTGTAAAGAAAATTTCTTAACCATTAAATCAATCCAAAAGCAGAACTGGCTGCGCCAGATGGCAATTGGGCCCCTCGCTCTGGAGGCCTCTAAGGGCAGCCCGGACGCCCACTTGGCGTTTACATTGTGGTGGAGGCAGTATGCGAACACTAGACTAGGTGACTGTGGAACTCCTTGGCGACTTGGAAACCGTGTCTTTGGGGAAGTGGCGTTCCCAGAGGAAGATAAAGTTTATGACAAAAATACTGACAACATGTTTTTGTCATCAGTTAAGAAACATTTGCAAGCATTTATTTATAGATAGAAAGATAAAAAAAGAACAGTTCCTGCCCTCAAGGAGCTTATAGTCTGTCTCCAAACTAAAAGAGCTATATTTCCTCACCATGTTTCACTACGTATTATCCTGCCCCCACTCCCATTCACCCTCACACACTCCTTCATGCACCCATACACACACAGACACACAGACACACACATACCATCAAATCCTCTGAAAACCATATTTGTGTATGTATGTATGTATATATGGGCATATACACACACATATTCTAAGCCCAAAGTAAATATATATCTATATCTACATCTATATCTATATCTATCTATCTATCTATCTATCTATCTATCTATCTATCTATCTATATATATATTTGCTTTGGGCCTAGAATTTCTTTTTATTGATTTCAAGTAATCATATACATGTGAATTATAATGACTTTTGTGTATATGAAGGCTAGTTTAGAAAACACTAATCATGAGACAATCCATGCTCATTCCAGGGAGAAACAAACAGGGATGCTTTGCGCAAAGGACGATGCCTTGAATAAATACGGCTGGACCATCCTTGCCTTTCCACCCCCACTCAGTGTGTGCAGAGACTCCCAAACTGTTGACATGAATCCTTCAGCAGAGATACCATAACATATTTGGCAGACATTATGGGAGCAGGAGTAGCATGAGACCTCATTACAGCTCTTGGCTATGAAATCTTTGTTGAGAAGTGGGGTGAGACTGCTGGGTTTTCTGTGAGAAGTATTGAGTTTGTGGATTATTAAGGAGGTGAGAACTAGTGCATGAGGGAGGTTATTCGGTACAGCACTTTTCAAAACCTATTCCCATCTTGGAGGTTCAAACTGTTAGAGACACAGTGAATCTCTCAAGTAGTGAGAGCCTGCAAACAGGGATTGGGATTTTCCCCCATAGTTTTTGTTGTTGTTACTTTAAATAAACAGGTCCTAGAAGAAGAGCAGTTAATGTAACCTGTTGCAGCAGCAACGTTTTTAGAGGGTCTTCTTTTGCTGAAGGAACCATAACAGAATTACAGGCTGGAAGAGGATTCTTCATATACCTACCATCTAGTCCAGTCCTCTGCCTTTGGGTAGGCATGGATAACCAATTACTTAATTTCCCTCTCCAAAAACCATGAGTGACTCCTTATTGCTTATTACATAAAATATGCTATATTTTGGAATACATTGCTATTACTTGGAATAATCCTCAGATAAGTATTTAAAACCCTCCATAAGCTAGCCCCAACCCATCTTTCCAGCCTCATTCATTCAATCACTCAACAAATTTTCTATGAGATTCAATACAAGCTCCTCTGTTGAACATTTAAAACCCCTCACAGTCTGGTGCCTACTTTTCTAGACTGAAGCTACATGACTCCCTCTCACACCTTGCACAAATGAGCTGAATTGGCCCACTTAGTGGCCATCTTGCCTTTCACACTTCCTCAAGGCTCATCTCCTATGCTGCTTCCTCCATGAGGCCTTCCCTGATCACCCTGTAGATGACTTTATGCTTGTATTTGCTTTTGCATCTCTGTACAAACACAGCTGCTCTTTCTGTCAAGTAGAGTTTCAGATCTTCAAGAGCAAGGACTATCTTTGTTTTCATCTTCATCCTCATTGTCTGACACATGGTGAACTCTTAATAAACGCTTGCTGAAAGCTGAATGACTGGACCCAGTTCAAGTCACAACTAAAGAGAATTCTGTTTAAAATATACATAAATAGTCCTCTAGCCTTTGCTTAAAGACCTGAAGAGAGGGGAAACCTGCTACCTTCTGAAGTAACTTATTCCTCTTGTGGACAGCTCTGTCAGGAAGTTTTTTCACTGAGTTGGTGCAGCAGTTTGAGTGATGAACTTGGAATCAGGAAGACCTGAATTCAAATCCTGCTTCAGATACTTAAGAGCTAGGTTAGTTACTTAGGCAAGTAACTTGGGTCCTCTCAAGCTCAGTGTCCTTATTTGTAAAACAGGGATAAAAATAAACATCTACCTCTTAAAGTTGTTGTGAAGCTAAAATTTACTAACATGTAAAGCACTTTACAAACCCTAAAGTATTATATAAGTGGGTTTGCCCTGTGACACAGAGCCTGGCACATAGTAGGTGCTTAATAAATATCTATTGACAGACTTATTGATTGACATCCTACTGAGTGAAGAAAACATGTACAAAATAAGGAAGCATGTTTCGTATGAAAAAAGAGTGTGAAGGGGAGGAGCACACCATCAGTCTAGAAAACAGATGGAGCTGAGTTGTAAGGGACTTCAGATCTCGAAGGCATGGATTTTACACACTGGCAAAGACACAGGTCTTAGCGTGGACACCCTTCCTCCAGTTTTCTGCATTTCTGTTAGTGGCCCCACCATCATTCCTGTCCCCTAAGGTCGCCCTCCTGGAGGTTACTCCCTGTATTCAATCTGTCCCCAAGAAATGACTCCCCCTTCTGCATCAATTGCATCCATCTAATCTCTTCCATTTGCAGCCTCTAGCCTAAATCAAGTGTCTAACACAGTTTCCTCATCTATAAAATGAAGGGCTTGGACTAGAAGATTTCAAAGGCAGAAGTTCTTAACCTGGAGTCCATGAATTAATTTTTAAAATATATTTTGATACTTGTATTTTAATTAGATAATTGCTTTCCTTCATAGTCTTACGTCTTTAATTTTATTTATTTAAAATGTTTATTCTGAGAAGTCTCTAGGTTTCCTCAAACTCCCCAAGGGGTTCTTGACATAAAAAATGTTTCAGAATCTCCGCTTCAAACTCTCTTCTAGTACATTCCATTGGAACTGATGAAATCCATTCTAGAGGCAGCTATGTGGCCCAGTGGACTTAGAGTTAAGAAGACCTGAGTTCAAATCCAGCCTCAAACATTTCCTAGTTGTGTGACTCTGGACAAGTCACTTAATCTCTCCTAGCCTCAGTTTCTTCATCTGTAAAATGGGGGTAATAATAGCACCTACCTCCCAGGGCTGTTGGGAGAATGAAATGAAACAATCACAAAGTGCTTTTGTAAGCCTTAAAGTGCTATACAAATGCTAGCTGTTATTATTGTGATGATGATGATGATATTAACAGGAGAAAGAGTATAGAAAGAAAAGAGAAAGAAGACCGTAATAGAACTCCAAAGTTCTGTGATCACCTCCTGCCAAGACTATTATCTCCTAACTGCTCTCATTGCCTTAGTCTCTTCCTTCTCCAAGCCACCAGCATTTATTTGCCACCAGCCTGGCACAGACTGGGCACTTCATGTTTATTGGTTGATCTTCTGCCCACCTGCCAAACTGATAATCATAAGAACCGGGTCTGATTTTGTTCCCTTCCACCCACTCACTTCACAGATACCTGACATCCAGAGAAATTATGTCATTCATTTAAGATTCTGCAACTAGCTCATGAGAGAACCAGGAGAGAACCTGCATCCCTTGATTCCTGGGTCAGATACTGCAATTGACCTTGGTTAGCAACATGCAAAACTCTGTGGAAAACTTTTAATTAGAGTGGAGAGATTAGGGGAAAGGTATTATATAAAATATGGGAATCATGGCTCTAGAGCTAGAAAGAGCCTCAGATTCATCTCATCCAACTGCCTCATTTTAGAGCTAAGGGGGATTAAATGAGTTACTGAAGGCCAAACAAGTAAGACACTGAGGCAGGGTTGTAGATAGAATGTGAGAGAGTAAATCAAGAGGACCTGAGTTTGAGTCCTGCTCAGGTACTGTGTGATCCTATGTAAGTCTCTTTAATTCCTCTTAGTGTCAGTTTTCTCATATGTTAAATGAGTAAAATCCAGTTGGACCAGATGGTCTCTAAAGGTCCTTCTATCCCTAAACATGTGGTCCTGTGACCACTGTTGGCAGAATTTGAATCCAGGTCCTTTGACTATGAAGCAAATGTTCTTTCCACTGACCAGGAAGCTGTAAATTAAAAGAAAGGTTGATAACCTTAACTTATAGGGCTGTTTCTGCACAGCATTACCAACTTGTAGTCAAAACTGACTGCCAGGGCACTACCAAGAGAGATAGAGCTTCATTTTGTGCACACAGCATTATAAAAATCTGAACTAAATTAAAGATCTTTTCCAAGAGAAAAATGACAGTCCTTTGGAGTTTGAAATGAAGGGGAACATTCTGCTTCTGAGAGCAGTGAGAACAAAGATTGCTAATGAGCACAATAGCGAAGGCCATTCCAATTGCTGTCTTCCCCCACCCCCCATCTTGGCATGTAGTAAACTCCTATTGAGTTCAGGGAGAAATGGACATGAGTGCTGACTGCCCACTACAGATGGGCAATCTGTAAGTGTCATGGTCACCTCATGCTGCCAGGATAAAGAGGCCACCACCTCTCTTTGTCAGGGACAGAAGAAGGTGTTTATGATTTCCTTCTCCTTTCTTCTCCCAAATTTGCCTCCTGTCACCTGTGTAACCTTCTCCATGCCTCTCTCTGCTCACCTGTGAGCTTAAGGGCTACTCTGTTATCTCAAGGGTCCATTATTGTCTTCTAGAAATCCCTATTAAGAAGAGAATCTGGAAACTGTGGATAAGAAGTGTGAGGTCAGAGGGGCAAGGAGTCTTCTGGCAATATCTCATAAAAGGTTTCTCTTCAACTAAACGTTCTGACCTCCATCCCCACCTCCTTGAAGGTAGCACTGTCATGCTTGGATAGAGTCTAATGGGTAGGATAAGAGTTGCCTACTTCTATGCAGTCAAATAATCTCAGTTACAAGAGATCTCAAAGGTCACACAGTTTAACCATAGCTTAGTAAATGTGCCCTTTACACCATCCCCAAGAAGTAGGCACTCAGCCTGTGCTGGAAGATCTCCAGGGAAGGACTGTCCCTTCTAAGGAAGCCCATTTCTACTTTGAGTTAGCTCTGTTAGGATGTTTTCTTTTTTATTTAGCTGAAATTTGTCTCTCTGTGACTTCTACCCAATGCTCCTAGATCTTCTCTGTTCCATGTGACCCCCATTCAAATAGCTACCATAAATGCCCTAAGTCTTCTCTTCTCAGACTCAGCATTCCTCATTCCTTCAACTGACCCTCATGTGGCCCAGTCTCCAGCTCTTCTTCAATCCTGGTTACCCTCCTCTGGACACACTCTTGTCTACCAAAGCCATTCCTAAAATACAATGCACTCTGTGTTTCTTTGATCATCCTTGACCCCTATCAGTATTTTTTATAATATAAAAACATCAAACCAAATGTAATACATAATACTATTTCTTCTCCATTCCCTTTTAGGATGAAATAAGAAGAAATAACTGTCCAAACCCAAGAGGTCCCTATAGCCCAATTGTTGGCAATAGATATGGCGTCTTGTCAATAGGATGGTTCACATCCGAAATTTCCCGCAGGTGGCAGATGTTCTCAATATCCATGGAACAAAATGCATATAAGTAGGTACAGAAAAAAATGTGACCATATATGCAAGTACATATAAGCCTATCCATTAAGAGGGGAGGTACAGTTTATTTGATAGGGTACTAGCCTGGAAGTCAGAAACAATTGGATTCAAATCTCATCTTAGGCATATATCTGAGTTGTATGACCCTGGGCAATTTGCTCAACTTCTCTGGATTTCACTTTATACATCTACAAAATGGTGTGTGAAGAGCTTGGATTTTAAGGTCTTTAAGGCCCCTTCCAGTTCTAAATATATACTCCTATATGTGGAGTCTAACCTTTGGGATAGAAGGATATTTTGTCGTTACTAGAGCTATTAAATTGGACTGGGGGATTTATTTCCCTAAATGAATTCTGTACCAAATTTTCAAGACTAGCCTCCTAAAGTCTGACATTGAATATTTTCATAGTCCTCTAAACTCCAAGAGTTTTCAGATACTTTATTTTTCTTTTAAGTCCCCTTCTCCAAGAGCATCTGAAACAGAAAACTAGGAGAGGGAAGGGGAGAATAGTAGAGAAAGTACCAAATTTTACATCAGAGGACCTGCATTCAAATCCCAACTCATACTATCTATATGACCCTGAACAAGTCCTTTTCCTGTGTTGCATCTCAGCTTCCTCATCTGCAAAATGACAAAGATCCCACATTTGATGATTGCAACCTGGGTGACCATAGGCAAGTCACTTAAACTCCTGGGCTTCATCTCATCTTCCTAGTTAGACTTGATGATCTCCGAGGTCTTTTCCAGCTTATGAGTCCAGCATCACAGAATTGTGGTTTTATGACTGGAATGGGCCTTAGAAATCATTTAATCCAGCCTCTTCATTTTGATTATGAAGAAACTGAGGCCCAGGGAAAAGAAATGAATTGACCAAGGTAAGAAGGTAATGATGGCAGAGCCAAGCCTTAGATCAAGGCCCTTGACTCCAGACCCAGAGTTCTTTGCCCTTCACCACATTTCTATGATTAGATCTTTGCTAAGGTTCCTTCTGATTTTGATATCCCTTTGGATTTGGGTTTGGAAATCCTTTCACTCTTTGGTTTTATCCAAGACAGAGAAGAGAAACAGTATGCATGGCTTTCAGGCATGATGTCTGTGGTTTTTGAAAAGAAAGCATATTGATAGAGCCCAGAGATATGAACAATAAACAAACATCACACTCCATACATTTTTAAAAATCAAACTCATAGACATAGTTGAAAGAAAACAAAACTCTCATTCCCATGCACAGAAGCACAAAACCCCTGTGAGTTAGAACTTCAGTCCAGTCGGGTCCCCAGAAGGGCAGAGGAACACAGACACATCCCCACAAAACTCAAGGCCGCTGGTGGGGGAGGGGGAGGCACTTTGGATTTTTTTTTTTCAGCTGTGATGCAGCACCTGCCATGAGCTACGGCAGCTCCCATTTTCATATTGTCTGACAGTAGCAGTTGGACAGCGCTCGAGCCAGTGAGACTGAGCTGCAGACTCCCTGCCTCCACAAAGCTGAATTTAATAAGATGAGAACAGTATGCCAAGATGGTGTGCGCCCTCCCTAGCACTTATCATGACACTAGTCACTCAGCAGGGCCCTTATTGCAGCGGTAATCTGGGTGAGCCTGGCAGAGTGTCCTGCTTACAAGTTCAATATAATAGAACAGCGGGGTTCCAGGGGGCCTGGCAGAAAAGCTTAGCAAAGTTAAAGCCCATTACTACATGCTTGAGGAAAAATGGCTCACAAAATATTAGACCCAGAGCAAGACCCGGCCTTGCCAAATGTGGGGCCTCTGTCCATAATGGTGCATTCATTATGCTATAGTGGCAGGCAACAGTGGATTTAAATGTTTTTAACCCTGATGGAAATGTAGATGCAAATTTCCCCCCATTATTTATCTCTGTTTGAATTTAATAGGCTACAGTACTGTATACTGTATATGTCAAACAAAATGATGCCTTTTTAATCTCCTTTTAGTTGCAAGATGATGGCAAGAGTTTGGGGGGAACATGACGGTATATTGTCTTTTTTTTTAATCCCTCTTATGATTTTGCATTTAAAAATCAAATGAGAGAGAAAACAGGAACAGGTTCTGCCTTGAAAAAGGAGCACGGCCTTCTGTGCCCAAGCCTTACTGAGGCTAATTCTGGGCAGCTCAGAACAGATTTTGGCCATGTGCTTTTAATGAAGACAGTGCTACCAAGGAGCCTATTCAGAGGCCAAAGTCTGAATGTGACAGCCTTCCTTTGGAGCTCTGCATGGGGATTCTGAATGCCAGAATATCCTCAGGGAATCAGGTTGCTTGAGACAGGGGAAGGCTGAACACATCAGAACCAGATCTGAAAAGCCACAATTCTTTCTGCTGCCCATAGATTCCTCCTTTCTTCATAGGATAATCTTAGGTTACACAAGCTACTATCTGTCCTAACTATGGCAAGGTCCACCAGCACACATGAAAAACTAATAAAAATTCTCCATCCCTGCTTTTACCCAGAATTTCTCAGGGAGTTTTCTTCTGCTAGTTATGTCAGTAAGAAAATATACCATGTTAGAAGGTTCTGTCTCAGGGGCATTTTCATCAGAGATGAACCTAAAGTCATTCTCTAGACCAGCTACTATAGAAGGCAAAGACAAGTGGTTGGAGGGGAGGTTCCTTAGCTGAATATACCATATTTTAAATGGACTGAAAAGCCCATGTGAATGAGATCCATCATCAACTTCTTTTTTCTGGCTACATGTTCTTATTCACAGAATCACAGAATTTCAGAATCAGACAGGACATGACTGTTCATCTAATACAAACATACATTAACAAGCAACTGCTTTACAGCATTCCAAACAAGGGATCACCTAGTCTTTTCTTGAAGCCCTAATGCAAAGGAACTCACTACTAACCAAGGTGACCCATTCCAGTTAGGGAAAGCTTTCAATGCTTGAAAGGCATTCCAGACATTGAACCTAAATCAATTTCTCTACAGCATCCACTCTTTTCTCCTGTTTTATTTTTGGGGATGGAATAAAATAAGTCTAACTTTTCAAGTTCCTGGAGACAGTCATTGTGCCCTACTCTACCCCTACCCCTACCCCCACAATATGAACTCAACAGTGTTTACTATCTTGGTTTTCCCTCCCTGGACGATCTTCCTGTTTACCTATATCCATGAGATCACCAAGATGGAATTATTCTCTCCTTCAGACCTTATTTAGTACTTAGGTAACTTAAGCATCTGTTTCTCCTGAAATTTCTGTTGAAAATATATTCTGCATGTTGAGATGCTTTCCTTCATTAGTTCAAAAGATAGAGAGTTCAATGGATCTATGATCTCCTGTGTACTATGTAGTATTTTTCCAGTGGTACTGATAGCACTACTCATCAATGTCTTATTTTTCCAATGTCATCCTAGAAGCCATGCATCTTCCCTAAGATCTCTTGATATCTCATGAGTACTAATGGAACATGCAAACTATCTATCATTTGTCCCTTACTCTTGCTACATAAGATCATAGGAATATAGATTGAGTTATAAAGTCTAGTCTAGTCTAGCTCTACAGACTAGGAAAGTGAAATCTAAGAAAGTTTGAGGAAAATGAGAGCCAAGGTGACCCAAATAAATAGCAGAGTCAATATTTGAAACCAGATCTTTTCATTCCAAATCTAGCACTCTTTCCACTCTACTAGACTGCCTCACAAACAGCTCACCTCCCTTTCCAACCATTCATTTCCTTGATAATACATTTTATCCTTCTCCTGCAGAGGTCTTCACTGGTAACTAACATGTACAACATGGGATAAATTCAGTGCCTTTTCAAACATCCATCTATCCCTTCTCTTGTCTGGTTCCCTTTAATATATTCTAGAAATACTGGGGTGACAGCCTCCATTCTAATCAAGTGCTTGGTACAGCATAGCTCTGGTAGAGCAGGAAGAAAAATCTCCTGGACCACCTTTCTTCTATCCTCCACCTCTGTATACAATAGTACCTCAGTCTCTCAACTCTACTCAAAAATGCAGTGAGCCTAGGTTACTAAGACAGTCAAGTTTTCATGATGAGAATAAGAAGTCAGGATGAGGAGTTGGTTTGACAAGTGGCAAAAAGAGAGAGTTCTGGTCTATCAAGGTTGTCTATGTGATGGTCAAGTGGACATGTCCAATAAGCATTTAGAAAATAGATCAGTTTGGGGAGGATGTGAAGTTTGGGGACAGAACCAGGAATCATATTTTCAGTGATAGTGGAAGTTCTGAGTTCCCTGAGGGAAGAACATAGAGACAAATCATGAAGGGCCTTGAGTCTGAGTTTTGGTGAATGCTTACACCAGCAATGCCAGGTTTTTCTGAGACCCTGGTATTAAAGGGCATAAATATAAACCAAAATGTGTGGTAACTCTGTCACACTTAGGTCACATCAACATGATCAAAAACAAGCAATTGGAAAAATATCTAACTTGTGTATATAGGCTGAGATGCTAGTTTATTCAGTGGAATGAAATATTCCATTGAAACATTCACTTCATTTTGCTTTGGGTAGCATCTATGTAGAAATGGAGACAAAATCAAGATGGTATGGGGAAAAGAGAGGAACATGTTGGACCAACAAAACACAGACAAAGTAACTGACTCTGTTGGTTATTCAGTCACACTCTCCAAAAAAAAGAGAGAAATTAAATTTATGGGGATATTCCTTCCACTGAACCATGCTATGCTGCCTTCCCAGGTAGTGACTTGCCCAAGATCTCAGGGAAAAATTAAGTGACAGAGCTAGGATTTGAACCCTGGTTTCTGATTCTAAATCTAAATCTTCTAAATCTGCCACCTTTTCCACTGTACCCTACTGCCTCAACCAAGTCAATATATACTTTGATACTCAATGACTTGAAGGAAAAAGTGAGCACAGAGGAAGACATGATGGGATGGGACCCTAGGCTTGTAGACTCCTCATAAGCCCCAGCTCTCTGAATTATGAGTGTATTCTTCAAGAAGAGAAATGATGGTCCTGAATGTAATTAGGTACCAGATAACATCTGGTATCTGTCCAACTGATTAGATTTTTCAGTATTTGAGAGAAAGGAACAATTCAGTGCATCTCACTGAAAGTGTTAAATCATTTACTAGAGAGAAGAGAGAAAGAAGAGGCTTATATTTAACCCCCAACAGTAACATTTATCCCAGCCCCTCCCAATTCTTAAATCAAGGTATATAGCAGGTTTGTCAAACTGAAAGGACTCGGCATCCTTTGGGACTACAGTTTGAGCTGAGTGATCTGATTCCCTTTATTTCCTACCTTTATAATAGTCTCACTATGGAAGTATCCAAAAGCATAGCATCACCTATGTAGATCAGTTGTTGCTATGGTGACTGGCTAGCTCACAAGGATCCCTTTTCTTGGACTGTATGTTCCTTGTGCCTATCCCATGGCTATCGTTTAGTGTATGCACTGATCTCTAGACTAAATGAAAAGATGTGGGATTCTTTCCTTCTTTTTTTTTTGGATGATGTGATGGATACATGCAAAAATCAGTTAGTCCTACATCCTGTTGATTAAAAATAATGCAAGTACTAAGATAAATTAACAATGCATAAATCATGTTATATATCATTCCAGGAAGTAATTCACTGACCACTTCTCACACAGCCCTGGGCACCAATAAATGTACTTTTCAGTCTGAGATAACCTTCAAATTTTATCATCCTAGAGAAACCATCACAAGATCATAACAAATGAAATCAGCTATATCTTAAAAAAGAAATTGGTTACTGACATAGAAATAGAATCAGCTGTTTGGGTGTAATGAAATCATTAGCTGGCTAAAGCAAAGGTCAGAGTAAATGTAACCAAAAGAAAGATTAAAGATGAGAAGACAATCTGTAGTCTGGCTTCCAATCTCATCATTAAGCCAAAAACACTCTTTCCAAAGTTACCAATGATCTCTTAATTGCCAGACACAATAGCCTCTTTTCTGTCTTCATCCTTCTTGATAACTCATTATCATTTGACACTGTTGACCACTTTCTTCTCCTGAATATTCTCTTCTTTTCTGGCTTTTCATGACTTCATTTTCCTTTGGTTCTCCTTCTAAATTTCTTTCGCTGAAGCCTAATCCATGTCATGCCCATTAATTGTGAGTATCCCCCAAAACTGTCATAGGCTCTCTCTTTTCTCTCATTAGCTCAGGTGGGTTCAATTATCATGCATGTGCAGATGATTCTGAAATCTGTAATGCCAGCCCTAATCTCTTTTCTAAGCTCTGGTCCCACATCACCAACTGCCTTTTCAGACATTTCCAACCAGATGGCCCACAGTCATTTCAAACTCAATATGTTCAAACAGAATTGCTTTGCCCACAAAAAAGAAACCGCTCCCTTCTTCTGAACTAGCATTTTACCATCAACATCCAGGTTCAAATCCTCGGTGTCATCCTTGATACCTCTCCCTCACTCTGTTAGATATTACGTTTGCACTGCTGCACCATATGTCTCTTGGGAGAAAGTCCCAATATTTTCTCTTTGTGTGTCCTCTCTCTCCACCCCCTGAAGATCCTTAAAACACCCACTGACTGGTAGGAAACTGTCCTCTAGGCCTTATATCTCCTCTTACATCTTTCCCCAAACTGAGAAGAAACACATTACTAGGGTCTTTAACAACTTATGCCATTTTGCAAGGCAGTCAGTCCAAGCATTGCCAAAACAGTGTTATCACCTTTGTGGCTTTGCCTTGGTGGTTTTCCATGCCTGCTACTAGTCTTCCTCACAGCCTCCAGCTTTTAGAGTTCCTGGCTCCCTTTAGGAATCAGCTCAAGTGATACCTCATCCAAGAGGCCTTTCTTGGTTTCCCCAACTGCTTATTCCTCCCTCTACCCCTCTGCTCCTCTGGCAAGGTTAGCTTTCATCTCCTCTGTATTTATTCAGTAAGTTCTAACTTATATTTTATCTCCGCTATTAAAATGCAAGCCCCTTGTGGACAGGAACTGTTTTTGCTTTTCCTTTGTAGACTCACCACTTAGCTTCATGCCTGGCTCACCAAAACCACTCAATAAGTGCTTATTGACTGATTACCCCCTGCATCCTGGGCCACTGCCAGTCTTCTTGACTTATGTCTTGCCATTGGACTCCAATGACTCTGGTGGAGAGAGCGAGGCTGATGATTTTACACAGCCCTGTCTCACTTACATCCAATTCACTTGCAAGTTAAGGCATCTCCCTCCTGATATCATTGGGCCTCTTTGAGAATGAAGGATGATCAAAAACAACAATTGATTGATTAAGATTGTAACAGTTCTAACTAGACCTGTCTGATGAGCTGTCAATTCTGAAAAGAGGATATGGAGGAAATTAGAGTAGATTCTTCCAGCCATTATAAGGTGACTCAATGATCTCAGAAAGCACCTCAACTAACAAATATAGGAGGAGGAGGTGAGTTGCGGCAGCCAAGGCCAGACACTGTTCCTTTGGAGTGCAAATTCATTAACAAGACATTTTGGAGGAGGACAAAGTCAAAAGATTATGAGCAGTGTCACCTTCAAAAATAGTGCTGAAACTTTGGGTTATAGATTCAGCTAGTCCAGATTATCCTCAAAGCCTTTGTAGGTGAATCTAGCAGGGGGATAACAAAGAGACGTGAATTGGAACTGATCTGCTGCTACTGTTACAATGACCTCTTTAACTGGCAAAAGCCATCATGTAAGCTCTACCTTATTGATATTTAAAGTACTAGGTAAGGCAATGTCAAAGGGCATTTAAAATGATGAAGCTGGGAAGAGTGGCTGAATCCGATGAAAAACCAACAGAAACATCAATGCAGGAGTCAACAGAGATTTTAATGGCTCCTAGAGATCAATATTCAGTGCTAAAGCCAGAGCAGGTACTTACTAAATACTTGATGAATGATTTCAAGATACCTCAGAGAAGGGAAGGTTACAAAAGAAGAGAAAAATCATAGATGGTTCTTCCCCCAAAAGGAAGATATCAGCATGTTTTCTTGCTCATCCCTATTGAATCTTTATGAAAATGAGCTATTATAATACAAACACTGAGGGCAACCTTGGAAAACATGAAACAGTCAGACTTTCACAGAGATTTTTCTGTGGTAATCTATATTTTTATGGTCACACAATGGATGGAAATTATCTTACTATCTATCTGTTGATCTATCTGACATCAAGTGAAATATTAAACAATGAGATATGTGTTCCCCTCACCTATCATCAAAAGCATCATCAAAGATTCCATGCCCAAAGTCTGAGCAAAAGAAGATCCAACTGATGGTGAAATCAGACAAATGTTCCCATTTGCAAATGGCACTGCATTAATCATGTCAGTCCTTGGAACACTGCAAATCCACACATGAGAAATCTATAGCAATGGGAAAAATATTCTTCCACAGTATAAAAACGAAGTGAATGAAAAAATGACTATTGGCCAAATTAGGACATGTAGCTTAACAGGTAATCAATCAAGCAAATTCATCTCTCTCATATACCTACATATACTCACAGAGACAAATGCAGGTAAGAACTAGACCTATGATTTCTTTTTTTTTTTCTTGGCATAATGAAAACTCTCTTTACCAACACAAGTCAGCATATTGTAGGTTACTTACAGTCTTAGAGAGTTGCCAGGGTGTCTGTGTGGGTGAGGTAGGATAGGTACACTTCGAGGGTAAGTAACTTGCTTGGGGTAACATAGCTATTATGTGTTAGAGGCAGGTCTCGAACTTCCTGATCTTCATCAGCTGTGTTATGTTGTTTCCCATGTGTGATGATTTATATGTGTATGTTTATGTATTACCTATATAACACATATATGAGGAATATACATGTATATATAAATATATTATTGTGTATATGAGTATATATTTAAGTATGCCTATATCTATCTCTATCACTGTATCTATACAAATAAAAGACGTGTGTGTGTGTGTGTGTGTGTGTGTGTGTGTTCCCAACATCCTCAACAAGCAGTCATTTAGCAAAGGTTTGTGCAGGATCTATTACATACTAGGCACTAAGGATACAAAATCCACTCATGCCTTTAACAAGCATTTATTAAGCACTGTCTGTATACAATGCTCTCTACTCAATGCTTTGGATACAAAGGAAAAAAATGTAGTAGTCTCTCCTTTCAAGGATCTTATACTCTAGTAGGGGCTGCCATTCATGTGTAAGTAAGAGTATTTACAAGTGTATGTAGACTGTCCTTGCCAGGAACTGCAGATGGTCTAAGCCCAGAAGTAAGTTAGATTCCATTTGGGAGGCTGTGTAATGCTGCAGAAACCTTGCTCTTCAATGCCGGTATTCTCTCGGAGATGCATTTTGGCTACATATTATCACCATAGTATCTGAAGCAACAGAATTACTTACACATACATACTTACACACACACACACACACACACACACACACACACACACACACAGTATAAGTCTTAAAGGCCAATAGGGATGCATGATAGGTATAAGTGAACTTCACTATGTTTTTACCAATGCCTATTCATGCTTTTTACAAAATGGCATAAAATACCCCATTAAAGGCATATGACACAATACTAAGGTGGACTAGTTATAGAGTGAGAATGAAAGACAGGAGATTCCATCCTGAGAGTACAGCGATCCCCTCTGAGATCATGAAAGAGCAAGGAAGGCCTCCATTACGTTGGTTGGATGCTCTGTGAGGGACTTGAGGAAAGAAATGGACAAGGATCCCACAAGTTCAGATTGTGTGGTGTGTGTGTGTGTGTGTGTGTGTGTGTGTGTGTGTGTGTGTGTGTGTGTGTGCATGGTGGGGGCGAGGGGGAGAAGTAACTTAGAAAGGATTGTAGATCTTTGACTTTTTGCAACTGGAAGGAAGCTTAGAGATTATCGACTCCAGCCTCTTGTTTTTTACAGAACAGACTGAGGCCCTTAAAAAGAAGTGACATGATTGGGTGCTAGGGATAAAAAGGAAGTTGTCTCTGCCCTCAAAGCGCTTACATCCATTGGGAGAAGAGAGACAAGAGAGACAAGTTTCTGAAATGATGGTTCACACCTCCTTTGCAGCTCATCAAATTAATTAGGTAGGATCCCTTCTGTACATGGCAGCTACATCCCCATTCTCTATAGGAAGAGCTGTGGACAGTCACAACCGAGGCTCATTGCCTGAATGAGGTTCTTACAATTGACTAGGGACCACTCCTGACTGACCTTTGCACCATGCGTATAAATCTATATATACATACAAAGTATTGTTATAAAACCATACAAAGTTTTGAAGCTCAGATGCAAGTACAGTCTGATGATATAAATGCCTTGGGAGGAAAAAAAAAAACCAACCACCCACAGAGAGTTCTTTTGGCAAGCAAAAAAAGCCCCACCAACCCTGCTTCTCCCTAAATTAGCCTAACATGATAAAATGTCGAGGTGCCACTGAAACAGCCCCCTTAGCCACTCGCCTTGGGACCTGAAAAGTAACATGGAAGGGATGCTTAATGAGTTGGAAAAAGAAAAACCAGCCGCATTAGAGTGGAAATTATGAGCTGCATATGACCAGAAAAACCTAAAATGTGCTAATTGAGTGCCCTTGGATCCCATTATCTGTTCCTTGTTCCAGAGGGGCTTCACCAAGGCTCATCTCAAACCAAGGCCTAACAACAAAGGGAACAGCATCGATAGTTAAAGACAGAAAAGGACCCTTTCAGAGCCACACCAGAATGTGAGGCATCATCCCTCTCTCCTGGTCAGTAATCCTGAAGGCTTGGGGAAGCCAAAATCACCTGATAGAGCGTTCAAATACAGAAAAGAAAGGGGAAAAATCCATACAGGGTGACTCAAAAAGTATTAATGAAGAAAAAGTATTAGTGAAGTTTTGAGCTCAATAAAATTAGGAGACACCCTGTGTGTTTAAAGGAAGCAACAGCTCTAAAGGAAATGTCCAAACCTGCGTGAATTTGAATTAAAACACACCTTCCTGTCTTCCTAGAAAAATGACACACACACCCCTCCAAGACATCCATGCTGAAGGCTACAGTCTTTGCCTTCTTTCCTTAGTCTACCCTCTTACTGATACTCATCCTAGTGCCCAGGGCTTTTGTTTTAGATGTCAGTTACAGGAAGGTGACTTGGAACACTTTTTTTCCCTGCAGTATTCATCATGTCCATCTCTCCCTCCACCCCCATTCCAGCATTCCTTTATTTCTTTAATTTACTCATATAAATTGTACTTGTATAAACTTCCTAAGGGCAGGAACTTCTGGACTTACTCATATTGTATCCCCATCTCTTGGCATAGTGCCTGGCATATATTGACTCTTTCTCTCTCTCTCTCTCTCTCTCTCTCTCTGTGTGTCTCTCTCTCCCCGTCTGTCTGTCTGTCTCTCAGTCTGTCTCCTCTGTCTCTCCTTTCCTTCTCTCCTCATTTCTTTCTCCTTATGCCTCTCTTCCTCCTTCACCCCTTCTTCCCTCTTCCATCTCTTTCCATCTCCCTCTCTCTCCATCCCTCTCTGTGTGTCTGTCTGCTTTTGTCTGTCTCTCCCCAAAACTAATATGGTTAAATGACCATATCAATCAATATCAGCCTATGACAATAGCTTCTCTCTGCCCTATGAATTATGAAAGGAATTCTTGTCTGTACTACTTTTTTTTTTAGGAAGAGCTGTCTTTTCTTAAAATTTATGGAATAAAACAAGTATTTCCATAACATAGTATAATAAAAAAAGACGATTACACATTAAACTGCAAATCTATTATGTACAACTTACACTATTCCTTAAATATATAATAAAGTTATCAGGTAAATTTCTTTTTCTTTTTTCTTCCCTGCCCTAGAGATGGCTACCATCATGCACGTGTATGCGTGACATGTTATATTATTTTGAGGCGACTTAATCACATAGTATTTTGTTATTGTTAACAAAATCCTGTCTCTGGTTTTTTTTTCTCTCTCCATGGAAAGGGCAAGCCCCCTGAAGTCAAGAACCCTCTTTTATTCTTTTTGTTTGTCTCAAAGGATTTGGAACTGGAAGAAACTTTAGAGACCACATGTTTTACAAAGAAAACTGAGGCCAAGTGTGACTTGCCTGTGCTCACACAGGTCGTAGGGAGTAGACCTGGGATTTTTTACTCCAACTCCAGAGTTCTTTCCATTCTACCATCCCTTCTAAACAGGACCACAACAATTTGCCCATCGTAGACACTAAATATTTATTAGAAATCCTTAGATCTGGAGCTCAAAGGGCTCTCAGACACCAGCTAGTCAAACCCTCATTTACAAATGAGAGAACCATAGCACAGAGAGGAGGAAGGACACTCTAAAATTAAGTGGGATCAGGAAAGGCTTCTTGCAGTAGACAAGATTTCAGCTGTGACTTAAAGGAAACCAGAGTAGCCAGGAAGCAGAAATGAGGGAGAGTATTCTAGACATGGGGAACTGCCAATGTCTGGAGACGGAACATCTCTTGTTTGAGAAATGACAAGATGACCAGTATCACTGAGTATATGAAGAGGAGTAAGATGTAAGGAGACTAGGAAGGTTGGATATCAGGTTATGAGGGGCTCTGAATGCCAAATGGAAGATTCTATATTCAATTATGTAGGTAATAGGGAGCCACTGAATTTTTTGAAGGGGAGATGACATGATCAGATCTGAGAAGAAGATTAATTTGATAGCTGAGTGGAGAATGGATTGGAATGAGAGACTTGAGGCAGGCAGACCAACCAAGAGGTTACTGAAATAGTCTAGGCATGAGGTAATAAGGGCCTGCTACATGATAGTGCCAGTATCAGAGGAGAGAAAGGTACAAGAACGAGGGATGTTACGTAGGTAAAATCAATGGGACTTGGCAGCAGATTGGATATAGAGTGTAACAGAATGAGGAAATGAGGATGGCACCTAGATTGTGAGCCTGGGGGAATGCTGGTATGCTTGCCAGTGATAAGGAAGTTTGGAAATGGGGACATTTGGAGGCGAAAGGCAATAAATTCCATTTTGGACATGTTGAGTTTAAGATGCCTGCGGGTCATCTGGTTTAACATAGATATATTTGAGCCTAAAGGTTAGGAAAGAGGTTAAGACTGGATAAGTAAATATGAGAATCGTCAGCATAAAGATGACAATTGAATCCATGGAAGCTGATGTGATCACTGAGTGAAAGAGCATGGAGAAAAGAAAAGAGGGCACGGGATAGAGCCTGGTGGGACACCCGTAGTTAGTAAGTATGCCACCTGTTCTTCTGCCTCCATTCTCCCAAGGAAGAGCATCAGAAGATTATGGTTACACACACACACACACACACACACACACGCACACACACACACACACACACACACACACACACACACACACACACACACACACACAGCTGTAGATGCCCCAGGAACTAAAACCCACTAGATCCATTCTATCTTGCAAAGAGAAGATTTCTACTTCACTCCCTCCCTCTCTCCTCAAGCAATGATTCTTTTCTTTGAAAGGGAGTGATATCTGCTTTCCTCATATTGCTATCTGTCCCATAACTTTTACTGAACTTGAGCCATGATCTCAGTCTTGTGGATACTCTCTGCATTAGTGCAGATTGCAGCTGATTTTGGCTTTCTTAGGAGACTTTCCAAGCCTTCCTGTAGGATCTGTCTGATGTGCTGAAGGCCTTTCCAGAGGATTTTCAGCATTTTGTGATTTTCTGTAAAGCACTGGACTCTCTATATCCCTTCTTCCTCCTATATAACCAGCCCATCTTCTTTCCAAGTTATACCTGTCCTGGACATATTTTGTATGCAATCTCATGTATGTGTCATTTTTAGTAATATGTTACAGTCTATACCTAGCAGGTATCTTTCCAGTGACCTCTGTGACACTTGTAATTTTTATTCTTCTGAGATGCCAGTGTTTCATAATTTGCAGAATAATTAATAAAAATAGTAGTAACAAGAATAATAGCTATTAATTGTACGGTGCTTTAGGGTTTGCAAAATGCTTTCTATAAATCATCTCATTTGATCCTTAAAACAAGCCTGGTAGGTAGGTGCTAATATTATCTCCGTTTTACAGTTTAGTAAACTGAGGCTGAGAAAGGTTAAGTGGTTTTCTCCAGAGCCACATAGCTAATAAATACCTGAAGTGAGACTTGAACTCAAGTCTTCCTGACTCCAAGTTCAGGGCTCTGTGCTAGAATGCCATGTAGCAATGATAGGAGAATATTGGTTTTGAAAAGATGAGTGTGTAGACAGGTAGCAGCATAGGACCTTTGTAAGTCTTATGGAGTGTTCCCACTGCTCCCTAGCCCATACTTCCCCTGATTTAATTCTGAGCCCAGCTCCTTATTCCTCTACAGTCATTGTCCAAGTTATAGATAATGATTTATTAGCTCAATAGGCTATCCATCCAATTGCATGTCACAGTATGTAGTTTCTGCCTTTCAATTAATCTTTTCTTTTGGGCAACTAGGTGGCGCAGTGAATAGAGTACCAGCCCTGGAGTCAGGAGGACCTCTGTTCAAATCTAACCTCAGACACTTGAAACACTTACTAGCTATGTGATCTTGGGCAAGTCACTTAACCCTAATTACCTTGCCTTTTTCTCTCTAAAAAATATTAAAATAAGATCATAATTTCTTTTAAGATAATGATCAAACACAAATTACAAAGCTGACTCATTCCAGAAGAGTTAGTGACCACAACACAAGCGATTTCAACGATCAGGTCAAGCTACCATATTTTAGCAATTCACTGTACTTAAAAGGAGAAAAGGTATGTGACATACATTGCATTTAACCAGAGTTTTGTTGGTATTTGCTGCTTTCTTTGTTTACATACATACATGCAGTCAATGTGTATGTGTATAAATATATATGTATGTATACATATGCGCATATATATATATAGTTTGTTTTTTTGCTCTTCACTCTATGTCTTCATACAAATCTTCCCACATTTCACATTCATCATTTCTTCCAGCATGGGAACATTCCATTATATTTGTGTATCACAAATTATTCATTCATTTTTAAGTGAATAGACACAAAATTTGTTTCCTTTTTTAAAATTACAACTAGTGTTGCTATAGTGTTGTACACGTAGGTCTCGTCTTTCCATCAATAACTTTCATGCAGATCTAAATCAGTAATGGATTACTGGATCAAAACAATTTTGTCAATTTTCTTACATAATTTTGATTTGTCATTGACAATAGTTGAATTAACTAGCAGTTCTTCCAACAAATAATTAAGACTCTCTCATCTCTTACCATGTAGATGGCAACATGTGTATCTTTTATTCAGTTGGTTTTTCCAGTGGTGTCCTTTACATGACTGTGGATCTGATAAAGGCCTAGAGTATTTTGATGCTAAATGTCATTAACATCTGCAAACAGAAGAATCCTCATTGATAAAGAGTCTCTTGGGCTTTCTGCAAAATATCTTCCATGACCAAATGATCATAGATTTAGAATTGGAAGAGGCTTTATGGCCATTAAGGCAAAATCTCTCATTTTACCAATGAAGAACCTGAGATGAAAGAGAGGTTTGATGATTTGCCTGGAGTCAAACAGCTAGCAAGGGTCTGAGGCAGGATTTAAACTCAGCTATCCTTGACCCCCAAGCTCTACCCACTATACCACTCTTCCAAAGCCCATGACCATGGAGAATACCTCTGGTGGGCATAGTAACTGCTTTAGGGTTCATTTGAAATCACAAATCAGAAAATCATCCAACAAAGATTTTCTCAGTGGTTGCATCAATCAAGGAATCCTGCATGATCTTTAGACAGAGAAAAGAGGCTTGAAAGCTACATCTGGCTCAAGTCAGTCAAATGTTCTACTAATGCAATGTGCAACAGAGAATCTTAGAGAGTTGCTTAGGCACTCTCGGAAGCTAAAAGACTGGTCAGAGTTCTACTGTAAGTATAGCATGGATTATGTAAGAAGCAAGACTTGAATTCAGGCCTTCTTGACTCCAAGGCCAGCCCTGTCTACCATACCACATTTCTTTTGCAGCAATATAGTAACACGATAATTATTCTGATTTTTTTTAATCTGAATCCACTTGACTCGCTGAATATGGAATTCTCAGAGATAGTAGGATATTTCCTTTGGAAGATAATACTGTTCATGGATTATTTTACTTTCTTGTGAAAAGAGGTTTAAACAATGGCCTGTCTATATCTAACTATGTGTTGTAAATATATGGTTTGATTCAAACAACCAAAAATAGTCTGGAACAAAGTCATCCATGTACATTCCCCAAAGGTCTTAGTGTAGTGCCAGAAGTTGTGGTGACATGAATCTAGTGACATTTCCAATTTGACAGCTTACTCCACAGTCTCATGGCCAGTGGCTTTCTTCACTCTCCTTCCCCATGTCAACAGATGCCTTGGCCCCAGTAGTGGGAAGAAAGGAATTTCATTTTTTATGAAGTATCAGCTACATTAGTAGTGACTTTAGTAGTACTGTGGTTTTCCAGATTCCTTTCTGTAAAACATTTGTCTTTATAGAATCTTAAAATCATAGATTTGGAAGGGACCTCCACGGCCATGTAGCCCTGCTGAACCTGAACAGAAATATCCCTTATGACATCCCCAATAAATGATCATTTGGCTTCTCTTTCAAGGCCTTCAGTCCTAGAAAGCCCATTGTCACCTCCCAAGACAATTTATTCTACTTTTTGATAGCTCTGTTATGGATTTTAAAATTTATATTAAGCCTAAATCTGCCTCAGTGAAACCTCTACGAATTCTTCCTAGCTCTTTCCACAGGGGCCAAACAGAACTAGCAAGTGTTGCATCTGGGGCCAAAGGATCTGGGTTCATATCTAATTTCTGACATTTACTAGCTGGGTGACTCTGGGAAAGTTGCAAGAATAGCTAGAGACCTAGAGATCGTGGATGATCTACTACTGTAAAAGAACAAGGAAACAGTGGCTACCTTCAAGAATTTGAAGCTGCCACTTGGAATATAAATCAGATTTGGTATCATAGATTTAGAGACAAAATGAATCTCTGAGCTCACATAGCCCTACCTCTTAATTTTTCAGAAGATAAAACTGGAGGCTTAGAGAGGTAACCCTTCTCTTATCTAGTCTTAACCTCAGTAGATCCTCCTATGGCATGGTCTCTGGACCTCTCCCCAACCTGGTTCCTTTCTACTGGATACATTCCCATTTTGTCAATGTCCTTTCTAAAATGTGGCACCCAGGAACTCAAAACAGGACTGCAGATGGTGTCTGACAAGGACAGAACATAGTGGGCCTGTCTCTTCCTTAATCTTGGAAGCAATGGTGCTCAATGCAGCCCAAGATGAGAGTTAACATTTATATAGAGTCTTAAGGTTTACAAGTTACTTTCTGGATATTATCTCATTTGATGCTAATAGCAGTCCTGTGAGCTGTGCTATTATTATTCCAATTTTACAGGTGAGGAAACTGGAACTGAGAAGAGTTAAGTGACTTGCCCATGGTCACCTAGTGAATAAGTGCCTGAGAGGGCTTTAAATCCACACATTCCTGACCCCAAGTCCAGTACTCCATCCACTATGCCCCACTGCCTCAAATTCGTATTAGCTTTTCTGATGATCATATGACACTACTGACTCACAATGAAGTTGTAATCCCATAAGAAATCAGACCCTTTTCACAAGAAGACTTTCTATCAATGTCAGTTCTGTACTTGAGGAGTTGAAGTTCTGAACCCCAGATTAGAAATGTACATTTAGCTTATTCTAGTCTGTCTATCATTTGAGTCCAATTCAATTCCTTTTGGTCGTTGCTACATTCACCCACTCCTTCCACACTGTGAGACCAATAGAGCCCAGCAACCACATTCAGAATTGCCTCTCATAGATCAATTTCTCCTAAAAGCAAGGAAGAACAGAAAAGAGAGGCAAGATATATTGATATTCCTTGGGGGTCATTGCCTAAGTATTACTTAGGGAGGGCCTGATTTGTTTTAGTTCTTGAGTAGGCGCTGGAATTATCATTACTCATTTTTGCCTCCATGAAGGAAATAGTCTTCTATTTTGTAGACATTTTATGATAACATTATCCAGGTAGTTTTGTTCAGTCATGACCTCAGACAAAAGTCAGGAACAGTGAACATGTCAGATGGATGGTTGAGTCAAGACCCAAACTGATCTCAACAGGCTTAGATACTGGGTGCCGTGTAGGAAGCAGAAATTCAGGGATAATGTAAACTCTTAATGATTTGGCTCAACTTATCAACTTTGCAAATATAATATGGGAAGGGTAGAGCTACTTAGAAATTTCTCTGAAAAATAAGATGATAGTTTATATGTTTATACAGGGTTTGATGATTTGCAGAGATTTGTATGCATTATCTTGATATAGGAGTTTTAGTGGATGAGTATAGTATGATTCAAAAGCATAACAAGGAACACCCCTCCAACAATAAGATGGTCTTTCTGTGACACTCATGCTATTGTCCACACAGATCAGACTATCCAGTGCCTTCTTTTCAGTTCTGATGGCTATATTTTAGGAAGGGCATTAATAAACTGACCCAGAGGAGGATGACAAGGATGGTAAAGGACCTTGAGATCATGCCGCATGAGGATTGACTAAAACAACTGGGAAAGAAGAAGATTGAACCTGAACCTGAGGAAGGGAAGACTCAAAGGGACACAATGACTGCTTTGAAGGAATTTCTGGGCTGGCAGACAGAAGCAGGAGAAGACTTGTTCTGCTTGAGCCCAGAAGGTGGAACTAGGAACCAGAAACAATAGATGGAAGTTACAAGGAAGCAAATGCAAGCCCCATGTAAGGAAAAACTTTTGAACAATTAGAGCTCCCCATATGTGGAATGGGTTGCCTTGGGAAGAAGTGGGTGCCTCCATTATGTTTTTTTTTCTCTTTTTCTTCCTTCCTCCTCCTGCTCCTCCTTCTCCTCCTTCTTCTCCCTCCCTCTCTCTCTTTCTCTCTCGCTTTCCTTTCTTTCCTAGGTCTCCCTATCTTGCCCTATTCACAGGCCCAATAGTATCACAGACTGGCACAGAAGCCCTGACCTTCTCTATTTCCAGCCTGGGTAGGGTCACTTCTCCTTAGGCAGACTGACAGCCCCCTACTCCTGAAGGCTTACCATGTCGGTGCCAGACACAATCAGCTTAGCCTCACTGTATAGCTCAGGACTCCCAAGTTGGAGGGATCCAACATCCTCAGCCTCCCCAGCAACATGGTTTATAGGCATGAGCCACTACTCCCAGCCTCACCCATGGGTTTTCAAGCAAAGGCCAGAGGACCACTTGTCTTGATGTTGTAGAGGGAATTCTTACCCAGATGGCCTTAGAGGTCTCTTCCTTACCTGACCTGCTGGGTCATTCTAAGGGAGCTAGAACCTAAAAGCCCTGCTTAATCCCTTACAAAAGAAACATAAAGACTTTGTTTAGAAGACCAGATACTATTCAAGATCCTCAGGTTATAAGGAAAAGCAACATCCAAAAGTATCCTGAGATGTTTCATTGGTCTTCAGAGATGAAGCTCAGTTCAGCAAAGCAAAGCTCAGGGTCCTGGAACTTCAGCTCTCTGCTTCAGTGGATCACTAAGGTAGAGGAAAGTCAACAGGCAGGAGCTTAGCATTTAATGAGAAAAGAGGACCTGGCCCTGCATCATGCTTGTGTTATTGTCAGGGGATTGATTCAGAAATAAAAGGCCAAAGTTTCAGCTGGTCCCAAGCTACTGAAAATTTTGCACCCACAAAGCCGAGCATTTGCTGATGCAAATCTGGTAATTGGGCCCTTAATTACCCTATTTGCACACACAAATGAGGGGTGTGCATGTGTAAAATTAGAACCTACCCCTGAAACTTTGGCCCCAAAGAATAGAGTCCACATGCTTTTGTCAATAGTTAAGTTGATTAGAATTTTGTTTATTTCTACTTGTGTCAGGCCACATGTATTTTCACTGCAGCCTGATGTCTATTGAGTTAAAAGCTTGATTTAAAAAAAAAGAAGAAGAACATTGGACACAAAACCTAGAGAATAACTGCCATAGGAGTGCCAAGAATCCATTCATTTCCATTAGCAGAGACAAGGTCAGAATGAAAAGAAATATTCTTTGCAACCTCGTCCACTTGGACAGACCCAGCCGTCCTATAGCCATAATAAAGACAGAAGGGCTTTTTAAAAGAAGACTTTATGTGAATTTCCCAGCAGTGATTACTGCCTCTTAGAAGGACCCAGGCATTGAATTTTCTCTTTTCCTTAGGGCAGGTAAATGAGTCAGTTCCCTCTGAATATACTCTAGCCAGCCATTGTTGAAGCATTTCCCTTAAGAAAGGATGCTCCGTGAATGAGAGGCATGTGGTGGGAGCAGTCCCTGACTGTGCACTGATTTCTCCAGCCTCCTGGACAGCTGCCACACTTCCTCAGGGTGTTTTGTCCCAAACCCAGGAGCACCAGCCACTCATCTTGGAAATGTGTGTCTCCTCGTTGCTCTTGATTCTGGGTCATTTTCCCTTCCAGAGGTTTCCCCCCCAATTTCAGCTAAAGGACCTAGATTGTTCTCTACTCTCTGAATTTTTTAAAGATCTTTCTGTTAACTTCTTAATAAACACAGAATTAACAGTCCTTTGGTTTAGTTTCTCTCACAGAAAGGCAAACAGTCTCTGATCACAAGGAGTCTATAATCAATCACATAATACTTGTTAAGTGCCTACAGTTCCTGCTGTCACAGAGCTCTGCTTCCTCTTATCTGTGGAGCCTCAGCACCTCTCTAGCCTTCTCCTCCATCATTTGGAAAATGGAAGATCCAGACCGGGTGGCCACTAAGACCCCTTCTAGCATTAAATCAGTGATCCTATGATCTCAAAAACTGCTGTTGCTCTTCAGTCATTTTTTCAGCCACAATCAACTTTTCATGACTCCATTGGTGGGGGGGGGGGGGGTTCTTGGTAAAGATATGAGAGTGGTTTGCCATTTCCTTCTCTAATTCATTTGACAGATGAGGAAACTGAAGCAAACAGTGTTTAGTGACTTGCCTCGGGTCACACAGCTGGGACGTGTCTGAGGTTAAATTTGAACTCATGAAGAGGAGTATTCCTGACTCCAGGCCCAGCAGTCTGTCCACTATGCCACCTAGCTGCTCACAAGTCCATCAGCAGAGACAACAAATACACATATTATACACACACACACACACACACACACACACACACACACACACACAATAATGTAAGATTCCATCCTAGATAAATCAATGAGTTTAACAGGATGAGTACTGGCCCCCAAATTCAGGCCAGAGTCATGTCTCAGGAACAATGCAGAGTCATGAAGCCAAATTCAGGAATAAGGCTGGAGGCCATAATCACAAAGTCATGTCATCATGGGGACCTGACAGATGGGATCTATAGTTCTTTGTCATTTCAGTCTCCTTATTAAGGGTTCCCCAGACCTAACTGCCAGATCTCAGAGGCAAGGTCAAGGCAAAAAGACATACAGCAGTTGGTCCACTCCAAACTCTGTCTTCTCTCAAAAGGGTTAGACTAGCCCTGGGGACTGTGGGTTTGTTCCCAAGACTCTGACAGTGGTTGATTCAGCAGCATGGAGTGAACAACAGAGGTGAAAGTGACTTGCCCAGGGTCACACAGCTAAAAGGCAGAGACCTTTGAAAGTAGGAACTGCTTCGATTTTGTCTCTGTATCAGTAGCACCTAGCATTGTGCCTGATCCACAGTAGGCACTTTATAAATACTTTTTCAGAAGACCAACACTTGTTCTCCTAACTCTCCTGGGTGACACTGGTCCAAAGGCAAAATATTATAAAGGAATTGTGACTCTACCCTAGGAAAGCCTTCTGAAGTTCCAGCTTTACCCTGGGTAGGCCAGAGGTGTCAAACATGGTCCCACAACACTCTTAAACACTGTGCCCAAACCAAATTAAAATGTAATTGGAAAATGTTTAGCAAAATAAATAAAGATACAATACAGCGTAGATAATGTGAATGCCTGGCTTTCCAAGTCCGCCTGTAGCCCCCAGAGGTTCCCTTGGGTTCGACACCCCTTCACTAGAGATAGATCTACTCCTTGAGAAAGTGGCTAGTTTCTAGAAGCTTGACTAGGTTCTAGCAGTGCTTAAATGCTGTGACCAAGTCTTTAGAAATTGAAAGTTTCTTCTTTATGGCAAGAAAGAAGGTAGAGCACTGTTTTCTGTATAGGCTGTAGGTTTATATGATCAGTGTAGTATAGGGGTGAGAGATGACTGAATCAATCACCCCACCCCCACATAGAGTAACTAACAAGATGCTATGCCCTGGTACCTGCTCACAGGTAAGAAAGCCTCTAGTGCAGCGGTTCTCAACCTGTGGGTTATGTTCAATTTAAATACATCCTGCATATCAGATATTTACATTACAATTCATAACAGTATCAAAATTACAGTTATGAAGTAGCAACAAAAATAATTTTATGGTTGGGGGTCACCACAACATGAGGAACTGTATTAAAGGGTCGCAGCATTAGGAAGGTTGAGAACCACTGCTGTAGTGGATCAATTGATTAAATGTATTAGGATAGGTTGAGGAGACTCAAGCATATTCTGTGGGGTCTATAAAATAGCAAGCCAGTTCCAGAGCCAGGCATTCAAGTGACAGGTCAGAAGTCTAAATGAGCCTTTGAGAGAGAATTGCTTGGGGAAGGGGAGGAAGAAAAGAGCTTCTATCACCTCTCACCCACTCACTTGACCAGAGGATGAGCTTGGCAACTTTCATAGTTTGTGGTGGTTTTAGATTTCTTGTAAGCTTCCTACCAATGTCTCCTGATCAGCTGATAACAGAGTCTGCATAGGGAGTTGAGGACAAATTTGAGACATTGAGAAAGGGCAGCTTTGAAATTCCACAAAATGCCCAGAAGAACACTGCACTGTGCCTAAGGAGAACATCTTGAGAGCTCTACTAAAGGAGAAAAACACTTCTATCCAACCATGATCTATGCTTCACCTTTACCACATGTGCCCACTTTCCCTTGGACATTGTGTATACCTGTGGGAAAGTGTGCTTCAGACTTCTGAGGGGGGGTCTATACTACCTTAGTAAATACTGATTTCCATGCTGATTTCAACTAATAATCATTGAGGGGGTCAGGAACCATACCAATGGTGGTTTATGAAATATAGTACTAGAAAATCTGCCTCTAGTCCATCAGGTCCCCTAAAATCCTGAAGGGAAAAGAAGCTGGCTGCCCTTAGGGAACTTGCCTGCCAGTGAGAATGGAAGTCTGGGAGAACAGTCACAGAATCTAGACTATAGAACTGTTTTAGAGGTAAAATACTACTAAAAGGGGAAGGGAGGCTGTGGCGGGTAGATAGTAAGTTTCTTGATCTAAATTATACACTTTGGAAGGTACTATTATTCTTTCACATCACCAGTATATTTGTTAAGTTATTCATCTATCTATTCAACAAGCATTTATTAAGCTCCTACTATGTGCTGGGGGCTGTGCCTGGTGTTGGGGATACAAAGTAAAAGAAAAGGGTCCCTTCTTAGGCTTACATTCTTGAGGTGGGAGCAGCAGGAAGAGAAGAAAGGAGAGTGAACACGAACACAGAAAAGTAAATGCAGATTCTCTGCAAAACAGATTGAAGTAACATGGGTGGGGAGGAGGTCACTAGCAACTTAGTGGATCTGCTTAGACTTTCTGTAGGAAGTGGCTTTCGAGTTTATTTCTCTAGTACTCATTTTAAATGGTCTAATCATGCCCAAGGTAACTAACTCTTAACTACTGATTAATTTACTCAGGGGCAGAATCTAACACACCTCTACCATGTGCAAAAAGTAAAATAAAAAAAAAGAAAATGCAGTGACCCTGTGGAAAGAATATTGGGATTAGACTCGGAAGCCTCGTTTAGCATCTGGTGGGACGCTACCTGTGTGACCTTGGACAAGTCTGTGAGTCTTGGTTTTCTATACGTCCAATGGGGTCAGTAACATGATCTCCCTCCTGGGGCTGTACATGGATCAAATCAGAGCATACAGAGATGTGCTTTGTAAAGACATGCAAACTTCCAATCGGTCTGCTGCGATTTTGCTGTACTTGGGATATCAGACAATAAAATGAGACTGGCTTCCATGTGGGACTTGTTACTTCACAACTCTACTTGGTATTTTCAAACAGCCCCTGGTAACTTCATCCTGGGTACAGAGAGGACAGTGCTGGCTTTTTCCCACTTGTCTTCTTCCTTTCAAGTCCCTCACCTATTCTCAGTGTCATATTCCAAGTGCTGATAATCCTAGAAAGCTTTTACAAAGCAGGGGCCATGACAATCCTCCTGCACATTCCTGTTAGGACGAGGCTCTCTCTTCTAAGTTGCCACCCTTGAAAGCCTAGTCTGTGGCCAGGAGCCGAGCTACCTCCTGGTGCTGATGGGCTCATTCCTCCCACTGAGCTTCAGCTGCTCACCTCTGAGGCCAGGAGGGAGAAGGACACACGTTTCACATAACCTCTCTTATAATCTCTTTAAACAGTTTCTATGGCAATCAATACAAGATGCCATTTCCATAGGGATAGAGATCCAACCCATGATTTCATTGGTATGGTGCCGCAGTTTTCAGACTTTTGGTCCCAGTAACTCTTTACATTCTTAAAAAATAATAAACGCTCTCCCTACAAACACACAAAAAGAGGCTGTTTTTTTTCTTAAATGTGGGCTATAGGGGCTGCTAGGTGGCACAGTGAATAGAGCACCAGCCCTGGAGTCAGGAGGACCTGAGTTCAAATCCGACCTCAGACACTTAACACTTACTAGCTGTGTGACCTGGGGCAAGTCACTTAACCCCAATTGCCCTTCCAAAAAAAAAAAAAGCAAAAAAAAATGTGGACTATATCCAGGAATGTGCTTGTAAATATTTAAAAACTGACTCTCTGAAGAAAAAATGTTTTCAAGACACACTTTTAAGTGTAAACTGCATATGAACATTTTCTGTGTCACTTTCTTAAGTTTAGACAATCAACAAAGGACATATCAAGCCTTGATTTGGATTCCCACAACATAGCTAGGAGGCAGGTGTCCTTACTATCTTCACGTTATCCATGAGAAACCTGACACTCAGCAAGGTTAATCGACTTTACCAGGATCACACAGCTGGCAAAGCCCTGAAGACAGATGAGGGAAAATGTCATGGAGTAGGTGGTACTTAAAGGGTGAGATGAGAAAGGAGGACATGTACTGGAGGTAGGAGGGATGAGCTCCAGGCCAGCTGAAGCCAGAGGAGGGCAAGGCTCGCTGCACTACCTGAAGGGGAACAGTGTGCAATGAGGCTGGAAAGGAAGGCTGGAGCCTGATTTTGAAGGACTTCATACCAAAGGGCAAAGGAAATTGATCAACATGCATTTATTAGCGATCTCTAATCTTCCAGGCCTTGCGCTGGGTACAGGGATAAGGCCTTCAAGAGATTATTTTTACTGGAGATGTGTCCACAGATACACAGATTGTAAAGGTGAAGTAACTTCTAGAGGAGGCATGAGAAAGTGGGAGGAAATCAGGGAAGGCTTCATGTAGAAGGAGGGCATTGAGCTGAGTGAGGAAGAAAACTAGGGCTTTAAAGAGACAGCGATGAGGAGGCAGGGGTTCCAGGCTTGTACAATGGCAGAGACAGGAGGGGTAAGGGTCAGAGAAAGAAACCAGCCTCTGTGCTCTGGAAAAGCCTGGGAACTCTTTGTTTTCAGGTATGTGGGTTCGTCCCTACTACTTTTTAATGCCCTTTCATATCCTCATCTCGAGGTGACTTTTAGGTAGAACAGCTAACGGTAAGAGGCCACAGTGACAGAGGCAGCTAATATGGGCCTCTCAGCAGCTCCTTTCCCAGGAAGCTCGGGGGCTGGAGGGTTCTCAAGCACAGGTTCAGTGAGTTGAGTGGCCTGACACCCAGCTAATTTCCATTTAAAGCTACTCAGCCTCTCATATCACAAAAGCTGAAAAGTCTCAAAAGCTGCGGTGTTGACAACCTGGAAAGAGCAAAGTCAAGTTAGGCTTTGGGCAAAATGGAGTTTATAACTTAGAATGAACCTTTATTAGACCAGTTTTATAGGCAGCTTAGTATGATCAAAAAGTTCATGGGATTTGGAGTCAAAGGATGTGGGTTTGAATTACAGCCCTCCTTACTGCCTGGGTGACCTTGGATAAGTCACTTAACTTCTCTAGATCTCAGGTTTCCTCACCTATAAAATGAGGAGGTTGGATTTAATGGCCTCAAAGATTCCTTCCAGTTCTAAATCAATAATCATATTTTATTTTGAAAGCAAAACAAAACTAAAAAACCCTGCCAGACTTGAATATTTAATGCTCTGAATTTTGTACTTACAGAGAATTATGTAAATTATGCATAGTAATTATATTGATTCGAAAGAGTGAATGGTTTTATATATCCATACTTTGTTGATTTTCTGATTTTACTTTGTTTTAAAAAAAGGCAAGAGATGCCAAGGCAGACTCAGAGATGCCTACAGGCATAGATCACAGATTTAGAGCTGGGAGGAAGCGCAGAAGTCATCTAGTCCAACAGGCTCAAGGTTCTTTGTTTAATTCCTACAGAACAGAAGCTCCTTGAGGACGGGGCTGTTTCCTTTCTGTCTGTGTGTCTCCTGTGCCTACAACCTTGCACTTAGCAAGGTTCTGGATCATAGATTTAGTATTGGAAACTACCTGAGGGACCATCAAGTCCAACTGCCTGGTTTTATAGATGAGGCCCAGAGAGATGAAGGAAATGTTTCACAAACTGACTGTAGACTGAGGCATTTGTCCAAAAATTTCTTTAATCTTGACTTCTCTTGATGTCACAGCTCAGCTGGCACACTCAGACATGCAAGGAAAGTGAACCTTATTCTGCCCAGCTCTCCCTGCAGTGAGGTATAAAGCCTAATTCACCCAGATTTTGCAGCAATCTGCAGCAATCATTGCCCACCCTTAAAGAAAATAGACCCACTTATCTTTCCAACTGCCTCTCCCAGAGGATTGACAAACAGCTGTGCCCAGACGGGCAGAGACAAAATGGTGACACACCTCGGAGCCCTGGCCTGACACAAATGCATTGCTATGCCCCTTCTATTAGTCCTACCTGGCTCACGCTCCTCACACCTTCCTCCCCAAGCTCTCTCTGCAATGGCTATGATGAATAGGTCACTCTGAGTTCACTAAAAGTGAGAATCCAACTTGCAGCTTTTCTGAGCTGGCTCGAGGCAGGCCCAACATAGACTGGTCTAGTCCTTAAGGACATTATTGCTTTACAATTCCCTTTCTGTCCCCAGAGCCCAATTTCCCTGTCTTTTCTACTCTTAACTCTGCAAGCACAGAGATCCACAAAGGAGCTCCATGCTCCCAGGAGCCATCTCTCTGGAAACACCCCTTATGGCAGTAACGCAGGAAGAAATGAATGAATTCCTGGATTTCATAAGCATTTATCAAACGCTTATTGTGTGTAGAGCACTATTCAAAGTGCTGGAGTACAAACAGAAGAGCAAGTCAGAGGCTGCCCTAAGAGCTCACATTCTGCTAGAAGACCACGCACCCAGGATTCGGCTCAAAGTCAGATGGCAAGCTCCCACGAGACTTAAGAGGACTGGCAGCGCAGATCAATCAATAAGTCCATCAAGAAGCCCTTATCAAACACGGCCGGGTGCCAGGCACTGTGCTGGGGATACAAAAAGGAGCAGAGGACAGTCCTGTCCTCAGAGAGCTGACAGTCCTGTCCTCAGAGAGCTGACACTCCGACGGGAACGCCTCTTTTTTTAACGGCACTTCCGCTGATGGAACCATTTTTACCACTGAAACACAGGACAGTGCCAAGGTCTTGGGTGGCAAGAACTTTCTTTTCCGGGTCTCCTGTGTTCCCGGGCAAAATGCGGGCTGAGCGCCCGGTGCCCTGGGCTGAGGCTGCAATCCCTCCAGAGCTTTTTCTCGCCTTGAGTTTGCTGGTCTCCCTGCGACACGCGCGTCTCTCCGAGACGAGAGGAGGCTCTCCCCGGGGCACTGTTCCCAGGCACGGAGCCTGGTGGAAACCTGGGGCCGTTCTCGCTCACGACTGCTGACCTCTAACATTGAGTTTTGTTTGCCGCTTAGCCGGGACCTCCCGTGTCTGCGGCAGCTGCTGCTCAGTTCCATGTCACAGGCCAAACAGTCTTTGCTTCTGCGTCATAGAAGCAATGGGACCCTTTCCCACTAGATTTCCAATCAATATTTTTCAGGAAAACGAATGCATGTTATGAACTTGAGAGACATTGTAGTACAATAGAAGGATCTCCAAACTTTCTCAGGGAACGTGGTATTACGGGACCTGATCTCCCATCATGCATGACTCTGCCTCTTACTAGCCATGTGACCCTCAGCATCTCTCTGGTCCTCAGTTTTCTCATCTGTGAAATGAGAATTTGGACTAGATGGCCTCTGAGGCCCTTTCCAGGTAAGCTACAGTCCTATGATCCTATTAATTCAGTGGGTTTAACACAGATGAAAGACAGCTGTAGATCTGGAAGCAGAAGCCCCGGGTTGGAAACTTCAATCCACGACTACCTTGGTGACCTCAGGCAAATCACTTGATTTCACCAGATCTCAGTGTCTTTGTCTATGAATTGAAGAGGCTGGACAGGATGATCTGCAGAGTGCCTTCTAGCTCAAAACTTAGGGAATCCTGGGAGTAGGGAAGTCATTATTCTTTGGTGATATTGAAAGCGATGTGCATTTCCATACAGAATGTCCTCTAACCCTGTTCACAAACACAGAAAGAGCTAAGAAGGAAGCAGAGCAAAAATAGGATACCTACCAGCAGCTCAGTTTTGTGCTGGGTCCTGGGGAGGGTCTATACAGAAGTCTATCTTCCATTTACTTCAGCAAATACACTGCTTAAGAAGCTTATAATCTAGAATTAAAGCCAAGTTCTCTGAGTACCCAATAGGTTTCTGAGACATTAAGAAGACACAGGTCACTTATAGTAGCAAATCATATGCATGAATTAAACACACACATACACACACCCCAAAACCTACTATTGATTGAGCTAGCCAGATTTTGTGGGTTTGGGTCTTCATTGTGTAAATTTTACATTAATTTAAATGCCAGCTTCTGGTGCACTGGTGTGTACAGAAATCATTCTGTCTCCTGATTTCTCTCATAGAGGCAATGGCCAGTGTCCAACATTAGCCAGAGGGATTATTGAATGTTCAGTGTAATTCAAAACAACAGAAAAGGCCCACATGAGGTGTGAACAGTTCAATTTATGAGGTCACCACTTGGAGAGGGCAAAGGATCACAGAGTTAGCACTGAAAGGGACTTTAGAGACCAGCTTCCCCAATTGACAGATGGGGAAATCAAGCCTCAGGGAGACTGTTGGTGCCCAAGGTCACTCACAAAGGAAAGAACAGAACTGAAATTTGAATCCAAGTCTTCTCTTCCTTAATCCAAGGCACTTCCCCTGAACCTCACTTCCTCCTACTAGAGACGTACACACTTTTTAGAAGAGCACAAGACCTTAGAGACCCCTAGACAAAGACTCACTCCCTCATTTTACAGATGAGGAAGCTGAGAATCATGGAGATGAGGTGAATGGCCAAAGTCCCAAAGGCAGCAAATGCTGAGGCTGGATTTAAACTCCAGAGTCAATGTTCCTTCTGCTGTACATGTTAAAAGTAAGACAGGGTTTGCAGGGTGGAATGGGTCAGGGTCAGTAAGGATTAATAAGATGTACATGAGATACTCTTCATGTCAGTCAGGGCTAGGAAAGAATGATAAGTTTCAGTGCATGTCCTAAGATGGGCTACTTAGAATAGAACCAGACAGGGTCTTCATCAGGAAAGCTGGATCCAAAACCAGAATGGCTTTACCAAGGATGGGTGCATTAGTGTGTATGGTGGGGAGGGGGTTATCAGGTCAGAATATGAGAACAGAAGCCACACAAAAGCCAGCAAACCAGGTGGGATGGCAGGAGGCCATAATGGGAAAGGATCCTGAACAACTGGTAAAATAGACAAATGAAAGACCCAGAGTTTGGGTTATAAATGAGAAACTAAGAAGGTGAAAGAGTATGAGACTGAGATGAGTGGCAATAACCATCAGAGTTTTCTCGGCGCCCCTCACACCCTCACCAGGAAGCCACGCCTAATCTTGACTCTAGGGTCCCTAGCTCTGCTTGGGCAGGATCCTCAGGGCAGATGAGGGTTCTCCTGTATTCTGGATGGTCTGTGTTTTCACACCATCACTGTCTAATCTGGCTTCCAGGGCTAGAAGGAAGAATGTACCTGGGCCTGTGAAACAACTCAATGCAATGTTCCACATTAGCTGGTTAACTTTTAGCATCATCCCATTGTGAAACGTTATCTGTGGAATCCGCCTATTACATCCATATATACGTGTGTGTGTATGTGTGTGTTAATTCATGTGTATATATGTGTATAATACATACATACACATATACATATACACACATACACATGTGTACGTGTCCACACACACACATATCACATCCATCCGCCTCTCTGTAACCACCTTGCAAGGGAGAGATCTATCAAGATCTAGCTTGACTGGCTCAAGATAGTCTAAAGTATATTAAAACATGCACGTAGTAGGTCCTCAATAAATGTCTGTTGAATTAAAATGAAATATTCCCTTTTTCTTAGAAAACCTCACAAAATTATAAGAGAAAAAGATCAAAGTTTTATTTTTTGAAGCAATGGCTATTTTCCAATTTTATTACAGTTTTTGGATAATCCCTTTTCCTCATCTGCTGACTTTGCATGTAAAATTCCCTTTCACCCTTCTTAACGCGGAACATAGTTGAAATGTAGTTGCCTCAGTCTAATGTCTGTGTGATTCACACTGCTGAAAATGTTGATCTCTCTTGGCCTCCATTTCTTTAGCCATAAAAAAGGACTGCTAAGGGCCCTTTCAGTCCTCAATCCAGGATCCCATGATCACACGTATCTTTGTATGTACAGTTGCATGTAAGTGTTTATAAATCCGTTGTTACCAAAACACAAAACAGGAACAATAGAACGAGAGATGACCATCATTAACAATGGTCACATTGAAACACATACAGAGATAGAAACAGAGAAAAATTGAAAAATATTACACGCCTGGAGTAGACCCTTACACCTTCTGTTTTAAAAATTGCTTAGTGTTTGCCTATACTGCAGACACTTTAAATAAATGTTTCCTGACTTTACTCAAGTTCAGGCCTACCTCCAGAGATTTTTTTTTTCAATCTTCTCAGCAAATTACACATTTCAGGCCTTTTCTCCCTGTCCATCCATCTGCTTATTTGAGTTGCTTCTGCCTCGCTGCTGGATCTGGTAACGAAATCCCATCTCCCTCCTCTCTGCCCTCCCCCGTCCACTGCTTTAAACTCTCCCCCACAGCTCTGTCTATCCTCTCTGTCAGTGGACTGGTCCCCCTTCTGTTCAGATGGAGCCTCGCCCACCTGTCCGGGCCCCATCTGTTCGAGAATGAGTCCCAATGTCCCACAAACCTGGTGGAGGAAATTCTCCTCTGAAGGATTGACGTCACGAAGTGTTCTCCTGAGGGTTGTGCCCTGAAGAATTACTTACGCTGAGGAAGAATAAAGGGCATTTCAGCGTGGAGGGGAGTTTAGCCAAAGAACAGCAATGAGTAAAATACAGCCCTCTCATGCCACCACAGTGGAGGAAATCGGTTCAGGCATATGTTATGTTCACAACAAGATGAAATAGGAGGGAAACTGGGAGCTTAAAAAGAGATGACTTTCCTGGTCCAAAAGGGAAAAACAAGACAAAACAGCACAGTTCCACAGCATGAAAACAAAGGCAATAAAAGTAACTTTAGAAATTCAAAATGAATAAAAAATGCGGTTTCTATTTTAAGAATGTTCTGACACTTTCAAGGGCAAGCAAGATAGAGTTCAGGGACCATCTACTCCATTCCCCTCATCTAGGCCTAGAGAGATGAAGAGATTTGCCTGTGGTCAAGTTCCTAGTAACTGGTAAAGGTGGGATTTGAACCTAGCTCTTCTGAGTAAAAAGCCATCGACACTGGTTCCATCCCTTTCCAATACGTATGTCATGACAGAGTGACCTTGTTTTCAAAAATAGCTAACGATTTTTTCTTTTTCTCTGATGCCAGTGAAAACGCCAAAGCTAAAGAATGGGGAGGGGCCTTCCTTAGAGTGAGAGATCACTTCTCACTCGGGGAAAAGAAAAACCCTAGCCTTCTACAAGGTACTTCTCTGTAGTCAAAGAAGGGGAGGGAGGATCCACCATTTCATAGCAGAATAAAAATGGGTTTTGCTCCTTGAATGAACTGAAACTGACATTTAACCCAGATTTGCGGACTGAGTTACACAGACCAAAGGGCCAGTGAGGAGACGGGGTGGGCACAGTTGGCTTCAGCCAGAGAGTCAGTCCTGCCAGGAAATTTGTGTCTTTTATACAAATGTTGATGGCAACTGAGATAACCTAAATTCTAGTTATTTTGTTGCAACAACTGAGATAACCTAAATTCTAGTTATTTTGTTGCAAAGTAGTATTCCTGTTTAGGATGCTGGCTCCCTCCGCGTTCCCCACCTCCCCCCCCAGTCACTGCAAGGGAGAGAGGGACTCACAGCCTTGTTTATCTGGCCCCTCCACAATATTGTCAGGATGCATTTCCATTTTCCAAGTGACTGCCGCCCCTGTGCCACAATCTGTGCTCATTTCTCGAGCAGCTAAACCCTTTGACACTGTGGTTTTTAATTAAAATTACATTAAAGTTAATCAGCCAGAAAGGGGCTGCTAGAGAAGGCAGGTTTGATTGCAACCTGCAAAGGGCACAGAGGCTGCCAACTTGCTAAAGATGTGCCGGCAGATGCCAGGCTGCTTGCAAGGGCCCCATGGTTACAAAGCTGCTAGGGGAGAGGTCAGGCCTGTTTGCATGGTCAGAGCTAGTTAGAAAGTTAAAAATCAGGCTATTATCAAGCTCATGGTGCCTGACTACATCTTGACTGGTCCACAATACCAATGAGAAAAAGTCCTCAATTCCTTAACCACCAGCCGTCAGGAAAAGTTGTGCTCAATGTTCCCCCCTAGCCTCCAAAAAGCTACTGGGTTTATTTGTTACAGTTGCTTTGGGGTATTTTTGAGGCTGTATTTTCAGAAGATATTTTTTTCTTTTATTAAAAAATTAAAGTAGGGTTTTCCCCCAAGTCCCTGAAGTCAAGAGAGGGAGGAGATACTGTCATTTTTAAGATTTTTTTCTTTTTTGCTCATTTCTTCAGTATTTGCTAAAGGGGGCTCATAGGATCATAGCTTTTGAATCGGAAGAGACTCTGGTTTGTAACGCAGTCTCCTCATTTGGCACAGCATATAATTGATGCTTAGAAGGGTTAAATAATTTTCCAAAGTTCATGCAATGTAATGAGTAGGGAGGGTTGGCTCGTGCCTACATCACCTAAGATGTTATTGCCCACATGGAAGATGCTCAGGGACCTGCTTTCTAGAGACAGGAGAACTGGCACATGCATGGGCATCCTACAATTGGTCTGTCATGCAGTTGAGAACAGCCTTTCCCTATTGGCTACAGAACCAAAATTCCATCTCTAAACTTGCCTTCCTGAGCCCATAGGAGCTTTTCTTACATTCCTGTCTGAGAGAGGACTGCACTCACCCTGTGTGGTAAGTGGGGAAGATCAGAAGGCATCCTCCTTCCTTTTCCCCATATCAGGCTACATGACCTCAAGAAATGTCCCTTGGGCCTCTTCCACATATCCTCTGCCACTGGCTCAGGGCCCCAGTGACTAGCAACATAGCTTCATTTAGCCACTGAACATCAAATCCACTTTTTCAAAGAGATACTTACTTCAAACATATTACAAGGACAAGCATGCAACATTTCTCCCTAATCCTGTACAATTTGGAGGGTACAATTCCCCTACATTCCCTATGCCACCTGGGCCAGGGACTGTGTGTGTGTGCGTGTGCATATGCATATGCGTGTGTGTGTGTGTGTGTGTGTGTGTGTGTGTGTGTTAGTGGAGAGATCTGGTTCTCAGCTCAGTTTACATGGCATACAGTTATCAGTTCCACTGAATTCAAGGCCAAGTCTCCATTAGGCAAAAGTCCCTGGACCTTTGTTCCCAGGGTTTCACTGCTGACATAGACACTCAGTCTGGATTCCTGGACTCCTGGATCTCTATGGCTCAGCCTCCTAGGTCAGTGACCTTACTCCCTGCACCCTGAAAAGGTGAAACAAGTGTTGGGAGAAGACAGCACCCCTCAGTCCCCATCCCTTCCTACATGGTATGAGTGAAAAAGCCTTTCACCTTCAGAATGTAAGCAAAGCTCCCACAGGGTGCAATCAGGAAGTTGTAAAGTTGCGGGCAGGCCTGAAATCTCAGCTAAGGTAACAAGGCTGCCCTAGCCACGTGGTAGGCCAACTGCAGAATGTCCACACGTGGTCCAGTTCTCTAGTCTCTGGAAGCAGGTCCCACGTGGGCAACTCTGTCTTAGGCGGTCTAAATACGCACCAGCCACCATTTGAGTGGTAACAGAGCTGGGGTTTGAACCCCCATTCTCCAGTGGCCAATCCAGCACTCTTTGGAGCTCCTTTGGGAAAGGACTGCAGCGAAATAATCTCCCTGTTGTCAGTGCACAACTCAGAGGACAGCAAGTGAAAGTTCACTTTAGAGATTTATTTGCTGGTTATTTATTTTCTTATATATATTCTAATAATGCTGAGACTCACATTTCAGTATTTATGCTCGCAAATGACTGATACAGAAGGTATCATTGGATTTTGTTCACCATCACTATTTGCATTTCTCTAGGTCTTTTTTGAAGTTTTGTTTTAGAGGATCACAGATAGAGAACTGGGATAGATATCAGAGGCCATGTAGTTTAACCCTCTCATTTGAGAGATGAGGAAACTGAGGTCTGAAAGTTAAGGAATTTGCTCAAAGTCATGCAAGTTGTAAGCATCAAAAGTAAGATTTACACCGGGGACTAATAACATCAGAAGTACCTTTCTTCCTACTGTTTCCTCTTTCCGGAAATGTTAGGAGAAAGTGAAGGAGCCCCCAGCATGTTGAATAGACCCTCTGTGGTGAAATTATGGGAGGACTTGGACAAGAGTTGCATTGAATGAGCAAGCATGGAAGGGTTGTGACTGAAACCATTGGGAGAACTGCCACATTAAATAAATCAGGGAGCCACTGGAGGATTTCGGTATATTTTTAATTCTATGTAACCAGGGTTACCACTGAAGACTTGAGTGCTGGATTCTGTTGTAGGTTCATCATGTTCTTGGAGGTTCAGGGGTGTTTGAGGGTACAGTGAGAGCCTTTTGCACTCCAGAGATCAGATGGTAGGTTCAGTTTATGCTAATGTGGGTGGAGTGATCAGTTCCATTCTTCTCTGGGCTCCATATTACAGTAAGACACTAAAGCACAACATCTTCACTTTTGCATCCTGGGTTTCACTTTGATTCAGCCAGACCCACAAGGATGCACATTCCACTGGGTGCCATCTTCATAAGTGTGAAGTGTGGGGGCCTTCACCTCCCACACACACTCCTGATGAGCATGCTTGTTCGGGCACTATCAAGGGGAAGACTTGCAGGCGTGTGGATACATCTGTCGGGTAGCTCCATCAGTGTGCCTCATCTTCTCCATGACATTGTAAACTCTGTCAGGGCAGGCACCATGTCTCCTCTTCTACATATTCCCACAAGTACTGTATACCTGAAAGCCATTTAATACAAACTTTCCAATCTCCTACCTGTATAAGATATTCTAAAACAGAAATGTGTTCTTCAGGGAAAATAAGGTAATTATCCTGCAATTTATACTCATGTATAGAATATAGTCCACCTTTCTAGCCTTCTCCTACAATACTCCTTCTCACTCACCCCTTTTACGACTACACCAGACCATTTGTTGTTACCCTATCAAAGAGCTATGCGGTCATTGTGAAAAGCATTGACTCTGCCAGCAGAGGACCCCCTCAATGTCCTGTTACTTCAGTGGGTTTCAGCTTCCTCATTCTCATTGGACAAAATGGCCTCTGAAGTACTTCCAGCTTTAGGTCTGTGGTCTTATACTTTCCCACCTCCATGCTTCTCCTATGCATTGGATGTCCTCCTTCCATAGCTCCATTAATGGAAATCTTACCTGTTCTTCAAGACCCACATTAAATGTTACCTCTTTCACGAAGTTTTCCCAGATCTCGTCAGTCAGGAAGGACATCTCTCCACCGTGAGAACTCATGACAAGTTCACAAACTACTTTCCATTATATTTGTGTACACATGTTGGGGGTGAGGGGTTGGAGACAAGATAGCTGAGAATAGGTAGGGGCTTGCCTGAACTCTCTCAAATTTCCCTCCAAACATCTTTAAGTAATGCCCCAAAATGAATTCTGGAGCAGCCCACAAAATGACAGGGTGAAACAACTTTCCAGCCCAGACAACTCAGAAGATCAGCAAGAAAGGTCTGTCATATGAGTGAGAATGGATCCCAGTCCAGCACAGGATGTGCAGTATAGGCCAGGCTTCAACAAACCAGCAGGAGGTCTTGGGGGAAGGGGTGACTGAATCAGCTACAGTCACAGCAGCAGCTTCCAGAGCTCTCAGCCTACAAAGAATAAGGGGGTCAGACAGCTGGTCAAGAGATTATGGGAGTCCCTTTGCTGGGACTGGGTACAGGACTGTTGCATAGACCACACTTAGATCTGGGTAGCAGTCCCAAGGTAGAGGGGGGGACCACTAACACACCAGAGCTCTTGGGCCCAGGGGAGCAGGCACCCTGGTCACAGTTCCAAGGTGGAAAACAATGCCTGTGGTTACTCACAGACCAGAACACTGACCAGAAAAAGTAGTAAACATGTCTCTCCTTAAACCACACCACCTTCGAAGAACTGAAAACTCACAGAACTAGCTCTGAAAACTGCCATACAAAAAACCCTGAATTTTGAGACAGTTCCCCCTCCACCCTAGGAGCAGCGTCCAACTTTAACATAAAGTTTAAAGTCAAGAAACACACACACACACACACACACACACACACACACACACAAACACACACATCTGTCTCTAATGGTAGTCATCTTTAGGGTAGGAGAGGAGGGAAGAAAAAAAGAGGGAAAAAGAAATTTACATGATTACTTCATTATATATTTAAAAGGAATAGCAAGTTGTACACAACAGATTTGCAGTTTATGTGCAATCATAATTTTTTATTATGCTGTGTCATGGAAATGCTTTTTTATTCCACAAATTAAAAATAAAATACCTTAAAAAATTCTTTTTAAAAATGGGCTAGGAAAATAAACAAACAACAACAACAAAAGAGCCTGACTATAGAAAGTTACTAAGGAAAGTGATAGAGAAGATTAAAACACTAACCCAGAAAAAAAGACACTATAAAAACAGTTACACACAAAACCTCAAAGGAAAAATGTGACTCTGTCTCAGCCCAAAAAAGAATTCCTGGAAGAGCTCAAAAAGAATTTTGAAACATCAGATAAGAGAGGTAGAGGAAAAACTGGGAAAAGAAATGAGAATGATGTAAGAAAATCATGAAAAAAGAGTCAACAGTTTGGGAAATGAGGCAAAAGAAAAAATACTGAAGAAAATAACATCTCAAAAAACGATAAATCAAGTGACAAAAATCTACTTTAGAGAAAAACTCCTTAAAAAGTTAAATTGGCCAAAAGGAAAAAAAATATACAAAAATTCATTGAAAAGAAGAATTTAAAAAACAAAGTTGGCCACATGGAAAAAGATGTACAAAAATTAAGAAAAACTTAAAAAGTTTTCGAATATAGAGAGAAGTGAGTCAAATTTATAAAAATAAGAGCCATTCTCCAAATGACAAGTGTTCAAAGGATATGAATAGGCAGTTTTCAGATGAAGGAATCAAAGGTGTCTACAGTCATATGGAAAAATGTTTTAAATCACTATTGTTTAGAGAAATGCCAATTATGACAACTCCAAGGTACCACCTCAGACCTATCAGATTGGCTAATATGACCCCCCCAAAATGAAATGTTGGAAGGGATATGGGAAAATTGAGATACTAATGCATTGTTGATGAAATTGTATGCTGATTCCACCATTCTGTAAAGCGGTTTAGAACTATGCCCAAAGGACTATGAAACCATAAGTGTCATTAGAACCAGCAATACCATTACTAGGTCTTACTGTGTCCAGCACAGCTGTATGGCCTAGCAACCAGCTGAATAAAAGAGAGACAGGTATGTATTCGATAGTCTGTTTATTACAGAACCATTTCATACAGAGCCAAGATACAAGAAAATCATAAAGTTTATATTCCCTATAGCAGAAATTCTTAAGTAACCAGAATGCAAGGACCCTCCTTTGGAATTGACCACTCCCTACTCCAGCCCAAGGCTAATTATTCATTAAGACTTCATCCTAGGACCATGTCCAGAGGAACAAACAAACAGGGAGTCACAAACAAGACTTGCTCATTAACTACCCTGAATTTTCTTTAGTTATTCATAGGACCAATGAAGGCATCAACAAACAAGATTATACTCCTCCTGCATATCTGCCTAGTGACCTCATAGAAGAGGGGAGCATTTCCTTAATGAGGCTAGGGGACCCCTGAAAGTCTGGTCTACTACAAGGTCGTATCTCAAAAAGATAAAATACAAAAAGGAAAAGAATCTATATGTACAAAAATATTTATAGCAGTTCTTTTAGTGGTGGCAAAGAATTAGAAGTTGAAGAGAGGCCCATCAATTAGGGAATGGCTGAACAAGTTGTTGTATATGATTGTGATGGAATACTATTGTGCTGTTAAAAATGATGAGCAGGATACTCTCAGAAAAACATGGAAAGAATTACATGAACTGATGCAAATTGAAATGAGCAGAACCAGAAGAAAGCTGTATACAGAAACAGGAATACTGTATGACGATAAACTATGAATGATTAGCAATTCTTAGCAATACAGTGATTCAAGACCATTTTGAAAGACATGATGAAAAATGCTATTGAGAAGCAAAACAAAGATGGTGGAGAAAAGCCAGGAAGTTCCCTGAACTCCCCCCAGTTTCCCTTGGAAATAACAATAGTTAAATCAAACCTTTAAACAGATTTTGGAGTGATGGAACTCACCAAAAAATGGAATGAAACAATAACTTAGAAAGACTTTCAGGAAAGGTCTGTCTCACTTAGGTAAAAGGGGGAGAGCAGAACAGTGCAGATGGTATCCAGGTAAGCTAGTAGGAGGCACTTAGCCACCATACAGAATAGCAACTGAGGCCCCATGGTCCTGGCTCAGCAGGCCAGTGGCACAGCAGGCTAGCTGTGAGGCCTCCAGCCCACAGAAAACAAACTTCCATCCCCAGTACCCTGCCCTGCCCCCCCAGCACAACAGGCATGACTAGGTCAGGCTACCCCAGAGCACTGGGGAAGGAAACTACATCTTGCTAAAAAGTGCCTTAGGCAATGAAGTAATATCAATACTATATATGTACCAAGTGGTATAACATCCACATTCTTAGAGGAGAAGTGAAGCAAGTTACAGGAAGAAATAAACAGCAAAACTATACTAGTGGGAGACCTCAACCTCCCCCTCTCAGGCCTAGATAAATGTAACTACAAAATAAACAAGAAAGAAATGAAGGAGTTGAATGGAATTTTTGAAAGTGAGATAGGATAGACCTCTGGAGAAAACTGAATGGGGATAGAAAGGAATATACCTTTTTTCTCAGCAGTATGTATTACATACTACACAAAAACTGACCATGTATTAGGGCATAAAACCTCACAATCAAATGCAGAAAGGCAGAAATATTAAATGCATTCTTTTGAGATCATGATGCAGTAAGAATTACATGTAATAAAGGTTCATGAAAAGATAGATGAAAAATTAATTGGAAATTAATTATCTAAATAATCTAATCCTAAAGAATGAGGGGGTCAAATAACAAATCATAGAAATAGTCAATAATTTCATTAATGAGAACAACAATAATGAGACAACATATCAAAAGTTATGGGATGTAGCCAAAGTAATACCTAAGGGAAATTTTGTACCTTTAAATGCTTACATGAATAGAATAAAGAGTAGATCAATGAATTGGGCATGCAACTAAAAAAGCTAGAGCTAGAAAAATAATAACAAAATTCATCTGGAGGAACGAAAAGGTCAAGATATTGAGGGAATTAATGAAAAAAAAAAGTACAAAGGAAAGTAGCCTAGCCATACCAGATCTAAAATTATATTATAAAGCAGCAATCATCAAAACGATTTGGTATTGGCTAAGAAATAGAGTGGTGGAATAGGTTAGGTACACAAATGACTATAGTAATCTATTGTTTGATAAACTCAAAGACCCCAGCTTCTGGGATAAGGACCCATTATTTGACAAAAACTGCCAGGAAAACTGGAAAATGGTATGGCAGAAACTAAGTATAGATCAACATCTCACACTATATACCAAGATAAGGTCAAAATGGGTACATGATCTAGACATAAAGGGGGGTGCCATAAGCAAATTCAGAGAGCAAGGAATAGCTGCCATGCTTTAAAACCAGGAAGAAGAGGAGAAGAAAGAAAGAAGGGCAAAAGAAGAAGGCAGAGGAAAGAAAGATGAAAAGGGAAGAAGAAAACAAAGTAGAAAGCATAATCCAGCCAGCAAGAAGAGATCAAACGTGTCAGGGAACATAATATGCATTGGGAACATAGGGACAAAATTAAACATTCCCTGCCCTGAAGGACCTTAGAGTACTGCCAGGGGAAGCAATCTATATGGAAAAACAAAAAAGGAGGAGGAGCCATTTTAGAAAGAATGAGTTATGCAATGAAAGATAATAATACTAGCAATGGTGACTTTAAAGCACTTTATGTATTTAAGTATACGTTTACATAGCACTTTAAGGTTCTCAAAGCCTTTTGCACACATCATCTGATATGATCCTCACAATAACCCTTTGAGATAGGCTCTATTCTTATAACCATTTTACAGGTGAGGAACCTGAGGCTGAGGGTCACACAGCTACTCAGTGGCTGAGGTTGGATTTGAACAGTGCTCTTTCAATGAAGAAAGCCACCTAGCTGCCTCCATGTTGTGCCCTTTGTATTTCTCCCAGCACTTAGTCCAATTTATTGCACAAGGTAGGCAATGGATAAATGCTTGTTCAATAACATAAGTCATATCAGAAATCAGCGTGGCTAAGAAATGAACCCATGGGGGGTGGAGCCAAGATGGCGGCATAGCAGCAGCAACATATCGCAGCTCTCACATAGCCACCCCAAAATACCCATAAAATATGACTCTAAACTAATCCTAGAACTCCAAAACACACACAAATATATCTTCCACTAAAGTCAG
>CM053581.1:564999168-565027305 GCA_028627135.1 Pseudochirops cupreus
ATCTTTCTTTTCCCCAAAGAAGGAATCTAGGGTTTGGGTGCTGTTCTTACTTTGCTTCTTATGCTTATTCTTACTCATGTTTGGTCAGTCTGTGATTTTTTTTAAAATCTCTGTGGGGCTCTGCTTCCAGAAAGGAAAGCTCTGTCCCAAATCGCTGGGGTCCTCCCAGCTGCCGTAGCTCTCAGGAAGGTGCTGGGTCCCTTTCCTACTTACTTCTGGCTCACTGGATAATGAAGACTCCAGGACCAAGGCCCAAGACTGCAATCCACATCCAGGCTGCTCAACATGAGAGCACTCAGCCTCTGAACAATCACTTAGTCCCCCTGCTGTCTGCAGGCCATGGGCGCGGAAGCTGCAACACGGACGCGGGTACAAAACCTCTGCCTTGTGCTTTCCAGCCCTGGAGGCCTTTTGGCCAGACTGCTTTTCTCCCCCAATTTCACAAGACCCACTGCCCTAGTTCTGAACGCTGCTCGCAGCTGCCGCTAATCCGAGGGTCCTCCCGTCCTGCTGCACTCGGGGCTCAGCCAGGGCTTCAGGCCAGGCTGGTTTTGGTTCACAGTGCTGATATGGTTCCTCATAGCTGAGCTGACTTTAGTGGAAAGTATATTTGTGTGTGTTTTGGAGTCTCTGGATTAGTTTAGAGTCACATTTTATGCGTATTTTGGGGTGGCTATGTGAGAGCTGCGATATGTTGCTGCTCCTATGCTGCCATCTTGGTTCCCTCCCCACCCCTTAAGTATTCTTGATGAAAAAACCAGAGCTGAACAGAAATTTTGACTTTCAAATACAAGAAGCAAGAGAAGCGTGAGAAGGTAAACAGGAAGAAGAAATCATAAGGAACTTATGAAAGTTAAACTATTTACATTCTTACATGGAAAAACAATAATTGTAACTCGTAAGACTTCTCTTAGTATGAGGATAGTTGAAGGGAACATATATGTATATATATGTATGTATGCATGTATACATACATATATATATATGTATGTATAGGAGGGTGTATGTGTATATAAATATATATGTGAGTGTGGGCATATGTATATTTATGTATACATAGAGGGTACAGGATGAGTTGAATATGAAAGGATGAAATCTAAAAAATAAAATTAAGAGGTGAGAGAGGAATTTATTGGGAGAAGGAGAAAGGGAGAGGTAGATTAGGGTAAATTATCTCATATAAAAGAGGAAGAGAAAATTGTTACAATGGAGGAAGAGCACAAAGGTGAAAGGGAATGGGACAACCTTATTTGGCTTAAGAAGGGAATAACATACACACTCAACTGGGTATCTTACCCTACAGGAAAATAGAGAGGTAGGGGATAAGAGGGAGGATGATAGAAGGGAGAGCAGATTGGGGGAAAGGATAGTTAGAAGCAAACATTTTTGAAAAGGGATAGGGTCAAAGAAGAAAATAGAATAAGTGGGAGGTGGGATAGGATGGAGGGAAATATAATTAGTCTTTCACAGTATAACTAATATGGAAATTATTTGGGTAACTATACATGTACAGCCTATATTGAATTGCTTATTTTCCCGGTAGAGGTGGGTGAGGAGGAAGAAGGGAGAAAATCTGGAACTCAAAGTTTTAAAAAAGAAATGTTTTTAAAAATTGGTTTTTTACATGCAACTGGGAAATAAGATATGGAGGCACTAGGGTATAGAAATTCATCTTGCCCTACTAGAAAGTTAGGAGAGGTGACGGGGGAGGATATAAGAGAGAACAGATTAGGGGAAGGGGTGTTCAGTAGGCTTGTTATTTTGGGGTGGGAGGTAGGGAAAAGACGGGGGAAAAAATTGCAACTCAAAATCTTGTGGAAATGAATGTTGAAAACTGGGGAAAAAATTAATTAATTAAAAAAAGGAACTGGAGTGCAGAGAAGTTACCAAGGTGTCACACATAGTAACCAGAGCAAGATTTGAACACACATTATCTGACTCCAAAAACCACATTGTTTTCACTAGCCCAGGCATGGTCTCCAGCCTTGGAGAGGGGCTCAGGGAGAAAGTTAGGTTTTAGTGAATGCTAGAAGATGGGAAGAATGTGAGAAAAAGAGGAGTAGGACTGAGTCCTCTGGGGATAGGGAAGGGAGTAGTGGTTGGTGTAGCCAGTGTATGCTGCCTTCCCATTCATCCCTCCAGGTGAGCCTGTGTTGATGTCAGAATTCCTCATGACCTGGTTCTGAAGGCCAGGCGGTACTTGGCAAGATTAGGAGGTAGGGAGTTCCACCCCTCAATGGGAAAGAAAATCTGGGAGAAGGAAGTGATACCCACAGGACCCTCTGGGGTGGTGGCCCAGGGGCTGGCTCAGGTAGTAGGCTGATTTGACTAGGCTGTTGAAGGTGGGGACTAGCTTGGGAAGAGAAGCCTCCAGTTCTGTCTAGGGAGTCAGTATCTGAGTCAAAATCCTGGCAACCTCACTCTGTTACTGCCTGCAGGTTTTCTGTTCTCTTGAGATACATGTGATTGAAATGATATCCATCAAGAACCCATGTAAATTAAAGAATCTCTAGCTATTTTTTCATACCAAGACATCTCTGCATCTATTCTGTCTGCTCTGAACATGTCTACCATAAACATCAATAAAGACTTAAATCATGGAAACCATTTATACAAAAAAAGCTGCCCATTTTGCCTAACTTTTCCTAGGGGAGAACAAACTATTTCTATATCTATGGTATTTTTATAATGTTCCAAATAGTTTCTACTTGTATCTGACTCTGGAAATGCCCAGTTTTTTACTGATTTGGATAATTCCCTTTCTTTTGTAAGTATCAAAGGAAATTAGTGAATTCCATGCACTTGATAAATTACGGTGCCATTTTAACACATAGAATCATAGATTGTTGGAGCTAGAAGGACCAGGTATCTGCATTGACACAAAGATTTGCTTGGTCCTTCTAGTGCTTTTGTACTCAGAGGTACCTGCTTTATATACATTATATAATTTGATCCACATAACCCTGTGAGACAGGATTATAACCATTCTACAGATAAAGAAACAGATTCAGAGAGAGACATAGAGACTTGCCCCTGCTCATGTAGCAAATATCAGAGGTGAGATTTGCACCCAGGACATTTCAAAGTCAAAGTCCCATGCTTTCTCCACACTCCAGGCTGCTTCATCTAGTACAATCTCAGTCCTTTAGTTTGATGCTTCTGTTTAGAAATTAGGAAACTGAAGTTGAGTAAGATCCAGTGACAGGTAGCATAGAGTTATACTCAAGAAGAAAGATGCAAATCCCACTCCTGATGCTTATAGCTGTGTGACTCCCAGCCTCTGGTAATTCTCTAAGGCTGTCTGCTAATTCATAGCTAGTTGATGGCTGTGCTAGGGGAATTCCCACAATGATGAAATCACAGAGTCGTGAGGCACCTGCTTCACCGTGTTGTAAGAGCAGTATTTTGTAATGCTCTGTGAGCCATCAAATAGACTCTTCTACCTGTCAAAGGAGATCCATTCCCTCTTAGCCAATCAGGTTCATACCAATAGAACAATTGATACAGTGAATCATCAGATTGTTGAGTTCCTTGCCTTGATTCCTTTCTCACTACTCTGCAGGTACTGCCAAACTTCACTTATGAGTAAGGCAAAATGCTGCTTCTTCTATTTGACAACACCTAACCACTGACAGTGTTGATGAGTCACTTATAAGACACTTATGGGTGGAATGGCTCCAAGTTACTTTTCAGTATTTAGAAACTTGCATATGGATATACTGGAAAGGGGTATAAGTTTACTGGTTCTTTTAGTCACATGGGTCCCAGTTGCTCATGTACCATTTTTAGTGACTGAGGATACCTCCTTTTGAACTTCTTCTTGTCATGACTGTGTTATGGGGGTTGTGGTAGTGATGTTTGCTAACTATCTGCACATCCTCAAACCAGTCAAGACTCAGGAGAGTGAGAGCTAGACTCTGCCTCTTAGACTTTCCTTTGTTGTATAATCAATTGGTCACGTCCAACTCTCCATGACCCCATTTGAGGTTTTCTTGGCAGAGCTACAGGAGTGATTCATCATTTCCTTCTCCAGCTCATTTTACAGATGAGGAAACTGAGGCAAACATGGTTAAGTGACTTGCCCAAGGTTACACAGCTGGTAAGTGTCTGAGGCCAGATTTAAATGCAGGTCCTCCTGACTCCAGGCCCAGTACTCTGTAATGCACCACTAAGCTGCCCCGACACCTAGATTCCCTAGCTTTCTCTGAAGGTCAGTTAAAGTATCACCTGCTACATGAGTCTTTTCCATATCCCCTTCAACTCCAATTGTCACCCCAGAAATACCTTATTCTTATTTTTCTTTAATTATATGTGGACAAGTTGTCTCCCCTGACAGAATGTAAGCTATCTGAAGCAAGGGATTGCTTGATTTTTGCCTTTCTATCCCCAGTACCTTGCATGGTCCCCAGTACATGGAAATTACTTTATACTCTACTCTTTTGTCAATTGACTGTTAGATCAGTTGTTTAGAACACTGAGGGGGAGATGAAGTTGAATTCTGGGAGCCCAAAAGTGTCTGAGAATGAGAGTTGGGATAAGATGCCTCATACCTAACATTTACACACAGAGCACTTGCAGTCTCACAAAGAGCTTAATATACAACATCTATTTAATTAATCCACACAGCAACTCTGTAAGTCAGGAAGTGTGAGGTTTATTATCCCTGCTTTGGAAGTAAGGCAACTGAGGCTCAATGTATTTGAGTGGAAAAAATTCACTGCCTTAGTTCTTTATAAAAGGTGAAATGTGGGCTAGATGGCCTTGGGGGTCCTCTCTAGTCTAGCTGTATGGTCCTATCGTCTTCCTTGATTATTTGGAAGCTCCATGAAGGCAGGAGCTATTTCAAATTCTTTTCAGTATTTCCTTCACCTAAAATATTTGTTGAATGAATGGATAATTTGTTTATTGAAGAATTGGATAAACAAAGTCCCAGCCCCAGAAACTGGGATCTAAGAACTCTTGCTCATTTGGCTCAGCACCATGGGAAATGTATCATTTGTTACAAATAGAGTTGTTCTGACTTTTCCTATCACTTTTTCTTCTTATCATCTGCCCTCCAATTCCCTAGTATTCTACTGGGCTCTCCCTTCTGTCCCAGACTGTCAGAGCTCCCTATACTTTTGCCATCACTGTGTACCAATGGCATAGTAGGCATGATATTGTGTGAAGAGGACAGCAAGCAAGCATCTGTCAGTCTCATAATTCCTTTTCTCCTAGGTTTTCCATCAGCCTGTCATGGAAACTAGCAAAAGTTGCTGATGCTTAATGTTGCTCATTGTGTGATAATGTTTGCAGTTGCTGTTTTATCCTTTGGGGAGAGGGGAATAATCCTTACATTTCAGCTTCATCTCTGAATCACAGAAACTAAATCTTTCGTCCCGTGTGTGGTTTATCAACTAATGTTGACAGGAATGAAGAATTAACAAATCCATTAGCATTGCATGGTACAATGGAATGAACATTGAACACTGTCTTTAAATCCTATCAGTGACACTACCGGGGTGATGTTGGCAGATCACAACTTCCTTGGCCCCTGATTTCTTCATTTGTAAAATGACAGGGTTGGACTAACTGGCCTCTGAGGTCCCTTCCATCTCTGCATCTACGTAGTATGGTTGGCATATAAGTGGGAAAATAATCACTTTTCTTTAAGCCATATGTTCAGCCCTCATTAATAATTGTAATAGCTATATTAATATAATTCTTAAAGTTTTCAAAGAGTATTATACATTGTCCCATTTGTTCCTCATTACAACCTTAGGATATTTCATTTTTATCTACATTTTACAAAGAACTGAGGCTCAGAGTATAACTTTCCCATGGACACCTTAGTGGAGGCAGGATTTGAATCCTTATCTTTTGACTACACAGCCAGGGCTTTTTCTGATTCTACCAGGGCCCTGATTATCAGAGATCTCAAATTCTGGTCTCTACTAACTTCTGAGTCTTTCCACTCCATCACAAATACCTTTTGTACTTATCAGTGAATAACTCTTTTTTTTAAATCCCACTAGTATGTTCTAATTAAATATATCTGTCTTTTCATGGACTCATGAGTCCATCTTTTCTGGTGCTCATGGTTACCAACCAAGCATAGGATGAATGACCATCTTTCATGAATAGAATTAAGAACAGAACCCTAACTCATGAATTTGCTAATTCTTCCTACCTATTTCACACATTATCTGGCATTCACTAATTAGCCTCTATACTCTAATAATTCCCAGTAATGGGGTACTGAAAAAGCGCTCTCCATATTTTATTTTCCTTCTCTTTTTTCAAATTGTGATTGCCAAAAACTATGTTTTGCCTCCTGGGCTTTTACTTCTTCTTTTTTCCTTGTATCCAACCCATTGCCAAAACTTGCTGATTCTACCTCAATTAATCAATCAACAAACATTTATTAAGCAACTCTTGTGGACCAGGCACTGTTCTAGGAGCTGGGGATACAAAGACAAAAAAATCTAAACCTTCCCTGCCCTCAAGGAGCTTGCATTCTATAAAAATTCTACCTCTAGAATATCTCTCCTGCTATCACCTTCTCTCTACTCACAAAGCCAAACCCCTATCACCAGTCACCTGGACTATTGCCCTTGCCTCCTAATTGGTCTCTGCTCCCAGGCTTTATCATTATAAACAATTATATACCCAGTCACCAAAACAATCTCCCAAAAACACAAGTCTGACCAAGTTTGTTTAAAAGTCTCTAAGGTAAAAGACAAACTCCTTAATCTGGCTCTTAAGGCCCTCCACAATTTGTTTCCTATTTCTCTTTCTAGTCTTAATTCATCCTTCCTTTTAGGACAGCTAAGCCAGACTATTTATTACATGTTCTCCAAATGTGTTTCTTCCCTTTCCACCTCTGTGCCTTCCCCAAACCATCCCCTATGCTCAGAATACATTCCCTCCTCTTCTCTGTCTCTGAATCCTTGCCTTCAAGTCTCAGCTTAGAGGCTGCCATCTTCCTTAATTATCAGACTCGTTAGTGCCATTTCCTTGCTCATTTTTCCTTGTTCTTTACTTATTTGTGTCACTATTACATCTCCCCAATCAAATGTAAGCTTCCTGAGGGCAGAGATTATTCCACTTTTGTCTTTGTCTCCTGATGTATCCAAGCCCTCATATAGGGTCACCAGTCAATTAGCAAGAATCTATTAAGCACTTACTCTTTGCTAGGCACTGAAACAAAAATGAAACATTGGAGTAAACAGCAGATGCATCTATGTGCTTGATACATAATAAGTACTTAAGAAGTTACTGTTGAATTTAGCTGTAAATTTCTTTTCTGTACACTTTATGCTATAGTTAGGTACAACTGGTATTTTTTAAACCAACGTATGGGAAATGTAGTCATGAATATATATTTGCCATTCATATTGTGACGTAAAATAATAAGAGAGGTATGCGGATTTTTTTTTGGTGGGGCTGAAGGGCAAGGTTAGGGTAGAATCTAAAGCATAAAAAACATGAAAATGCATTCATAACATTGGCAAGACATGAGACACAAAAATTTCTTATTTGGACTTCAAAATTCTACACTCAGCAAAGACAATTGGAATCATTAAATGAGGCCGAGAAATTGGACACACTTAGGTTTCAGGGAACATCTTTCATGTTCGAGTTACGTCAGTACCACTAAAGCCCAGCATCTTGACTATGCCATCTTCTCACGTCAATGACTACTTTAATCATTTTATGTGCAAAGAAGGCTTTCAAAATTAGTCTATCACGTACTTTTCTCACTGTTACCTCATAGGAGCTTTAGCTTCCTTCAAAGCACAGCCCAAGTGCCATCTGCTGCATGAGACCATTTTTGTTCCCTCCCTTTGCCAGCACTCTTTCCTCCTTGAAATGATTTGAAATTACTCTGCATATTTTTTTGTATTTATATCCTTTTTGTGTGGAAACTGTCTCTCCTCAGGAGGATGTTGGGTCCTGGAAGGTAAATATGGTTTCATTTTTGCCTTATATCTCCAGTACCTGGCAATGGCAATTAACACACAGTCAGTGCTTACTGAATGGGTGTGGAATTGACTAGAATTGAACCAGGTGAAAGCCAAGTGAAAGTGGAATGATTATGATAACCCTAAAAGACAGCAGGTGTGTGTGTTGAGGGGGGAGAGGGAGACAGGAATAACGTATCAGACTCATGGGCAGAGGAATCCCAGCTCTGCTACTAAAAATAACTCTAACTTTGGGTAAGTCACAACTTCTCTGGGCCTCAGCTTCTCTGCAAAATGCAAGGATAGGACTAGATTGTCCCTTGGAAAATGCCTTTTTAAAAATTCATTTTTATTTTTATATTTTAAGAAAGCACCCACACATACTGTTGTATGCTACTTGGTAACTAAATGCCTAGAGATACCCTGGAGCAGAGTTTCAATTTAACTTCTTAATATCTAGATTTAATTATTCTGCTAACAAGAATCCTACTTGGAATGGGAGGAGCTCTTTGTAAGTATTCAGATTTTGTTTAGTAGAGTAAGAGTAAGATGGAAATCTCTTATCAGTCTCCTTTTCAATGACTCTAGGAATAATAACAACAGATTTATTACATAAGCACTGTTTTCATGGCTAATAAAAAGATAAAGGGTAGCTAGGTGGCGCAGTGGATAGAGTACTGGGTCTGGAGTCCGGAAGAGTAGTCTTCCTGAGTTCAAATCCAGCCTTAGAAATGTAGTAGTTGTGTGATCCTTCCTGGGCAAGTCACTGAACCCTGTTTGCCTCAGTTTTCTCATCTGTAAAATGAGCTGGAGAAGAAAATAGCAAACCGCTCCAGTATCTTTGCCAAGAAAACTCCAAATGGGGTCACGAAGAGTCGGACATGACTGAAACTACTGAACAACAAACAAAAAGATAAAAATGGAACAGTTCCTATCCCCTTGTCTGTGTACAGATCTCAGATACTTAGCCTAATATTCAAGGCTTCCCCCAATCTATCCTGAAGACCTTATCATTTTCATTTTTCCTTATCTTTCCTCTATGTTGTCCTTTAGGTGAAGTCTAACTGTTCTGTTTCTTGTCTGCTGTTAGCAATGTATAACTTTAAGTTGGAAATGTCAGAATGTGACAGAAGGCAAAACCACGAAAACATGAGTATGTTAAAAAAACAAACAAACAAACTACAAGGAGAGATAGTAAAGTGGCCTGGCCAAAACAGTAGTATGGAGAGAGTGTAGACAGACAGCTGGGGGAGAGAATTAGTTCTACATCAGTGGGACAGATTACCATCTGCTGGTACTTCAGTCTCCCTTCACACTATTAAATCTATAAAACCAGCAGCAGGTGAGTGTGGGTGCTCTTGATCAAATTTGGTCACTTGTCTCTCTTCACTTAAGGCAGGTTTGGTTTGAAGTTTTTTGTCATGTAGTCAACTGATATTTATTAAGCACCCTTTAGGTGCCAGTCACTGTGCTACAGAATTTGTTGGGTTCTGTGACTGACATGCAAAAAACTAGGGCAGAGGGGTCCCGGAGTTAGCTCATACCAACCAGCAAGAGCCTATTGTTAAGTTTTGGGGCATGAGCATTTACACCTCAGAAATCTAAAATACTACCAAGCAAGGACTGGTTTATCATTTTTGTTGACTATCTAGACTTAAGAAAGTGGTAGAGAAAATGTTAATGATGCAAATTAACTTAAAAACATGCCATGCACATTTCTTTGAGAGTTGGTTGTTAAACATTTTCTAGCACACCACTGAACTCAGGTTCTGGGGTTCTCTTTATTGGCAGGGTTGGGAATCGCTCCCTGTTGTGTGCCACCATGGTATGTTCCTTCCCCAGCCTTGCCATTCAGATCCGGGTCTGGAAACCGGTGGCTCATCTCTGTGTTTTCTATGTTAGGAATCAGGACTCCCTGCTAGAACCCTGTTTGTCTGTGCATTGGGAAGTTGGCCTATTAGTCAGTCAGACTATGAGAGATGGGACTTAGTCCCAGAGGTTCTTGGATGAAAAGTCAGCTCTTAGGGGCCCTCTATTGCCATTCTATGTATGCTGTTCTCCCTGGGGAAGAAGTAAACATCCTTTCATTTCCCATCCAGGAGTTGTCTAGTTGCAACTCTGTTTTTGTATGTGACATTCTTCTTGGCTAGGACACCATCTTCCTTCTGCTCCATCATTTGCCATCCTTCAGTGTCTTCAAAACAATGGCTTACCTCCCAATTGATCCTAATTATCTCCATTCAGTCTTTGACCTTAAGCCCTTGGGGATGTTTGTAGAGTCTTAATTGGACTTTCTCTAGATCTCAAAATGGTTTCTTTAGTCTTACCTCTTTCACTAGATCTTAAATAAGCTTCTTAAGAGCAGGTAGTGAGATTGGAAATGTTAATTGAAGCAAGCAGAAGTGGGCTGCTATCCCATAATCTAAAAGGTGTTTATATTGAACAGGGAATGGCTAGCTTTTTCTTGCAGCATTTACTTTCCTAATGATGTTGTTCTTCATTTCATATAGGCTAAACACACCAGAAGTCAGGTATTCAAAGATTGGAAGCTGATCTCTCCTAATTGCCAAAATGAATCATTTATACTCAGGTAGTTGAGTAATAGATACTGGTGTAACACACACTGGCCACTCCTTACTCAACAGTATGTTCTGTACCTGAGAATGCTTAAAGTTGGTGTGTGTGGCTTTTTCCTTAGTTCTTGGAGCTCTTTAGGAGAGAAGAGTGAGAAATAATTTCTGGGTATTATTTAGATTGTGATTAAGTCCTCCTTTGCTCCTCTCCTTACATATCCTACCAATTTAGTGCATTTCATAAACTGTCAAAGGAAAGGATGGTCAGCAAAAGAGGTGGGCTGCTCAGGAAGTGAGGTTGAAGGAATAACCAATGGACAGCCCAGTTTGTTGCATTGTTAACTTATATGGCTAGAAGAATTGAGAGGTAACCTGGAGGCAAAGAATCAAAGGAATGGGCAAAACACTTAGAAAGTGTTGCATAAATTCTTACAGTGTTATATCAGTGCCGCTGCTGCTGCTGCTACTGCTACTGGTATTGCTGCTGCTACTGTTATTAATTGTTAAAGTAAGTATGGTTGAAAGCTGGCCCTGTAGAATTGGTGCTGGAGCTTGTCTCGAGGGAAATGCAAAGAGCATGTAGAAGGGTGTTAGATTTGGGCTAAAGGTGATCCATGGTATTTTAAGGAGAGAGGATAATTCATTTGAAACCTTACTTCACAAACTGAGGGAAAAGGAGTGTGAATGTATATGAAGGAGGATGCAGCTTTGAGTATAGATCCTCTGGCAATTTGAGGAACCACTTGTGACCTTTGGGTGCAGAACTCTTGTGGGTTTGGAAGCAAGGAGATAGGGAATAGATATTGAGGATGTTGAGTCCAGGTCAAGGCTGGAATGTTTCCCCAGTGGGTTGATTACAAGTGCTGTTCTTACAGAACTATCCCTAGCATCTTGGAGATTTGTATGATTAAGCCCTAATGGATGTGGATGGATATTTGGCCTAGTTCTGCTCCTCTCTTTTTCTCCACAGAGGACGAAGAGGGCATGGGATGGTGGATGGGTGACACAAACAGAACCATAGCTTGAGGAGTGACTGAGCTTGAGTGCACTTGTGAGGTCATCAGTGTCTGTTGATGGAATGTTACGAGGTGACCTCCAGCACATTGACTGGGAAGATCCCTTGGAAACGATTCATGGGGAGATGTGGGCATTGGATGTACAAGAGAAGAGCTTGTAGGTGGGAGTGACCTGATTGGTGAGATCGTGGATCCATCAAAGTAATTTTGAAGCAAATTGCAAATTAATGCAATGCAAGTCCCCTATTTCCCAATGAAAGCTTGCTTTTTTGAGAACTATTGAAAGTTTTTCTCTTTCTATTAAAACATATAATTTTAATTTTAGATCTTTGAATGTATTCCCCTACAATTTAGGCAGTATATAAAATTCCTGTAGCTTAAACCAGAGTCTGAAATTGCTCTAATGAGAATAACTGCTCACACATCAAGGATCTGTGGTTGCATCAGAGTGGGCACCAATGTAAATCCCAGTCTCTCCATACTAAGGCATAAAAGTAATAACCTAGCATGGATCCATCACCCTTAATTTTATCCCTTTTGGGGCTCTAGTTATATATTTACCTAATATGTTTTTTTGTGGTAAGTTAATGTACTTCCATAAATATGTGTTGACTTGAATTGAATTTCTTTTCCCAGCTTTCATGTTTCTTAAACCTGAGTTCTAATAACTTTATTCAGCAAATTGGAAACTAGAACAGACCACTGAGGAAAAGGGCAGAGGATAATTAAACCGAAGGCAAGGGAAATCTGGGTGAAGTTATTTAAATGAGCTGATGTAGTCACATTTACCAGCTCTGGTGTAATCTCATGCAAAGACTTGACCTTTATGTAAATTACAGAGTAATTAGCTATAGTTTCTGCAAGTTCATGGAGGCTTGTAGGATATAGAAGATGGGGGGCAGGGGAGAAGAACTGATATGAGTATCATGGAGGATATGATAGAAACTACAGATTTCAAAAATAACTTCTATTTCTGGGAAATAGATTGGCTGGTCATGAAATGAGGGTGAGGATGAGAGGGGGACAGACAGGACTTCAGTGGTGCTCTCTTGAAGTCAGGAGAAAGCAAGGAAGGAGTCTCATCTGTTGATTGGGTACTCTATAATGAAATTGTGGGAGGATAACATTAAGAGTCAAACAAGGTGGGTGTACATGGATAGGTTGGTTTCTCCAGTAATAGAGGGAAACCACAAGATCACAGATACATTTGAGTATTTTGGGGAGTCAAAGAGGGTAGAAAAGCTTTGGAGACAATTAGAAAACACATATAAAAAACTGTAACCAGTAATGGCTTTGTTCTTAACAAATCCTGCCGGGCTCATTTGAGTTATTCCTGTTTCGCAAGATGAAATGGCCCTACTCCTTACCAAGGAGTTCAAGAAATTCCATTCCATCCAATCTCCTCCAAAAGACTGCTCCCTCTCTCTGCCATCCACATGCTCTCACTTATTTTCAGTCTCTCCCTCTCTCTTGTTTCATTTCCTCTTACCTACAAATATGCATGTCTCCCCTATTCTAAAAAAAAACAAACAACCCTCACTTGATCTTTCCATCCTAGCTAACTATTGTCCTATTCCTTTTCTGCCCTTTATAGCTAAACTCCTTAGAAAGGCCATCTATAATAAGTGCCTCCACTTTCTGTCCTCTCACTCTCTTCTTAACCCCATATCATCTGGCTCTTGGCCTTATTATTCTACCTAAATTTCTCTCTCTAAAGTTAGTAATTATTTCTTAATTGCCAAATTCAATGACTTTTTCTCCCTCCTCATTCTCCTTGACCTCTTCAGCCACCTTGGACACTATTGATCACTCTCTCCTTGATACTTTTTTCTCTCTATGTTTTCAGGACACCCCTCTGTCCTTATTTTCCTCCTGCCTATCTGTTTCTTCTCTGTCTCTTTTGCTGCACCCTCCTCCAGATCACACCCTCTAACTGTAGGTATTCTCCAAGGTTCTGTCCTGGGCCCTCTTCTCCCTCTATACTACTTCACTTGGTGATCCTATAAGCTCCTATGGATTTAATTACTATCTTTATGCTGTTGATTTTCAAATCTGTCTTTCCTGTTCCATTTCTCACTGACCTTCAATTTCACATCTCCAATTTCTATTCTGATGTCTCAACCTAGATGTCTAGTAGACGTCTTAAACTTAATATGTACAAGATAGAACTCATTATCTTTCCCCCAAACTCTTCCTTTCTCCTACCTTCCTTAGTACTGTAGAGGGCAACACCATCTTCCTGGTCCCTCAGACTTGTAACCTACGAGTCATCCTGAATTTCTCCCTATCTCTCACCACCACCCCCTTCCCTATATCTAAGCTATTGCCAAGGCTTATTGATTTTACCTTTCCAACATCTCTCCAACATGCCTCCTTCTTGTCTCTGACATTGACCCCATTCTGGTGCAGACCCTTGTCACCTCCTGCCTGGATTACTGCCGTAGCCTGCTGTGGGTCTGCCAGTCTCAAATCTCTCCACACTGCAGTCCATCCTCCGTACAGCCACTAAAGAGACTTTCCTAAAGTGCAGATCTGATCATGTCACTCACCCTTCAGTACACTCCAATGGCTCCCTTTTGCCTCCAGGAGCAAATACAAAATGCTCTGTTTGATATTCAAAGACCTTTATAACCCAGCTCTCTCCTACATTTCCAGTCTTCTTACATTTTACTTCCCAACATGTACTTTTTGATCCAGTGATACTGGCCTCCTAGCTGTCCCATAAACAAGACACTCCATCTCTTGGCTCTGGCTTTCCTCTGCCTGGAACCCTTTCCCTCCCCTACTCTGACCACTGACCTCCCTGGCTTTCTTAAAGTCCCAACTAAAATCCCACCTCCTACAGGAAATCTTCCCCACCCCCACCATTTTCTATTTATTCTGTATATAGTTTGCTTTGTATAAATTGGTTTGCATATTATGTTACCCATTAGATTATAAACTCCTTGAGAGTATGGACAATCTTTTGCTTTTTTAAAATATCCCCAACACTTAGCACAGGTGGATGATCAGCCCTGAAAAGGGTTCAGCAAGGCCTCACCCCAGAGGGACACCCCATGCACCCTGATTTCTATCCACATTTTAAATTGAGGAAACTGAGGCAAACAGAGTAACTTGCTCAGAGTCACATATCTAATAAGTGTCTGAGACTAGATTTGAACTCAAGTCATCCTGACTTCAAGTCAGGAAGTGCTTTTATCCACTGTGCCACCTAACTGGAGAAAATGAGCTCATTTCTCAAGAGGAGTCCGCAGAGACATTGAATTCATCAGTTATGTAGTAGAGAAGATTCCAGCACAAGGTGAAAACTTGAAAATTCAAATGCACCAAATAAAAGTGCACTTTATATAGGAAAACAAGAAATATTAAATTAAACAAATTGACCTGGGAACAAATCAAGGAGAGATAATTATTTATTGAACTACCTGAAATCCATGACCAGAAAAGAACCTGGATATTATATTTCAAAAAAATTATGAAAGAAAACTGCCCAGATCTATTGGAACCAGAGGGCAAAGTAGAACCAGGCAACCCTGAGGTTTGCTGAGATTTAGATTCTCCAACTAGACTGGGCCAGCATCCCTAAATGAATGAGGGTAAAGAAAGTAAGCCATAAATGTTTCTTGGCTTTCCTTTTAATTCTCATCGTGGTTGGACAAAGTCATAGTGTGTTAGCTCAACCTGCTTTCATTACTTGTACAACAAGTAAGTTAAATCCAAGATTCTAAGAGATGGACAGTTTGTCTAATCCTTTTCTGAATTGGAATGCCCTCTATAACACATTCAAGTGTTTGTCTAGCTTTTGCCTTAAGACCTCTAGGGAAGGAGACTCCATTATTGCCTGGGCAGCATGCATAGGGACATGGAATCAATATAGGGGAAAATGTTGTATTCTTTAATAGTAGAGTCTAAACTCTGGAGAATAATTCAGAACTTCAAGCATCCATGATTTTGTTGAAATGGGTATTCCCATCCATCAGTGTAAATTGGGACTCTGCTCTGACTTAGCTGATAACCTTAATGAGATGCTGTGGCCACAATGTTTATTGCCCTGTGATCAACCTGGTGGTTAATCTTTCCGATTCATGATTGATCATCAAAGGAGGGTGCCCAGACCAGCACCTGGTTGCTTTCCTTTGGACTTCTCCATCATGTCCCCATGCCTAGTACTCTTTCTTCCTCAGCCCCTTTGCTGCTTCCTTTTATGGTCTTCCCTTAGAATGCAAGTTTGTCAAGAGCAAGGGCTATCTTGTATTTGTATCCCTAGTTCTTTCCATGGTACCCGGCACATACTAAATGCTTTTTTAAAAAAAATCTAGTTACTAGGGCTACAGAGATACAAATGAGTCCCCAAATAAGTCGTTTAGTCAGGGGAGACAGCTCAGACATGTATAAATATAAAGGAAAAATGCAAAATAAATGAAAACAGCATAGGAAGGAGAGGCCCCAGAGGGGCCTGCAGAGTGGGTTGTGGTCAGGAAAGACTAAATGTCAAAGATGGTGTTTGAGCGAAATTGTTTTGTTTTAGATTTTCTTTTTCTTTAGAAGATTTTGAATTTAATACCACAAAGGAGAACATTTCCATCTACAAAAAAGAACAGAAAAAGAGGAGCATTGATCAAACCATAAATCTCAGTTATGTCCAGTTTGCTTTAAAAAAAAAAGGTATTGAATTCAACTTAGCATTTTCAAAGCTGTCCCGCTTTTCTCCGTTTCCTTCTGAATTCCATTTTGTTCTGTTATGTTCATTTTTAAAAAGCTCCAGTGGTTCTCTTTGGGGATTTTTTTTAAGATGGAAGGGCAACATTATTACTAGCTTCCATCCCCTGCCCATACCTCTTATTGGAAAAAAAATAAACACAAAAAAGAAAGAAAGAGAAAATCCATGCAACGAACAAGCATCATCAAGCGAACCAAATGGTCACACTGGACATGTCAGAAATGTATGACTCATTCTGCACCAGAGCTCCTCACCTCTCTGTCAGGAAATAGGCAGCATGTTTCACTAGGCATCTTAAGCTAAGTCTGTAGGGCTAAGGCAACATTGTTTTTATTCTGTGAATCCCTTTGGATAACAACAGAATGTGCTGTGAACTCCCAGAGTAATTTAATATCAAGCTCATAATATTCTACATTTATTTGCTACTTTGTGGTTCTGTTGTTTCAATCATGTCTGACTCAATGATTCCATTTGGGGTTTTCTTGGCAAAGATTCTGGAGTGGTTTGCCATTTCCTTGTCCAGCTCATTTTACAGATGAGGAAACTGAGGCAAAGAGGGTAAAGTGACTTGCCCATGTCATATAGCTAATAAGCATCTGAGACCACATTTGAACTCAGGTCTTCTTGACTTCTGGCCCAGAGCTCTGTCCACATAGCTGCCTATATTCACTGGCCAGGTATCATTAAACCATTTTTAGCCCAAATCCCTTGGAGCACTAGTGTGAAACCCAAAGAGGTTCAAGAACTACTAAATAACAACCATTAAAATAAGGGATTCTACCACTGGACCTTTCCTCAAGTCCTTCCAGCTTGGCAAGACTGGTCACAGTTTATGGGTCCTGTTAGAGCTTTCATAAAGCTAACACTCCCCCCCCACCTCCCCATGCCATGGCAAGGCTTCAGACAAGGACTTTAATGGAGGAAATTACCATTGGGAGTTATTTCTAGCTTTAGAACTTGATATTTTTTTAAGTGAAGGTTCTTTCTGGTTTCACATTTGGAAAAGGTACCTTCCCCACTCCCTCAAACATGAAGCACTGTATCCATAGAAATAATTGTGAGGGATGGTAGCTTTTGCATGAGTTTCTAGTTGGACTTTCTATTCTCCAAATGACTATCCGAATCTCTCTGAACCTCCCTTCTTTGTTAGGATTTAGGTGCACGTGTGATGAATGTGTTAGAATAGTGTAAATGATATTTGCTGTGTATGATTTATTTCCCCTCCCCAAGACCGTCAGGGGAATGAGGTGTTACATCTTGTGAGATTCTTTTCCCAACCCCAAGTTTTAAATAAATGAAACTTGTCCAGGATCCAGAATACCATCGCCAAAGAACCTCAGGCCTTGACAAGCATTTCGTCTATGTTAGCAAGTGACATAACAGCCAAGTAGTAAAAATACCTTCCCTTTGGAAAAGGGGGTTGCCTCAGTAATATGGGGTGGCTGCTGCACAAGGGGAAGACTGACCGTTTAGCATGGAACTGAGAGCCTTGGGGGAGTGTCTCCAGGTAGTACAGGACAAGAGAAAGGGTCCTGTCCTAGGAATCCCGAGACTTGGCAGCATAGTCCTGGGAAAGTCGCTTCCTGTATCTCAGTTTCTTCATCAATAAATTATATCTAGAACATTAAGCTGTCAGAATATTCAGGGCCACAATGAAATAGTCTTAGTAGTAGTAATAGCAGCAGCAGCAGTGGTAGTAGTAGTGGCTGGCATTTTTAACAAGTCAGGACAGCTGATCTATACATTTAAAAAGTCCCAAAACACATGCAAAGTGTAACCTCTGTGGACCTCTTACCGCTGCAAAGGTGCAAGTTGGTGGAGACCTTCTCCTCTCTCTTATTTGAGTCTTGCCTATCTTTATAATCTTGTTACATTTACTTTTGATTTTGGTGTGCAGCTACTGTTTCCATTTACATTGTAGTTACTACACATTTTTTCCTTAACTCTTTTTATTCCACTCTCTATCAGTTCATGTTGATATTTCCATGCTTCTGTGTATTCATTACACCATCATTTCTTATGCCACAGTAATATTCTGTTACCTTCATGTATCACAATTTGTTTAATCACTCCCCAATAGATGGGCTACTACTTTGTTTCCAATTTTTAGCATAAATACTTTGAGTGACATGGGAACTTTCTTATTTATGGCTTCCTTGGGGTATAAGCTCAATAATAGAGTCTCTGGTTCAAAAGGTATGGATATTTTATCCACTTTATTTGCATAATTCCAAATTGCTTTCCAAAATGGTTGTACCATTTCACAGTTTCTCCAATAATGTATTAGTGTGCCTGTCTTTCCACAATCCCTCCAACAGTGTTGCCACTGTTTGCCGATTTGTGCATGTGATGGGTAACTCAGAGTTGTTTTAATTTGTATCCCTCTTATTATCAGTGATTTGGAGCATTTTTTCATATGGTTGTGAATACTTTCCAGTTCTTCTGAGAACTGTTTGTTCATATCCTTTGAACATTTATCTATTTGTGAACGGTTATTAGTCTTATATATTTATCAATTGTTTATATTTCATGGGAAAAACTTTTTTTTCCTTTTCACTGCCCCCCTTCTGGATGCATTAATGTTGTTTATGCAGAATTTTGCCAATTTCAAGTAATGAAAGTTAGTTATTTTATCTTTTATAATCATCTCTCTCTCTCTCTCTCTTTTTGATATATACAATATTTTCTTGGTATCTTTGACCTCCTAGGGATTTCTAGGTTAAATGATATGAAAGTTTACTTACTTTTTTGAATAATTCCAAATTATTTTCCAGAAGCTAGATCAATTCTAAGTTCCACTAATAGTGGACTGGTATGAATTGAGAGGCTTTTGCAAATGACATTTTATAGTGGATTTTGTCTTCAAAGTCACACAATTAAGTGAAAAGTATAGAGGATATAAGGCACCACTGTGTTCATTCTTTCTTGACTTAAAAAAAGCCTTTTATTTGGTAGAGCAAAATGCTCTCATAAGGCTTTCTTTCAATATGGTATCTTTCATGAATATGTCAAAATCATCTGAGTTTCCTTAAGAGGTGGAACAGAGATAACACTAGCTTCTAATTATCAATATTAAATGAGAAGTAAAATGAAGCAGCAAGATAACCACATTTGTTTGCCACCATTGTGAAAAATGTCCAGAGAAGGGTCCAAGAGGAAGAATGATTCCCCAAAGAGAGAGAGGTCCTAGAGATGCTTCTGTTTGCAGATGACATTGTGCTGACAGTATCAAGCCTCCATGCATTTCAGAATCTCCTAAATGAGACCTACCATCACTCAAGAGACTTCAGATTAACTATCCACATAGGAAAAAAATAAGTGGATAAAGAATGCTTACTGTCTAGACTATAATATTCAGTTAGCCTTTTGAGCTGGTATCTCTGTGCATATGATCTTGGACAAACACTTCAAATGAACAGTAAGCTGGACCCAGAATTGCATAGGTGTAGGATAGTAAGTTGGGTTTTCTTTGGGAAAAAGCGCAGAACCTTAAATGACCCTAAATTTCTCCTTGAAACAAAGGTGCATTTTTTCAATTTTTTTTCATATTTTTATTTAAAGTTTTGAGTTCCAAATTCAATTCTTCCCTCCTTCTCTCTCTCCCCTCTCTCTCTGAGATGGTAATCAATCAGATATAGGTTGTACATGTGCAATTATGTAAAACATTTTCATATTAGTCATTTTGTACAAGAAGACTCAAATAAAAGAAAAAAAGAAAGTGAAAAATAGCATGCGCCAGTCTATATTCAAATATTCATTCTTTCTCTGGAGGTGGATAGTATGCTTCATCTTTAATCCTTTGGGATTGTCTTGGATCATCATATTGCTGGGAATAGCTAAGTTATTTGCATCCATCAAACAATATTGCTTTTACTATGTACAGGGTTCTGGTTCTGTTTACTTCACTATGTATCAGTTCATGTTAAGTCTTACCAGGTTTTTCTGAAATCATCCTGCTTGTCATTTCTTATAGCACAATAATATTCCATCACAAGCATATACCACAGCTTGTTTAGTCATTCCCCAACTTATGTGTAGTTCTTTGATTTCTGCTTCTTAGCCACCACAAAAAGCTGCTATTAATATTTTTGTACAAATAGGTCCTTTTCCTTCTTTTGGGATATCTTTGGGGCACAAACCTAACAATGATATTGCTGGATCAAATGGTATGCACACCTATGGGCATAGTTCCAAACTGCTCTCCAGAATAGTTGGATCAATTCACAACTCTACCAATAGTGTATTAGTGTCCCAGTTTTCCCACATCCCCTCCAACATCCGACATTTCCCCTTTTTGTCATATTAGCCAATCTGATAGGTGTCAGGTGGTACTTCAGAGTTATATTAATCTGTATTTCTTTAATCAAGTGATTTAGAGCATTTTTTCATATGACTATAGATAACTTTGATTTCTTTGTTTGAAAACCACCTGTTCATAGTCTTTGACATTTGTCAGTTAAGGAATGACTTGTATTTTTATGTTTGACTCAGTCCTCTATATATTTTAGAAATGAAGCCTTATTCAGAGATACTTGTAAAAAAAATTCCTCCAGTTTTCTGCTTTCCTCATAATTTTGGTTGTATTGGTTTTGTTTGTGCAAAAATTTTTTAAATTTTATATAACCAGAATTATCTATTTTATATTTTGTAATGCTCTCTATATCTTCTTTGGTCCTAAATTCTTCAAAGGTGCCTATTTTTAACACCAGTATTCTTCTGGTGGAACTGCATGGCTATGTCATAGGAAACTGTTATATTTAAAGAACCAACATCTAGGATCACCAAAAGGGCAATGGTGAGATTCCTGGTATTTGGGAGCAGGCTAAGATGAAGAATTGAGGATTAAGTGAAGGAGCATAACTAAGATTTGAATTCAGGCCTTGAGATTCCAAATTCATTACTTTTTCCACTCTACTATGCAATCCCAGCCCTGGATGGGTTAAATTATCATCTGCACTGTCAGAGGGAGTGCCCACATCAGTGAGATAAGGGGACCTGCCTATTCACCTTGTGGTAGAACTGCACATTCAAACATTTGGAAAACAATTTGGAATTATTCAAGAAAAGTTACTGAACTATTCTTACTCTTTGGTCTAGTAATCCCATTACAAGACATATATCCAAAGGAAATTCAAGACCAAAAAAAAATTCACATATATACCAAAGAGTCATCAAGACACTGGATAAATCACTACTTTCAGGGCCTTGCGCACAGGAAGGGTTTAATAAATGTTTATGGAACTGAATTGAATTTTATGCCAACTTCCTTATAATAATATGTTAGGAACTGTCATTGATGGAAAGACAAGATTTATAAGACACTTTTCATACATTCTGTCTTGAGTCATACATTGACCCTGTGAAATAAATACAGATATTGTTGGGGCCAATTGAGGCCCATAGAGGTTGTGACTTACCTATGGTCACACAGCTAGTGAGTGTAGGAGATTCTACCCAAGATCCACATACAGCGGTCTCTAATAGCTGACATACAGATCTCCCTTTCACCTGAGCAAAAGTGCTTTGCATGTATCATTTTATCTGATGATCGCAACAATCCTGAGAGGAAAGGCAGACAGGTGTTATGAGACCCATTTTCTAGGCACAGAGAGAGGTTGTAATTTGCCCAAGGTCAAACTGATAGTCAGAAGTGAGTGAAGACTGGAACTCCAGACCCCTGATTTCCAGCACCCTGTCCTTGCTACCACATGTCATTGCCTCCTGGACACACAATTAAGTAAAATATTCTCTTATCTAAGTAAAGAAAAGGATTTCAGGCTAATCCTTCAAGCCTCTTTTCAAGCCAAGATTCACATTCAAATCAGAATTCTTCCCTATTGAACAGGTTCATACATTCATCTATTATGAGATCAGCAGCTGTATGGGAGGGAGAGAAGGATCAGAGGGTTGCGAATTAGTATGGTGCTGAAACACTCCTGAAATGGAGACGAATAGATAATAAATTTCAGGTGCTTATTAAAATCTCACAGTTTCTCTTGCCTCTCTCTTCCCCACCCCCACCCACTTACCAAGGTGCTGCTTGGGGAGAAGGCTGACATGGACAGGAAGATTACCCTTACCCATCTCATAATCCCCTCCTTCCATGTACTTTGCTCTCCCTACTCCCTCACATGAGCTCTATTTCAGCACTTCCTTTATTCACCTTCTGAACACAACATCTTTCAAAAACCTCATCTAGTTTTTGAATTTGGAGGGGCAGCTTTTAAACAAAGATGGATGATTGCAAGCACTCTTTGTCTTTCTTCTCCCTCTCCTTGCTCCTTTCTTCTTTTTTCCAGATGAACTGTTGACCTTAGAAAAACAGGCAGCTGGGCATGAATATTTGAAAGTGACTTTTGGAGATTTAGCCTTTAATGTGTAAGATGGAAGGCTGACTTACCTTGGAGGGTGTGTGTGGGTGTGTGTGTATGTGGTGTGTGTGTGTGTGTGTGTGTGTGTGTGTGTGTGTGTGTGTGTGTGTGCTTCTTTCCAACCCATCATGCTAGAAAACATACCAATCTGGGGAAATCAAGCTAATGTCTCCCAGCTGTACCGGGAAAGTGTGAACAGCTCTGTCAGCTGAACCAGCCCATGCTCCCTTTCTTCCGAAGGCATCTTATACTTGACCAGTCACTTTCCATTTGCCATTTGAGCTGCTGTGAGGGAGCTGGAGCTTTATCGCCCACAGGAGAGTCTGGGTGAGGAGTCAGAAAGCAGACCTGCAGCTGCCCTGACCAGGGAGAGTTCGGTCACCAGACTGGGGCTGGCAAACACATAAGAAATACTGACAGGGAGACCAGAGAGCAGGCACACAGGGGTCTGGCCTCAAGCTTGTTACTTGACCAAGTAGTAATAGGAGGGGAAGGAGAATAGACCCCCTTTGGGCTCATAGCTCTTTATGGGATAAGCAAATGGGATGCCATCACTTAACACTGTGAGCACCCCAGGTCAAGGGTTAGCATATCTGCCAGAGTGATAATGCTGGTGGAACAGGAAAGAGCTTTTTAAGGAAGGCATGGGGTGGGGGGTAGAACAAGGGAGGTGACAGTCCTGCTGTGATCTGCCCTGGTCATATCCTGTGTGGAGTTTTGTGTTCAATTGTGGGTACCACATTTCTAGATAAATCAGAGTGTCCAGGCGAGGCAACCAGATTAGTGAAGCAACTTGGCCAGGGTCACGTAGCTAGTCAGCTCTGAGCCAGTCCTTGAGCCCAGACCTTCCTGACTCTCAGTCTAGGACATGAATAAGTACATGTTGAATTGAAATTGATTTCAAGTACAGCTTGGACTCTGAAGGGCCTTTTGATCTTCTGGTTCTGTGGTTTTAGAGAGGCTTTTCCAAGTGTATGCTAATAACCAAAACAAGGGATGTGAATCTCTTGTTTGAATAATTAGCTAAAACATAGACCTAAAACCATGAGCAATAATAGTAATATTTTAAATACTATATAGATTGATATTTCTCTACAGTTTATCTAATACTCCTACTTTCACAGGACTGCATTCCCTATATGACTTTAAAAGATAAGTTCTATTTTCTGAGGTAATCCAGGGAAACTCACAAAGCATCTCTTTTTCCTCCAGAGACAGCATGTCATAATATAACTTCAGCAGCAGGTATGAGCTGATGTTCTACTTTTCACACTTGTTATTTAACCCTGAATAAGAGGCTTAATCTGAGCCTCTTTTTCCTCATCTATGAAATAAGGTATTTGTACTACTGACTGACATAGGATTATTAGGAAAGAAAACGCTTTGGAAGTTAAAACATGAACTCTGTTGTGGTTTTTGGAGAATCTTGACTTATTAGATATCACAGTCCTTATTTGCGATTGTAGTGATGATTTCAGGAATGAATTTGGTTGATGACCAGCTCCAAATATGATATTGTTTCAGAAATCTGAGATCTAGCTGAGTGCCTCAGAGCCCTGCAGGTTTGCTGAAAATTCAAAGGAATTTCACTTCTGATAACTGCTGCCTTACATCCACTCTTTTAGCAAGCTGTTTTTGCACTTTCTAAGCCATCTTTCAGACCCTCAGGGTTTCTGTTTGTTGAGAAATGAAAAATCTCCACTGGTGGGTCCTGAAATGGACATCTGAGCATGGCAATCACTTCCTGTTTTTTCCATGAGAATTTTTGTCAGGTCATACTGGCTCATCATTAGCACTGCTATTCAAAAATTATGAAAGTTCAAGTCAATCACCACCCCCCCAAGCCCCAAAGGCAGTACTGCCAACTCCTGGGTGGTGGGGGGAGGCGAGTGGGAAGGGAGGGGGATCTGTCCAGAGCTAGTAAGAGCTAAGAGTTGTTTTTTGTTTCTTTCATGTTTAAGTATATTAAATGCTCTATCTCAGCTATTTTGGATCCAGGTAAAAATGTATTGTCCTTTGTCCTGGGGGGCCCTACTCACCCACCAATATTATGGCATGTGCTTTTGGGGAAGTATTCTTCTGTCACAGACCCAGTGAGGCTTCAGATGGGTCAGGGCAAGGGTGCAAGTCAGGGCAAGGACTGATTGGGGCTGATGCTTCTGCTCTGTTACACCTGGTCAGTCTCCTTTGAAATCAGGGCCATGCATAGGGCTAACTGTGCTCTGTGGCCATGGAGCAGGGCAGCACTGATTGTGCTGTGTGGGGATCAGAAGCACAACCTCACTAGCCCTGGGTGTTCACCAATAGAACTAAACAGATCAGAACAATCCTATGTTATCATGAATGAGGGTAAAAACTTAAAGATTGCCAGTAATATTTCTAATAGAATATCTATATTATTCTGTGATCAAGGGTCAGCAAACTATGGTGTGTGGGCCAAATCTAGAATGTTCTAGGTGAATATTCTCTAGGATATGAGCTGGAAGGGAATTGACAGAATGTTCTTAACTTGATCATACTCATTGGAATTTGAGATCATGGATTTAAAAAGCACTTCGCACAGTGACTGGAACAGAGGATGTGCTATCGGATGTTTCTTTCCTTCCTTTCTCCCTTACAGATGCAGTTGGGACTCAGAGTGGTGACTTGTCAGATCCATGTTAGAGAAATCTCTTTAGTTTGCCATGATAGCCATTATTTGCTCTTCTACCCCATCATCCTCTGGACTCCACAAGTCCCTTGCTCTGAGGGATCCAAATGGTTCCAGTTTGCTGGGTGATAGATTTTTTCCATAGTTTTCTGTGAAGTTGCACACAAAGCCAGGAGGAATGCTGCTGATGTGCATGAATGCTATATAATATGTATATTTTTGGTATAGTTAATATTTGTAGATCCTAAAGAAATCTGTGATTCTTAGCCCATGACTAGTGGGCCAGGCCTGTAGTAAGAACTAGGGGAAAATGATGAATAGGCCTAAACTCTGGTGATATTTGCATGGTGTCAGCAGAACTGAAGGGAGCAGCTAAGTCTCGTCCTGCCTCACACGCTTACTCGCTTTTGAACCCTGGGCAAGGCACTTAATTTCCCCAAACCTCAGTTCCCACACAAGTAAAATGGGTACACCTACATCAGAAGGTGGTTGTGAAAACTAAGTAAGATAATATATGGAAAGCACTTTGAGAATTGCAAAGCAAAACAGAAATGTTTATTATGAGGATTGTTATTATCTTGATTATTACTATCTATTGGAAATGACTGTAGTTGGAGTTCCTGAGGCTAGATGGCTGGATGGGCAATCTACAATTCTGGGGGAAGTACCTACAATGAAGAAATCATCTATCCATTCAAGCGTCAAAATATCTGTATGAAAAGTCTGTGAGGCAGATTTCTGGTACTTGTTTGGAATTACCCAGAAAGCCCAATGGAGCTATGTTTTGCTTTTTAAGGGACATTTTCATTTCAGGAATTACTTGATAAAGTGATATGTCAGTTGATTACCAACATTTTTTCTTACCTCATTATTCTTCATTCCATATGTTATCTTATATGGTTTCCAACCTATTCCATTGTACAGACACTGCTTTCTCCAAAATTATCAATGATCTGTTAATTGCCACATCTAATGGAATTTTCTCAGTCTTCATTCTTGCTGAACCCTGCTACTTTTTACATAGCTGGTCACCTTTTTCTCCTCTCTTCTCTGCTTTTCATGACAAAACTCTCTCCTGGTCCTCCTCCTACCTGTCCCTCTTCCATCTCCTTTGTCGGGACATACCCACTAATTATGAGTGTCTTCCAGTACTCTTTCTTGGGCCCTCTTCTCTTTTCCCTCTCTACTATTTCACTTGTTGATCTCATGGGTTTCCATAGGTTCAGTCATTATCTCTATTCAGACAATTCTCTGATGTATTTATGCAGCTCTAATCTATTAGCTAGGTGGTGCAGTGGATAGAGTGTCAGACCTGGGGTCAGGAAGACTTCTCTTCCTGAGTTCAAATCTGGGGTCGGACACTTATTAGCTGGGTCACCCTGAGCAAGTCACTTCACCCAATTTACCTCAGTTTCTTCATCTGTAAAATGAGCTGGAGAAGGAAATGGCAAACCTGTCCAGTATATGCCAAGAAAAACCCAAATGAGGTCATGAAGAGTCGGACAAGACTGAAAACAACTGGACAACAACAACCTCTTTCTTGACCTCCAGTGTTGCCTTATTAACTGCCTTTTGGACCTCGCAAACTAGGTGGCCAGGAGAGGTAAGATCCAGATATCGTATAGACTCAACAGATCACAAAGTAAACTCATTATCCTCTCCCCAATCATCCTTTCTTCCACAATTTGCTATTCCTGTTAAGGACACTAACATTCTTGCATTCAAACAGGCTAGAAACCTAGTTGTCCTCCTTGGTTTCCCATTTGCACTCACTCCGCATGGCCAGTCTATTACTAAGTCTTATCATTTCTACCTTTACAACCTCTCATATATGTCCCACTCAGTTACATGGTGCAGGACCTCATCATATCTCAACTATACTATTGTTAAATAAATTTATTTATTTATTTTGTTGCTTACATCATTCATTTCCATGAGATTTTGAGTTACAAATTTTCTCCCCATCTTTCCCTTACCCACCATCTCAAAACAGCCATCCTACTGTATAACCCCTCCCCCAATCTGCTCTCTCCTACATCCTCCCCCATCACCCCTCTGACTTTCTGGTAGGACAGGATGCATCTCCCTACCCCAATGCCTATATATCTTAATTCTCAGTTGCATGTAGTTAATAATAATAATAATGTATATATACATATATATTTTTAACATTTGATTATAGAACTTTAAATTCTAGATTCTTTCCCTTCCACCCTCATCACTCGCCCCCACTGGAAGGACAAGGAATTCAATACAGGCTGTACATGTGTAATTACACAGAACATCTCCACAGGGGACATACTGTGAGAGACTGATTATATGCCCCTCCTTCCTATCCTGCCTCCCTCCACCTTGTTCTATTCTCTACCCTGTCCCTTTACAGAAGTGTGTGCTTCTAGCAACCCTCCCCCCCAACCTGCCCTCCCCTTTGTCACCCCACCTCTCATCCCCATCCCCCACTCTCCTGTGTGGCAAGATACCTAACTTAAAGTTTATGTCATTTCTTCCCTAAGCCAAATTCAATGAGAGTAAGGTTGACCCATTCCCTTTTGCCTTCCTGTTCTTCCCCTCCATTGTAACAATTATCCTTTGCCTCTTCTATATGAGATGATTAATCCCATTCTATCTCTCTCTGTCTCCTCTCATTCTAATCCTCTCCCACCTCAGAATTTCATCTTTTAAAGTATTGTCCCTTCCTATTCAATTGATCCTGTGCCCTCTATGTACACATATATACGCATACTCAGATATGTGTTCATATGCATATATAAACCCTCCTATGTAGACATATATGTATGTATACGTATATATACATTTGTATTCCCTTCCCCCTTCTCATACTGAGAAAAGTTTCATAAGTTACA
>CM053581.1:565027805-565043415 GCA_028627135.1 Pseudochirops cupreus
ATACATATATATATTTATAACATTTGATTATGGAACTTTAGATTCTAGATTCTTTCTCTTCCTCCCTCGTTACCCACCCCCACTGGAAGGACAAGCAATCAAATACAGGCTGAACATGTGAAATTACGCAGAACCTCTCCATAGTTGCTCAGACTAATTCAAGTTAAGCTCTGAGGAGAGTTTGGATTGAGAATTGTAGCAATATAGAATCATAGAATTGGGGAGTTAGAAGATACTCACTGGCCATCTTCTCCAGCCCAGAGACCAAAAGAATGGCCCCTGTAACATAGCCAGCAAGGAAGGAGTCCCTCAACCTTTGTTTGAAGACCTTCTAGGACTCTCCTGTAGTGTGGAAAAACATTTTTTTTTTAAGATTCACACACTCAGGAAAGCAGGACTATAAAAATCAGGGACTTGTTTTCCTGTTTCATGGATTCCTTCACTTACTTTGTAGTCACACCTTGCATGCACATGTGCTTTATAGCTTTCCAGAAGACCAGTCTCTTCCTTATTTGATGCCATTAGTTAGGGACCAATTTCAGGTTAAAAGTCTAGCTCTAAAATATTAAGATGATCCTTTCTTAACTCTAATCTAAACTCCTATTTCTCTTACCAATGCTTACCTAAAACTACCACCTCCGTACTTAATTCAAAGTAAAATGATCTCTATTCGCTAATCCTATTATTTTCCCCAACACTGGCCTTTACCCTGTCTCTGAAAAATAAAATAAAATTTAAAACACTATCCCTTCCCCTGGACCAATTTGCACCCCAAATCTATCCCCATTCTTCCAGCCCTATTTCTGTTGCTCTCAATAAAAGCTTGATCTCACAATATCTTTCCCCCTATGCGGGTCTTTCATTTTTAAGCTTTTTCCTTTAGCCTATAACTGTTTCACCCACTAGGAAATTAACAGCGGATTGATCACCAACTCTTTATTCATTCTCAATATCTAGACTTAGGGATTTCCTACAGGCCATGGAATACATTCTAAGCTACAAACCTTCTGGTTCTCATTAGTCTCTGGTTTGCTCTCTGTGGTACATATCTGGAACAGCTTTATCTTCCCCTATTCCATACTGGGAAGATGGCATTAGGTATTCAATCCAATTTAGCAATCCACAGCATGGCATGGTCCACAGGGCCCTGGACTTAGCATCATTAAGACTTGCATTCAGATCCATCTTTAGACACTTACTGGTTGTATGACTCTGGGCCAATTCTTAAATGCTTCCTTGTGCCTCAGTTTCTGCATCTGTAGAATGAGGAGGGTGGATCTGATGGTCTCTAAGGTTCCTATCTCTATTCCTGTATATTAGTATATGTCTGCTGTGTGTCAGGCACTATGGGAGGAGCTGGCACAATGAAAGAAAAGAACCAATCTCTTCCAACCCAGGTCGTTACTTCCTACGTGCTCTTCACTTTAAATGAAAATTTGTTTGCTTTCCTGTTTTACTACTGAAGTTCTTTGGGCAGTGGCACTCAGGGCTAGATGAGACTCATAGTTCTTTCTGACCTCTTTCAGTATTAAAATCTTCTACTAGCTCACCCCAGGGCGCTCAGCAGCCAGGTGTCTCCTTTGGTTAAAGGTGATATGTCAAATGTGAATCTAGACCCACATAAGTATGTACCACTAGGCTAGAACATAATTTTAATGAGGTCAAGATTATAGGTTCAAACCCTTTGTGGGCCACTTAATTTCAAACAGAGATCTGGAATCCTTAGCCACAAACTACACTCCTAACCCCAGCCCCCAATCTTATTATGTGTGTCCTAGTTAGCCACAAAAGAGCCTGAGGGTATGGGCCTGGTTGGTGACACCTTTTTATAAGCACTTATATTTGGCTTATTATAATAAGAACAATTTACTACAATAAAGTGATTTTTAGGTTTTATAAGGTTTCCCTTTATATCTAAAAACCTTTTGATTTCATCTCTCATGATCTAAATTCCTCTGAAGCCCTCAGTAGAATGTAAGCCCCATGGGGATAGGGACTGTTTTATTTTGTTGGGTGTCAGGCTTATTAGGGACTTAATAAATGTGAATTGATTGATAGCAATAGTTGATTTACATAGAACTTTAGGATTTATGAATTACTTTGCCTCCACTATCTTACTGTATCCTCACAACAACCCTGAGAAGTAGGGAACTACAAGTATTATTATCCCAGTCTTCACAAATACAGAAATAGGCTCAGAGAGTTAAGTGACTTCTCCATGGCTGCATAGCTACTAAGTGTTAGAAGCAATATTTGAACCAAGATTTCCCTTGAGGCTAGAATGATTTCCAGGATACCATGCTGTCTATCAGTAACAAGACTTCAAGATATAGAAACCCAGAGAGAATAAATGACTTGGCCAAAGTCACACGACTAATCAGTGGCAAGGCAAGGATTCAGCCCAGGCCTTTCAACAAGGCATCTCTCTTTCCACTCAAAATCAGTAATAGGTCCTTTTGTCAACTTTGGGGAGAACACCCCAGAATTGAAACTTGAGCAGATAGCAATGAAGAAGATGCCCTCAATCCTTCAGTGGTATGCCTAGGATCCTGAGGGGGAAATGGAGCCTTACTTGTCCTAGAAGACTTCTTGTTAGTAAGCATGTGGATTGGGAGAAGCCAACCCAAAGCTTCATATTTTTATTACATATTTATTTGTGTTTATTCTCTTTATTTAGAGACACAACTGTGACAGAATGGATAATGAGTTGGCTTTCTGGACAAAATGAACTGGTTCAAGTCAGTCCCATCTTGAACAGATGCTTTTTTTGTGGCCTCTGGACAGTCAATTAACCTCAGGGCTCTAGACCATTCTTTACTTTCTGAATTATAGAAAAGGTGCTGACCTGCATTGGGAGAAAGTTTCCTTATCTAGGAGCTCCCTATTGCAGTGAAATCAGTGGTCCAATTCTTATCCCTGTTTTTTGTTTGTTGGTTGGTTTTTGCTCTGTATATCCTTATACAGGCATTTGTTGTCTCCTGTAATAAATGGAAACTTAGAGCAGTGATTTTGGGGGGAAGGGGTATCTGTTTCTCCAGTGCTTAGTGGATGTTGGCTGGGTGATTGATTAATGATCATTGTGATTCTTATTTCACCTGTATAAAATCATTGTTGTTGTTTGAAGGTAGGTGACAGGTTTTCCTCAAGGCTTGTCTCTGTTGAAACCCATGCATCTATTAAATACGTTATAATTTTCCTCAAAATTTTAGGTGATCATTTATGGTCTAAACTGCACAGTTATAGCAAACATGCTATGCTGGCCATTCCCCAGACAAGAAAATTAATATCTTTTTTTTTTTCAAAGGGATTATCTTAAAACAAATGTGTTGCACTTTGAGATGTGTGGGGGAGAAGTTCTGTTTTCAGATAAACATCATCAAAATGTTTTCTTGTTACAAAGTGAAATTAATTTTAAATAAAAGTACTTTGCATTTTTCTTTCACTGTGATATATATTTTTCCAATTTATTTCAGTACAGCTGCTATTTCCCTTTCCCTTTCCCTTTCCCCCTTCCCCTTTGTCTTTCCCTTCCCTCTCCTCTTCTCTCCTCTCCCCTTGTCTCCTTTCCTTCCCTTTTTTTCCTTTCCTTTCCTTCTTTCCCTTTCCTTTCCCTTTACCTTTCTCTTCCTTCTTTCTCTCTGTGCCTCCTTTCTCACAAAAGCAGACATGCAAGTTATCTGACCCAGGTTGTACATGATTTTTATACTACATGGTTGAGGTAGAGAACATCATATCCTTTGTTCAACAGTTTTTGTATTTCTTTCTGGTCTTCTGCCTTTCTAGTCCTCAAATAAGGCTAATTACAAAGGGAAAAAAAAGGTGGAACTACTGGAGAGAGATCCTTTAAAGCCATTCCTTTTGCAGTACGGAACAAAGGAGAGTACCAAGGGCATGACTAGATCTTAAAAAAAGAAAAGAGAAAAACCACCTAATGAGGATGTTGAGCTAAGTGCTTGTGAAGAAAACTGGCAAAAGGGAGCTTTTAGTCCAAAATCCATAAATAAGTGTGCATCAGATGAGTACTAGAAGATTTTTTAACAAGGCAGGCCATAGAAACTCTATCCTTCTATGCGAGAGCTGAACCTTAAAAAGAGAAAACACCTTTCTTTACAAGGCATTTTCTCTCAAAAATTAATTTAAAAAAGATACTTGAAAATTAAGGGGTTTTATTCATGCCTTTGAATTCATTATAAAGAGGACCCCATAGAAAGCCCCATTTTTCAATAGAATTATGAACACTGCAGACGTCCTGTGGGTCAGAGGTTTGGCACGAAACTGAAGAAATTGTTCACTGAGTACTGTGAACTGGAGAAGAGTTGACCTTGGGTCTCCTTCTTCTTCCTCTGAGTTTTCAAATGGAAAGAGAAGCAGCTTCATGTGTAGCTCTGAATTCTGAAATTGGAAACTTTGGGTATTACCAAGTCAGAAAAGCTTCTCCCCCACCTCCCACCCCGTCCCTACCAAGTCATAAAATAGGGCTACGAAGCTGGAAGAGACCTCAAGTGGCCATCTAGTCTAACTCTGAACCAAATGCTGGAGGGGATATTGTTCCCAACCCCAGCTAGTCCATCCTATTTCTTATCAGTAAGTTTTTCTTGACATAAGATCTAAACATGTCTGCTTGAAGTTTCTGCTCATCCTCTCTAGATCCAAGCAGAAAAAAAGACTGTTTGCTACATGCTGAACATCTACTGACCAATAGATGATGGACTCAGAGTACAGAATGAAACAGACTTTTTTTTTTTTTACACGTGGGAAGTCAGGGCAATTGAGGTTAAGTGACTTGCCCTAGGTCACACAACTAGTTGAGTGCCAAGTGTCTAAGGCCGGATTTGAACTCAGGTCCTTCTGACTCCAGGGCCGGTGCGCTATTCACTTTGCCACCTAGCTACCCCTTGAGACAGACATTTTGGACCTGGTTAACGTGGGAATTTGTTTTGTTTGACTATGGAGACTTATTACATGTATATATTTCTTTTTTCAGCGATTGAGGGGTCAAATGGAGAGAAAGTCTCCTTTTGCTAATTGAAACAAATGATTATTTCATTTTAAAGTCTCTTACTTCTTTCATCTTTCATAGTAGTATAGATTTAGTGATGAAAGAGAACTCAGAAGCCATTGACTCCAGGCCCCTGATTTTATATGTGAGTTAATAGTCACAGAGTGGTTAAATGACTTGTCCAGGATTACACAGCCATTAAGTGTTTGAGACAGGATTTGAACCCAGGTCTTAAAGACTGCTCCACTTGAATCTTCACTTCTCCAGGCTAAACATCTTCAGTTTCTTCAGCTCATCTTTGTATGATAGGGACTCAAGTCTCTTCCCTGTCCTGGTTGTCCTTCTCTGGGCATACAGACTAGTACTTTCTTCTTGATTGGTAGTTGGATAGATGGATTAGCATTTACATATCAGAGTATAAAGTCATGTTGCTTAACCCAGCTTCTCCATAGACTATTTACACAGATTTAATTGGGATCTGTCAATGAGCATTAATTAAGAGATTGTGATGTGTCAAGTACTGTGCAAAGGCAAAAGTGGTGACGGCATGCAAATACATAGATATCTCTAAAGCACAAACAACATATAAGCTTGGAAGGAGAGAGGGGGACTAGCCACTGGGGACTAATAAGAGCTTCATGTGCATATACATGAATGTGTATCCATGGGCCCAAGCTCCTTCCTACACTGGAGCCCTGGGTCTCTCCAAGGATGGCTGTCACCACTCTTGGACTTGGAATTCTAATGCAGTTGAGCAAAAATTTCTACCAGTATGTTTCCCATTGAAAGTCAGTCACTGGTCACAATTAGCTTCTAACAAAGGAATACACTGAATGGGTATATCAAGGCCAGTAGTTACAAAAACATTTTCCCATAAAAGACTGAGGATTCACCTACTGATCCACACAAAGTCCATGGGGAGAATGGTCACAAACTGTAGAGAACTCATTTGGCAAGGTGTAATTCACAAGTCCTGATCACTGAAAGTTCTTTTTCTCCCTTTGTAGGATCATTGTGAACTTCTCCTTAGGTGTAGCTTTGTGCTCAGTTTCTTTCTAGAGTCCATAGTCAACTTTTCCTTCTACCCTGGAAGGTCATTAAGTTACCTTTTACTGGGCAACTATTGCTCTTGGTTGGATGTGATGTCTCCTCCTAGTCCAGACTTTCTCATGCCTGCTGCTTGCACTATCTTCTCCTGGTTCAATCTGTCTGATGACTTGTTTAATTCAGGTCAGGGAAGGGGAGGATAAGGGAGTGATGAGTGATTCCCTCTCAAGGTCTGGGCTCTGTTCTCTGAACTGGAACCCTTTCAGTACTAGATTCATTCTTTGCTTGACTATGTGACTTCCAACTGGCTTGCTGTTTTTATACAAAGCCCAAGAGGTAGGGTTTGATCTTCACCAACAATCACAAGATATTTCCTGTGTGGAATCTATTTTTTCAACCAATAGTCAAAAGCTTATAATCCTCTCTGATTGATTACGGGCTTATTCACACCTAGTTTGCATTTTTAATTGATTGACTCCATTGAGGTGCCTGGAAGTCTGAGATTATATTAATTGAAGTTAGAAACTTCCCCAGTAACTATATAAAACTCTTTGAAGACCCTAAAGTACTATGTTATGATGGTGAAAACAAACAGAAGCCCAAGGAAAAGGAACTCTAGATCCTTAAATTTAAAAAACAAACAACTTTTACAATGTGTAGGGTGGGATTTGGATGGCATCTGCCTTGTTCATTTGAAGCAGCATAAGTCACGTGTGTGGCATGACAGCTATATTCCCCTCATCTTACTTGGCTGCTGTCGGGTCTCAAGGAAGGACAATGGAACTTTTAGTTTTTAACTTTTATCCCAGTGATCTCAAAGACTCAAAATTAATGGCTATCTAAAAAGTTCTCAAGTTCATCTACTTGACAGTAACAATGAGGAGTCAGGTGTACGCTGGTGAATAGAAGGACAGAGCTAAGGCACTGTGGAGATAAATCAAGGGAAAGTGTTTGGGAGCCATGGAGTAGTTTGTTACTGGTGGTGAGTTGGTTTGTTTGTATAATTGTTTCACTGCTTTATTTTGCTTTTGTTCTTTTAATCCACTCAACTATGAAGGCAAGAGGGATAGAAAAAAATTTTTCCAAAAGCACAAAATCCAAAACAGATGAATGCTCACAGCTGTGACCAGTGTAGGGCAGCTAGAGCTTTGCCCCTGGTGCTGATACTTAAGGAAGGTCATGTTCTCTTTCCTCCTCAGTCCAGAGAAAAGTGTCATTGTTCTCCAGCCCTCCACATTGTTCTTCATTAGCTGTATTCCCACTTAGGTTGGGGAAAAGATGGGTTCTGGGAGAAGACAAATGAGGATTTTATAGGCATGTGGAGGAGAGAGAATGAGGGGGAGGGTGGGCAACTCTCCTTTTCCAGCACCACTGCCCCTGGACTATGAGGGGGAGCTGGATATGTTGTGCACTGGACATTCTGACTCATCTCTGATGTTCCCCGGGAAATGCTCTTTCTCCTCAGGCTACAATTCTTCTCCAGAAAGCCTGGCATTATCACTTGGAGGCCTTTTAAAAGTTCTCTGTTCTTGGTAGAAATGAGGTCCACAGTCACATAGCAAGTGCAGCCTCTATTCCCAGAGCATCTGGACCTTGAAGTATCCTCTCTCTGTGCAAATGTGTAGATTGTATAAATACTTTGACTTCTTGGAACAGCCTGGCCTTGTCACTGAAAGTCTAGGACTCTGAAATTCATCCTCTGCTGCCATACCCTCATCCTTCACTGCTAGAATCCTCCTCTCCATAGTACTGGTTGGGGTGGGGCAGTGAGGAGGAAGAGGGTGCCCTTAATTGAGTTTTCCCCAGATCAGAAAATTGCTAAAAACAGCTTGTGGCTGTCACAATGCAATGTTTATGCCATAAAAGTGTCCTCAAATGTGGTTTTAAATGATACCACCTCTTCCTGCCCAGGCGAGGGCATAACTGCCTAGTTCTGAGTGAATCTAAGCTTGTACTTGGGTGAGAACCTATTGTTCCATCTGAAAATACATAAAGCAAATCGACTGTTTTTCATGAGTTTCATGCAATTGACTTGGCTATTAGAAGTGGAAATGATGAGGCAGAATTGATCATTTGTTCACCAAGACCTCTTTCAAAATCTGGCAAATGGTTCATATGGTCCGTAGGCTAAGGATCTGCAGTGAAGGAAGCGATAAGAAAGAAAATGATACACTTATCCGTCAGAAAGCAATAAACACCCCTGTGATGCGTACATCAGCAGTGCAGTCTTCTTACATCTCCTTACCCTCTGTCCCTTCCTTTCCGCACCCATCCTCCTCGGCAGTGACGTCGGCTTCCTTGCTGCTCTGTCTCCTAACTGCAGGCATTTTTACTGGCTGCCTCCCAGGCCTGGAGCTCTCTGCCTCCGGGCTAAAATCCCACCTCCTCTAGAAGCCTTTCCAGACCCCCTTCAGTGCTGGTGCCTTCTCTTTGTCAGTTGTCTCCAGCTCATCCTGAACGCATCTTGTTTGTGTGCAGCTAGCTGCATGTTGTCTCCTCCAGAGCTCCTGAAAAGTAAAGACCGTCTTTTGGCCTTTCTTTGTATCCCAAGCGTCTTACACAAAGCTTAGCAAGTAGTCAGTGCTTAATAAATGTTTGGGCAGCTAGGTGAGCGCTGGGTCTGGAGTCAGCAAGACCTGAGTTTCAAATCCAGCCCCAGACATTGACTAGCTGTGTGACCCTGGGCAAGTCACTTCACCCTGTTTGCTTCAGTCTTCTCATCTGTAAAATGATTTGGAGAAGGGAATACCAAACCACTTCAGTATCTTTGCCAAAACCACCACCACCACCCCCCCCCCCCGGGATTTTAGCCCGGAGGCAGAGAGCTCCAGGCCTGGGTGGCAGCCAGTAAAAACGCCTGCAGTTAGGAGACAGAGCAGCAAGGAAGCCTACATCACTGCAGAGGAGGATGGGTGTGGAAAGGAGGGGACAGAGGGGAAGGAGATGTAAGAAGACTGCACTGCTGATGTACGCATCACAGGGGTGTTTGTTGCTTTCTGACGGATAAGTGTATCTATCGCTTATCACAGAGAGTTGGATGTGACTGAGAATAATTGAACAACAACAATTAATGCTCAGTGACTTGACTCATAGTTGTTGACTTGTTTTTTTCTTCATAAGCTCATTGTTGCCATTTCACTTCCTTAATATTAAATGCAGTCCTTCCTTTGTTTTTGAAGGAATCATTATTTTAAGATCAGTTATGTGGGATATAAAGGTCCAAATGTATGAACTCAGTGTGCTCTGAAACTTGTTTTAAATGGTATTCATTTCTAACTCACTCTATACTGACGGATCTTAGAGGAATGGCCTATATAAACTTCCTCTAGAGGTTTGATTGTCGGCAAGATTTAGAAAATTTATGAAGCACCTACTGTGTTCCAGTCATTGTTCTAGGGGCTGGGATTTGTTGTCATTGAGTCATTTTAGTCAGTCTAATTCTTTGTGAACCCATTTGTGACTTTCTTGGCAAAGATATTGTAGTAGTTTGCCATTTCCTTTTCTAGCTCATTTCACAAATGAGAAGACTGAGGCAAACAGGTTAAATGACTCACCCAGGGTCCACAGTTAATAAGTGTCTGAGGTCAGATTTGAACTCAGGAATATGAGTGTTCCTGACGCCAGGCCCAGAGCTCTATGTACTATGGCTCCCCCTGGCTGCTCTAGCACCTGAGCGTACAAAGACAAAGAAATGAAACAGTTTCTGCCCTCCAGAAGCCTACATTCTGCTGGTAAGATACTACATAATAGTCAGGAAATAGATTGAAGATGGGGAGATTTTGACCTCAGAAGCGCAGGGGCAGCTAGGTTGGTACAGTAGAAAGAACACTGACCCTGGAGTCAGGAGGACCTGAGTTCAAATCCATGTGACCATGGGCAAATCACTTAAGTCCAATTGCCTCCCCCCCCCCAAAAAAAGTCATCCTCCACATGATTCTATGATAATTGGCAGAAATCATTTTGAGAAAATATCTTTGTCATGAGCAGGAACAAAATCATATAAACCAGTGTGCTTGGACCAGCTGAAGAGAGTCAGTTGTTAAATAATCACAGTGAGCCTTTATGCATCAGAGATTGGGAAACACTACGAATCAGGGATTGGCTTATTTTTTCTTAGTTGTATAGACATAGGAAAGTGTTAATAATGCAGATGATACTTCAACCTGTGTCTTGTGTACGTTCCCCCCTCCCCACCCAGAGATGGTTGCTAAACATTTATCAACATACCACTGGCACTCAGGTGTCCATTGATTCCTTTTTGTTACAGTGTGGGGATGCCACAGACTGTTAAGCCATTTAAGTCTCTCCCCAGTAATAATAACCTGACCTTTATATAGTGCTTTAAGGCTTGTAAAACACTGCCTGGTATATATGACTTCATTTCACCCCACTTTCCACTTCTGACTCTGAGAATTGTAATGAAATGAATATATTCATTCCTGCTGCAAAGGCCATGTCAGTCATCTCCCCTGACTGCTTTGCCTTCTCAGACTAAAAGACCCCTTCCTGGTTCCCATTCCCTTCTGTATTTTCTCTCCCCTGTGAGCATGTCAGCTGCTTGAGGGCAGGGAATGTTTCTCTTTCACATTCGTGTCTCCCAACATGTAGTTCAGTGCTTGGCAGAGTAATAATAATCTCTAGGATTTTCGTGGTGTGTTTAAAACACTGTACATGATCCTTCCAACCATCCTGGGAGGCAGGTGCTGTTATTATCCTCATCTACGCTAGATAACTTACCCAAGGTCACAGCTAGTCAGTGTCTGAAGCTGGAGTTGAACTCAGATCCACTGTGCCACCTACTCACCTAATGCTTCTTACATGCTTTTAATTCATTCAGCAGGTATCCCCATTTACAGATGAAGAGACTGAGGATCAGTGACTTGTCTGTGGCCATATAGCTAGTGTCGAAGGTGGGGTTCAAACTGAGCAACCCCTTCCCATTACTTTATGGTGGTCAGATTGTTTCATCCTCATCCTCATCATCATCATTAGCATTCATCTAACACCTACTGTGTTCCAGTCACATTGGTAAGGGCTTTACAAATATGATCTTCTTTGATCTTTACACCTCTGTGAAGTTGGTACCATTTTACAGCTTAGGAAACTGAGGCAAACAGAGGTTAAGCGATTTGCCCAAGGGGACAGGGCTAGTGTCTAAGGTCAAATTTGAACTCAGGTCTTCTTGACGCCAGCCTCAGTGCTTTATCCATTCTGGCGTCACGTAATGCCTCATGTCACATTACATTGTCTCTTCATGTTAACGAGTAATGCTGATCCATCTTGTGTTCCCTTCTGTGTTTCATTACTGCATAAGTCTTTCTTCACTTTTTTCAGGCACACTTTATATAAAACAAATGTGCTTTTAAGTGAGAAGCTTAATAAATTAATATTAACAAGTCAATAAGTATTGGTCAAAGTTGAAATGAAGCTGTGGCATGGTGCCAACAGGTCTGAAATCCCCAAATTTCCACAGTTGATCATCCTGAGGGCTGATGTTTACAGGTAGTCTTTTTCTTCTTCTGAAGCCTGGTGCCTGATGCTAGCCACATCCCGTCTTGTTGGCCTCCTACATAGCCAGGGCCAAGGTGATGATACCTGGTATAATGCAGGGTTGTGGTTCCTCCAAGCGAAGGAACACATAGGGCTCCATTGTATCAGAACAAGTAAAGCCAGTGACAGTGGGAAGGAAGCTGGATTCCCAGGGAGTCTAGTGTAGACCCTTCTACCTGGCAGATTCAGAACCCCACATGGAAGGGTTAAGGAGGCCATACATTTGCGGAAGTAGCAGGTATTTTTTTGGTTAGAATTTAGGACATTTTGTCATGATGTTATGATAGTACAAACTGTAAGCAACTTTCAGAGATCAGACTTGAGCTTCTCAGTGCCTCCAAGGTATGTTATCTTACAGTAATATACACTTCGTCGACTCTGATTGCTTAATTAAAACCCAGAGTTCCTGTGATAGTTGGAAAATAACTTTTTTTTTCCTGGCAAAAACTTCCTGGTGCTCTGTGGTCTACACAATTTCGTGACAAACAGATCCAGACTGTAAAAATAATTAAAGCTTTTTTATGGTTGCTGTTAACATAATTAAGCACTAGGACAGATGTTGATCACATCTTCCCCAGAATCTTCTTTTCTCTGCTTTTGGCACCAACTGAAGTTGAAGTCATGAATTCAAGAATCAAAAACCAAGAAAATCTATCATGTGATTTGTGTGTGTGTGTGTGTGTGTGTGTGTGTGTGTGTGTGTGTGTGAGTAATTAAACTTGTTTTCTTTTTTGAGAGGTAGGGTAGAGGGGCCATTGCAGACTGTGTCGGCTCCAGACTGGTCTGATGCTTCAGGTTCAGACATGGGGAAATATGAGACACTTGCATATCATGGAGTAGCTAACAAAAAGAGGGTTACTTAGCCATAGCATGGAAGGGATATTCAGCAAGAATACAGCATTGCCTCGAGTCTCTATGGTGGACATCTTAGTACTCTGGTCAAACCTGAGGGAGAACAAATCCTGACTCCACAGGAGTTCATTTTGCAAGCTGACCACTAGGATGCTAAGTCAATAGCCGGACTTTTATTTTTCTAAATCAGTTAAGCCTCAAGGATCATTTAAACATTTTTAAAGGGAAAACTATCCTGACCTACATGCTGGACATTGCTTCTACCACAGGGAATTGCAGCTGAGGGAGGAGATGTTTTCTTTCTCCAGCATTTACTGTTTTTGTGAACTTGGACAAGACACTTAACTCCTCTGGACCACAGTTTCCTCATATGTAAAATGACAGAATTGTTCCTTTTCAGCTCTAAATCTATGGTTCTATGATGCTGTCATGTAAGTTTCTAAGATGAACACTATTCTCATGGCTCACTTGTTTATCCTCGATACCTTTTGTCCCAGAGTGATAAACTATGACCTTATAGTTCCCAGAGTATGAATGAAGAAATCATCAAGCTTTCACTCTGAGAAAATGACTACCTCATGATGGTATAGGGTAAAGATGACAGTTAAATGACCTACTTTTGCCTTTTGCTACCTGTGTGACCCTGACCAAACCTCTCAGGGCCTCAGATTCCTCATGAAAACATAAAGTGACTGGATTGGAGGGCTTCTGAGGTCCATTCCATCTCTAAGTCCATGATCCTGTTAGCCCAAGTGCAGGAGAAGAGACCTAGAAGATGAACGAAAATCTATTTCTCTTACTGGTCATGGGGGCCAGGGAAAATGCTGATCTTATCTACAAACCAGGATTTTCTTGTAAGTAGCTCTGTTTCAGGGGACATAATTCATCCTCAACAGCCCTAGTGTCAACATCTAACCTACGGCTTTTCTTCAGAAGCATGACCCAACAAAAGCATACTAATAATAATTAGCATTTAAAATGTTATTGATATCTTTTGTATTTATATCTCCTTCATTTCTAAATCTCTTTCTCCGTCTCCCTCCCTCTTTCTTTATCTGCCTTTGCCTTTTTCTCTACCTCTGCTCTCTCCTTTCCTATCTTTCTCCCTATTTCTATCTGTCCCTCTTTTTTTCTCTCACTCTCCTCTTTCCCTCTCTCTCTCCTTCTCTATCCCTACCTTCCTCCCTTTCCTCTCTATCACTCCCTCCTTCCTCCCTTCTCTCTTTCTCCCTCCCTCTCTTCCATTTCCAAGTCTCACAGTAAACAAAAGTTCCACACATATAGACTCTAGCCTCTGCAAAGAATGGAGGGAAGTACATTTTCTCTTCTCTTTATGGGGTCTAAGCTTGATTGTTTTAATTAGGTAGGATTTCATTTCATTTCTTCCTTCTTCACTTTTTATGGCTGTAGTCATCATGTGTACTATTTTTCTAGCTTTGCCTATTTCACTTTGCATCAATTCATGTAAGTCTTCACATGCTTCTCTGTGTTCATTATGTTTGTCACTTCTTGCATCACAGTGTTATTCTACTATATTCAGGTACCACAGCTTGTCTTGACATTAGTAACTGACACATATAACACTTTAAAGTTTGCAAAGAGCTTTGTGTAGAGCTTGTCATCTGAGCCTCACAGAACTTCCACAAGAGAGGAACTACAGTTATTACACTCCCCTTCTTAATAGATGAGGAAATTGAGAATCAGGAACATTAAGTAACTTGCTCAGGGACATCCAGCTAGTAAGTGTCAGACACAAGACCCAAACTCAGGTCTTCCTGACTCTAAATGTAGCATTCTACCGGGGCAAGCTGATAAATGTTTAACAACCAGTATTTACCCATGACACACATTTTAAGTTTAATCTATGTTATTAACATTTTCCCCTTACTTTCTGAAGTCAAGACAATAAATAAAGCAATATACAAATCCTGATTTGTAGCATTTGCCAATTTCTGAAACAAATGGTCACACTGAAAATTTAACAGTCAGCTCTCACAAACTGCTTCAAGTTAATTTCAATACATTAGGCCATGTTACCCCTTTGTGGGTAGAAAGGCACTGAGCAATGTTGAAAATCCCATGATTTACATGCAGATTACTCATGTATGAAACAAATAGTTACCCCTAGACATACAGATCACATTTTATGAATGGTTCATTTCAACTTGACTTACATTTTTGTCTTCTTGCTTCTTTGCTATTTGTTGGACTTAACATGGACATATGAGAAAAAGCTGGTGCTGACTTTCAGTAGCTGAAAAATTGGACACCAGGGGCAGAGCCAAGATGGCAGCGTAGGAGCAGCAACATATCGCAGCTCTCACATAGCCACTCCAAAATACCCATAAAATATGACTCTAAACAAATTCTAGAACTCCAAAATGCACACAAATATACTTTCCACTAAAGTCAGCTTGGCTGCGAAGAACCATCTCAGCCCTGCAAGCGGAAGCCAGCCTAGCCTGAAAACGCGGCTCTGCCCCAGAAGCAGCTGGACAAGAGGAGCCAAGCCCCAGCTGGAACTTTGGGACAGCGGATCTGCCGCAGCTGTGGCAATATCCAGAATTAGGTTAGTGGAGCTCGGCAAAAGCAGGGGAGAAAAGCGGGTCTGGCCAAAACGCCTCCAGGTCAAAGAAGTGGGAAGCAGAGGTTTTGTACCTGCCTCCACACTGCTGCTTCCAAGCTCCCGGCCTGCAGACTGCAGGGGGACCAAGCGATTGTTCAGAGGCCAAATGCTCTTGCATTGAGCGGCCTGGATCCGGATCGGGGTCTTGGGCGTTGGTCTTGGGTTTGTTTGTTTTTTTCAGTGACCCGGAGTGGGGGAGGTACCCAGCAGCCTCCTAAGAGTTCTGGCAGCTGGGAAAACCCCAGTGATTTGGGACAGAGCTTTCCCCTCTGGAAGCAGAGTTCCATAGAGATTAAAAAAAAAATCATGGACTGACTAACCATGAATAAGAATAAGCATAAGAAGCAAAGTAAGAACAGCAACCAAACCCTAGATTCCTTCTTTGGGGAAAAGAAGGAACAAGGCAGGGAGTGGGAGGAGGACAGCACAGTCAGAGCTCCCACACCAAAAGCTTCCAATAAATATGAAGATTGCCTTAAAGCTAGAGATCAGCTGAAGGATTTTGAAAACCAAATGAGAGAAGTGGAAGAAAAATT
>CM053581.1:565043915-565092696 GCA_028627135.1 Pseudochirops cupreus
CTGCCTCTGCCGCCGCTTCCAGTCAGCACCGCACAGCGACTAGCTTGGTTCCGGCGTTCTCTTGCTCCACCCCTTCCTGCTACATCAGCAAGCTCAAGGGGCGTGGAAGATCTTCAAATCCCAGTATCGTTACAGTCACCCAGCCAGCAGGTGTCTGAGGCCCAATTTGATTTCAGATCCAACACTCTGGTCTATATCACTTAGCTGCCCCAGCACATAGACATAGGCCAGAACCTAAGCCTCTCATGTGGCAGGTGAGAATCCTAACACTGAATTACCCATGCAGGGTCTTGATATTAATAGTAAGGTCATGGAACCACTGTTATGTCTTTTGAGATATATAATCTTGATACATGTATAGGAGACCCTTGGTTGGAAGAGAGGTTTGCCCTTGCAAATGAACAATGAGTTGGACCCAGAATGGAGGAGAAGAGCGAGGTGGGCAAGGTGAACTGCCTTTGGGAAACTGCACAGTGCTTTTAATGCTACCAAGTTTCTCCTTGAAACAAAGGCTCCTCATTCCCAACAACAATTTTCTAGGGATGTTGTGTGATTAAGAGTCAAGTAATACTATAGTTGCTAAAGAATTAAACTAGAGAACCACTCAAATGGCATGAGCAGGCTGCAGCATATTGAAACAGTTCAGGAGGGCTCTGCCCCAGAAGCACCATGATGCCATATGGGTCTGCTCCCTTGAAGTTCCCCAAGGGACCAAAGAGGGTTTGAATCTACCAAGCCAGTGAATCCCAGTGTCAGATCTCCACCATCTGGGATGGCTGATAAATCTGTATAGCATGAACCTCAGAGAAGATGTTGCTGAGTGATGGTGGTAGACAGAGACTCTAGAAGAAGCAACAGGGAACGTGGAATACTCAATAGTTCTAGGTACAAGCCACATGCAGAGTAGAAGGGAAGGAGAGTTCCCTGGCAGTGCCAGCCTCTTAGGAAGAAGAAGATTTCAAATGAGGCCCCTGGAGTTGGAAGGGTGAAAGTGTGGAAAGGGATTAAAGTGAATATAAGGGGAGAAAAAAAGGATTTTGTTTTAGGCCATTATCATGAATTATTCAGACTCTGCAGATCCAGTGGACAAGGTGTCGCCTTTCTAGCACCACCAGAAACATTTCCCTAAGGGCGGGAGTCCAAGGCCTCAGGGTATATGGTAAAACCTAATTGTTATATAAGCCGTTGGAGAACTTAAACAAAACAAGCACTCACATGGAGCTCAGAAGAAATCACACAAGGCCACTCTTCAGATCTCTCAGTGGAACTTTGGAATCAGTTTTGAGACACAGGAATTGCTGTCCAGCACGGCATGCCCGCATCAAAGAAGGCACTAACTAGGCTTTAGGAGCAAAGCAGAATTGCAATAGCTCAAAAGAACTGTGAGAAGTGCAAATGTAAAGACATCTCCATTCCAAACGTTCATTTGAAGGCAGCTCTGGGGTGGGGTCACAATGAACCAGGAAAGGAGGTATTGGGGGCATCCCCAGAAATGATCATAGCTCCGAGCCACGCCTCAAACTGCACCAGATCCATGTGCTTGGCATGCTGAGTCATGGGTTACATAACATGAGCCTGGCTGCCTATTAGGGTTATTTACACTTATATGATTGTAGTTCTTGTAAACAAGCCAACAAGCACTGATTAGGCACCAGTTACCATATGCCAAACACCCTACTGTCTATATAATTCTGGATCTGTTTACTCTGCATCAGTTCATACAAGTTTTCCCATGCTGCTCTGAACTGTTCAGTTATTTTGTATAGCACAAGAGTCTGTTATTACATAATAATAATGGCTAACATTTACAGAGCCCCTCCTATGTACCAGACGCTGTGTTAAGCACTTTACAATTATTATCTCCTGTGATCCTCAGAAAAACCCTGGAAAGAAAGTGCTATTATTATCCCCAATTTACAGATGAGAAAACTGAGGCAAACAGAGGTTAAGTGACTTGCCCAAGGTCACATAACTAATAAGTGTCTGGGGCCAGATGTGAACTCAGGTCTTCCTGACTCCAGGCCCAGGGCTCTACCCGCCGTGCCCCCAGCTGCCCACATTCACAGACCATAATTTGTTCATCCATTCCTCAATTCATAGGCATCCACTTTGTTTCCATTTTTCTGCTTCCATTAAAAAACCAAAAAGGATTGCTACAAATATTTTGGTATACACGAGACCTTTGTTTGTCTTTGACCTCCTCAGTGTCTGCATCCTTGTGCCTCACTTGGAGCTGGTTCCATCAGAGGCAAGTAAGGTACCAACCCCCTTAGAGAGGGGTGAGGTTTGATGGGAAAGATTTGTTTCCAGCAATACCTGTGGCTGCCAGCACATTTGAAGACAGAACTTGACAAAGTGGAATGCTTATCCTAACTGAAGTAGTCACTCATGTGTGCTTCACTGCCTTTTCCTGTCACACCAGCATGACAGCACTCAGGGTGGAGCTGGGGTAAGTGGTTCCATGTCCTTTGATAATACAAGACGGGGCCCGCATTCTGCTCATGGCCATTTTCAGCTCCATCAAGGGTGGCACAAGACATCTCTGTATTCCCAGAGACTTCCAAACTGTGGTTCATATATTCTATTATGCACTCAATCCATCTTGTCCTTTTGGAGCAGATTCACCAGGGAGTACAATTAGCCGGCCACTGTCCTCTTCCTCTCTTTCCACACTAGACTGCCACTTTGTTTTTAGCTGGAATTACTGCTTTGCCTCAACCCTCCTCCTTTTCCCCAGTCATCTAACATCCTTCTTATCTAATAGCTAGTCCACAGTCCCTTCTCTGCTCTTAACACTAGTGTTGATCATTTTATACAATTAGCTGTTACGAATGGTAACTGGTACATTTTCAGTTCCATGGAATTATAGGGACTTTCAAAATATAATCTATTTTATCCTTCTATCAGATGAAAATCCATGCCCTTATTATAGATTTCTGGTAAAAAGAACCTTCCTTCATCTCTCTGAGTCAGGTATAATCAGGAGTGTGCTGGTAAATGTTTAATAACCAGCTCTTTAAACAAAAGTATGAAAGATACACTTTTAAGTTTAGTCTGCATTATGAACATTTTCTTAAGTCTAGACAATCAACAAACCAATAAAACAAGCCCTGACTTGTAGCATTTGCTAATTGACAAGATATAAGTGATCACACTGAAGTTTTAATAATCTCCTTGGCAGGTATGAGCTGGTTCCAGCACAACGGAGGCATAAGAGGTACAAATACTCAGGTTCAAACAGGTCAACAAATTTTGAGGAATTATAGTCCTCTTTAAAAAAAAATCCTTTATCATGAATTTTCTGACCTTATCTATCTGAAGGCTACAGGTTGTCTTGAGATGATCTGCTCTGTTGGTTGCTAACCAGGGATTTTCATGACCTTGAGCTTCCCCTAACAAGAAGAAGACCTTTGGTCACCAAAGCCCTGGTTAGGAGGGACTCTCTGACCCAGCAGCTCTCCCCTAAATCCTTCCTTTGTTTCTCGAATGCTTATGCTTCTCTTCATTACAGGTGAGGGCAACAACCCTGGCTGGGGTCATTTGGTACCCCACCAGCTGACTCATCACTTCTCAGACAGCAAAGGCCAAGAGATAACCAGAGAAGCCCATTCTGACAGACATAACACCCCATCCTTCATAAGCTGCCTTGGACTGGCCCTAATCTGGCTTGGGTTTCTGCTGTTTGAGTTCCCAGAAGAGTGCTGACTCATTGTTCCCCTTTAGACCACTAGCATCAAACTTAAACAATAGTGAAGGCCCATGAGCCTTACAGAAGGATCTTTGTGCGCTGACTTACTGACTTAGATATCCACACATCTATGTATTTTTTTCTTTTGTTAATACATAAATACATTAAAATCAGATAAGAAGTACATTTTGATCTGATTTGGGCTGCACCCGGGAATGCTGTGGCCTGCATGTGACCCCTCTGCTTTGGACTGAGGCCTCCTGTTCAGCAGTGCCATTCCTCACCAAGGCATGTGCCTACTCCTTGTTCCCAGAGATCCCTGGGGTTGATTTTTGGTTCTCAGCAAATACTTATCTTCAACAATATTAGTCATTAAAATAGCAGCTTTTGTAATGGTTCTGAAGGTGGATTTGGGTACCTCAATATCCTATGTACAACATCTATCCCACCTATTACCTTTAAGATGCAATCCAAAATCCTCATCCTGAAAGCTCTCCACAACACCTCTCCTGTCTTATTTCATAGTACTTCCTTTCAGTACTTCCATTCATTCTTCACTCGTGTCAAATGGGTCTACCAGCCCTTCCCCATTCATTACAATCCATCTCCCACTTCTGGGGCTTTTGCATAGGGGTACAATGTGAGATGTAGGAGACTCTCTCCTCCCCTCTGTCCCATAGCATCCCCAGCTCCCTTCAGGTCTGTACCTCTCCCAAGTCACCTCCTCCACTGCAGCCTCCCTGATTCCTGCGTTGCTAGTTTAATCTCCTCATTGAAAATACCATACAGACTTCATATATATCATGTGTCTCAAAAAGCTTAGAGCAGTTTTAAGTTTCAGTCCTTAATAACTTAAAACTATACTTTTTGGAATAAAGCATCTATACCTATGTATGCTATGTGTGAAGTACATATATTCATGTATATAGAGATCTATATGGGGATTCATGTGTATGTGTGTGTGCAAATACTAGCAACCCCACATATATGAATGTATATGAATGGAGCAAAAGTGATTGGCTATCTCTGAATTTCAATACAATTAAAGTTCATTCATTTCTACAGACATTTATTTATTAAGAGCTTACTAGGTGCCAAACATAGTTTTAGGTTAAATAAAAACAAAAAGACCATGGACCCTAACAATTTATATTCTCAGAGTAAATAACACGTAAAGGAGAAGTAAGTAAGGCACCCATAACAATATCTAACATTTACAGAGTGCTCTGAGATTGACAAAGGGCTTTACATATATTAATATGTGATCCCCAATAACCTTTCAAGGGAGGTACTGTTACTACTCCCATTAAGTGGAGATATTGAGGCTGGGGGAGGTTAAGTGAGTTGCCCAGGGTCACAGCTAGTGAATAGCATGGAGGAAGGTTCAGCTATAGGATAGATAGCAAAGCTCAGGATACCCTAGGATGAACTGGAATGTCTACCCCACAGGATGGGTATTCTAAAGTAGATCAACCTACCACCTGGGAGAATGGGCCTAAGAATGGGAAGAATCCAAGGTTCTGGGAGGGGTAGTTATCAAGGATTTGGAGGAGTCGGTATCTGATCCGAAGGGTAAAAGGAGGGAATAGAAGGAAGGTTGGGAATTGGGTCTGGGGAAATCGGGGTCAGTGAGAAGAAAGAGCAATCCTATTTGGTGCCACCTGTAGCTGGAGCCTTCCAGGGGCCTCAAAATAGGCTCTAGGGCACTGTAGGGTGAGGGAGGGGAAAAACACACAGAGACAAAGAGAGACAGAAGAAACAGAGGTATAGGGACGGGGAGGGGAGGGGAGGGGAGGGGAGGGGAGGGGAGGAGAGGAGAGGAGAGGAGAGAGCTTTCCCCATTTCTAAGCAGTAAATCCCAGACATGTTGTTTTCCCAGACTATACTGGTGGGAATTGGGGATATGTTTGCACTCTTTAGGGAATGTATGTTAAAATGTGTTTTCTGATTATTTTTCACTGCTTTGCTCATTATTCTAGTCCTAGCTAAATGTTTTACTTTTAAAGTGCATGTCCCTTACCTGTCCTCTTAGTCTGGCACACACTGAGTTTGGATAATTTTAGCTGAGGTGGAAGGGGGACCTGAACCCGAGAACACCCACTCATCATCTAAGCACCTCACATTGGATCTAAAAATGTATGTGAAGCTAGCATTGAATGAAATAGGGCTCCATCTGTAAAGGGCTTTGCAAACCTCAAAGTGCTATATAAACATCAGTTATTATTATATCAAAAATGATGGGGTTGGACTATGGGATCTCTGAGGACGCTTACAGATTTAAAATTTTATTATATTATAAATAATTATATGCAAATAATATGTACTTCATTTTTGTAAACAAGATTATAGCTGCCTATAACTGTAGCAGGGGTGGTAAATACTCAGATAGAAAAAGTACATAAAAATTCACCTTCACATGACTCTTTGAAGATCTGTGTTGGTTCCCAGGTCATGTTTCACTGAGAAAGAATAAAGTGATAATAATGAATGCCATCTGCATTTACATAGTGTTTCAAGGTTTGCAGAGCCCCATTCGTGTTATTTCTTTTGATCCTCACAACAACCCTATGAGGCAGATACTGTCATTATTCTCCTTGTACAGAGACAGAGAGGGCAGGTCACTTGCCCAGCATCACACAGCTAGTGAGTGTCTGAGGCCAGATATAAAGTCAGGTCTTCCTGATTCCAGGACCAGTGCTGTCACTTAGTGTGTCAAAATCCACAGTGGAAAGTCCTACGCTTCATGAAATCTGTCACTGAAAGATGTATCTGACTATAATTGTGGTTTATGCTTGCAGGTGTGGGAAGCCTGTGCCCTTGAGACCACATGTGGCCTTCTAGGCCCTTTAGTGTGGCCTTTTGACTGAATCTGGAACTTAAGGATCTAGAAGGCCACATGTGGCCTCAAGGGTGCAGGTTCCCCACCCTGGTTTATGACTTCTTTGTTAAGCTGTGACTGTTTTATTGTACTCTATTTTTTTCCTTTTTTTTTTGGAGGGAGAGAGGAAGGGCCATTGGGGTTAAGTGACTTGCCCAAGGTCACACGGCTAGTAAGTGTTAAGTGTCTGAGGCTGGACTTGAACTCAAATCCTCCTAATTCCAGGGCCAGTGCTCTATTCATTGCAATATCTATTGTTTTATTGTGCTCTTCACATATTCATGTAAAATACCATTTAATTTTGAGAATAGCAAGAAAGAGTAATAAGGAGGAGGGAAGAAAAAAAGAAGGAAAGAACTTGTCATTTCCTCATATTCACCAACCATTTTCATACAATGTTTGTTGTCGAGTTGTTGCTGTTGTTCTTTCATGACCCCATCTGGGTTTTCTTGGCAAAGATGCTGGAGTGGTTTGTCATTTCCTTCTCCAGCTCATTTTATAGATGAGGAAACTGAGGCAGACAGAGTGAAGTGACTTGCCCAGGGTCACACAGCTAGGAAGTGTCTGAGGCTGGATCTGAACTCAGGAAGATGAGTCTCCCTGACTCCACGCCCTCAGCACTCTATCCACTGCACCACCTAGCTGCCCTTTCATAGAATGCTATAACAGTAAAATCATTAAGATGGTCAGAAGTAGGAGTTGGCAGATAATCTTTGGATTGGGGAGTACTCTGTTGCAGATTTCTGTTGATCCTATTAAGTCTATTGATCTTTGATTTTAGGACTGATGGCAGATCACCAGGACAATGCCAAGGTCATTCAACCAGTGACCAGGATAATTTCTAATGCTCTTAGAAAAGAAGGAAAGAGGGAAAATGGTAGAAAAAAAGAGAGGGTAGAAGGAAACATACATTTACTAAATACCAGCAACATTAACATTTATTCAATTCTAGAATAGGGCTCTTACTATAAAGAAAGATATGAGCAACTGCTTATGGATAAAGAAACTTCTTGAGGTTACTAAATAAGCTGTATTGAATAAACGGAGGTGGGAGCTAGTTAACAAATTACTGAATGAACAATATGTAATTTTAATGAATGAAAAAATATCTAAGCATACCCCTGGATTATCTTAAATCTCAGGATGATGAGAATGAATATGATAATGAATCAAGTAACAGGATGAGAGGTGATCTAGATGTGAGGTTGGCAGAGCTCATAGCCAGAATCTTGTTATGTTTTAAAAACTGAACCAGAGAGAAGAGACTAGGAAATATATCCTTAGTTGGTTAAAAAAAGAGTAAAGGGCTTGACCTTTTCAGGGCTTGATCTTTTTAAACCATCTACAAAATATTCTCTTAAATTGTAAAGGGACATGAGACATCAAATGTCATCTAATCCAGCACCCTTACTTAACAGATGTGGAAACTGGAGTCTGAGAAGGGGAGGCACGTGCCTGAGGTCAGACAACAAATTACTGTTCTGAGTTCAGAGCTGACCCTTGACCTGGTGAGCCCTCATTTAGGGTGCACAAAGCAAAAAAACTTTTCAAAGCTTCTTGCCAATGCTTCTACCTCATTTCGCTTCTGCATCTGCTTTGTTTTTATTTTAATGAAAACTCAGCTCCCTTTGCTTTTCACTCCCTGCAGCAGATCCCAGCTCCTGTTCAGAGGTATAATGAATGCATATGTTTGAAGAGCAAACTGTTCTCCTTCTTCTCTTTTCTTACTGCCAATGTCCTACCCATTACTTGCAAAACCAGTTTCAGCTCCTAAAAATGTATTTGTAACTTTTTAAAAAATATCTAGCCTTCGTCCTCCTCCCACTTTAAACCAACTTCTTCCAACTATATTTGGGGGTCCCATACCTTATGAAGATTCAAAACAAAATCCTTTAAAAATCCAAGTAGCTAGTCCTTTATTTGATCAAAAATAACTTGTCATTTCCTCATATTCACTAACCATTTTCATATTATAACATAGTAAAATCACTAAGAGGTCAGAAATAAGAGTTGGGGGATAATCCTTGGAATGGGGTGTGCTCTTAAGGCAAATTTCTATTGATCCTAGACATCCATGGATCTTTGTTTTTAGAACTGACGACAGATCACCAAGGCAATGCCAGGTCATTTAACCAATGACCAGGATAATAATAATGAAGATACTGAAGCAAATGGGGCTAAGGGATTTGCTCAAGGTCAAACACCTAGTAAGTGTCTGAGGTAATTCATATATTCACAGTATAATCACAGATAAATATCTATCTAGATAGCACCTTAATCAAGCATCTGTTACCTTAATACAGACATGGACAAGGTTTAGTGTTTGCCTTTTTTTTTCTTTTAAAAACTTAAGACAATGAGAAGTTCTCCTACCACCATCTCCATCTCCATCACTATCTCCATCTCCATCTCCATCTCCATCTCCATCAGGCCTCTGATTACAAAAGCCCATGTTTGATCATTCCCTTCCACCCAACACCCCCTACCCCACCTCCACAAGCCCAGGAGCAAGGGGAGTAGCAGACCTGGTGTGAACTGACACAGTATCTCCAGCACCTGCTATGTGATACATTCCACAACCTGGCAAGGACCCTGCCTTTGAGATTTTGCCACCTCAGTCAAGATTCCCACTTTCTTGCTTCCAGACCCTCTAGTTCCATAGCATCATACTCCCAAATGGGAAAGGTGACGAGTATCACCTTCTGCTGCTGCTGCTTCCCAGCACTGGTTCATGACCCAACCAAGTACCTTTAACAGACTAGTCCTGGCTTTCTCTTTAGGGAGTAAAAATGTCACCTCAGTGATAGAACCTTTGGCTTGAGGCCTACCAAAAATGTCATGGTTAAATATCAGAACTACTAAAGTTGACCAAGGAAACACCCTGTATATGCCAAAGGAAAGCCACCTGAATATCACAGGACTACTTGACATATAGACCAAAAATTCAAGGAAAAACTAGAATATGGTATTTGGAAAAGCAAACAAAATAGGCTTACAACCTCAAAATAACTCATCCTACAAAACTGAGCTCATCTTTTCTCCCCAGACATACATTTCTCTTAATGACATTTTAGTCAGTCACATGTTGCAGCCTGTGAGGCCTCCACATGCTTTCCCATTCACAAGATTTATCAAAAGTTAAGTATTCAACTTTTTTTTGAGCCAGACTTAAACCAAATCACCACTTGAGGCAATTTCAGTCCTGATCTCTTTGTCCTAGAAATAAAAGGAATGCTGTAGAGCTGTGTATCTGGCTGAGAGTTGCATCAATTATCTACAACATTTGGGAATGAGGTTTCTGCATTAATTATCCAGATAACTCAGTTCTCCAAATCCGCTTTGCTAACACGCTCATGTCAAATAAGACTAAAGCATCTTTCTAAAACAATGGCTTTTATTCTTCTTGGTTTCAGAGGGCAGAACTAGGAGAAGTAGACAGAAGTTGTAGGAAGGTGGGTTTATGCTTGATGTCAGGAAAAACTTTCTCACCATCAGATAGCTTAAAAAAATAAAATGGGTTTCCCAGAGAGGTGGGTGGCTCCTCCTCATGGAGGTCTTTCAGCATTCAGGATGATAATTTGTCAGGCAAGCTATAGAAGCAACTTCTGTGAAGGTATAGACCAGAGTAGATAGATGGTCTTGGGGTTTCCTTCTCTCCCTAAAGTTCTGTGATTTAACAGTGATATTGGTCTTATTCTGGTTTGAGGGTCAGACAGGGATGACCTCACTTTTCTTATCTACAGTCAGTAGATGACAGGACTTTTATGGTTGACTTATGAAAGGCCTGTGTTTAGAGTAGCTAGGAACAAGACTGAACAATGGCAGTTGTGAGGCAGTAACTCTATGGAATTCCAGTCATATTACATTTTTTGGGCCAATAAGTATGGAGTGCTTAAGTGTGCAGCCTGTCACTGTTACTGTCTGACTGCTTTAGATCCAAAGAAACAGAACAAAAGAAAAAAGACTTTTGTAAAAAGCCAACATCTGTTTTGATTGTATCAAACATGGTAGGAAAAGCTTCTTCCTTTACTCATATCCTGTTTGTCAGTTCCCTATCTAGGTGTCAGGTTTAAATTTGGAACATGTAAAAGGCAGCAAATTCATCTCAGACAAATGGAAAAAAAAATAGAAAGAATACAAAGACTCCTATTTGGCATCTGAAGATAAAATTCTAATTTGTAAGGAGGAGAGATCTTTTTTTAATTCTAAAAGCTAATGAGATTTCTCCTCTCCATATGCTTATATTGTGTGTGTGTGTATATATATACATATATATATATACACATATATATATAATGCATATGTTGTAAAAAATATTTGATGCTCTTGAGTTTCACAAATAATATGGGACCCAACTTTAAAAACTGAATTATTACATTATGATCTGCTAGAAAATAACTAAAAACTAACTGTATGCCCAATGATTGGGAGATGACCAAATAAATTATGATACATAAATGTAATGGAATATTACTATGCTGTAAGAAATGACTGATGAATACAGAGACACATGCAAAGATATATATGAACTGATACAGAGTGAACTAAGCTGAACCAAGAAAAAAATATATACAATGGCCACAACTACAACCACAAAACAATCACAAATGAATGTTGCAAAGTTACAAGTATGACTCCAAAGAAGATATCAGAGAGAACATTCTTCCAACTCCATACTTCTGTAGAGGCAGGAGGTCCATGGGCATAGTCACATATATTTTCGGATTTATTTATCAGCTTTGCTAACTTTTTTCATCTTCTTTTTTTCCCCTTAAAAATATTATTTGTTTTATGAGATGGTTCTCTGGGAAGGGGGAGAGGAAAAGGGACATTGGCAGAAATTTTGATGATTAAAAAACAAAAGATATCAATAAAATTCACTTCACAAATTATGAATTATATTAGTACACTCTTTAAGTGATGGGAAGACATAAGAGAAAGCAAAAGAAAATTATAGTCAAATCAGTTGTTGCCAGACATGTTGCAAAGATTTCTTTCATTTTTTAAAAACAGGGCTCTTTCCTCCCTTCTGAAGTGAATGAATCTGGGTAGGTAACAGAACACCTTAAAGAAAATTAAAAGGTAATTCACATTTACATGGCATTTAACAGTTACAAAGCAATTAACATGCTTGATCTCTTTGTATCCTGACAGACGGAACTCCATAAATGATTGTTGATCAATCAATCAACAGGCATTTATTAAACTCCCTCAAGGAGGTTATAGTCTATCCTAGGGAGACTACGTATGTACAAAGCTATACACATTGCACATAATATATACACAAGGTCTAGGTAAAAGATACACAAATAGTATTACTATTAGGATCATAGATTTAGAGCTGGAAGGGACCTCAGAGGTCATTTAGTCCACTCCCTTCATTTTACAGTGAGGAAAATGAAGTTCTAGAGCCATGAAGTTTAGTGTAGTAGAAAGAATAGTAGAATTAAAATGAAAGGACATAAGTTCAAAGCCTAGTTCTGCCAACTTGCTACCTGTGGGACTTTGGGCAAATCATTTCATTGATGAGCCTCAGTTTCTTTATCTGTCAAATGACAAGGTTGCACTAGAAAATAAAGTTTCCTCCAGCTCTGGTGCAGTGGATAGAGTTTGGGACTTGGAGTTAGGAAGACCTGAGTTCAAATCCAGCTTCAGGAACTTCCTAGCTATGTGACCTTGGGCAAATCATTTAATCCCTATTTGCCACTGAAGAAGGAAATGGTAAACCACTGCAGTATCTTTGCCAAGAAAACCCCAAATGGGGTCACAAAAAGATACAACTGAAGCTACTGAACATCAACAAAAAACCCAAAAGGTCACCTGGTGGCGTAAGGCACAGCCATTCCAACTCAGCTCCTCTGACTCCAATTCTAAAGTTCTTTCCACTATAACAGGCAACAGAGAAGCTGAAGCACATAAAGATGAAATGGCATGCTCCAGCCCTGACAGAGTGGAACCAGGGACACAGGCTCTGTGAATCAGAGCCCATTGTGCAGTCCCCTATACCACAATGCCTCTTATTCTAAGAGGTGTAGGGGAAATTCCTATTGAAACACACATCACTTATGTACAATCATTTGTGTATTTGCAGCAAACAATTCACAATTAGAAACTAAGCAAATTACATCATTGTAAAATACAAAATAAGCATCATCCAGGAAGTAGAGAAGTTGGAGAAGAGCAAAGTGGGAATGATGATGTAAAGCATTCCAAATTAAGACTGGAGCCACAGAGAAGGAGCATCAGGAGAAACCACAAGGACCTCATTCGGGGCAGGTGGAAAATGAAGGAAAGAGGAAGACCATCAGCAGGGGAGGGGGTAGTGTCTCTAACAAGCAGCCCAAGCAACAACAGCATCAGCCCTCCCTTGAGCCCCAAAGAGCTCAGATGTATTCAATTGAATTTCAGGGGATGAGTCTAATTCTAAGTGTTATCTTAATGGAGCTTCAGAGATTTCCCCAATCCAATGAAGGGATTCTCTCTGATTTCCTAATTCCATGAAAGATTAATTCATTTGCAAAGCCCTTACTTACACTTGAGTCATTTGTAATAGAATGTATATTCCAACAGACTTCATAAAGAACTCTAGCCTTGCTTAGTAGAGCCATTGTTTCATGAAATTAGAAATAAGATGTAAACATGGTTAACATTTTGAAGCTATGTCATTTGAAAGTACTCCTTGAACTCATTTGACCAAGTTTTGCTTTTCTTTCATTTCTTAAAATCACACCTGTGCTCAAGCATATACTCTCTTCCTCTCTCTGGTAAGCACAAGGTGTGGAGACTGGTGCCATAGATAATTAATCTCTATTGCTATCTATAGTTTCATAGTTAACACAGTCTTAGCAGAAGTGTGAAAACACATTCACACCTTGGAAAATGGATGATTAACTAATCAAATGACAATATGGATGTTAGACAGAATTACAGAAATGCCAGTAAGCCAGAGCTATTTATGATTATAATATTCTATTTAATTTTTAAGGGTGGGTTGTTTGCCATAATCTGTTTCTCAAACATCCAGTGCAGATTCTCAAACTTTTTAATTGCATTGCTCCTCGCAGGGAATGAAGAAAAACACACATTTGCCTTAAGTAAGCATTTGAAGATGTGATCTGAAGGCAGAAGGGAATCTGTAAGACCTCAGGCAGGGTGGAGCCAGGGAAAGGCGACATGTGGGCAACCAACGTACTATTTTCTGTCTTCGGTGTGTACTGTGTCCTCTAAAGATGCCTAAAGATGCGTCCCACCCCTCCAACACAGATGATAAGGTAGCCAAAATACAGACCAGAATAGAAGGTTCTATTTTGATAATTCTGTGTGTAAATCATCCAAATGGGTGAAGGTATCCAGATCTGATTGTTTGTTTATTTGTCTTTGCCAGCTGCCTATATTTAATCCATGGTTTGCCTCATATACACTGGTGTTTCAGAAAGATGAGTACCGTTGTTGGAGAAATATCTACCCAAAGTATGAAGTCATGTGAGTCAGATTTGGAAGGAATTTTAGGGATCATCCAGTACCAACTCACCATTTTATAGATGAGGAAACTGAGGACCAGAGAAGAGAGGTGATAGGCCCTGGGTCACATAGCTGGTCACATCTCAGAGCTGGAATTCAAACTCAGCTCTTCTGACTTAGAATCTAAGGGTCTTAACACTTAATATTATCCTTTTGGATAATTTGCATAATAATGTCCTATTGGGGAGCCACTTTGATAACTGAAATAACTATTGCAAAGATACTGTTCTTGGAGTAGAACATTTTTGTCAATTCCACCTCTCCATCTTCCTTATCCATGTTTCTCTATTTTCCCCAGTCTAACTCAGGCCTTCCTCTCTCACCTGGGATGTCTGAAGTAGCATTCTCACTGGTCTCCCTGCTTTCAATTTCTCCCTTCTTCAATGGGTGCTCCCCAAATTTCTCAGTGCTTCCTAAAACATAGATCTGAGAATATTCCTCCTCTGCTCAAAAAGCTTCAGGGACTCTTTAAGGCCCCAGGACAAAATCCAAGTTCTACTGTCTAACACTGAAAGCCTCCCACAATTGGGCCCAGTCTGACTCTCCAGATTTATTTCACACTCTCTGCTCCAGTCAGACTGACCTCCAATTGGCATAGCCTCTCACACTGGGAGTTCTCCCTTTGCAGAGCTGTGCCCCATTCTCAGGACCCATGCACTCCTTGTCCCTGCTTCTTCCATCCTAGTCCAGCTCTGACGCCTGCTCCAAGGAGCTCTTTCCTGATTGCCAGTGGTGTGAGTACGGTTTTTCCCTTCCTCATATCATCCTATGTTATATATCTTTGCATGCATGCTGAATCTTTTTATAGGATGTAAGATCCTTCAGCACATGAAGTCTCTCAGCAAAGGTGAGCCAGAGGAACCCGGAGATGTCGGCTGCATACCCAGGGACCCAGGGCAGAGACTCAGACAGAAAAGTCCAGCCTAGGAGCACTGGACGGGGAAGTCTACAAGTACGTGGGTCAAGAAAGAGCCAAGGAAAACTTAGAACCTACAGTCCCATGTACAGTCACGTGCAGAGCATGTACCAGGGGTAATCCAGGAACACTGGGGAGTCTGCAGCTGTGTTGCTTTGGCTCCAGGCTGGAGTTATCAAGCAGAAGGGGCAGAAGAGAATGAACTCTTATAAAGTACTTACTATGTGTCAGGTACAAATATTAACTCATTTTATACTCATAACAACCCAAGGAGGTAGGGGCTATTATAAACTAATACAAAGAGAAGTTAAGTGATATTTTAAATCACAAATCAGGGTCACACCACCAATAAGTGTCTGAGGCCAGGCTTGAACTTAGGTCTTCTTGAACAAGTCCAGTGTTCACCACCAGCTGTCTCAATGAAGTTTCATGAGCCTACAAAAATGATACTGGAAGGGCAGAGGTTAAACTAGGTTGTAAATCAGAATGAGCCACAAGGCTCTGAAGTTGGCATTTTGAAGGTCTAATTCCCTAGAATTCCCTGGAAGTCACAGTATTCATTAGTAGAAGTAACAATGTGAGGATGCCACATAATACAGATCAGAATCAAACAGTTCCGAACACTATTCCTTCCATAAGTGCACAGAGCCTAGCCTAGCACAGAGTAAGCCTTGAAAAAATAATGAGTAAACAAAGTCGACAGTAATAAATAAGTATTGTGGATGTCTAACAACAAGATCTGAAAAAGAAAATATCTCCACATCTATAAGCAAAGCTTCAAACAAAATGTAGCTTGGCCACAAGCTTACCACAATTTCTGGAAGAAATGAAATAGTAAAAATTATATTATGAAGGAAATGTGAGTTCTAGTAGAAAGAATGGAAAAGGAATAAATACTTTAGTAGAGGAATGTCAAAGCCTTACACTTCAGATAGCCTGAAAATTAGAATGTACTAAACGGAAATCAATGACTCCAAAAGACAATATTAAACTGAACAAAATCAAAAGACTGAAGAATTGGAAGGTAGTTTAAGATATCTGCTATAAAACAAAACAACTGACCTGGGAAACGAGAGAGAGAGAGAGAGAGAGAGAGAGAGAGAGAGAGAGAGAGAGAGAGAGAGAGAGAGAGAGAGAAAATCTAAGAATCACTGAACTGCCAGAAATAAAATTTTTAAAAAGTCTATGCACCATGTTTCAAGAGATCATGAATAAATACTGTCTATACCTATTAGAGTCAGAGGGCAATATGAAAAAAATAATCAACCAGGCATTACCTGAAAGAAAGCCCCAAATGAAAACTCCCAGGAACACCATAACCAAAATCCAAGTCAAAGAAAAAAGTAATGCAAATAGCCAGAATGAATAAGTTCAAGTACCAAGGACCAGGATCACACAAGACTTGGTAGCTACTTCATAACGAAGAAAAGAGCTTGTAGCACAATATTTCAAACAGCAAAAGTAAAAACTTAAAAGGTAAATCAAGTATAATAACAGGTTAAAAATGGACCTTTAAGAAAAAGATAGGAATTCCAAGTATTCCCTGATGCAAAGATCAGAACTGAGTATAAACTTTGAAATATAAATGTGGGAGTTAAGATAAATAGAGAAAGGTAAATTATATTTGAACAGTTGAAAATATCTGAAAGGTAATCAATATTTTATATTCTTATAAGGGGAGAAGAAATATGTCCCTTCACAATCCTAATATAGTCAAAGATCTTAGAGGGAGTTATGTAAATCAGAGGGCCTAAGACTTTTTCAAAATGGTTAGATAGACTTAAGAAAAAAAAAGAAATAGAAGAGTGAAAGAAATATACTAGGGTATAATTATCCTAAGGGTGCAACAGAAAAAAACTATATAAAGCATGAAGAAGTGGGAAACAGGCATCACATGAGCATCATCTTACTGTGAACCCAACAAAGGAGGGTTGGACCCATGTATATACACAAAGAGTTTGCTGCAGAAATACATTATACTTAGGGAAACAGGCAGCAAAGGGGGAATTAAGAGGAAAGGTTGCATTGGAGAAGAATTACTGAAATGTAAAACTAAAACCAGTTTTGAAAGGTGAAGTATGAAAGGGTCCTTAAAAAGAAAGAAAAAAAGAGTAAGAAGGAAAATGTAATCATTGTATAGCAATAAATAGTAAGACTATGATAGTTGATCATCTCATTCTCTTTCAGAAATAGAAAAAAATAGCAAAAAGATAAATAAGAAAGAAGCTAAGGACTTGAATAGAAATTTAAAATAGTTAGATATGATAGACCTCTACCAATTACTGAATGGGAATAGAAAAGAGAATATTTATTTCTCAGCTGTGCGTGGCACCTTTACAAAAACTGACCACATATTGGGGTCTAAAAACCTCACAAATATAGAAAAGCAGAAGTCTTAAATACATCTCTTACTGACCACAGAGCACTAAAAAAGTATATGATATAAAGGGTTAGGTGGTGCAGTAGCCCTGGAGGCAGGAAGAGCTGAGTTCAAACCCAGCTTCACACACTTATTAGTCGTGTGATCCTGGGCAAGTCACTGACCCTCTCAGTTTGTCTCAATCTCTTGAACTATAAAATGGGGATAATAGCAGTATCTACTTGGCAGGATTGTTGTGAGGATCAAATAGGATAATATTTGTGAGGTGTTTAGTATAATGCCTGGCACACAGGAGGCACCACATAAGTGTTTATTCCTTCCCCCCCTTTTAAAGAAAGTGTAGGAGGTAAAATAACTTAATCCTAAAGAACTAGTGGGCCAATGAACAAATCATAGGAACAATAGAGAGTTTATAAAAGATAATGACAACGAGACAACATAACAAAACTTTGGAGATGCAGACAAAGCAATTAAGGGGAAATTTCATATCTCTAAATGCTTTCATCAACAGAAGAGGAAAAGAACAGATGAATGAATTGGGCACATAGCAAAAAACAAACAAAACCCCAGAAACTAGAAAAGCAATACATTAAAAAAATCACTACTAAGCAACAAAATTGAAATCCTAAAAATAATAAAAAGATGAACAAAATTGAAAGCATAAAAGCAAAAGTATTCCTTTTTGAATTGATAAATAAAACTAGGAACATTTTTGGGAGGGAAGATGAACTACTAACTAGTCTGATTTTTTTAAAAAGGATAGAAACATTAAATTGCCATATCAAAAAATGAAAGAGAATTCATAACAAATGAAGAATAGAAGACATTATTAAAATCTATTTTGCCCAGTTATATGCCAACAAAAATGACATCCTTAATGGCGAGGATTAATTTTAACTAAAATAAAAATATCCAGATTAACAGAACAAGAAATAGACAATTAAAAAAACCCAGTTTTAGTAAAAGAAATTGAATGAGCCATAAATGAACTTTAAGAAAAAAAATGAGCACCAAATGAATTTATAAATTTTATCAAACATTCAAGGAACAATCAATTTACAATTACATTATCTATTTGCAAAAATAAGAAAAAGGAAGAATCCTGCTAGTCATATGCATGAGATATATTCCTCATGAGTATCAATGCAAAAATTTTAAATAAAAAATAACCAAAGAAGCTTGACTAGGTATTTGTACTATGACTAGATTGGATTTATGCCAGGAATGAAGGGCTGGTTTAATATTAAGAAAACTATTAAAAAGAGACCATATTAATGATGAAAACATAAAAAACATATGATCTTATCAATAGATTCTGAAAAAGCTTTTGATAAAGCACAATATTCACGTTTATTAAAACATTAAAAAACAAGGGAATAAATGGAACTTTCCTTAATATGATAAATATTACCTATTTAAAACAAAGAAACATCATTTTATGTAATGAAGAAATACTAGAGGTTTTTCCAATAAAATGGGGGTAAAAAATGTCCATTCTCTACAGCACTATTTGATGTAGTTCTAGAAATGTTAGTTATAGCAGTAAGATAAGAAAAAGACATTGAATAAATAAGGAGGAAACAAAATTATTGCATTTTTTGGATGAAAGACAACTAGGTAGTACAATGGATAGAGCACTGGGCCTAGAGTCAGGATAATCTGATTTTAAATACACCCTTAGACACTAGCTGTGTGACCCTAGGTAAGTCACTTCACTCCGTTTCACTCAGTTTCCTCACCTATAAAATGAAGTGGAGAAGAAAACGACAAACCATTCCAGCATCTTTGTCAAAAAAACTCCAAACAGTGTCCTGAAGAATCAGAAACAACCAAAACAACTGCACAACAACAATGGTTTACTTGTGTGATGTTAGTAGAATTGCGAATTGATCCAGCTATTCTGGAAAGCAATTTGGGGTCACACCCCCAAATCACTAATTATACATACTCTTTGACTTACCAATCCCACTGGGTCTAGATCCCAAAGAAATAAAAGAAACAAGAAGGGGATCGATGGAGTGACTCTTTTCGCTGGAGCGAAGAATTGAAAAGAAAAAGGTGCCCATCCACGGTAAAATGGCCAGAAATTCGTCGCACAGCAACGGGACAGAATGTTATTGCGCCATAAGAAATGATGAAAGGGTCCTTTGCAGAGAAAAGTGAGAAGACTTTTATAAACTGATGCAGACTGAAGCAAGCGTAACCAAGATAACAATTTATTCAATAATAACAACATTGAAAAGAAAAACAACTTTAAGAGGCTGAAGAACTGTGATCAATGTAATGACAGAAAACTGGTGACGACGCGTGCTATGATCTCCCAACCTGGAGGCAGAAGGGTTTTCAGATGATACAGATTACAGCAGCAACTGCTCCAGGAAAGTACAATTTGAGCTACAAGAAGTAGTGTATTGATGCATAATATCTACCAGCTGACAATTATTTATTAAGCCCTTCTCTAAGTCAGGAAAATGTTTCCTTTTTGTCAAAAAGGACGAGATAGAACTTCGTATCTAAACGCAGCATGGCTGTCATCTGCAAACTGTTAATTCCTTTTGCTATCCATTTCTGAAGAAAAATTTGAATGTACTTTCATATCCAAATGTGTATATATACATATATGTATGGGTATATATGCATGTGTATATATACATATATTTTATATATTTATATTATTATATTATGTATTTATATACATATAAAATATCTCTTTTTATCTTTATAACAACAACCCTAGATTGGCATAGTCACCAATGTGTAGATTTTTTTTTTCCAGCCAAAACCACATATTGCCAGCAGAGCTAGGATTAAAGGGCCAGGACTAATATAGGTCTTAACATCCTGATTTTGGTATCCTAGCAGAGAGTGGTCAGTTTTAACTCTTATGTCCAACAAAAAGAGCACCAGATTAGAGATGTCACAAAATCACAGAATCTTAGAGTTGTGTGTGTCCTCCAAGCACTTGTCAGATCAGTTTTAGTGTTTTAGTCCTGGGTTCCACATCTGAGGAAGGACATTGATAAGATGAAAAGCATTCACAGAAGGGTGACCTAGATGATGAATGTCCTTGGGATCATGTCATAGGGTAATTTGTGGAAAAGAAGCAGGGTAAAGAACTGTTAACTTGGAGTCAGTAGGCCTGGCTTTAAATCTGAGGACTGTCAATTACTTACCTATACGTGAGCCGAGGAAAATCACTCCACTTTATTGGGCTTCAATTTCGTCATTTGGAAAAATGAATGAATGGAGCAGATTATCTCTAGGGTCCCTTCTGCCTCTAAATCTATGACCTGGGAATGAACCTGCAACGTGGAGGCCACATGCAGCCTTCTAGGTCCTCAAGTGTGGCCTTGTGACTGAATCCAGAAGAGGTAGATGATAGGGCATTTATTGAGCACTTAGTGCCTGACACTGCTGAGCCATAGGAAAACAAAGACAAGCAAAAAGAAAAGAAAGACAATCCTTACCCTCAAGGAGTGTATCTTCTAACTGGGGAAGGCAAACCGTGAAGGAGTGCTGAAACGCTGGGCGAGGCAAGGGTAGGGACAGGGACACTGTACTCACACGGGGAGATGTACAAGTCTGGAAAGCAGGGCCAGTAGAGACATGAGCACAACTGACTTGGGCACTAATGCCAATTAGAAGAGGGGCTGCATGGCTAATGGCATCTCTGGGAGTAAGAAGAGAGTTGGAGCAGTGAAAGAAACGTCCCAAGAGTCAGAAGCAGAGCAGGAGAGAAGTAAGCATGAATAGTTTGGGAGACAGTGTGCGGACGGGGCAAGAACCAACTGCTGCTTTCTACCATTTTAAGAGTTACCATGTCAAGGAAATATTAGACTTATTCTGTTTAGCTTCAGAAGACTAAACTACAAGCCTACAGAGGGAGTTGGGGTGGGGAAAGGCGTAGGAGGGAGGGAAGGACAGAGAGAGAAGAGAGAGAGAGAGAGAGAGAGAGAGAGAGAGAGAGAGAGAGAGAGAGAGAGAGAGAGATTTTTTCCTAGATCTAAATAAACTTTATTAACAATTTAAAACAGGGGTAGCTAGGTGGCACAGTGAATACAGCACCAGCCCTGGAGTAAAGAGGACCTGAGTTCAAATGTGACCTCAGACACTTAACACAAAACTAGCCAAGTGACCTTGGGCAAGTTACTTAACCCCAATTGCCCTGCATTTCCCTCTCCCAAAAGCAAAAAAAACCAAACAAACAGCCCACCAAAATAAAACCGCAACTCAACAACAACAACAACAACAAGAAACAATTAAAAACACACACAAGGAGAATGTTATACCTGAGGAAACAGTGAAATAGTGGGTTCTCTTCACTGGAGGTCAAGTAAGAACTAGAAGACCCCTTACTGCACACGTTGTGGAAAGGACTTGTTCAGGTATGGATTAGGTTCAATACCTGGCGTTTGCGGTCCTTCCAGCTCTGAGATTCCTGGGAAAACTCTAACCTACTGCTCTTTCCGTTGGATCTAAAGTTAAGGTACCACATAAATTGTCAGATTAACAAGTAATTACTTGGCTTTTTTTTTAACAAGTAGTACTTGGACAATGGAAGACGAATACTATTTGGACAGAAGAGGGGATGTACATAATTAAAGCAAGGAGGGGTAACCTGGTGTAATGGAAAGAATACCAGCCTTGAAGCAAGTCATGAAAGAGACTTTAGCCACGTGACTTCAGATAATGAGGGTCACCTTTCAGTCCCAGAGTATAAATTTCAGAGGAAGTACTGGCCTTCCTTGGTAGAAGGTTTCTTCTTATCAATGAAGTCACAGGAATTTCCTAAAAGAAAGAAGAAGAAAGATATCAATACTATATAATGACAGAAATTATGCAGCTGTATGATAATGGAACACAGACTGAGCAACTTGGATTCAGGAGAGTTAGACTGAGACAGCTGAGTGACAGGAAGACCTTGGTTTTAATTTTGCCTGTGAAACCCACTAGCTGAATGACTGTGGGGAAATTATTTAACTGTTATACCTCAGTTACCTTGAATTAGAATTGAACTTCTTAGCTTCTGAGATCCCTTCCAGCTTTAAATCAATTATTCTATGATGCTGCCTCTGATAATAGCTGTGTGACCATGGGAGTCACTTAACCTCTCTGAGACTCAGCTTCCCCACTGTAAAATGGGAAGAATAGCTACAGAAGCACCACAACTGTTGTGAGTCTCAAAGGAGATGACATATGCAAATAGTTTTGCACACTTTATAGGATTACTCATCATTCATTTTCCAAGTAACTGTTAGCTATGATTACTGTGGTTCATGGTATCTCATTGCTGGATTGGGTGGTTTTTTGTACCTACCTAAAAGGATTGTTCTGAAGCTCAAATAAAGTAATGAAAATAGGACACTTAAATCTATAAGAGTTATATGGAGATACCAGTTGCTGTAATTATTGATTAAACCAAGTTCAACAACTCAGAGCAAACAAAACCTATTGACCTAAAGCAGGCTCAGCTAATCCTCTCTGGCTCCTCAATGGCATCTCCTTGGTTTTTGATCCCCACCTGTGCTTGGAATTTCTTTTTTAATGACCTCAGCCTGATAGGATTAGCCTTTTCTATTACACTATTCACACCTTGGTGTCAAGATAGGATTGTGCTGATTACTTTATCATTACTCTGAGTAGTGACTGCAGCTTTAGATAGACACAGTCTGAATCACAAATTTCTTAAATTAAGTTCATGCATCCTTAACAAGTAGAGGGATGGGATTATCTTATTTTACCCAAAGAAGCCATGGGCTAAGGATAATACCAACTATCATTTATAGATAGTGCTTTAAATTCCACAAAATACATTCTCTCAACAGATCACCATTGCAACCACCAATCTCATTAGTTCCATTTATAAATGATGAAACTAAGACTCAGAGGGATTAACTGACTTGCACAGTTAGTACCAGTAGGTGAGTATGACAGGCAATGTCCTAAACACAATTTTTCATCTGCCAGTTCTCTGAAGAAAAAAATAGTCATGTCATTGATCAGATTTCTGAAGTCATGTGATACTGTTTTTTTTTTTTAATTTTTTTTATTTACTCATTTACTTTTAATTTACAAGATTCAGTTCCACAATCACTTGAGTTTCAGATTTTCTCCCCTCCCTTCCCCCCCCCCCCATGGTGGCGTGCAATCATGATACTGTTTTTCTTTATATCAGTTTGTCCAAATGTAAACAGTTTTCCTGGTTCTGCTTACTTTGGTCTGCCATCTGTTCATATGAATCTTCTTAAGTTTCTCCAAACTCTTTATAAGATCAAAGATTTAGAGATGAACTCTGTCATATTTGGTGATTTCATACTGCATAATAATATTCCATGATATTCATATAACACGATTTTTTTTTAGCGATTTACCCAGTGGATGAGGAGCTCAGTCAGATTGTATATATTCAGCTATCCTTTCTATGCACTCTACTCCCAGATTTCTTGCCTATCCCAGTCTCTCCAAAGCCCATACCACCACCACCTCCTCAACAACCAGAACTTCTGAAAACTTAGCAGAGAAAGTCCTTTCACTAATGTCCTTGGCACCTTTAAGAGGTTCAATAACAGCAAAGGATATAGATTCTTATCAACGGAAATGACACTAAAAAAGATCCATTATCATCTACCTCTCCCAGAACTAAGCCCTTCCATCTGCTCTAGAGCTTCACCCTCTTATATGTCTGATTGTCCCCCATTAGACTGTTAGCTCCTTGAGTGCAGAGATTGCCTTGCTTTTCTACTCCTATGCCCACTGTTTTATACGGAGTGCTTTAAAATGCTTTTTTTTATTGCCACACTTTCCATTTCAATTCATTCCAATGTAATTCATTATTGAATTGAATTGAATCAAATTTATAGATGCCTACTTCCCTTCAGGTTCTTTGTTACTACAAAAAACATCACAAGCTTTTAAAAAAAATGCATCAGAGTATATGTAGTGGGTCATGAAAGAAGAAATAGAAAAACTGAGTTAGAGTCACATAGTGTTAAATGGGACATCTTAGTATTGAGGCTCTCTGAACTCAGAGGAAAACATGGCCTTGGTGGCCACCCAGAAAACACCACATAGCATAAACAAAACAAAAAAGAGAAAGCCTTCTCAGAGGTGAGAGGTGATTTTTTCACACCTTTCTTCAATCTGATAAGTGAGAGTTCACAGGCTAAATTTCCTTTGTTCATTTAAAGAGTGTTTCACATACAGTTCACCCCGATTTAAACATATTACTGCAAGTTGAAGGGTTTATATTTCAGTTCCACAGTTAGAGGCAGCCCTTATGCGCCAGATCAAGAAAATTGGATATGGCTTCATGACCCAAGAGAATAATGTTGCCTAAATGGGGATGTGTACTGTAAAAGATAAAAGAAAGCTAAATGTTTTAGCCTGGCAAGGGAAAGATTTCAGCATTAAAGATGGCCACCTACCTCACAGGAACATGGCAAGGAAAAATCTCTACATTTAATTTTAAAAGGTGTTAATATTTTCAATTAAATTGAACATTTACCCTCACAGATGCACCCATTCTTCCTATACAAACCACGTAATCAACAGAATACCCAGATACATGTGAATTGTGACAGATCTTTCATGTAAAGCTTTTCAAAAAATTCACGTCCATAATGCAAATCTACATAACATGAAATAAGATTTTCAGCTTTATCCCATATTAACGCCCTTGAAATATTGTAATGTAATCAGTCTTAGTCAAACTAGCCTCTTAGCTGTTCTTAGTATGCCTAAGTTGGCTTTGCAGCTCCTATCGGGAACATACTTTCTTATCACTTCTGCTTCTTGAGGATTCCTAGCTAGCTAGAGGCAGACACAAAACATTTATTAAGCCTTTGCTACATGTGCCCTTTATGCCAATTCCTTCCTTCTGAGATGATCTCCAACTTATCCCAGATAACCCTTGTTTCGCTTAGTTGTTTGCATGTTGTTTCCTCATATTAGCTAGCTTTTGGAGAGCAGGGAACCTCCCTCCCCTTCTTGGTATCCTCAGGGCTGAACAAGGTGCCTGATACATGGCAGGCACTTCCTAAGTTTGTTGCCAGTCTGGTCAGAGCATAGAGTATTTGGCGGGTTGGAAGGAGCAAGACGATGGAAGCCTTAAATGCCAGACTGACATAATTGCATTTTATTATAAAGGATAATAGATATCTTAAGCAGAAAACTGACATAAGCAGCAGACCTGGCCTTTGGGGAAGCTGATTTGATAGCTGTTTGAAGGATGAATTGGCAAGAAAGGAGAATCCAGCTGCAAAAAGCTTACTAGGAGTCTATTCTAATTGTGTAGGCAAGAAGTGACTCAGGCCTGAGATAAGGTGGGAACTGTGGGAATGGAGAGGAAAGAGTGGGGACAGTACTCTGCTAGCAGCTGATTGGATGTGAGGCCTGAGGTTGAATGAAGAATGGAAAATGCTTGTGTGACTGAAAACATGGAAGTGCCCTTGGCAGAACTAGAGAAGGTAGAAGACGGGTGGATTGGGGGGAATATTATGAGTTCTGTTTGTGGTATGCCCACTTGGAGATGTCCAGGAAGCAGTTGGTGATGTTGAAATGGAGCTCAGGACAGAGTGAATGTCATACACATATTTCCAAGTCATCTGTATATGGATAATGATTGAACAAGTGGAAGCTAATGAGATCACTGAGAGAATATTCAGGGAGGAAACAGCCCTGCAGCAAGTCCTAAGATATTCTGCCAAATAGATAGCAGGACCTAATGAAAAAGTCTGAATTCAATTCAATAAACATTTATTAAGCACTCACTGTGTGCCAGGCCCTAGGCTGAGCACTGGGAATGGTCAAAGAGGTCAAAGACAGTCCCCGTCCTAAAGGAGTTTATAGTCTAAGGGGAGAAACAACACGCAAATATATACAAAGCAAGCCACAGACAGGGTAAATAGGAAGCAATTAAAAGAGGGAAAATACTCTAACAAATAAGGGTTAGGGAAAGCTTCCTGAGGAAGACGGGTTTTTATTGAAACTTAAAGGAAGCTGGGGATATTAATAGCTGGGAGTGGAGAAAGGAGAGTATTCCAGGCTTAGGGGATAGCCAGAGAAAATTCCCAGACCTGAAAGATGGAGGGTTTTGTTCTTGGAACAGCCAGGAGGCCAGTGTCACTGGATTGAAGAGTGCATGTTAGAGAGTAAGGTGTAAAAAGACTGGAAAGGTAGGAGAAGGCTGGGTTATAAAGGACTTTGAATGCCAAACAGAGCATTTTGTATTCGCTTCTGAAGACACCAGGAAGCCACTGGAGTTTCTTGAGTAGGGGGATGACACCATCAGACTTAATGTTTTAGGAAAACCACTTTGTTGCTGAATGGAGGATAGATTAGAATGTAGAGAGACTTGAAGCAGGCAGACCCACCAGCAGCTATTACAATAGCCCAGGCATGAAGTGATGAGGGCCTGAACCAGGGTGGAGGCAGTGTCAGAGGCAAGAAGTGGATGTATTTTGAGAGATATTGCAAAGATGAAATCTAGGGGCGGCTAGGTGGCACAGTGAATAGAGCACTGGCCTTGGAGTCAGGAAGACCTGAGTTCAAATCTGCCCTTAGACCCGTATGACCTTGGGCAAGTCACTTAACCCCAATTGCACTGCCTTCCCCCTCCAAAAAGCAAAAAAAAAACCCAAAAAACCCAAACAAACAAAAAACAAAGATGAAATCTACAGGCCTTGGATAAGGATGGTAAGAGAGAGTAAGGAATCCAGGATGACTCCTAGACTGCGAGCCTGGGAGGATGATGTTGTCCTTCATAGTAATAGGAAAGATAGGAGGTAGGTCGGGGGAGAGTTTAGGGTGAAAGATAATGAATTCTGTTTTTGACATATTGAGTTTAAGATGTCTATTGGCTATCCAGTTAGAGAAGTCTGAAAGGCAGTTCAAGATAGAAGATTAGAGGTCTACAGAGAGGCTGGGGCAGGGAAGGCAGATTTGAGAATCATCAGCATAAAGATGGGGAGCTGATGAGATCATCAAGAGGAGTAGTAAAGAGGGAGAAGAGAAAAGGGCCCAGGACAGAACCCTGAGGGACACCTACGGTTAGAAGGAATAATCTAGAGAAGAGCCCAGCAAAGGAGAAAGAGAAGTGGTTAGATGGGGAGAGGAGGTACCAAAATAATGAAGGCCTGAAATGCCAGACTGACATAAAATATATTTATATGTGTATATGTATATATACACACACATATATACACATATATGTATTTATCTGTGTACACATACACATATGTACACGTGCATGCACACACACACGAAAAATCAGTTAAGGCTTTTGCAGAAAGTTGAACTTTAGCTAAGTCTTGAGGGAAGCTAGAGAAGCCAGAAGGTGAAGATGACAAGGAGAATTCTAAGTGTTAGGGACAGCTTGTGGAAATGCCTGGAATCAGGGGTGGGGGAAAAGCAAGGAGGCCTGTGACCTTGGATCTAAGCATGGGCAGGGGAGTGAGGAGTAAGAAAACTGGGAAGACAGAAAAGAGCCTGGCTACAAAGTGCTTTAAAAGCCACAGGATTTTCTATATGATAGCACAGGTAATAGGGAGCCACTGGAGGACACCGAATAGGGAGGGAGGTGACACGGTCAGGCCTGTGCATTAGGAATACCATTTTGACAACTGACTAGAGGATAGACTGGAGTGGGAAGAGACTTGAGGCCCAGGCATAGGATGATCAGTTTCACCCAGGCATTGGGTCACCTTGCCACCACCTTGACAGGGTGGTGGCAATGTCTGAGGAGAGAAGAGGACATATGTGAGAGATGTTAGATGCAGACACAATAGAATTTGGCTACGGATTAGATATTTGTGAGAGAGGAGTTGAGGATAACACCTGGGTTTTGAGGCTGGGTGACTGAAGGATGGTGATACCCTTCAGAGTAACGGGGAAGTTTGGAAGAGGGGAGCTTTTGGGCAAAAGATGAATCCAGTTTGGGACATGTTGACACTGGGATGTCTACAGGATATCCAGTTTAAGATGTTCAAGGGTCAGATGGAGATATGAGATTAGAGGCAAGGAAAGAGGTTAGGGCTGGCCAATTAGATCTGAGAATCATCTGAGCTGATGAGACCCAAGCAAAATAGTATTGAAGGAGAAGAGACAAGGGTTCGAGGGAGAACCTTGGGGGACACTCATGGTTCATGGGTGTGACCTGGATGAAGCAGCAGCTTCTGTCACTCTACTTGCCTGGAATTACTGTCCTTCCTCATCCGTTTCTTTGTATTCCAAGCTCTCTCTTCAAGGCTCCGTTCAAGAGCTCTGTCTTCACAGAGGCTGCTCCCCTCACTTAATATTCTTTACTGAAATTACTTTGTATACATTGTGTTCACTTAACTGGTGTATATCTTGTTTCCTTCCAGTATATTTTTCTTTGTTCAAAGGAGTGCGCACTTAGTACAGGGGAAGAAAAGGGGTATCTTGAAATGATGGGGATGTAAAACCAAAAAGTACCAATGATCTTTTTAAGCACATAAGTTAATAAATGAAACACCACTGCTGCAGGGCCATCACCCTATCTAAATCAGTGACTCAGTAAGACTGTCCTCCTCTTTGGGCAGTGATAAGCTGGCAATCCTGCAAGCTAGTCCCCAGGCTTCCATGTGCAAACTGGGGAAATCCTGCATCCTTTCTTCATTGCCTGGATTTGCGTTGCTCATAGTTCTGGACCTGAAGCTCTCTATGGACTCTTTGTGCCACAGGCATACCTTTGAGGTATCCATGTTTCTGCTAACCCAGTCTCTCAGCTCAGCCTACCAAATGTTCATCTAATTCTAGTCAGTCCTTAGATCCATTTTTGATCCATGACTTGGAACCCATGTGGTTCCTTATGTCTAAACTTCCCACTTCCCTAACCTTTTTTCCGACAACATCCCTTGGATATTAGAGGAATTCAAAATCTTAGCACCCTATCATTAAATTTGTCTCTTGGAAGACTGAGGTCTCGTGGGAAATATATTGGACCAATTTGTGCTTGCTGCACTGGAAATACACTGGAAAGTGCAGGCTCTCCAGAGTGGCAATATCCCCCATCTTTTAAGGGAGTAACTTTCATCCAGAGTCGATATTCTAAAAGGTATACATTGCTCAATTCAAGTACTTAAGCACCTTTTTTCTGTAACGCACTAAGATCACTGTCAAGGACACTAAGAAAAACGGGTCACAGCCCTTGCTTTCCAAGCACAAACGTTCTACCTGGGGGCTGAAGGGATGCGCCCGTCACAAGGCAGAAAGGAGAGGTCTAGGACCCGGGCTCTGGGCAAATGCGAGAGGGCAAAGACCGGTCCGCTTGAGGGGTGGGAGGAAAGTGTGGCCTCCGGAAGGGCTTCCAAGAGGTGAGGATTCCGGCAAGAGGAGAGGCGGGGTTGGTCTCGGAATGGAGGGTGGGAGCCCTCCAGGCTGCCCATCCGCGGACAGCTACCAACCCCCTTCGCCAAAACTATCGATAGTCTTATAGACCGAGAGTCAGACGAGATGTCGGAGGTCATGCTCGTCGTCTCCCCTCCACCGCGCGCTCTAGGTACCAGGCACTGTCCTGGCCTGAGAGCACAAAGAGAAACCGAACAGCCCCTGCCCTGGAGAAGCTTCCCTTCTAGAGGGGGCACTGCGTAGTTGGGCAGGTATGGTCCAAAGACTAAGAGGCCAGAGCGGGAAAATGGTCCTGCCCAAAGCCAAAAAGGGTTTCGGTCTCATGTTCTTCCTCCCCCTTAACAGGCGGGGGCTCTATCACGCGGGAGGCAACCCCCACTGCGCATGCGCAAGGCCTTCCTTTCCCTCAGCCGCCTCACCCCAGGTGCCATCAAGGAAAGCCTGGGAGCGCGCGAGGGAGGCGGCAGAAGTCGGCGCAGGCGCGTCCGAGGAGCGTGGCGGAAATAGGCTCCAGGGAAGGAGAGGAAAGGTCAGAAGGGGGCGGGGCTAAGCAAGGACGGTACAGCTCCCATCTCCACCCGGAAAGCCACGGGATAACGGCCTTCGCCCCGCCCCCTCCTGGCGGTATGGAGACGTCATCGCCGTCGCCGCCGCCGGAGATGGAGCTGAACCAAGCAGGTAGGGGCTGGAAGCAAGCGGTAGCCGCGGCGAGCCCGGGGCCATCCGCTCGGCGCCGCCGGCTCTCGGCATCCAGGGCGCCGCGGCCTCCACGCTCCCCGAGGAGTACCCTGCGGGCCCCGGGCCTGCCCAGTGCCGGGGGAGTGCGGGAGCTTCAGGCTGGAGGGAGAGCAAGGAGCCGGGGCGCGGGGCTTGTCGCCTCCCGCCACGCATGCGCACGGCCCGCACCCTTCCCCCGCCTCTTACTGCTCAGGCTCCTCCTCCTTTCTCGTCTCTTGTCTCCTTCAGCCGGCCGAGACTTGGGTTCAAATGCTCCCGCTGTCCTGGTCATGGCTGCTGGCCTCGATTTTTTCATCTGCCAAATGGGGACAATAACATAATACCAACGATAAATCAACAACAAGGAGGCAGTTGTAGTGTAATAGAGAGCAGCAGTAGGCTCGGGAAGCATAATAATAATAATCGCTAGTACTATAATTGATGTTTGTCTGGTGTTTCCTGTTGCTGGGGCGCCTCGCAAACGCTGTTCCTTTATCTGCACAGCAACTCTGGGAGGCAGAGGGCCTTATTGTGCCCATTTTCCCGGCGAGGACACTGAGGCTGCGCGGGTGTCCTGGGCTGCGCCCCGGGGCAGTGTGGGCACTGCCCGGCCCCCGCAGTGCCTGTCCCGGCCAGAGAAAGTGTCCCTGGGGGAACCAGCGCGTACCCACCCTCGTCGGGGTAGAGAAGCGACCTGGGACCTTTCTTCGGGAGGAGAGGCCCTGTACCAGTGCGGGCAGCACCTCCTCTGTAATTGCTCATCTTACAGCGAGCTAGGGCACCGCAGTCAGGGTGTGAGGGAGGTAGGACTCGAACCCAGCTCTTCCTGTTGCCAGAGGCTGGCTCTGTACAGAGAAGGAGGAGGGATGACTCATGGAGAAATAAGAGCCAGAGCTGTCGGGTCAGTTACAGTCCGGCTCCCTTGCTGTCCACCCCATAGCTGCGCTCAAACTACGGGAGACCCCTGGCCTGTGGGCCGGGCAGGGTGGTCACTGCCGGGCCAGGACTGCCTTCTCAGCCGGCAGGACGCTTCCCATTCCTGGGGTCCTGCCCCTTCTTGCACTGTGCCCTTGGGGCTGGCCTTCTGAACTCGGCAATGCTGCAGGATGAGAGGTTGGGGCCAGTGAGCTGCCTCCAGGACAGAGTTAAGAGACACTTGCTATGTGCATCCAAGGCACTGCCCTAACTAAGTACGTCCCCCTATCTGGGGATCCAAAGAACGACTCCCCTGACAGTCAGTCTTTGCATGGGTTCGAGGAGCATGCACGCATGGGCTGGAGAACAATATTTATAAAGAAAGGAATCTCCATGGGAGTGAAAGTGCTGACAAGTAGGGTCAGGAAGGACCTCTTTGTCTGAGTGCTGGAGTTCAGCATTGGATAGAGAGAGGGCTTCCAGGAGGCAGAGGGGAGAGGGGGTGGAGATTATTGCTCTTTTGGGGACTTAGTTGTGGTCTCTGGGCAAATTTGAGAGCAGAGGTAGACATTTAGAGAAACTGGCTGATCTGAAGATTTCGTTTTAAAACTTGGTCTCATTTTATTGACATTTCATTAATAATAGTAAGAAAAACTTGAGAGAGAGTGTTGGGCAGTGGACAGAGAGCTGGCCATGAAGTCCTGCAGACCTGGGTTCACATCTTGTTTTTGCCATATATTGGCTGTGTGACCTGGGGCAAGTCACTTAACCTTTTAATGCCCCTGGCAGCTCTCTTAAAAGTAATAGGTCAAATGTGTGTATGTGTACATATGCTGTGAATATATGTTAGCTAAATTCTAATGTATATGAATATATACATATATAATGTATAGCATGTATAATGTATGTATATGTATGTAAGCTAAGTTCCTAATGCATATGAATATGTATATATACATATATAACAAATAGTATATATAATATGCATATATGTATGTAAGTTTAGTTCCTAATGTGACTGAAATCACATATGTCTGTAATAAAAATAACCAAGAACAATTGTGCTACAGTGTTAGTGGTTAAAGCAGAATTATAGCAGTGATAACAGTGAAATCCCGCAGGAGGATGGTAGAGAAGGAGATGGAAACTTGGGTGGAGACTCCATGGAGGGAGAGCTTCAAAGTGCTTTAATAAACTTTCATCAAACGTTGTTAAACTGAGGGTTTTTTTTTTAAGTTTTGCTAACTATTTCAGTAAATATGGTAAATGCAGCTGCCTGTAGGCAGCCCAGCAGTGCAGTGGGCTGAGTCTGGAGTCAGGAAGACCCGGGTTCAGGTGAGGTCTCAGACACTTAGCAGCTGTATAGTCACAACTGGGCAGTCAGCTTCCCTCTGCCTCACTGTCTTCATTTGTAAAATGAGGATGATAATAGCACCTAGCTCTCATAGCTGTTGTGACAATCAAGCCTCCAAAAATGCTTTGAGCAGAGTTGTTAATCTGAAGTTATTTTTTGTTTGTTTGTTTTTTAGTTTTGATAACTATTTGAATATATATATATTTTTGGGTAATTCTATGTATTTTGAGCATTTACAGACATTCTGAGAAGGGGCTTCATATGCTTTGGCAGACTTCCAGAGGGCTCAGGACACACACAAAAAGTTAAGAAGTCTTGCTCAGAAATTGATGGCACTGATTATTTCTCTTGTCTGATTTCACCTCAGAATTGATCATTTTCTTTTTCTTATATATCCTGTATATTTTTCCAAATATATTACTATCACTGTTTTTTAACTTATGAGCCATGATCATTGGCCTCTTAGCTCACAATTGGACAGAAAAGGGAGAGAAGAGAGATTTCCTGAGGTGATGGACAAGCAGAGAGAGTAGATGGGGAAGTGGTGTAAACCAGGACTTGACTCTACCTGGAATGAACAGAATTGTGAGCTAAGACATATGGAAGAGGGAAGGTGAAGCTGTTATTGGGCCTGGTTCCCTGCCCTACGGAGGTAGCCACATGGCATAGCTGGACCAGGGCTGTTGGATAGCTGTCATGTGGGTGAAGAGGACTTGCATACACATGGGATCTTTGCAGGTTTGAGTCTCAACTGAGGGAAAAGTGTTAGTCCCTGTAGGTGAGCTGAGACTCCTGAGGACTGGCTGTCTACTGTAGTTAGTGCCAGCTAGCTGGCAGGGTGTGGCATTCGGTCTGACACTCCACTTCCACCCTATTCTCTTGTGCCCTGTTGGTTTGCCTTGCCCAGTAGGCGTTTTCCTACTTTGCTTGACACCGTGCCCCACCCCCTATAAAGTTACAGGGACCCAAATTTCATTGGGGTGTGTGTGTGTGTGTGTGTGTGTGTGTGTGTGTGTGTGTGTGTGTGTGTGTGTGTGTGTGTGTGTGTGTGAGAGAGAGACAGAGAGACAGAGATAAAGAAGGACCACAGTCATAGTTGGGCTGGTGTCTTGTTCTTAGTACATGATGTACTTGTCTCCTTTCCTGTCATGCTTATCTTCCATAAATGCCATTGTTGGTGATGTATTACACCTTGTTAATGCTCCTCCCTGAATTAATTGCTTTTGGGGTCACTGACAGTTTTGATTCTTTCGAGATGGAGGTGGTTTATGATTTGTGGCCATATAATGTTACTGGGCAATTATTGCTGCAGAAGAGATTGTCCATTTGTATGTGTGTTTGATGCATCTTCTCGAATAGATTGTAAGGCCAGAAGGTGAGTGATTACGGATAATTGGAATGTTCTGTATACCAGAGTTTAATAGGATGCGTTGCAGGCAGGCCTGTTTGTTTTGAATTTTAGGGACTTAATTACTGTAGTGAGTTTTTTTTCTCTGAACAGTGCTAAAATGGAAATGACTTGAAAATAAGGGAGATGTAAAAACAAATCTCTAAAATTAGCTGAACGATAATAAGGATGCATTAGATTTTTATTAATTTTATTAATTGCCATTAAATGGCCACAATATTTTGTGTGAAATTATGATGGTAATTTGGAGGCAAGAAAACTGTTCAAATTCTATTTTACATGTTTTAAGTTGGGAAACACAGTTATCAAATACATTATTTTGGCCAAAGCATTTTATTACACAAAATGTGATTAGCTAATAAGGAAAGCAGTGAATCCATAGATATCAAAATTCACAATTTTTTCAGAAATGTATCCCTCCTTTTTATATGGCATCTACATCGCTTACTTTTGTTGATCATTGGCAAGCACCACAAGTAGAAGAGGAGCAGAAGGGAAACAAAGATGCCAGGCAGGTGTATCCTTCAAAAACACCGCTGACTTAATTTGCTCACCTAGAGCCATAAAAGATCCTCCAGCTTAACACCTGGTCCTTATTTTAAATGAGCATTGTTGAATTTTAGCACCCACTGTTTGGAGCTAAATTGGTGAAGGCTTGCTGAGCCAGTAATAGGAACCATTATGTTGCTGACTGTATCCAAACATCATCTAATTCTGCGTTTAAGTAGTTTCCTATTTTATCTTTGATATGTTGTTCAAAGGATATTTAAAATCATACTTAAAATGTTTTTATGTGATTCCATCTTCTAGAACAAATACTTTTTGTTTCGTTGATCATCATCAGGCATCTTTTATTAGCTTATATATTTTCTCAACCCAGTTAATAGCTTGGATAAAGTAATTTTGCTGAAGTGTAATTAATTCAAATTATGATAGCCCTCTTCCATTTTGCTGTCAGTTTTTTATTCCTTGATGGTGGACTCATTCATTTGGCTCTGTTATTTCCTTCTTCCTAGTCAGTTAATATGTCTAAACATTACCATAGTGCCCCCTTATGATGAAATATGACTGAAAAGTTAATCATGAATATGAACATCCATTTTATTCTCCTGGCTAACCATTGATGGAAATTGTTAAAGTTGACAGTCCAGATCTCATATATGCTTATTACAATCACATGAACATTTAACAATTCAGTCACGCAATTCAGGAAATAGTCATCAGGCGCCTATTGCGTGCAAAATAGTGTGCTAGGTTCTTTGGAGGATTTAAAGAAGCATGCTTTACAATGAATTTCCATTCATTGGGATCTAACCGTGATGCAGTAGATTTCTAACATTTTAAGGCATCTATATTAGTTTATATATAGATCTCTCTCTCTCTCAAATGTTTCAAGAATTCAGCTGGACTTACTACCTTAAAGATTACAGGAAAACTTTGTTTTCAAGAGAACAAACTGCTCTTATTTCTTTAGCAAATGTGAAGTGAAAACATAAAGTAGTTGGTCTCTTTTAAAATAAAAACGCAAAATCTGGAACGTGCTGTTTAGCGGACTGATTCTCCCTTCTTGTGAGAATCTAAGTTCACTTTAGTCACATAATCATTAAAATGACCATAAGTGCTAATTGACCCTGTGGGAGGTCTCTGCTTTATTTGACTCCTGCAGCTTGTTTGAGGTTACCTTCTAGTACTGGCAAAGTGTAGTTATAGTAGCATCTATCTAGAAATCAAATAATTGATCTAATTACTTAAAACTGTTAAGTAATTCACTTGTAAAGATTGGCTTGCAGTTGACTGTGGCCACAATCTGTGGGCGTGATAGGCTGGGTGAGTTCCCAAGTACTTGTGTTCACCAGGGGAATGTCGAGCTGCGTCTCACCCAGATCTCTGTAGCTGTTGTCTGAACCCTTCCTCTGTTAGTCTGCTTTCATCTAGTCGAGGAGTTGACATTCTGTGTCCTGCCAAGGTGCTTTGTGAGGTCACTCTAGTGGCCTTCCTCTTGGTAATTATTCTAAGACAGACCAGCTCCTGGAACTCCATTGGGTGTGTCATGAAACTGTTGTTCCTTCCACACCTACTTATGTATGGAGTATAATAACAAATAAGATGGGCCACATATACTCAAGAGTTACTCCGTCTATAGTAGAGCCAGGGATTTGTTTCTAGGGTAATTATTCTATTGAACTTTCACTGGTGTGTATATTTTCCTTAATAGTGGGGCTTTTTTTTCTTCTTAAACTGACATAACAATTTGTTCTCAAAGTCACTTTTGGTATAAACAGAAAGACTCATTAGAAACAGAAATGAAAGCTCAAAGAGTCTAATTATCTGATAAGGGGAAAAATACATCAGTGAAAGCCAGCAGAATCCTATAAGCAATTAGCGTCTGGGGATGAATCAGGTAGTTGAGGGTGATACACACTTGATTTGGTGGGAGATTACTGATGTAAGAGAGCAAAGAGGTTCTTTTTGTGTCCTTTCAAATCCCTGCTTTTGATTACACCTCATTAGTGAGGTGAGGACACAACATTTTGAGCTAGAGTGGACTTAGAGGTCATCTAGCCCAGCTCATTTGACAGAGGAAGAAACTGAGGCTTAAGGGGAGTTGAAGTGGATCCTTGTGAAGGAGCTGGAGGTCTTTAGCCGAGTATACACACGATTGAGTGGGTTGTGGTCTTTGTCTTTCAGCATCTGCAGGACTACCAGGTCTAAGAAGTTTTAGGGTTGTTTTGCCCTGCTCCTGCAGACAGAAATAGGAGCCGTTAGAAATTCTGGAGAGACAGATTCCAGTTGGACCTGAGAAAAACAGTGTCCGAAGGAGTCTCAAAGTAGAATAATGGCTGACTGCAGACAGCAAGGTCCCATTGCCTTAAGTCTTCAATTGGACATTGGACGCTCACTTGTGCATGGGAAATTCCTGTTCTGGTACAGACTAGACTGGATGAAAAGAGGGTCCCTCCCAATCCTGAGGTTTGGTGATTATGGCGGTAGGTGGCCTCTAAGGTCCTGTCCTTTCTTATTTTTTCACTCCATCACCAAGAAAATGACTAAAAGTACAGGTCCTATTAACTGGGTGAGGAGCTACCTGTGTTCCAGGTTTATGTTTCCAATCCATTTGCTTTTGATTGGCCCTGTACAGCATCAGAGAGTGATTTAGGGTCATTCTAAACTGAGATTGCTGACTTGAGATAAGCAGATTGAAGAGCCTCTGCCATATTGGGGGGGAGGGTATTGATTATTGAATTATATAATAACCTCCCTGTTTCCCCAGCCCTAAGATATTTCTGCTTTGAAATAGAGGGAGTGAGGGTAGAGTCGTAGGGTTATTAGAGAGCAATAGTGACCCGAGACAGCATCTGGTTCATTCTCTGTGTTGTATAGATGGGGGGTCCAGACAAGTGGAGTCAGTTTGCCCCTTGAACCCCTTCCTCGTCTTTGAGGTGTTCATCACCATCAGCCAAAGAACAGTAACAAGAAAGTTACACAGGTCAGGTCACAACAGCACTTTAGCTCGGTGAAATGACTTGGAATTCAGGGCTCTTAACACAGGATAGGACTCTAGAATGGGCGCATTTTAAAATAAATAACTGTATTTGTTAAATGCTTGCCATATGCAAAGCACTGCGAGGGGGATGATGAACATGAATTAGGGACTGGACGCTCATGGTGTTATTTGGCAGTCTGAGTTAAATGAAACAAAAAGGATATATGCCACGTTCGTACCCTGTTTCCATGATACATTGCCGTTATGAAATATTTCATAAACATCCTTTTATTTGACGTTGACAGTGACCATGTGAGGTTGGCGTTATCAGTATTACTGTCCCTATTTGACAGATGAGGAAGTAGAGGCTCAGAGGAGTTGACTTGTTAGTGGAGTTATCCTAAAGTGCAGTTGTTTGTTTTGAGAGATAGATGCCCCTTCATTGAAGGTCTTCTGATCGGAGTGTGGATGACCTCTTTTACTCCTGCAGGTCTTTCTCTGTATTTTATTTTGTTGTTGTATCCTCAACACCTAATAAAGGGTCTTGTCTAGAGTAGTCATTTAATTAGCATTCGTTGAATTGAGCTGAAAACTGAGGCCTGAGTTTAGAATGCTGGTCTGAAAAATGGGGCCCTCATTCCTCGGAGAGCGGGGAATAGGCAGAATGTTTGAATGAGAAAGTGATGGAATCCCACCCGGGCTTCAGAACCTCTCTATTCATGTGTATTCAGGGGACATACTTTTCTGGTTTCTTTATTTGCTTGTGCTTTTTAACTAAAGAAATTATATTTTTAGATAAATTATAAAATGAATCATAATAAATAATGAAATGATCAATACATTTATATTTTGAATGGCCTTTCGCTGTGAGGCGAAAGCAAATGTTTTGGTAGGCACTTGTGAATGTGGTTTTGAGTGGGTGCTGGCCACAGGATGCCTCAGACCTGGGACACTTTTTCCTAGGGGCCCCCATGTGAGGAAGGGGGGTGCCCCAGGTCATGTATGTTACAGCACTGAACAGTTTTTGAACACAATGGTTAAGAAGTATCTGTTGTTAGTGAGAGCATTCAAGGTGTCTTCGCTCTTTGCACTGATGAGAAGTAATGTGGACAATCTCCAAGCCAAGAGAGAATCTATTCCATAGGAATGTTTGCTTATGTATCGTAAACTCTGACTAGATGTTTCCTCTGGACTGTTACAGCTGTTTAATAAATGTTTACTGGAACATTGACTATGCACATGAGTATGTGGCCAACCCTTCTTAGTCATTCGGAGAACATGGATATAGACCCTGTACTTAAGGAGTTTATAATCTAGTTGGTTGGGAATATCATTATATTATTTCAGAAGATTTTATACATGGCAGGTACAAGGACTATAGCTTTAAATTCTTTGTTATTTGTTTGTAGGACTTTATGTAAGTGGACATTGAATCAGATTGATAAAATCTGAACTAATCACTTTTCTTCTCTCTCTCTTTTAATTGTGGTGAACAAATGATCTACGTTCTACCGATTTAGATAGTTTCTGTGTAGCGCTTGTGAGCGCTTTAATAATTCTTTAAAATGCCTTATGACATCCAAGAAAATTCCAGCTTGTATATGTAAGTGGGGCCTGCCATCAAAGTGGTAAATTGCTTTCTAGTTCTAATAGCCAAGATGAATAAATTCCCCCAAAGGTACTTGAATGTTATAAGTAAAAGGCATTTTAAATTCAGTGAACAGGCACCTCAGAGAAACTATGTCATAAATAGAGCATTCTTTTTCAGTGAGTTGTCCTTTCATATTTATTTGATAAACAGACTATTAAACCTGCATGATTGAGAAACTAAGGAACTAATTAATGAATTTTCAGGAGAGAGAATATAAGGTATGACCATAACATAATGGAATAATTTAACTTTTTTGAACAAAGGCATTAAAACTTATACATGCTAATGTGAAATATTCTTTTTGGGAGGCTGTACATTTATTCTAGCAATGTTGTTCTTCAGAATATTTTTCAGCTCATTTTGGAGAAGAACATTATTGTTAAAGTTTTAGAATGAAGTCTCTAATTCTCATCATTAGATAGAAAACATGCTTATAATTTCGTGCTTTGCTCGCCATTTTCATTTCTTCAACAAAAGTTTTCAGCTCTTCAATGAATTCTTCCCACATCCCCTCCCATTAGACCGCATTTGTAATTTTCTTATTGGAAGTTTATGGGAAAATATACATTTGGCATAAAGGGTTGTCTCTTCAAAGCACTGATGTGGTTCAGATTTATCTTATCATTAAATAATGCTTTCAGACATTAAATTCTAGGTGGAAAGCAAACTCTTCATTTAAATTATGGTCATAATGGAGAATGGAAGACATTTCTGAAATTGACACTGTGTATTGCATAAGTTGGTTTCCTGCTTCAGTTAACTCTTAGATTTGTTGTCTCTTGTTGGCGTATCATGGTTAATAAAGCAATGTGGGTGGAAGAGGAAGTTTTCAACACCTTTGCAATCTGCAAAATCTGTGGGCCAAGAAGAAGGTGTTATTAGGAAATGGGCAATGTCATTATTGTATCTAATTGTGTGAAGTCTGTGGTGAATAAGAAGAGCTGATGTGACTAGATAAGGTGAAGCTCAATATTTAGAGACATATGATATAGCTGTTTGACCCAGAAACTTTGCATTAATAAGGTATATATGTCAGATTGACATACTTCCCATTGTTTTCTTAGAGGATGGCCATGTTGTAAAAGTGGGGTTTGTAGGGAGTCTCCAGCCATCTTTTATTTGTCCTAATAACATTTTCAAAAATTGATTAACAAAGCTCATCATTTATCTTTATGTACAATAAGATTTAAGGAATCTCATTCTATTTGACTTAAGTATATGTGGCATAAAAGAGAAGATGCTGTAGCTTTGGATTTTGGTTTTCACTCACTCAGAAGAGTTGGTTCAATAAATGAATCAGATCTGCCTTTCTCCTTCCTCTTCTACACAGAGTTCTCCCTACTCTTCTTCATACAGTTTCCTCTTCTGGAGAAGGAGGAGGTTAGATTAGATGGTCTCTGAGGTCAGATCTGTGATCCTGTAACGGTCATACATTTCCATCCTGGTTTAATTTTACCATCTCTGTACTGTTTCCTCTGTGCCTTTTCATCTGTTGCTCTCAGAGACAGATTGTAGTGCTGGGTCATGGGAGAAACTCCTCTCCATTCCTGCTGCAAAAAATACCATTGGAGGGAGAGAAATGTGGGGATGTTGATCCCTATATTCTATTCTGTATTTCCTCCTTTCCCTTGTTCTTTAATTTTCCTCCCCCCCCACCAAAGATCAAAAGTAGAAAAAAATCAGAAATATGGACATGTAAATGTACGTATTGTTGTTCTCCTTGAAAAGATATTTGCTCTGTTTGGCTACTTTGGTTTTGGCAAGCAGCTAGATTTTAGCTCTGCAAACCTGTGTCTTGTGGCATCTGCTACAGTAAATCCCCCTGAAACTCTTGCTGCGGCTGCTCTGGCCCCCAAGAAGGGAGAGAGGTAGGGGAATGAGACGGGGAAACCTACAGGTACAAGTGGTTCCTATGAAGAGTGCTCTTGAACATTTTCTAGAACAAGGATGATGATATTTTTCTAGTCTTTCTACTAAAGTGAACTTGAAAACATTAGATCGATTCTGTTTTTCAACATGACAGATGTACCTTGGAAGTAAAACAAGATTCTAAATAAAGGGACAAAAGGGATATAAATCCTGAGACACAGTAGTTGTATTAGGTGGCATCTGGTTAACTTCAGAAAAGTTAATATTAAAATGTCATTTGGAATCTGCATTTTCTTTCATGTCTCACCTTTTTTCTAACTATACTATTGCTGAATTTGATTCACTCTACCATAACCATTGTGGATTTTTAGCAAGTGTTATTATCAGTAGCCTTATAATCCAGTACTGCCATATTGCAAGAACACATGAGCCCCAAAGCAAAATGTGAGCTAACAAATTCAGCCAGTGAAAAAGGTGAAAATTGACTTTCAGGTGATGATAGAATGGTGAGAAGTTAGAGCTTTGGAAATTTTCCCTTGTGTTGTCATCCTTGTTCTCTGTCTCAATTTGAACTGGTATGAGTAAGTATATAGTAGAGAAACCTCAACTTGGGAATTTTTTAATACAGGCGCTTACGTGCCTATCACATATGTATACTGTTGACATTAAGGGAATTCACAGTATACAGTTTTGTTAAGGAAAAGAACATATTATTTAAGAAAAAGAAAATCATCATTTTTAAAAGCTTTTAAAGTTAACTTTGAAATTTTTTCCAGTAACTTTTAGGTGACCTTGAATATTATTTTGTGTCTACCTTGTATACCAAATCAAGTCTTTGTTTTATTTGGGAGAGAAAAAAACCTTCGATTGTCCTATATCTGCTACATATCTTCGTCCAAAAGCCATATAAAACTCAGCATGACCAAAACAGAATTTACTGTTTTTTAGCCTAAACATATCTTTTCTCCTAAATACCTTATTTCTGATGAGGGTATTGCTGTCTTCCAGTCATCAGAATTCATTACTCTCTCTCAACTTCTCTGCCTCTGCCTCCTTAGCTAATCTGTTGGCAAGTTCAGTGGATTATTATGTCTATTATACTCTCTTCCATCCCATACCCTTCTTACCTTTCCCAGGGTCCTTTCAGGGCAGGATCTCTCATATTTTTTCCTCTGATGGAAAGTAAGCTCCTTGAGGACAGGCTCTCTCCCCCCCCCCCCTCTCCCTGTCTCTGCCCCTTCTGCCCCCCTCTGCATGCTTGCTCCTGCTCTCTCTCTCTCTCTCTCTCTGTCTCTCATATCTTCCTCTCTCAAGTGCCTGGTGGAATATCTGTCTGTCACATGGTAGACCCTTATGAAATGCTGGTTGATTCTAGTCTTTCTCCTCTCCAGCTCATTGACCACACAACTGGTAAAATGAGATTCCTGTATAAATCACAGGTCTCTCATCCAAAAGCTTCAGTGGCTTCCCATTGCTTCTAGGACAACATATAAGGCTCCTCTGTTTGACCTTTCAGAATCTTCCCAAACTACCTCTATCCCACCCTTTCAGACTTATTTCATATTCTTTCCCTGTATTCTACTCTATTTTCCAGCCCAACAAGCTTATTTCCTGTTGTCTGTAATGGTTCTACCTCCTAGAGATACTGGCTCTCTCTACACCTGGCCGCCCCCTTCCCCTCTCCCACCCGAAGTTCTACCTGCTCCCCTGTTCCACCCCTGAAATGTACTCTCTCTGCCCTTCCTTCTATGTCGTTACTTCCTCCATAAAGCCTTTCTCAAGCTCCCCTCATGCTCTCTTTCCTCTCACATTTACTGTGTTTTCTTGGTCTTTATTTAGCCATGAACGGTGCAATATTCTATACCCCTCTCCCCCACTTCCCAAGTAGAACAGAAGCCTCTTGAGGGTGGGGACAGTTTCATTTTTGCCTTTGGATTCTTGAGAGCTCAGGTTGTATATGACATAATAAATGTTGAATGGACTGAAATATAAACTCCATAATAGTAAAAAAATTCAAGTAACCATACAAAGCAAAGGATGGAATTTTATGTATCTCACTGTGCAGAACCAAAAGAATTAATGATGAATAAGCAATTAAAGTGCTCTTGTTCTTCCATGCCTGCCACCCTTGGCCCTGACTTCTTTTTCCTGCTCAGATATTGGCTGCAGTTTGTTACGGTTCTTCGGGGCTGATTCATTCTCCATCTTCTCCTACGCTCCTGCATTTTCTGGCATGGCTCACGTTTTTTTCTTCGGTAACACCAGTCATACAGTTATAGGTTTAAATGTAGAAGGGAACTGAGAGTTCAGCTGGTCCACACCCCTCGTTTTACAACTGAGAAACTGGGGTCCCCAAGAAATTAAGTGACTTGTCCAAAGTCCCACAGGGAATAAATAACCAGGCTTAGATTTGAGCCCCACTTCCCGATCTCTTAAGTCTCTTTCAGGCACAGAGGATCCATTTTTACTGACTTGTTTTATTTTGTTTTTGCTGTAACAAGTAGAATAATGATGCATATGTTTTGTATAAGTAATTCTCTTCCTCCTTTTTAATGATGTTTGGGAAAACATCCTAAAGAGGAATTGCAATCACAGAGTATAGCCACTTATCGCCATGTTGCCTTCCAGGGTGTTTGCATTAAAGCTGGACCAATTTCCTTACAGAAATGTCAGAATTGAATTTTTTTGTTGCCATTTTAGTGCTTTCTATACTGTCCATTCCATGTAATTTATAAGGATCTTGTCTTTGTAACTCTCACAGCATCTAGTAAATCCTTAAATGGCTGTTGAATGTTTAGAAATAGAAAAATGTTTAGAAATAGGAAAAAAATTGTAATGTACACTGTTTGGATATATGTGAAAATTTTAAATGAAAAAATTGAGAAACTAATATAACATATACTTCCAAAGCATCTCTCTTTCACCCAGGTATAGAGGCAGCCAGGTGGTGCTGAGGATAGAGCTCTGGGTCTGAAGTCACAAAGATCTGAATTCAAATCCAGCCTCAAGACACTTCCTGGCTGTGGGATCCTTGGCGAGTCTCTTCACCCCTGTCTCAGTTTCCTCACCTGTAAAATAGGGATCAGTAGCACCTACTTCCCAGGCTTATGAGGATCTAATAAGATAACATTTGTGAAGTGTTTAGCAGTCTGCCTTATACTAAGTGCTACAGAATTAACGGCTAATCATTTTATTTTTATTATCATAGCTTGGAAGACCTGAAATAGCATTGTTTGTGCCTTTGTTTATTGCTTCCTAAAAAAAATATTGATGACCTTTGTTGCTTTAAGTAGAACACAATAAAACCTCATTAATTTGGACACAGCTAATTTTGAATTCATGGTAGACGTAAAATCCTGTGATAGCTCATACCTTTACAAACTGTTACACATGATAAACTAGTTCATATTCGCTTAAAAGGAAACAGTTACAAGAAAATTTTCTCTGGTACCTGTTGGTCTGGAATTGTATTTCTTTTGACTAAGGATCATTGCAAAATTTTTTCTGTGATCTTCAAAATAATATATAAAGATCAAAACAGATTGAAGTTAAAGTACCTGAGTGACATTTGAGAGCTGCTTTCATAAAAGGGATTGACTTGATAAATCACTGGGTCTCCATGTTTTGTAATAGTCATCTTCTCTAAGGATAGGGCCCAGTTGTTGAGAGGAAGGGAAATTAAGTTGTTCTCTTAAAGAAGTTACCCTTCCATTCCTTTCATCTTTTTTTTTTTACCTTAGAAGTATCAATATCTCCTCCTCCCATCTTCTCATGTTATGGGAACTTGGAGAAGGAAAAAGAAAGTGTTTTGTGCTCCTGCCCCCTTTACTGTCTTCATAGCACCGCAGTTCACTGAGCTTTGGAAGTCCCATGCTGATCTCTGAGCCCTGCATATGGGGATTGCCAAAACATTAAAAACCTGCCGCCAGTATTGAAAAATATCAGTGCTGCCAAAGAGTAGTCGTAGATTGAGGGATCTTTGACAAGTCTTAGTTCTTATTTTTTCTTAAACTGAATTCTGCTTTCCACAAAAAAAGCTGGTTTTAGAAAAGTGAATTCATCTGAGGAGTTAGCTAGACTAGAACTGAAGGTGACTTTCAACAAAATAATGGGTTTGTAATTGAAGGATAAGGAAGGATTTTTCTCTAAAAAGGGGGTAGTCTACAATCTCCTATAGGGCAAAACTATCTATAGAGTTAATTAGTTTGAATAGTTTGGCAAGATATGGGGCTCACTATTTGGGATAGATTCCGAACAGTTTTGGGGTTAAGCTCTTTTAGAGCCTTTAAAAATGTGGTTAGATACATATTTTAGTGTATTAAGGGGCTCCCGGGTTGAAGTGATTCTAAGTGAAGCAGCTTAGCTTGTTATGAGTGGAGATGTTTTCCTTCCGTAATCCCTACTGAGGGCAACAGTTTCCCCAAATCCTCACCCCTCTGTCTGGCACCTGAGTCCCAAAGCTCCTATGGAGATCTGCTGTGATCTGCTTGGTTTCTCCCCTTTTTTCCCCTTCTGGAGATAGAGTACATGTAGATCTTAACCAAAACCTTGGGCTACCTTCCCCTGATTTCTGTTTGTGCTATTAGCTTGACTACTTTTGCTTGATGATTTAAAAAACTAAAACAAAACCACCTTTGTGGCCCTTAAAGACAATAGGATGGCTTGGGGCTCTCAAAATAGTTTCAGCTTGATTAAAATGGAAAGTCACTTGCATTTATCCTCAACACAACAATGAAACCCATTTGAAGTACTTTGAGAAGTTCTTTTAAGTGTGTGAGTGTGGCTTTGATATGTTAAAAGCATAGGTGGCTTTAGTACTTTCTTCTGTGGTTCTCCTGTTTGGAGGATGTTACCTTAAAGCTACAGGTGAGGGGAGCCTGAGCTGGGGATCCCAGACAGTGCAGGTTGGCCGGTGATTGATCATTTTATTGGAGGTGAGTGAAAGGGAGGAGGTGAAGTGTTGGAGCTTTGTGCCAGCACCCCACTGTGCCCCCTGCGGGTCATGGCTCAGTCAGGGCTTCCCCCTTCCTTCCCTCCAGGAATGTGGCCACAGGAAGGGCACTGGCAGTTCTGAGATTTTCTCCAGTTTATCCTGTCTATATTATCTCTCCCCATTAGATTGTAAGGGCAAAAAATAGTCCCTGCTCTCAAGGAACTATGTTTTGCCCCCTTTTTTTTTGTATCCCTAGCACTTAACTTGGCATTTAGGTGGTGCCTCAGTCCACCCAACGCTGGATCTGAAATCAGGAAGACCTGGGTTCAACTTCCACCTCAGGAATTTACTAGTTGTGTGACGCTGGATAAGTCACTTAACCTCTGTCTCCCTCAGTTTCCTCATCTGTAAATGGGGATAATAGCACCTACCTCAGGATTTTTGTGAGGATTAAGTGAGATAGTAACTGTAAAATGCTTAGCACAGCGCCCGGTACGTTGTAAGAATTATAGGATTGTTTGCTGTTATTACTTTTGTTGTTAAACAGATTAGCACAGTGCCTGGCACTACTTGGCATAATTCATACTTGATGACTTAATTTGTTCTAGTGTAATGAGAATGGGCTGCTAGGTGGTGCTATAGTGCATAGAGCCCTGGGGGGCCTGGAGGCAGGAAGACTTCCTGAGTTCAGATCCAGTCTCATATACTGACTAGCTGAGTGATCTTGGGCAAGTCAAGAAACTTCACCTTGTTTGCCTCAGTTTCCTCATGTAAAATGAGCTGGAGAAGGAAATGACAAACCACTCCAGTATCTTTGCCAAGAAAATCCCAAATGGGGTCATCAAGAGTCAGTCACATTCGAAACAACTGGACAGCAGCAGCAGACAAGAGCATGAAGTGGTTTGTGGTCTTCTCAGAATCATCCATAGTGTAGCCCAGGGGTCCATAGGACAGGTTGGGGATGAATCCCCCACCAGGTCCTATTTGGGGCCTCTCATCTTGGCATAGGAGGTATGGCTGCTCCATATTCCTAGAGAAGGATCACCACCACATGATTACATTCCATCTCTCTCAGGATCTGAGGAATAACCTGCTGAGGTGAAATAGACTTTCCCTCTTCACATCCATGGTTCTTAAATTCTCATCCTGTGCATTATCTGCCTACGTTGCCAGCGGCTGTCTCACGTCCTCTGACAGTTTAGATAGGCTTCTCTTATGTGCTGCGCTTGACCTCATAAGGCTTCTGCGGAGAAATGGGATTACACTCTTCATTGGTCTTTAAAAAAGACATTCTTTTACTTGGAAGTCAGTAAGAAAAATCCTGGAGAGGACTCATAGTAATAAGGAACAAGTTAAAAAACAAACCAAAAAAACTTTATGGTTGAATGTTTGCCTTCAGGAAGTTGTTCAGAGATGGTTTTAGTTGGACAATATTATTTTTTCAATGATGCTTCAATGATTTTCCAAAATCTGTGCCCATAAGATTTCTGCTATGACATAATCAAATGTTGTTACATATTTGTACGTAGTACCAAAATGTTAATAATAATGATAATAGCCAACGTTTCTGTAGTATTTACTATGTGCCAGGAACTGCACTTCACAAACATTATCTCGTTTGATCCTCAAAACAGCCCTGGGAGGTAGTGTGAAGGGTCGGTCCCCTGAACTTGTCTTTTTGAGTTGCCATGTTTTCCAGAGACCCTGAACCCAGAGCCTGCAGGAGGCCCTGAATGTGTCAAGGACCAAGCCCCCCCGCCCTGCCAGCTGACATGATCTGTTGTTTGCACCCCAAGCTGGATTCCCATTGTGTCCTTGGGAGGCAAGGCAGGCGCCAGCCAATGTGTGCCAGGCTGGGAAAATGCTTGTGCAGCTAGGGTCCTTTGTAGAGAATCGGACCCTCCTAGTTTCATAGTCTAGTGGTTCCCAAGGGAAAAGAATGTGACTTTTGCCATCGTCTTGCTCCTCCCCTTCGGGAGGGCTTATTGCACCTTTCCCCTCCCATGCCAGGCCCCTTCCTGTTTTCTCTTCCATATGCTGTACTGTCAGAAATATGCAAACTTCTGTTAGGACTGAACTCTTTGAGTTCCGTGTGCATTCTCTTGTAATAAACCCAGTTTTCACACAAGTTGCATGGTGTTGTGATTGCCTGTTGACCGGAGGTGCTAGTATTATCCCCATTTTACAGGTGAGGAAACTAAGGCAAACAGGTTAAGTGACTTTCCCAGAGTCACACAGCTAGGAAGTGTGTGAAGCCGGATGTCAGCTCAGGTCTTCCTGACTCCAGGCTCCACATTCTAACCACTTAGCTTGTATTGTTACATAAGAGGATTTGGGAGAGGGTGGGGGACTGAAGTTTGTCCTTTAGCCTGGTGCTTTGTTTAAGATAAAGACCTTTTATTGATTGTTATTTTTTAAAAAAACGAAATAATGTGTTTTACGAACATTGTCCTTTTCTTGCAGAAGACCTTCATCTCAGACATGTAGAAAAAGATGTTTTGATTCCTAAGATTATGAGAGAGAAGGCCAGGGAGAGGTGTTCTGATCAAGTGCAAGGTAAGATTCGAATATTTGTCTGAAGATCAAGTGCATTCTTTGATAATGTGAACTGGATTTAATTCTTTTTTTTTGAATGACTTGTTTATTTACTTTTATTTTACAAGATTCAGTTCCACAATCCCTTGAGTTTCAGATTTTTTGG
>CM053581.1:565093196-565107012 GCA_028627135.1 Pseudochirops cupreus
CCAAATGAATTTTGTTACTATTTTTTCTAGTTCTATAAAGTAATTTTTGGGTGGATTGATTGGTATAGCACTAAATACATAATTTAATTTAGGTAAAATTGTCATTTTTATTATATTAGCTCGACCCAGCCATGAGCAATTGATGTTTTTCCATTTAGTTAGATCTGACTTTATTTGTGTGAAAAGTGTTTTGTAGTTGTGTTCATAAAGGTATTGGGTTTGGTTTGGCAGGTAGATTCCCAAATATTTTATAATGTCTACAGTAACTTTAAATGGGGTTTCTCTTACTATCTCTTGCTGTTGGACTTTGTTGGATATGTACAGGAATGCTGAGGATTTATGTGGGTTTATTTTATATCCTGCAACTTTGCTAAATTTATTGTCTCAAGAAGTTTTTTACTTGATTCTCTGGGATTCTCCAAGTATATCATCATATAACTGGATTTAATTCTTAGACTCCTAGTGAAGTTTAGTCAATAAATTAATGTGCCTCATTTCCTTTTCACTTCTATTCTGGCTATGAGAACTTCCAGGGAGGTTTCAATTTAAAACAAATTATAATATTCTCCAAAGCCATGTAGTAAAAATAGGTCTTTGGAAATACAGTCCTAGGGATGGAGAAGAACCTTAAAAAGCCTTTCTTCAAGTGATTGATTTGGGAGGGGGGCAGGGCAGAGAAAGCAACACCAAGGCTTATTATAGTTTTTTTTATCCACTTTTCTCAACCGTATTCTAGTGTGTGTGTGTGTGTGTGTGTGTGTGTGTGTGTGTGTGTGTGTGTGTAGAGACATGTATGAGGAAGCTATGGCCACAGTGACAGGTTTGAGTCTTGAAATGGAGTGCTCTGTTTGTGTGTCACAAGTTCATACAACTTACAGGGAAAATTAGGTTTATTACAAGAGAAGTGACCTTGCACATGGAACCTAAGCCAGTGCAAAGAGTTCATAGTCCAGACTGGAGCCTTACTCTGGGTGGGGAAGCTCTTTGGCTTCTTTAATGGAGATCTGGGCAGGGAAGGGCTCCTTAAGCTCCAGTGTGATTGATAAAGCGGGATTGTAAAGGAGGCTGAGTATTTTAACTTTTCTGTAAGGATGATTATTTTAAGCAGAATTTAGTTAGGTGTTTGGTTGTCCCCAGGGAGGGTAAATTAAGGGGAAGTTAAATGTCAAAGTAAGTACAGAGGAATTAGAGCTGAAATCAGCCCTTAGAGTTACCTGGTGCAGCCCTGTCATTTCAGAACTAAGGAGTCTGAGGCCCAGAAGTTAGTGCCAGCCTGGCTCAGGGGGCAGCTCTTGGATTCCACGGCTGGCTTTCTTTTCCACTGCCTTGATCATAGGCCATCTCCTTTCTTAGGATCTTAAAGAAAGATCTGAGATGACCTTAAAGAAGGGCACTTTTGGACTTAGTGCAGACCTACTTCCGTGCCAGCTTGATCTCTTGAGTTACTGTTTAGGCACAAGATTTTACTGGAGTGTTTCTTTCATTAAGAATGATAGATCTTAGAGATCGTCTGATTCAACATTTTTACAAATGAGGAAGCTGGCCCAGGGAGTTTAAGTGATTTGCTCAGTGTCAGATAATAGCTGTTTATTACATAAGTGTCAGTCATTATCATTACCCCGTTCTTTTCATTTCTTCCAGTGGGCTCACATAGAAATTGTGTAGGACGAAGTGTGATCTCTCATTTGCTAAAGTATATAGAGCCTTTGGCCTCAGTGCCATAAGGAAAATAAATAAATAAGAGAACTGGCTCTAAGCTGTGATTAGTGAAACTTGTTGTTTGAGGTAAAAGGCATTTGGGACCATAACTAAATTTTGTTTGGAGTTCGAATTTGGGTATAGTTGCCTGCATCAAGTGCCACAAGCTACTCAGAGGGAATGTGATCCTATGCTGTTAAATACCAGTGGAAGTCTACATCTGGTAAAAGCCGAAGGGACTATCCTAGCCTCAGCTGGGATGGGATCTCTCTGGCAATTACCCATGGCATTCCTTTGAAAAGGCATGTTTCCCACCTATTCCTAAGTCTAGCTGTGAGGTAGTACCGATACTGCATGGATGGATATCTGTGACTTTACCTGAATTTAAACAGAGCCAAGAATGTTTTATCCTGTCATATTTGGAATGTCACATGTCCCTATTTTATTCCTTCTATAGCAAGCTTCTATGATCAGAGCAAGTAGTCAGTAAAAGATATGAACCATCTTGTTTTGTGGTTAATAAATGTAAAGGAATGCTGAATAAACTGGATACTGGTTTTGAGGGATTTGGAAAGATAGATATAGATTTGATGGGAAATATGAAAGACAGATAGGAAGGTTTGGGGACAAATGAGGTACAAATGAGGTTTATCCAAGCCCCTCTTTTCTCCAGATAGTTGATATCAGTTTCAGAAAGGTTTAAGTATGTTGAGAGTATGTTAGGAAGTATTTTTAGAAAGCAGAAAGATTTGTAACCTGATTCTAAAATTTTGAGGAAAGCAACAGGATCAGATTGATTCTTCTAAAAACTATATAGGTGTATAAGATTGGCTTTCAAAAATTTCTCTATCATGGAAACTCAAACGTTGAGCATGTTTGGTAATAAGATCAAAAGTTTGGATTTTTGATGCAGTGTTGTAACTGTTTGTGAAACTTTATTGTAGTGTTTGTGCCCAGCCCCGTGTGGCTAGAAAACTGAACTTTTTGTGCCTGTAAACCTAGCCTTGCATGGCTAGGAAACTGAACCATTTTTATGCGCCTTTGGTGTTAAACCATGTTTCTGTGAGCCCCTGTCACGCCTGACTGAATATCCCTGCTCCTGAGTGAACATCTGAGCCAAGGGACCTGGAAAAGATGACATCAGATGCAAGTAGCATCTCTAAGAATCCAGACAGACCAGGCCCGCACAGGAACTGCTGTAGCTCTAGTTTATTGTTCTGTGTTTTCTTTGTGTTATCTTGCTCTCCTTTACTGTTACAAAAGATGTTTTGAAAGTCTTGTGTAACAATTTCTGAAGATTTACAAAGTTTTCAATTGATTATTGCTAAAATGATGTAATGAGTTTTAAAGCAGAACAGTTCATGCTGTTCCGATATGAATTTGTAGTTACTCCATGAACTAAGCAAAAGTTAACATTTGTAACTGAGTGTATATGTAAAAGAATCCATTTCTGAAATATCTCTTTCTTCCAAAGTGAATATAATTAGAGGATAGACAAGCTTTGTGAAACAGGGATGTATGTCTGCTATTCAGTTGTGAGATTCAAGTCAGAAACCTCTTTTGTTTAAGGCCTACAGTTATGTTAGTGAAGAATATCTTATGAAGTGCCTAGTCTATGTAGCATGTAGACATATAAAAGACAGTTAAATAGTCTGAGTAATGGATTATACTAGCCCATGCTCACTCTACTTCTGGTCATTTTTCTCCTACTTCTTTTGGCTGTTGTTTGTTTACTCTCTTTCCTAGATTTGTGTCTTCTAGGTTCAGCAACCTTCCACTTGTAGATGATAGCTCAGGCTGAATACCAACTACTGCCCGAAGTAATTACCCAACAACACCCTTTGGATCTGGTGTCTGCTAAGTTGCGGACATTGGCTGCACCCTCCCCACTCTCCCCTTGACTGATGGACAGGGACAGCTCAACGACCTTTTCTCAGCACGAAGCAGCTCGGGAAGCTGAGACCTTCATCCCTCGTCCGCAGATGAATCTGTGTCTCTTCTAGGGGGGGAGTGATGGGGCCTGGGATGCCTTTGTCTATAATCTCAGTCTGTAAATTTCACTTGTGTTCGGGTACCTATGTATGTAACATCATTTTGTAAACAAGCCTGTGCAATTAAGTTGTAAAAGCCATACTCTTTCACAGCCATGAAGGCATTAACTTTAACTCTACCTCTCCCCCGCCCCCAGCTTCAAAGCCTCTTCCCTGAGCTAGCAGCTTCCCATGAACACATTGTCCAAGCATTTAATCAATAAATGCTTAGTTTAGAGACCTCCTTTGTCCTTAGTGGCCAGCTGCACCTAAAAACTTTGAAAAACACTATCAGAGAGATGACTTCTTCCCGAGATGGGACCTCCTGAATCCCTAATCAGTCTAGCTTCCGAACTTGGCACCAAGCCTATCCTCCCAACAGCCATATTGGACCTATGTCATTCATCCTTGACCAAAAGTTACCTAGTGACGTGTCAAGGCAAAAACCACACCTCTCCCCTGGCCCCCCTCAAATTTCTCCCAGTGAATTATGGGTAGTGTGCCTGCGCAGTTAATATAGAAAGTACATGTTCCTTTAAGCACTGTTCACTCCTAAACTCCTCCCAAATCCCTCCCAAACTCCACCCCCACTCACCTGGCTAGCATAATTAATTCTTCTGCCTTTGTCCTGTGGCCTCCCCCACTCTGGACATTTCAGGGGTTGGACTGCCCGCTTCTTGTGAGATTCTAATAAAGAGACCTTTCTCTACTTTCACCTTGAGACGTCTCCGAGTAATTGATTTAGGGATCTCTGTATCCCACACAGAATGATACTGGAACATATTCCCCTGCTGTTCTTCCTTTAGTGCAGTGGCTCTCAGCCTTCCTAATGCCACGACCCTTTAATACTGGTATGTGGGTGTATCTGCATGTGGGCGGACCCACCTGGAGATAGAGGAACGGTGTCTCGGTTCCTAAGACCATCGGAAATACGTATTTTCCGATGGTCTTAGGTGACCCCATTTAACTCTGAAAGGAGTCAAGACCTACAGGTTGAGAACCACTGCTTTAGTGGCTGTTACCTAAGTGGGTGCTCAAGCACAGTTGCTGTATCTGCTTTACTAAAGTAGAATGTCAGCAGATCCTCTGTAGGGTCCCTGCAAGCATCATTGGCCCAACTCCAGCAGTCGACAGAGCTTCAGAGACAACTCATCCTTCTTCCTCTCCTGTATTGCTGCTGCTGCTGTTGAATATGAGGAAGTCAGCTGAAGGCTACAAGTAGCAGTTGTTAAAGCTTTTGTTGTTTTATTTGATTTTTCTCCAGGGTCACATTTGTAAAATATGCATGTATGCGGCAGAGAGAGTCAGGTGCCCCGGCTAGGTGGAGCAGTTGGGTGAGATGGTGGTGCAGAGCAGTGACACTCTGTCTAATGAATTTGTAAAGTTTTGATTCCGTGTATAGTGGAAAGGGCACTGGATTTGGGGTCAAAAAACCTTAACTCAAGGCCTGGCTCTGCTTCTAGTAGCTGGGTGACCTTGGCTAACATTCCTTACCTGGGCAGGCTTCACCTTGGTAATCCCTAACAGGGAAGGCTGAATCTGTGGACCTCCAAGGTTCCTTCTAGTTCTTGTGCCACAACTCAGTAGGCTTAGTTAGAGGGGACACCTCCCCGTGCTCCTGTGTGACATTTGCATGAGTCAGCGCCACACATGAACCATTGGCTCCTTGAAGGTGTTTCTGCAGACGCTGCTGGAACAGGGGTGCTTCCATCAAGGTCACAGCCTCTCTGTGCTCCAACTCTTCTGGTTTCCTGCTTTGCTAATTGTCTGGAATGAGCAGTTGGTTTTTTCTTGCTCAGGTTCTTCAGATCTTCATTGTCAGCATCACACAGCTGTGTGCCTTTTACTTCTAGGTCCCAAAACATTCTATGAAAATGCTGTTGTCAGTCTATGTGTTGCAGGATTGTGGTGGTGTTCAAGTGAGTCCTACCCAGATGGGATGTCCTGTTTAGGCCCTTCACAAGGCCCTGCCATGATCTGCCTAAGGCCATGATTGCTGCCTCTGTCTTTCTGAATTTCAGCTGGATTGTGATCAGTTTTGCCTGGTCCATGGAAAGTACTTCATAAATGCCTGTTGGCTTGTTTTGGATGTATTTCTTGTAAACAACATACTGTTGGATTCTGCTCTCTGATCCATTCTGCTGTCCTCTTCAGTCACATGGGTCATTTCTCATCTCATTGATATGTACAGTTTGACAGTTAATTTTATATTTCCCTCCATTGTATTTGATTCTACTTTTTCTTCTCTTTCCTTCTTGCACCATTTAGAAAGGAGAGGGTTGTGAGAAAGGAGTAGGCTTAGCTCCATTGCTCTTTACTTCACGAAGTTGTCAGTCTGGAAAGGGAAACCCATGGAATTTTTGGCCAGAACAGAGAACAGTTGCTATTTATGCTCATTCTAAGCCATCAAAAAACTTAAACAGTGAGCCACACAGGCTCGCACTAAACCTATTATTGGCCATTCAATGAAAGCCAGAATGATTTGGATTTAAAGGCCTAGTCAAGTAGCTCCATTTAAAACACAATGAACTTTTTTCTTTTTTTTTCAATTTATTTCTTTTTAGTTTTCAACATTTATTTCCACAAGATTTTGAGTTACAAATATTTTCTTTGTCTTTCCTCTATCCCCCACCTCAAGATAGTGAAGTGAGTCTACTGAATATCCCTTCTCCCAATCTGTTCTCTCTTGTACTCCCTTATCTCCCCTCCAACTTTCTAGCAGGGCAGGGTGGATTTCTATACCCCAGTGTCTGTATATCTTATTTTCCAGTTACATGTTAAAAAAAAATTTAACATTTGTTTTTAAAACTCAGATTTCCAGATTCTTTCCCTTCTTCCATCCTTACCCCCCCCCCCCCCACTGGGAAGACAGGCAATTCAATATAGGTTGTACATGTGTAGTTACGTAAAACGTTTCCATAGTAGTTATATTGTGAAAGACTAACTATATTTTTCCCTTTATCCTATCCCATTCCCCACTTATTCTGTATTCTCCTTTGACCCTGTCCCTTTTCAAAAGTGTTTGCTTCTAACTACCCTCTCTCCAAGTCTGCCCTCCCTTCTATCATCCCCCCTCTTATCTCCTTCTGCCCTACTTTCCTGTAGGGGTAAGATACCCAATTGAGTGTGTATGTTATTCCCTCCTTAAGCCAAATTCAGTGAGAATAAGGTTGACCCATTCCCTTTCACCTTCCTGCTCTTCCCCTCCATTGTAACAGTTTCCTCTTGCCTCTTATGTGAGATAATTTATCGTGCTCTATCTCTCCCTTTCTCCTTCTCCCAATATATTCCTCTCACCTCTTAATTTTATTTTTTAGATATCCCTTCATATTCAATTGATCCTATGCCCCCTATCTATGTATACATGTGCACACATATATACACACTCACGTATGTATTTATACACACATACACCCTCCTCTCTCTCTACACACACACACACACATATATTCGCTTCAACTATCCTCATACTGAGAAAAGTCTTGTGAGTTACAATGATCATTTTTTCATGAAGGAATGTAAATAGTTCAACTTTAATAAGTTCTTTATGATTTCTTTTTTCTGTTTACCTTCTGATGCTTCTCTTGCTTCTTGTATTTCAAAATCAGATTTTCTGTGCCGCTCTGGTTTTTTTATTAAGAATGCTTGAGAGTCCTCTATTTCATTGAATGTCCATATTTTCTCCTGACACGTTATACTCAGTTTTGCTGGGTAGGTGATTCTTAGTTTTAATCCTAGCTCCTTTGACCTCTGGAATACCATATTCCAAGTCCTTCGATCCTTTAATGTAGAAGCTAATAGATCTTGTGTTATCCTGATTGTATTTCCACAATACTCAAATTGTTTCGTCTTGACAGGTTGTAATGTTTTCTCCTGGACCTGAAAACCCTGGAATTTGGCTATAATATTCCAGGGAATTTTCTTTTTGGGATCTTTTTTTTGATCATGGCTTTTAGGTAGTCCAATAATTTTTAAATTATCTCTCCTGGATCTATTTTCCAGGTCAGTGTTTTTCCAATAAGATATTTCATATTACCTTCTATTTTTTCATTTCTTTGGATTGGTTTTATAATATCTTGATTTCTCGTAAAGTCATTAGCTTCCATTTTCTCCATTCCAATTTTGAAACAATTATTCTCTTCAGTGAGTTTTTCAAATTGCTTTTCCATCTGGCCAGTTAGGCTTTTTAAGACATTCTTCTCCTCATTGGCCTTTTGGGCCTCTTTTGCTATTTGAGTTAGTCTGTTTTTTAAGGTATTATTTTCTTTAGTCAGGCTGTTGACTCACTTTTCATGATTTTCTTGCATCATTCTCATTTCTCTTCCCAGTTTTCCCTTCCACTTCTCTTACTTGATTTCCAAAATCCTCTTGAGCTCCTCTGTGGCCTGCAGCCAGTTTGCATTTTTCTTGGAAGCTTTTGATGCAGGAGTTTTGACTTTGTTGCCTTCTTCTGGTTTCATGTTTTGATCCTTTTTGTTCCACAAAAAAGATTCTGTGGTCTGATTGTGCTTCCTGTTTGCTCATCTTGCCAGCTAATTACTTGACTTTTGAACTCTTTGCCATGATAGAACTCTGCTTCCAGAATGGAGACAGCTGTGTCCCAAATTGCTGGGGTTTGTGCAACTGCTGCCAGAGCTGTTATTAGAGCTATGAGGAGGGTGCCCTCTCTACAGACACCACGAGCTCTGGCAAACTGGTGTTTCTCACTCCAGGGCCACTACCCAAGACTGCAACCCAGATCTAAGCAGGTCAAAGCAAGAGCGATTACCCCCTGAATGGTCGCTTGCTTCCCCTGTGATCTGCAGTCCAGGAGCTCTGGAGGCAGCCACAGGGCCACGGTTGTAGCTGCTGTGCTGTGTACATGTCTCGCCCTGGGAGCAGGGACCAGACCAGGCTCTTTTCTCACCCTGAATCAACAGGGTTCCCCACTGACCTTTTACTTTCTTCTTGGCGTTTATGAGTTGAGAAGTCTGGAAGCCACCACAGCTGCCAGCACTTCACTCTCCTGAAGTCTGCTCTGGCAGGTCTGTGCCGCTGATTGGGACTACCCCAGGTCTGTGCTCACGTGGCTCATATGGGACTGCACTTGGCTCCCAGCCCAGTGTGATAGACCCTTTCTGTTGGCCTGCCAGGCTGCCTTCAGTGGGATATTTGTTTCTCTCTGTTACTTTGTGGGTTCTGTAGCTCTAAAATTTGTTTAGAGCCATATTTTACAGGTATTGGAGGTGGTTCATGTGGGAGTTAAAGCAGGTTCTTGATTTTACTGTGCCATCTTGTCTCTGCCCCCCACAGTGGACTTTTTAAAAAAATGTATTTATTTTTAGTTTTCAACATTCACTTCTATAAGATTTTGAGTTTCAGATTTTCTCGCCCCCCTTCTCCTTCCCCCCTCCCCAAGATGGTGTGCAGTCTTACGTGGACTCTACTTATACATTCATATTAAACATTTTCACATTAGTCATGATGTAAAGAAGAATTAGAACTAATGGAAGGAAGCACAAGAAAAAAGAAACAAAACAACAAAAGAGAAGGAGAACAAATAGTGTGCTTCTACCTGCATTCAAAATCTAAAGTTCTTTCTCTGGATGTGGATAGCATTTTCCATCATGGGTCCTTTGGAGTTGTCTTAGACACTCACAATGGACTTTAAAAGTGTGTTTTTCAGAGCTATATTTCAGAAAATCAAAAATGAAAACTGTATAGGATGAAAGTAAAATTTCCCAGCATTTAAAAAAAAAATAAGGACAAGGTGTTTGTTTGTTTTTTGTTCTTTTTTTGTCCTTTCTTGAAGAATAACACTGATATCACAATGGTGATGCATTGATTTGAGAGTAAATTGAATTTTTTAAAATTAAATTGATTTGTTTATTTACTTTTAATTTACAACATTCAGTTCCACAGTCCCTTGAGTTTCAAATTTTCTCTCCCTGCCTCCCCCATACCCCATCATGGCGGCATGCACTTGAATGTAGGATCTACAAATATCTTCACATTAATCATTATTCAGGTTGTAGAGAAGGTTTATAACTGATGGAATGATCAATGGGAAAGGGAAAACAAAACAAGAAAAAGAAACACAGCAAGTAGTTTGCTTCAATCTGCATTCAGATTCTATAGCTCTTTCTCTGGATGTGGATATCTCTTTCCATCATGAGTCTTTTGGAGTTGTCTAATAACCTTACATTGCTGAGAGGAGCCCAGTCTGTTGAGGTTAGTCGTCACATATACGTTGTGTCTGTGATTGTGTACAGATTTCTCCTGGTTCTGCTCTTCTTGCTCAGCATCAGTTTATATAAGTCTTCCCAGGTTATTATGAAGTCCATCTGCTACTCATTTCTTATAGCACAGTAGTGTTCTGTTACATTCATTTTTCACAACTTGTTTAGCCACTCCCCAATTGATGGGCATCCCCTTGATTTCCAATTCTTTGCTACCACAAAAAGAGCTGCTATAAATATTTTTGTACATACGGGTCCTCCTCCCACTTCTCTGATCTCTTTGGGATATAACCCTAGAAATGGTTTGCTGGGTCAAAGGGTATACAGTTATTTATAACTCTTTGGGCATAGTTCCAGATTGCTCTCCAGAATGGTTGGATCAGTTCACAACTCCACCAACAATGTGTTAGTGTTCCAATTTTTTCCACATCCTCTCCAGCATTTATCATTTTTCTGTTTTGTCATTTTAGCCAATTTGGTTGGGGAGATGTGGTAACTCAAGGTTGTTTTGATTTGCATTTCTCTAATCAGTGGTGATTTAGAACATTTTTTCATATGTTTATAGATATCTTTAATTTCATCTTCTGAGAACTGTCTGTTCATATCCTTTGACCATTTATCAATTGGGGAGTGGTTTGTATTCTTATAGATTCGATTCAGTTCTTTGTATATTTTAGAAATAAGGCCTATAATTATCAGAGACATTGGTTGTAAAAATTCTTTCCCAATTTTCCACTTCCCTCTTAATCTTGTAAATTGGATTTAAGTGAGGCAGAGCTGCACAGTCATCAGTCTCACTCTTTCATCCGAGTCATCAGAGTCCAGTGGCCAGATAGAAGGCAAGATGACTAATGATAGTCCAGCAGGAGAAGGAGGAGAGCAACATCTAGCATTTCCCAGCTTCCTGGCCCATGACATCAGAGGAGGGGTCAGACAAGTAGGAGGTGAACCAGGAAAGAGCATTGTCAAGAAAACTTAGAGCGAAGAGTGCATAATGTAAAAGAGGGTTATCAACAGGGTCACAGGCTGCACAGAGGCCAAGAAGGATGAAGGAAAATGCCATTAGGTTTGGCAATTAAGAGATCGTTATTCACGTTGGGAAGAGCAGCTTAAGTTGATATTCCTATTTGCAGATAACACTGTGCAGATTATATTAAGCTCTAGAATACTCTGTGCCCTCCTCAGTGAGCTCCTTGTTCTCCCAAGAATGATAGAGTTGAACCCTCGGAGCTTTCAGAGATAACGTCCGGTAATGGTCAGAGGAAGAGAAGAAGAATGGTAGAGGATGGTTCTTCATTCTGGGGGACAGAAAGATGAGAGATATTGTCTTCCTACAAAATGTGCCCAAGACATAATGAGAAACCTTCAAGATTTGTAAAAATGGATGATATTTGCCTTTATTCATGATGTATTGCCAGAAATTGTGAAGTTTTGGGCAAGGAGCTGAAGACCAAAAGGGTACGTGTGTTTTCCTCATGTTTGCCTGCTGACGGTGAAGAAAGCAGAAGAAAAAAATTGATTTGGGAAATAAACAGGTGGCCAAGAAGGTGGTAAATGAGAATTTGGTTTGGATTTTTTGCACCATGGTTTTCAATATACCAGTAACAGAATCTTGGCCTGAGTTGGAACATCTCCAACAAGGACTGGTGAGAATGGTCTGCCAGGTGTCCTACAAGACTCATCAAAAGGGCTTTGAATGAAAAGGGATTGTAGAGAGAAGACTACCTATGGATAATCTCCAGATTTAGATACTGCAAAATATAAGCTCAAAGAAGGAAGAAGAATAGCACATGAGGCACCTAGAAATTCACAGGAGACAAAATCTAAGAAAGGAACTTGTAAAAGCCATGGCCTTGAGCGTCTCTGCACAGATACCCAAGTGGGGTGAACCTCCATGGCTGGTCTCTAGCTCGCAGTGTATTTTTACCTTCTCAATGAGGTGATCCATTCCTCTGCCCTGAGGGGCTTCTAGCAGAGCCTGAACAGGCATCTGCCATGTGTGTTCTAGTGAGTATTGGTTTATGGGTTGAACTACAAAGTTGATGAGGTCCCTTCCAGCTGTCAAATTTTGTGACTCTTTAGGACATCCTCTATAACACAGGCAAACATGTATTTTATCTAAGAGAAAATGTTTAAAAACATTTCTTGTAAGAAGAACATAACAATGGCTGTGAGTTCAGTTTTCTGTTAAGGATAGCCATTCCAGTTTCTTTTTGAAGTTTTCAATTCTTCTTAAAAACCAGCGTGTTGAAATTGTACTTTCTCTAATGACTTAGCACACTTTTTAAAAATGCACTTTAATCATATCTTTATTAGCCGTATAGGAGTACCTAGAGTTTCTTTAAAGGTTTTTTTGTGAATTTTTAAAAAAAATCTGGTATGTCATAACTTATCTGAGATCTGGTTTCAGACCTAGAAGATACCTGAGACCTTAGAAATTCTCTGATCCAACCCCCTTATTTATGTGGAACTAAACTGTAGCCCATCAAGGTGAACTAGTTTGTCCAAGGTCACATAGGGTACCACGTGGCAGATATGAATCCAGGTGTCTGTATTCCAAATCAAATACTATGCCGCTCTACAGGAAACCATTTAAAAAGAAAACCACATTTTAAAAATGTAGACTAGTACAATTTTATGAAAAATAAGATTTTAGAATCATCTATTTAGGTCTAGATAGAACCTAAGAGTTCATATCTTCCTTCTCCTTCACTTGATAAATGAAGAAATGCATCTGTAGAGAGGTCAGTTACTTGACCCACATCATTCAACAAGCCTGGCAAGACTTCTTCTGAGCCTGCTCAATGCAAGAAGAAATGTCTGTCTCATCAGGTAGTTAACTGATGTTGACCTTGAAGTGTTGCGGCGTGTCCTTGAGGGGATCGATGCTCGCACCAAGCCAGCTGGCTCTGGCCACCCTGTGTAACTAGGTAACATAGCTGAAATCCGTGTTTACTAGTTCAGTATAACCGAGTCCTGGATAAACAGCTCAGTGGCCACCAGGATACCATGCTGAAAATCCTTGAACTGCTGCCTTTGGGGCAGCTAGCATCCTAACTTTGGCCAAGATTCAGAGGAACCCAGGGAAGTTAGGAGGCAGAAACAAGGAGGGACTGAGTTCCAGGCATGAGTCACAGCTAGGGGAAACGCTTGGAAGTGGGAAATAGAGGGTCTTGTTGAAGGAGCAGCCAGGAGGCCACTCACTGTCACTGGACGATCGTGTAGACCAGTGGTTCTCAACCTTCCTAATGCCATGACACTTTAATACTCATATGTGGGCGTATCTGCATGTGGGCGGACCTGCCTGGAGACGGATAGAGGAGCGGTGCCTCGGTTCCTAAGACCATTGGAAATATGTGTTTTCCAATGGTCTTAGGCAACTCCTGTGAAAGGGTCGTTCGACCCCCACAAAGGGGTCATGACCCACAGGTTGAGGACCGCTGGTGTAGAGGAAGGGAGTGAGGTGTAAGAAGACTGGAAAGGGAGGAGGGGTCAGGTGATGAAGGTCTTTGAAAGCCCATCAGAGGGGAAGTGACATGGACATACCCCAGCTTTAGGAAAACCAGTTTGATTGCTGAGTGGAGGACTGATTGGAGCAAGGAGATTATAGTTTAATATTTTTCTGGGCAGATTTTTCTGACATGAAATTCTTTTCACTATACAGTCCTGTTTTAACATTTCAGTGGAGAATATAAACTATGCACTTGAGTGGAAACTAAAACAGGAATCCTTTCTGTTTCAGCCATAAAATGATGAGCAGGCAGTTAGAACTGCCATTTGCAGCTGCAGCTGAAGAATTTCTTTAAAAATGAACTAAAAACATGAGCGTTATCTGACAAAAACTCTTTGGCTCCCCTCTTCTGCTGCTTT
>CM053581.1:565107112-565120205 GCA_028627135.1 Pseudochirops cupreus
AGACCAGGCCCTAGGAAGGGAGAGCAGGCACCATAGCTTGGACTTGTGCTTGTGATGGTTGTTTAAATGTGTATGGACATTTCAAAGCAACACTGCTGTATGGCAAATTAAGTGGCTTATTATGACCTGTTCTTATCAGAAAAATGGATAAGAATAAGGAAGACATACTGAGTAATTCAAGCTGATATATGTGCTTTGGTGTGACTTTTTCTCCCAGTAACAAAAATGGCCAAGCTCTGTTAATCAGAGCAAACACCCTCCAGGTGTTGGGAAAGATTAACCCCCCCCCCCCCCCCTTGGCCCCTGCAGACAAGCCTTCCAAAGCCCAGCTGGCACTGACAGGTGCCATGCTGGTAGTCTCCAGAGGGTATCCTCCACCTGCTTCTTGCTGGGGAGCTTCAGAGGAGGTTTCAGGTGAGCTAGGGCAAAGGTTGAAATAGATCATATTAAAAGTTACAGAATCAGCTTCCTGTTGCTTGTAGAGTAGCACTTAGGCCAGTTAAAACTCCTCACTTAGAAATTTAGGTTTTTAATTTACAGAATGTTAGCAGAAGGACTTACTTGAGTGATAATTGATGATGTACATTATATGCACATTAACTTGTTCGCTTAGAATTGAACTTTTTAAAAAGTTGTATGTTGTATTTGAAAATCTTATATTGTTTTGTGATTTCATAGACTTGTGAATATAAAAATTGTTGATGTCTTCTAAATGAAGGTGGAAACTTAATGGATTTTTTCTGATTTAAAAAAAGAAATATAGTTTTATAATGCCTTTGCCCTTTAATTCAGCTGTAAAATTATGGGTGAATGAGGATAAAGAGGAAGGAAAAATCTTTATCCTCCATTGCCATAAAGTAAAATGGCCTGCAGGGGGTAAATCATTCATCCTTAACATGTTTTATTGCACTTTTGTTGGCTTTTGATCACTAGGAAATTCTTTAAAGACTGGATGCTTTTGAGTTCTGTTTCTGTGCATTTGTTGTCTTAATTAGATGTTATACAGATGCTATATCTAGACGGAGCTTTTTGTTTTCTACATTTTTTATTGATAACAGATCACTGATTTTCCAGGCCACATAGCACAAAATACATATTTTATGTAAAACTGGATGCTTTGGGTCTACCTATTAATAAGGCTTAAATTTTTCCCCCCAACTTGTGGGTTAAGAATTAACTTCCCTGGCGGTTGCTACCACTGTGCAGAAAGAACAGTGATCCACGCGTTTGCATTAGAAGATGCAATATGGAATCAAGATGTTTTTCTTCATTGTTGTTTCTTATGTTCGTAGCTCTTATTCCATTAAATAGTTATGGGACCTTATATAAAGACAACAAGCTTGCTAATTGTATTGTTCTTGAAAAAAGACATAGGAATCTTAATAAGTGTTTGCCTGCCTGCCTAGCACTTTAAGACACGGTTCACGCAGAAAGCTTTCCTGGTTGATTTTTCTTATCATTTCAGCCCAGCTGATCATAAGAACTGGGTCAGGCTGTGAGCTCTACCACTGCAACTTTGGTTTTTGAAGGGAATGGAACAGCTTTTACAGGGACAAAGAGAAATGAAATCACTTTCAATGAAAGAAAGACGCCTCATTATAGTCACCAACAGCAGTTATTGACAGCTACACTTCCTATTAACAAGGAGCATTTAACTAAGAGTTTGGCTGTTGGATCTTTGGACTTGATCTAATTTGCTAGCATTAATTAGTTTCTTTTGAGCACAGACACTTGGTGCTCACAGCTATAGATTTGGAGGGCTAATTAGGATAGAAAATTGAACAGAATGGGGTAAGGCATTAACCTTCAACCATTACCAGCTGGGACTCTGATAAAGACCACAGAGTCCAAATGCTCTCTATTCATGTGAAGAGTACCCTAATGAATATCAATTTCAGCCAGGTTGCCATATTCCTACTAGCACTAATTTTCCTTGTAATTTTTTTTTACTGTCTTCTATCGTATTTTAATTATCTATACGCTATTGATTTTTAATACCCATAGGTGACAGATTTGGTTTGAGTTGTACACATCAACTATTTTATTTTAACAAATTTAAGTTAGTCTTTATCAATAGGTAAATAACTACTTTGACCCTTTGCGTGAAGCGTTACTTGAGTCATTTTTTATGTGTATGGCTAAAATCGGTATTGGAACTACTTTTCAGTTTCATACAACCAGTATCATAGGAAGGTTTGCTTAGCATAAATGTGTTTTACATTAATGTGAAAGAAAGGACTTTTGCCATCAGAGAAAAATAAACTGGTGATAAGTAAATTATTTTGGCCTCTTGATGTTTTGAAAACAGTATGTTGAAATATTACTAGGAGGTAAACTATTTTGGGCAATGATCAAATTTTTTTTTTCCATTTAGAGAAAGCTAATAACATTTTCTTTTTATGTATTTTCTTTTAGAATTTGATTTTGGTTCCATTAGTGAACTTATTAGTCTGGCCAAGAAGGCCAAGTACCAAATTAGGAACTTCATGAAGAATCCTGGCCCTATTCACATGTCATTTAACCTTGAGCACATCTTTAGCATACTTTTTTACCCCCAGTGAGATGTTCTGTATGAAAAAAATCGTTGAAAGGGTAAAAGTTAAAAACTGTAGAAATTGCATTAGAAATTTGCCCTTTCTATCATAGTTTAAAATTTTTTTTTTATTCTACAAAGTCTACCTCTGATGTCTCCATGGTGTGAGGTGATCTTGAGTTCTGGAAGGATAAGTTAGGAGAATGCAATCACTGGTAAATGATATCCCATGCTAGAAAGGAATCGGTGTGGTCTTCAGTGGATTGAGGCTCTTTTCCGGGTACCATCCTGTGTAAATATGGGGAGCCTCATCACCTGTAAGTGGCCACTTGGTGATGAATCTTTTTGGCTATGAAATAAAGATAAATGCAAAATGACTCTCAGTCCTATGTGGCCTCTTCTGTTTATATAATCATAGTACCAGAGATATATAAAAGGGGTCATAGGTTAAGAATCACGATTTTTGGATAGTCTACAAACCTTAATTTTACTATTAGTATTCTAAATAGGAAATTTTTACCCAGTGAACAGTGATTGACTTTAACATTGAAGTAATTTAATCACATCATGTCTTGGCTTTCTTATTATTATTGAAACCAGAAGACAAAAGAAAGTCACATCTAGATAGGTAGCATATATGTTCTTTTTGGTGGGGAAGTAAATAAAAGGGTTGGTAGAGTTAGTTGTATCATACATCCAAAGACAGTAAATAAACATTATTTCATAGGACATTTTTGTCTTTTCATAGAGCAGTGCCCATAATGAATATTTGGCTCACAAAGAGTTGGACATGACTGAACAACAACAGTACTTTTGGCAAGCTGGGTGGTGTAGTGGGTAGAGTGCCCAGCCGTGAGTCAGAAAAACTCATCTTCTTGAGTTTAGATGGCAGTGTGACCTTGTACAAGTCTCTTAACCCTGTTTACCTCAGTTTCCTTATCCATAAAATGTCCTGGAGAAGAAAATGGCCAGTCACTCTAGTATTTTTACCAAGAAAGCCCCAAATGGGGTCACAAAGAATTGGACAGAGCTGAAAATGATGAATAACAACAACAAATACATGGTACGTGAAAGATGCAGGTTAGAAAGAAGGTGATGTCAGAAGGAAAGAAGATAACGTCAGAAAGTCTTCCTGCAGAAGGTGGCGTTTGCCACTTGCTCTGGAAACAGTAATCATGTCAGGACTATATTGCTGCTATAAAAGGGTATGGCAACAAACTTGTGTTTGTATACGTCACAATTCCTTTCCCTAGTCATTTTGCTATAGCACTGAATAAGTAAATAAATTTACGTAGAATTGTCATTTTTATTATATTGGCATAGCCCAGTCATGAGCAATGAATGTATTTTAGTTCTCTGTTTCTGTAAAGAGTATTTCATAGTTGTATTCACAGTGTAGCCATATATTTCTTGGTAGAACGTCTCCCTGGAATTATTGTGAATGAAACTTTTCTTTTGATCTCTTCCTGCTGGATTTTTTTTCCTTGGTAATATAAAGAAAATCTGATAATATATGCGGATTTATTTTATATTATACTGCTTTATTGAAGTTATTGTTTCAGTTAATCCTTAATTGAATTTTTAAGATTCTCTAAATATAATGTCATCTGTTGAAAACAACAACAACAACAAACCTCTGTCTCCTCTTTCTGCATTTTCTCTCAGTTTTTCTTGTTTCTGATAGAGCGTGCATTTCTAACACTCTGTCAAATAATAGCAGTGATAATGGACACCTTTACCCCTTGATCTTATGAATAAAGGCCTTTAGTATTTTTCCATTACATATACTGGCTCTTGGTTTTAGATAATCTGTTTACCATATTATTCCAGTGCCTTTTTAAAAAACATAAATAGATGTATAGTTACTGTTTCAGTCAAGTTCTGTTGTGTCTTGCACTTTTGCTTATGTTAATGGGGCCTTGCTCAGTTCTGATGTCAATTATCTGGACTCCTCCTGCTGACTCCCACTGTCCTGTGTGTGCACATAGGATCTGGTGCTTCTCTGGCCTTCTGTCTTTTAGGGCCCTCAGGTGTGTGGTCGTCAGCATGTGGCAGACTTGAAGAGCCCCTGGGGCATCTCAGTTTTATCTCTCCCTCTCCTGATCTGAATGTTGCTAACTCCTTAGCATCTATGGTCAGAACCTTATGGGTGCCCAAACACCTGGAATTTTGTCACAGCGATGCTTGAGTCTTGCCAGTGCTGTGGGCTGCAGGAATCCATGGAGCATCCCTGGTCCACAATACGTTGCCGAGCACTGGCCTTAGGCAGTAACTCATCCTTACTTCTTGAAGGCTTTGACCATATTTTCGTGCAGTCCTGGGCTGTACTGCTTGTTATGGCTTTGCTTTGGATTTCTTCATCCTGATTCAGACTGGTTCTCTTTTTTCATCTTTGTTGGAGTATTTGTGTAAGATCTGGGCTAGATTCTAGAAATCTGGTTTTTCCTGTATTTTCATCAGAGTGACTCCCATCTCCTCCAGGAACTTTGTTCTAGCAGTCAATATTTCTTCTAAAATAACCTTTTTAAAGCACAGGTTTATACATGTCACTCCCCTGCTCAAGAATTTGCAGCAGGTCCCCTTTCCTTCCAGCATAAGATCCCAACTCTTTGACTTGGTATTTAAAACCCTTCACAGTCCAGAGGGTCTGTGGATGTTGGGTTTGGACAAAAAGAGATATAAAATGGACACACGAGCTGCTTTAAGATATTGAAAGGGCTGCATGTGGAGGAACATTCAGACTTGTTTTATTTTCCTTCAGAGGGCAGAGCAAGGAAGAATGGATGGAATTTCTAGGAAGACTTTCCAGCATTGAGAGCAATCCAGAAAAGGAATGGGCTGCTTGGCAAGATAATGGCTTTCAATCATTGCAAATGTATAGTGACCACCTGTTGGGGATGTCTAGAGGGAATTCTTGTTCAGATATGAGTTAGACTAGAGGCTGCTGAGGTCCGTTCCAACTCTCAGAGGCTATAATGTGATTACTCAGAGCCATTGAAGGCCATTGCTTGGTGGCTATAAGGCAAAATTGCTTTACCTTATGTATGCAGTAGAGGTATTTCAAAAAAGTTGCACATAAATCAAATAGCATTTAACTGCTATAGGGGATCTTACTGTTTCAAGTGTTACAGGGACAAATTCTTTTATAAATGATAAAGTTCTTCTAGATTTATTATTTTTTTAATTCACATTTTCACAATGCACCTTTGCTTAATGCAGAGGATAGCGATACACTGCTCACTGCCTACATTCCTATTTAACTTATTGTCACCTCAAAGACTGAACACAGTACTTCCTGTTTCCCCTGGTGTGTTAGCGTGCTAGGGGCTGTGCGGATTTGCTTCTGCTTGTGCTTCTGCTTTCTGTATTGGGGTTCTTTGGTGGCACTTAGTGCTTTAGACGAAGATTAAGGAAGTACTTCTTTGTCTTCACTTGAAGGAATATGATTGCATGCATGTTTTACTATGCTGTTACATTACTGTAATGGTATTCTGCTGCATATTACTTTAGGTTTTGTTTATTCTGTAATCTGAGTTTGTGTAGGGACTAAATAGAAGATTGTCTGGTGAAAGTCAGGGGAAAAAAACAAGAACAAAAAAGAAACTTTCTTTACAATGGTGGGAGCTTGTATTTTTTCCCTTGGAATAGTTTCTTTTGTGACTCCAATTTTGGCATTACTCCCAGCATCTAAGCCCCATTAGAACAGTGACTATCTTCCTCAGTTAAGTATTCTTATTAGCACCTTGCACAGTTCTTATGTATGTATTGTACTGAATGAATGACACTTTCTGTCCTTCTTTAAAAGCTTGCCTTAGAGTAAAAAGAGGATCCAGGAGTCAGATCCCCTGGTTCATAGGATTATAGGATCTAGCAGTAGAAGGGATCTTTAGAGATCATCTAATCCTGTGCCTTAATTTTTACAAAAGAACATATCAAGACCCCGAAAAGTTAGATGTTTGTCCAAATTTATACCAGTGTGGTTTTTTTGGTTATGGCTGAATTTGGCTTAGTCCAGTAGGTTTAAGATTTTATTTTCTGGTTTAGAATTCACTAAGCAAGCTTTAGGACAGAGCTAAGATGGTGGAGTAAGGCAGGACCTCTCCATATTCACCTTCAAACAACTATAAAATAAGACTTAAAAATGAATTTTGGAGTGGGAGAACCACCAAAAGATATGGTGAAACAATTTTCCAGCCCAAGACAACTTAGAAGGTAAGCAGGAAAGGTCTGTCTCACTGTGGTAAAAGAAGGGTACAGTCCAGTTCAGGTGGCATCTGGGTAAGCCAGCAGCAAAGCCCTCGAGCAGGCCAGCAGGGATTTCCTGCACCCCCAATACAAGAAGCTTGGGACAGTGCCCACTCTACTCTAGGGAGCAAAGCCCAACTTTAACATAAAGTTAAAAGTCAAGAAATATGATGGAAGAATGAGCAAAAAGCAAAAAAAAAAATTTTAAGAATCTGACCATAGAAAGTTACTGTGTTGACAGTGAAGAGCAAAGCACAAACTCAGAAGAGGACAGCAGTGTCAAAACAGTTATATACAAAGCTGCAAAGAAAAAATGTGACTTGACCTTAGGCCCAAAAAATCAACTCCTGAAAGAGTTTATAAAGGATTTTAAAAGTCAAATCCTAGAGGTAGTAGAAAAATTAGGGGAAAAAATGAGAAGGATACAAGAGAATCGTGAAAATAAAAAGGGTCAACATCTTGGTCAAGGAAGCACAAAAAATGGAAAAAAGAGGTACAGAAATTCATTGAGGAAAACAACTCCCTAAAAGGTAAAATTGGCCAAAAGGAAAAGGAGATACAAAAGCTAACTGAAGAAAATTATTTCTTAAGAAGTTGAATGGAAAGTGAAAGCTATGACTCCATGAGACCATAAAGAAGCAATAAAACAAAATCAAAAGAATGAAAGAGTAGAAGAAACTGTGAAAAATATCTCAATGGAAAAACAACTGACCTGGAAAATAGGTCCAGGAGAGATAATCTAAGAATTATTAGACTACCTGAAAGCCATGATCAGAAAGAGTCTGGACATCATATTTCTAGAAATTATCAAGAAAAACTGCTCTGATCTTCTGGAACCAGAGGTAAAACAGAAATTGAAAGAATCTACGGATCACCTTCTTAAAGAGATCTCAAAATGAAAACTCCCAGAAATATTATAGTCAAATTCCAGAGCTCCCAGGTCAAGGAGAGAATATTGCAAGCAGCTAGAAAGAAGCAATTCAAATATCATGTAGTGATAGTCAGTATTACATAGCACAGAATTTAGAAGCTTCTATATTAAAGAATCAGAAGGTTCAGAATATGATAATCCAGAAGGCAAATGAGCCAGAATCCTAACCAAGAATAACTTATCCAACAGAACCCAGTATAATACTTCCCAAGGGGGAAAAAAAAGGGCATTCATTGAAGAGGACTTACAAGCATTCCTGATTAAAGAACTACAGCTGAACAGAAAATTTGATTTTCAAATACAAGACTCAAGAGAAGCATAAAAAGGTAAACAGGAAAGAGAAAACACAAGGGACTCAATAAGGTTAAACTGTTTATAGTCTTACACAGGGAGATGATACTTGTATCTTTTAAGAACTTTGCCACTATTAGGGCAGTTAGAAGGAGTCTGCATAGACAGAGGATGTGGGTATAAATTGACTATGAAGGGATGATGTTAAAAAAGGAAACAAAATTAAGGGGTGAGAAGGAGGATTGCACTGGAAGAAGAGAGAAGGGAAAGGTAGAATGGGGGCAAATTGAAGAGGCATGAAAGAGCTATTTACAGTAGAGGGAAAGAAGGGGATGTAGCAGGCAGCATTTGAACATTACTCATCAGAATTGACTCAGAGAGGGAATAATATACATACTCACTTGGATATAGAAATCTGTCTTGCCCTATGGGAAGTAGGAAGAGAGGGGAAAAAAAAAGAAAGGAGGGAGATTGATAGAAGAGAGGGCAGATTTGGGGAGGCAGTAGACAGAAGCAAAACACTTGTGAAGGAGGGACAGGGTAAAATGAGAGAGAAGGATAAATGGGAAAAATAGGATAGAGGGAAATACTACACCATTAGTAATCATAACATAACTGTGAATATGAATAATTTGAACTCAACCATAAAATGGAAGCAGATAGCAGAGTGGATTAAAAACTGGAATCCTACAATACGCTGTTTACAAGAAACACACTTGAAGCACAGAAACACAAACAAGAATAAAGTTTAGGGGTTGGAGTAGAATCTCTTATGCTTCAGCTGAAGTTAAAAGTAGGAGTAGCTATCTTGATCTTAGACAAAGCAAAAACAAAAAGATTAATTAAAAGAGATATGGAAACTATATCTTGCTAAAATGTACCATAGACAATGAAGTAATATCAATACTAAACATATATGTGCCAAATGGTATAACATTCCTATTTTTAAAGAAGTTAAATGACTTATAGGAGGAAATAGAGATCAGAACTATACAAGTGGAGGTTATTAACTTCCTCTCTCAGAACTGGATAAATCTAACCACAAAATAAACAAGAAAAGTTAAGTAAGTGAGAAGAATTTTAGAAAAGTTAGATATGATAGACTTCTCTAGAAAATTGAATGGGAATAGAAAGGAATATACCGTTGTCTCAGTGGTATATGGCACTACAAAAATTGACCGTGTATTAGGGCATAAAAACCTCACAATCAAGTGCAGAAAGGCAGAAATAGTAAATGGATCTTTTTTCAGATCATAGTACAATAAGAATTAAATTCACTAAAGGGCCATGGAAAGATAAATTGAAAATTAATTGGAAACTAAATAATCTAATCCTAAAGAATGAGTGGGTCAGAAGACAAATCATAGAAACAATAATTTCATTAAAGAGAGTGACATTGAGACAACATACCAAAATTTATGGGATGCAGCGAAAACAGTACTTAGGGGAAACTTTTTATTTCTAAATGCTTTCATCAAAAGAAAAGAAAAGAAAAGAAAGAGCAGGTCAATTAATTGGATGTGCAATTTTAAAAAAAACTAGAAAAGGAACAAATTACAAATCACCTATTAACCACAAAATTACAAATCCTGAAAATTAAAGGCGAGATTAAAAAAGATTGAAAGTAAGAAAACCATTCTGCCAATAAATAAAACTAGGAGTTGGTTATGCATGGGAGAGGGGGCAGAATATGAACCACTGGTTAATTTGAATTAAAAAAAAAGAAAATCAAATGACCAGTACCAAAAAAAAGAAAGAAAGAAAGAAAAGGAAAAGGGTGAATTTGCCACCAGTGAAAGGAAATTAAAGCAATCAGTAGGAGCTCTTCTACTCAATTATATGCCAGTAAATTTTATGATCTAAGTAAAATAGATGAATATTTACAAAAATATAAATTGCCCAGATTAACAGAAGAGGAAATAGAATACTTAAAGAAACCCATCTTAGAAATGAAATTGAACAAACCATCAATGAACTCACTAAGAAAAAAATCCTGAGGGCCAGATGGATTCACAAGTGAATTCTACCAAACATTTAAAGAAAAATTAGTACCAAATATTACATAAACTGTTTGGAAAAAGAGGCTAAGAAGGAGCCCTTTTATGACACAAATATGGTGCTGATACATAAGCCAGGAAGAATGAATACAGAGAAAGAAAACTGTAGACCGGGGGGGGGGGGGGGGACTTGCAGCTTTGAGGCCACATATGGCCTTCTAGGTCCTTAGGTGTGACTTTTTGACTAAATCCAAGTTTTACAGAACAAATCCTTTATTAAGGGGATTTGCTAAAATGTACCATAGACCAGCATCCCTAATAAATATTGTTGCAAAAATTATAAATAAAATACTAGCAAGAAGATTACAGCAATATATCATAAGGATTATACACTATGACCAGGTGGGATTTATACCAGGAATGCAAGACTGGTTTAATTTTAGGAAAAGTGTTAGCAAAATTGACCATATCACTCACAAAACTAACAAATCATCATTATTTCAATAAATTCAAAAAGACCCCTTACTTTTGACAAAATACAATACCCATTCCTATTAAAAACACTAGTAGCGGGCATAGGAATAAATGGAGCTTTCCTTAAAATGATAAGAATATCTATCTAAAAACAACAACAAGCATTATCTGTAATGGGGATAAGCTAGAAGCCTTTTCAGTAGAATTGGGATTGAAGCAAGTATGCCAATTATCACCACTATTATATTGTACTAGAAATGTTAGCTGTATCAATAAAAGGAGAAAAAGAAATTGAAGTAATCAGAATAGGCAGTGAGGAAACCAAACTATCACTCTTTGAAGATGATATGATAATATACTTGGAGAATCCTATGGAATCAGCTAAAAAACTAGTTGCAATAATTAACGACTAACAAAGTGGCAGGATACAAAATAAACCCACTTAAATCATCAGCATTTTTATATATTACCAACATATGTCCAGCAACAAGAGATAGAGCAATTCTTCTTAAAAAACTGTAGACAATATAAAATACATGGGTAGTCTACCTGCTGATACAAACCCAGCAACCATGTGGACACAGTTATAAAACACAAAGATCTAACCACCTGGAAAAATATCAATGGCTCATGGGTAGGCTGAGCTAATATAATAAAAAGTTAATTTTATCTTAATTTGCTCATTCCATGCCATACCAAACTACTGAAAAATATTTTATAGAACTAGACAAAATAACAGCACTTCCTCCAGAAGAACAATAAGTCAAGAATATAATTGGAATTAATGGGAAAAAGGGTGAAAGAAGGTAGCCTAGTAGTACCAGATCTCAAACTGTGTTATAAGTGGTAATCATCAGAACTGTCTGGTACTGGCTAAGAAGTAGAATGGTGGATCAGTAGAATAGATTAGGTACACAACACATAATAAATAAATGACCATAGTAATAATTGCATTTGATAAACCCAGAGACCTCACTTTTTGGGATAAGAATTCACTATTTGACAAAAACTGCTGGAAAATCCAGAAAACAGTATGGCAGAAACTAGGTATAGACTAACATCTTACACCGAATACACAAGGGAAGATCAAAATGGATACCTCGTTTAGACATAAAAGATGATACTATTAGCAATTAGGCTATCACGAAATATTTTACTTATCAGATCTATAGATAAGGGAAGAGTTTGTGACCAAACAAGAGATAGAGAGAATTACAGGATGTCAAATGGATACTTTTGATTATATTATTTAAAAAGTTTTTCTACAGCCAAAACCAATGCAACCAAGATTAGAAGGAAAGCAGAAAGCTGGGAAAGTTTTTTGATTGCAAATGTCTTTGATAAAGGTATCATTTCTCAAATACCTAGAGAACTAAGTCAAATTTGTAAGAATACAAATCATTCTCCAGTGGATAACAATTTTATATGTTTCTTATTATTAAAAAACAAAGCTCCCAATAATTCCACCTCTTTGCCCCCCAAACTCTTTCTGGGAAGGGGGTATCCAAACCATTCTAAGGTGAGGGGAAATTATGCCATTTTCCTGGGTTGCATAGGCCTTTCTGAGCCTGATGTACTCCTTGTGGAAGATGAAATAAAGACTTAGAGAGACTCCATTGGGATTATATCTGAAAGTAGTCTACACTGGTCAGGTAAATCCTCTGAAGAACAGATCCAAGAAATTGAGTGAAGAGCACTCACCTTTCTTGGGTAGCACTGATTTAGCAAAGTGTACAGCCAGTGTGATATGCACAGTGCCTATGGTGGCTATGAATGTGCTGGTGTAATTCTGAATTGCAAAATATAAGGGACTCTCCACATGGAAGACAGAACCAAAACGTTTATTCAGACACCGGAAAGCTGAATCCCAGCACCGGAAAGCCAAATCCATCATAGCAACAAAGGAATATATACACAATAACAATGCAGAGGTCACTGCCATCCACAAGCCTTCCCCCTGCTAGGCCTTCACGTAAACAAACACAGCTCATCACCTGCCTCCTCTCTCTCCATCAGCTTTCACTGCTCCACCCCTTCCTGTTCCACCTGTTCAGCAAGCTCCTCCCACCACAGGCTCATGTGGCTTAGGCTTCCATATAACCAGGCAGGTCACATGGGCCAGGTAATGGATGGGAAAGATATTCTCACTAAGCAAAAATACATCAACAGTACAGAAAGAAATAGCCTTTAGAGGGTAGGATACCCAACCCTGATAACCAGGAATGTGATTTACATAGCACTTACTATATGCCAGGTACTGTGCTAAGTCTTTTTATAATTATGATATCATTTGATTCTCAGAGCATTCCTGGAAGGTAGATGCTATTATTAACCCATTTTACAGGTGAGGAAACAGGCAAACAGCGGTTAAAAGATTTGTCTGGGGTCATATAGCTACTGAGAATTTGAGGCTGGAATTGAACTCAGGTCTTCCTGACTGCAGGCCCAGAGCCTGGTCCACCGTGCCACCTAGCTGCCTGTGATCATGAAGCTGTTACTTTTTTTTTATTTTTTATTTTTTATTTATTTATTTATTTTTTAATTTTTTTTATTTGCTCATTTACTTTTAATTTACAAGATTCAGTTCCACAATCACTTGAGTTTCAGATTTTCTCCCCTCCC
>CM053581.1:565120705-565179966 GCA_028627135.1 Pseudochirops cupreus
GTGATGGCTGTGTTTGGGTGGTGGGTAGGGGAAAGATGGGGAGAAAATTTGTAACTCAAAATCTTGTGGAAATGAATGATGTAAACTAAAATAAATAAAAGTTAAAATTAAAAAAAAATGTCAATTTTCTATTCAGTTCTGGTTTTTCCTCAAGAATGCTTGAAAGTCCTCCATCTCATTGAATGACCATATTTTCCCCTGAAACATTATACTCACTTTTGCTGGGTAGGTGATTCTTGGTTTTAATCCTAGCTCCCTTGATCTCCCAAATCGCACTTCAATCCCTTAATGTAAAAGTTGCTAGATCCTGTGTTATCCTGATTGTGTCTCCACAGTATTCAAATTGTTTCTTCTTGGCAGCTTGTAATATTTGCTCCTTGATTTGGGAGCTCTGGAACCTCGCTATAACATTCCTAGGAGTTTTTTGGGGGGGATCTTTTTCAAAGGTGATTGGTGAATTCTTTCAAGTTATATTTTGCCCTCTGTTTCTAAAATATCCGGGCAATTTCCGTTGAGAATTTCTTGAAGGATGATTTCTAGGTTCTTTTTTTGATCATGGCTTTCAGGTAGTTCAATAATTTTTAAATTGTCTCTCCTGGATCTATTTTCGATGTCAGTGGTTTTTTTCAAGGAGATATTTCACATTGCCTTCTATTTTTTTTTTCATTCTTTTGCATCTGTTTAATAGTATCTTGATTTCTCATAAAGTCATTTGCTTCCATTTGCTCCACTCTAATTCTGAAGGAATTATTCTCTTCAGCAAGCTTTTCAGATTCTTTTTCCATCTGGAAATTCGGCTTTTTAAGGCATTCTTCTCTTCATTGGCTTTTTGGGCCTCTTTTGCCATTTGAGTTAGTCTATTTTTTAAGGTGTTATTTTCTTCAGTCAGGTTGTTGACTCTCTTATCATAATTTTCTTGCATCATTCTCATTTCTCTTCCCAATTTTTCCTCCACTTCTCATATTTGGTTTTCAAAATCCTTCTCCAGCTGCTCTGTGGCTTGTAACCAGTCTACATTTTTCTTGGAAGTTTTTGGTGAGGGAGTTCTGGCTGTGTTGTCTTCCTTCTGTTCCATGCTTTGATCCTTTTTGTCCCCAAAAAAGGAATCTAAAGTTGGATTGCTGAGCTTTCTTTGCTTCCTTTGCCTGTTCATGTTGCCAGTCAGTTACTTGAGTTTTCGGCTCAGTAGAACTCTGCTTCCAGAGGGGAAAGCTCTGTCCCAAATCCCTGGGGATTTTGCAGCTGCCAGACCTATTAGGAGACGCAGTCTCTGCAGCCTCCACCACCTTCGGCTCACTGAAAATGCACCGTAGGACCACCACCCAGGACCGCGATCCCGATCCAGGCAGCTCAAGGCAAGAGCACTTAGCCTCAGAATGATTTCTTGGCCCCCTTGCAATCTGCAGGCTGCGAGCTCTGAAGCAGCGATATGGAGGCAGTGGCAGGACTGCCACTTCAGATTGCTTCTCGCTCTGGAGGCAGTTGGCCAGACCCTCTCGTCAAAATTTAGCTGAGTTCTACTGACTTTTTCCCTTTGTCCTTGGCTCTTATGGGTTAGTATTCTGGAACCGCCACAGCTGCTGGTGATCTGCTCTCCTGAAAGCTTCAGCCGGGGCTTCTCCTGGACTGCCTGGGGCTAAAACCACATGGGGCTGAGCTCTACTCCCAGCCTGCTGTGGTAAGCCCTTTCCATCCATCTGCTGGGCTGCCTTCAGTGGGAGCCTTGTTTCTCTGTCATTTTATGAGTTCTGGAGCTCTAAAATTTGTTTAGAGTCATATATTATAGGTATTTGAGGTGGTTATGGGGGGAGCCATGGAGTTCTCCTGCCTCTATGTTGCCATCTTGACTCCGCCCCTTAGGCTTTTTTTTTGATCCTGGCTTTCAGATAGTCCAAAAATTCTTAAATTAACTCCTCATTCAGTTTTTGAGGTTAGTTGCTTTTTCTTTGAGATATTTCACATTTTTATCTAATGTTTTTCATTCTTTTGACTTTGCTTTATTGTTTCTTGATGTGTCATGGAGTCATTAATTTTCACTTGACCAGTTCTAATTTTTAAGGAATTATTTTTTCATTTTGACATCTTTTACCTCCTTTTGTCATTTGATCATTTTTGATTCATGAAGTTATTTTCTTCAGTATTTTTCGTGCTTCTCTTAACAAGCTGTTAATTCTCTTTTTAATAATTTTCTTGTATGACTCTCATTTCTTTTCCTAAATTTTCCTCTATTCTTATTTGATTTTTAAAATCATTTATGCCTCTTAAAAAAATCTCTTTTTGCAGATTCTCTAGGAACTTTTGCTGTACTTGTATCTAATCTGAATTTTTCTTTGAGGCTGTATTGTAAAATCATTGTCTTCTGAATATCTATCTTAGCTTCCCTGTCACCACAATAGCTTTTTATAGTTGGATTCATGATTGTTTGTCCTTGCTCATTTTTTCAGCCTGTTCCTTGACTTTATGTTACATTTGCCCTGTAGAGGTGATATTAGCCAAGGAGACATCTAGTGCCCTCCTGTTCTGTGCCCTGGGCTTTACCCAGTTAGAACCCTGTCTCCCTCATGACAACTTGGAACTGCCCATTGAAGCCAATCTTATAGAAAAATATAGTGAATTATTAGCTGTATTACATCACTTTTTACTGACATTTTGCCTTATTATTTTTTTAATTAAACTTTGTTTCATGAATTATCACTAGTGTAAAATTTGGGGGTTCATGTTTGTTTTCATATAAGGTTAAGTGAGAACTCTCCGGAACTCAGGAGGGTGAAGATAATAACTTAATTTTTTAAATAAAACTTCACTTAGTAAAATGTGTGATACAGTATGTGATTTTAAAATGGCACCTTTAAGTTATTTGGGCCTAAATACATAAATTCATCTTTTGACTCATTTGCTCTTGTTTGTTCATGTACATTGCTGGTTTGTATAAATGCAAGCTTGTGGAAACAAATAATTGGACCCATTTATCAAATAATAATAATAATAATAACAATTATTATTATTATTTTGCTTTTTGGAGGGCGGGAGGGCAGGGCAGTTGGGGTTAAGTGACTTGCCCATGGTCACATGGCTAGTAAGTGTTAAATGTCTGAGGCTGGATTTGAACTCAGGTCCTCCTGACTTCAGGGCCGCTGCTCTATTCCCTATGCCACCTAGCTGCCCCTGTATCAAATAATTATTTAGTTAATGTTAGCTTATGCACAAAAATTACATGGCAAGTTAGGCACCCCAAACAGAAATTCTTACTTGTAATTTGTGATATCTTCAGTAGTTGACATAAACTTTTTAAAAAAAATCACAGTTATCCCAAAAAATAACCATATGAATATTTAAATTATATAGTTCAATGATTACAATTTGGAGATAACATTAAGTATGAACACTGCACCATCTAAAAGAAATGTTTTTAGAAATTCTTCAATGTAAGTCAGTGTGTTTGTTCACTTCCTTAAAACTGAGGCCAGGGGTCATCATTTAAGATATGAAACAGAATGGGAGGACTATTCCTATTGATAGGAAGTCCAAACACAAGATGCAGTTTAAAAAACCAGGCAACTCTGTCATATCATTGGCTGTACTAGGTGCTTGTGCTATAGCACATATAGAAAAAACAAAAAGTATGATAAAAAGCTTTTGAATTAAAAATATATATGTATATATTTATATCTATCTATCTATATATAGATATACACAAATACACATACACACACACACACTTCAGCTTATGAATTGTAACAGAATACCAAAGAAACGCTGCATTTTGATCTATGTTATTTCAGGCATACTTGCAAAAAAATTACCCCCTCCCTCTTATTTTAACATGGAGTTGTTAAATCCTTAACCCCTTGCGCCTCCTCCTCCTCCCCCCCAATCTGGATAGGAAAACACGCTTCTGTGTGTAGAAGTAGGTAGAGGACTTAGGTATTCAGAAGTGCTCTTTACATTGGGATATCTCAGGGTGGTCTTTTCTCATTGGTAACGAAGGATGCAGTAGATTTGTCCCCTATCCCATGGTTTCTCATGGATATCCACCCAGGGATTCTTGGATGAACTCGTGATTCATCCTTCCTCTTGTTACATAGAAGTTGAAGAGATGCATAACTTGTTGTGTTAATTTTGTTTAAAAAGAAGCTTTGGAATTGGAGGAGTGAAGAATGCTGCCTTCACACTTGGCTGCACCCAAAATACTCTCAGCCATGAGGGTTCTTCAGGTGGATTCATTTTGGTTCCATTCCATTTTCTGTTTCAGGATTGTAAATCCTTCCCTATGTGGCTTTGTATGTTTCCCTGTTCTCATTCTCTGCTTAACTCCAGCTTCACCTGAAGACTCAAGACTATTATCAGTCCAATTTTTCTCCCAGGAAAACAGTTTGGAAATATATATCTGTCTTTGCACCAATATCCACATTTCCTCTTTATGAATCTTCACAGTAGCCACTAATGAAGAGTGGAAGAACCTAGCCCAGATACTCCAAGTGAATCCACTTGAGCTCTTTCTTCATGTCCCTTTGAACCATTTAAATGATCTTATTTATAATGAGCAACTTTCGTTATATTTTAATTTGCTATCCTTTGTAAGTGAAAATTATTCTACCAACTCACACCCATAGCTTAGTTAGACATATGTATATGTGAGGTGAGGAGGAGCTTGCAGAGTGAAGATAATACTTAAAACTTGTCTCTAAATACAAGAGTCCTATTTCCCTTTGACTTTTATCACTAAACACAGCCTATAGGATTTGGAGCTAGAAGGAATCTTGGAAATCATTGTCTAGTCCTCTCATTTTACAGAGACAGTAACAAGTCTAGAGACAAGTCATCTTAATTTAGAATTTATTTTTGGTAGACTGCTTCTAATATTTGGTAATAATAGAAATAAAAAGGAGTAATGTGTTCTTGATCTGCTGAGCTGAAAAACCTTCCCATACAGCCTTGACAGTACAGCCTCAGAGAGGTTCCTCACTAAAAAGCTGGGCTACAAAGGGCTGGATTGTTTTGTCACAGTAACTTGTGAAGTCGTCTGCTTAAGCAGGGTGATGCTTCGCGCTCCTCAGTGGTGAGCAGCAGCGCCTGCATTGAACGAATCACAAATGTTTCAAACATTGAAATAAAATGAGGAAAGGAATACCTGCCTCACCCATTTCTAAGGCCTGTTATGCAGCATGATTTTATGTAGAATGCTTTGTAAATTTTACAACATTAAAATAGGCTCATAAAACATCATCATCGTCTTAACTGGAAGTTATAACTCATCGTCATAATTGGAAGAAACCAAGTGTCATTTTGTCACTTTGGCATGAGGAAAAACTTCTAATAATCAGAGCTGTCCAGAAGTGGAATTGGCTGGGAAAGAGTGGGGTGCTCTTCATTCCAAGGTTTTCAACAAAGCCTGAACGCAGGGAAATCATCTTTAGGCAGGTGGGGGCAGACAAGAGGATTCTGATATCCTTTCTCACTCAGATTTGATGTGATTCCAGGCTTAGGAAAATCGGGATTTTGTCTCACTTAGCTGAGCCACGCAAAAGTCCGGTGAAGTTCAGCTCAAAGAATTCTTGAATGCTTGGTGTCATTATCAGTGCAGCAAGACAGTGAGGTTTTGCTCCTGACCAGAATGTGGCACAAAACCCATAGGGGCTGGAGTTGTTCCTGCTGCTGCTACTGCTGGTAAGACATAACAGAGGCAGGGTGTGGAGCCAGGGGATGGTGGGCACTTTGTTCTTGTTTGTCTTCATTGACAAGCTAAGGAGGGAAGATCTGAGTGAAGGAGGCTTCTTAGACCCACGGCTGCACAGCTCTCCAGGCTTTGTGGGGTAGAGTCCTTAGGTGGATTTGAGGGGTAAGTGGATGCTCTAAGGAATGAGACTATAGACTTTTCTAATTAGCACCAGATACTATCAGAAGAACAGACTTAATTATAGCCTATAGAGCACTCCAGCTAGCAAAGGAATAGACTGAATCATAAGCCCATAGAGGACTGTGATGGGCTTTTGTTGGCTGCCTTCAGCTAATGTGGTCGCTCGTGGGCTCTTCTGTGAAATAAGGGGTGTTGGCTTGTTCTTGTGGAGGAGAAACTTTCCCTTAGCATTTGGGAGGTGACAGCCCATTAGATGAACCTGAAGAACTGAAACTCAGAGACCATGAGACTTGCAGACTCCCAGCTAAGAGTCAAGGCACAGTGTCCACTCCCAATGAGTCTGCACCCTAGTGGTGCCATGAGATGGGCCTCCCAGCAGACATAGTGCCGTCAGCAAAGAATGGCACCATCTGTGGCGTCAGCAAGAGCTTTTTTACTTGCTTCTCAAGCCACAGGCACTGTGAGGCCGTTTCATCCTTGTTTCCTGATCTCACCTACTATCTCTGTGAAGGTCTTGGCAAAACCCATCTGTGCTTCAGGGCATTTATTTTGTTGTCACTTAGGTTTGATGAACATCCCTGTTTCTATCTGAGGTACCACAATTCTTCCAGTCTCCTAGGGTCATTGAGCCTCAGTATTGTCCTGTACCCCTCACTCCAGATATCCAGTTAATTGCTAAATCTTCTGTTTCTACTGCCACAAAATTTCTTGTGTCTTCATCCTTTCTTTCTTCTACTCATAAAGCTGTTGTCATGGCCCTCATCATCTGTCACCTGGTAATAGAAGGCTTCTAATTGTTTTCTCGCCATTACCTCTCCCCACTTCATTTCATCATCCATACTGCTGCCAGGAATTTTCCTTAACAGCACATATGACCTTGTCCTTCCCTTACTAAATTCCAGTGGCTCCTAATTGACTAGGAGAAAAATATGTGCTCTGTTTGGCTTTTTAAATGCAGTAGACTTCTGGTTGGTCTCTCTGTTTCAAGTCTCCCTAGTCCAATCCATTCTCCACTCAGCTATCAAGTTGATCTTTTTTAAAGCATAGGATGACACATCTCCCTTTCCCTCTTCTCATTTTACAGTGGCACCCTGGCCTTTTTTACAGGTAAACAAATAACCAACATGGTCTGGGCTTTTCCCCAGGAGTTGATTCTCCTGTCCTTGCTTTTCCTTGTCCAAAGGGGTGATGTAGTCTCCAAAGGGAGGGCTGATGGGGGGAGGGGGGGGATCCTAATTGGGTTGGTTTTGTTTTTTAGCCAAGATTACTACAGACAGTTGACCCCTAACAAACAATTAACATCCTTTAATTGCCAGAGAGGGGTGTGATCATCTTTACCTAAAGGCCAGCTCACCTACAAGTCCAGATTGCCTTACCTTTTCAAGGGAAGGTCCAAATGATGTACTGTCTGGCCAAGTAGAAGGAAGACACACCTACATTTAAAAAACCCTGTTGGCCATCATTCAGGGGCTGCTGTCATTGGGAGAGGCCATTGACTCAATTTCTTGGCCATTGCTAACTTAACTAATGAATTGATCATGTTCAGGCCCTGGCTTTTACTGAGGTGCCAGTCTGACCCATTTACTATCAGTTAATAAAATGATAGCTTTCCCTGGAGAAAACTATACCTCAGCCTCATATTTATTCACCACGCTCCTGCCACACACTTTGTAATGCAGGCAAACTGGCCTTTCTGTTCCTCACATGTGATGTATTGTCTCTGTGCCTTTACCCTAGGCCTGAAATGCCATCTCTCCCCATCTTTGTCTCATTGGATCCTTGCCTTCCTTCAAGATGGATCTCCTACACCACCATCTGCAGCAAACCTTTCCTAATTCTTCTAGCTTCCAGTGTCCTTCCTTCCCAACCTCTGTGTATTTGCTTATATGTATGCCGTCCAGACTTCCAAGCAGCCAGTTTCCTCTCTTAGAGCATAAACTTCTCGAGGGGTGAATTTGTTTCCCTTGTATTTGTGTCTTCAGTACCTAGCACAGTGCCCTTGGCCTAAATAATTATTGATTGATGTGAACTAATGTGTCCTCTAGTGGACTAGTAAAAGGGAATGCATTGGTGAGGGCTCCGGGGCTGTGGTTTGTGGTGGTGACTGAAACTCAGAGACCGTGAGACTTGCAGAATCTGGGATGGGTTTTGCAGAGGGTTCGTGCAGGAGAGAGTGCCCTGGGCGTCACACTAATGTAACTTGCAATATAGATGGAATGCTGAAAACGTAAAGCGTACTGCTCTCCGCTTTGGGCAGAAGAATTTGATGAGATTGTGGCTTAAAAATGTTGATTTTTGAGAAAGTTCCAAGTTCTGTTGATGTCAGCAAAGTAGCTGCTGTTTGAATTTACTTCACAAAGCACTGAATTATTCATTTCCATAAATGAAACTTCCTTAGTAATTATTTAGCATTCATTTATTTTCCACTATTTCAATGAACATTATTGACATTCTGTTTTAAAATTAAAGTACTTTTTGTGGGTTAGAAAAAAAATACAAGACATAGCTGGCTAAATTAATCTTTAATTGAGCAGGTACTAATTATATATATACACACACACGTGTATATGTACATATATATATATTTTACTTAGCAGCTTTTGAAAACTATCATTTTTATAATTCATATTGCATAAAGAATTTCTAAGTGGGGGGAACCAATTGTTAATCCTTAAAAAAGTCAGAAAGTTGTTGTTGAACTTTCATAAATTCTCAATACCTTATTTCGCAAGTAACAGTAGCCTTTTGATGACAGCCTTGTATCTGATGTATTGTCACTGCTTACCATGATGCCTGCGTACAAAAATATCATTGTAAATCCCCATAGTTACCAAATTATTAACAATGCTTAGATGCGCCCGAAAGTGCTCCGCAAGCCCTGAACTGCTGTGTAAATGTGAGTTACTGTTGCCACATGGACATAGAGTATGTGATGATATTTTTAGAAAATCGGTTTAAAAGAGAACTGCATAAAGAATCATACATAAGAGTCTCTTCTCATTCGTTCATTCAGCAAATACTTACCAGATATCTCTTATGTTGACCGTACAAGTTATAGCAAAATCAGTCCATTTCTGCTCTCCTTTTCAGATTATTTCAGTTCATGAGGATCCCTCCCTCATTGCCTCTTCCACTGATGGGCAGCTATCCTCTATTTCCTTAAACTCCTTTGCCCCTATTTCAACTCTTTCTCTCACCCCTTGGCCAGAATATTATTGCCGTAGTTTCCTAATTGTATCACTGCTCAGTTTTCTCTTCTCAACAATCTTTTTTCTACAGAACTGTACATTTAGTAGGTGGCTAAGAAATGTATATTGAATTACAAGTTAATCTGATGAGACATCCCTTGGGAATTAAAGATGCCATAATAAAGTCACAGGCAATCCAGATTATTCAATTTATTCTTGGAAGAGATCCTAGCTTTTTGTTAGATTTGGATCTTCATGGACCTCTTTGTTGCCTAAAAACAGTTTTTCACAATTAAAACATATTTTTATGACCTTGTCTAAAATTTTAAACCTTACCAGAAACAGCCATTTCTTGAAATCCATTCTCCTAAATATCTTTGCAGGGAACACTCACAGAGGTAGAAGGGACTTTAGAGGTGAGCCATTCCGTACCTGATTAAGTACCCTCTACACCATGGCTAATGGTGGTCATCTAGCATTTCCCTGGAGATTTCATTTGGGGGGAATTCCACAGTGCCGACTGCTTGACCTTTGAGCTTTTTAAGAATTGGATTCTTTCACTCTAAGTTCCACAAAGCACTGGGGGAGAACAGCTGAGAAAAGTTTCTCCATCCCCGAGTGTTTGGGACCTAGTTAATGCCCATTCTGGTTCTTTAACCCATGCTTTTGGGAAATGCTGCTAACAAGTGGAATTATCAGAAATCAGCAGTCTTAAATTAGGAAGACCAGTTCTCCGTTTCCCCTCCTTAATAGCAGTCAGGCTGTATTATGTGCCCGTTTAACATGCATAGTACCTTATTTTTTTTTTAACACAAGCAATTTCTGTATCAAAATATTAATTGGTTTTCCCTTTTAAGAATAGTGTTTAGAATTTGTTTAGTGACCATCATATAACATCTGAACCTTTCAGTTCTATTAAGAAACAAGTCATTTCCAGTAAATGGGAAAGGCCCTACCATTCTCATCTTTTGGGTTTTGTAGGGTACGAGAAAAAACATAGAAAGAAAAGGAAAAAAGTAAGGATGGGGAGGGGAGAATGCTTCCCCTCTCCCCATCCCTAAAGAGGTCAATATGAATTTCCTTCTCCTTTGACTTTTTCAGGGGAGAAGCTTCAGTATTCCAGTTTTTCTTGTAGAATTTGAGGGGGTTGGTTATTGATTATATGATTGGCAGAGATGGACTAGTACTTCTAGGCAGTTTTTAAAAGTTTGCTGCACCATAAAGAGAAAGATTAATTTTTTTTATTATTATTTTGGGAGAACAGGATGGGGAAATGGAGTTGGGGAAGATATGAAAGGGAATAGTAAAAAAGGGTCCAGTTTTTAATCATTTTGTTGGCTCCAAACATTTTCTTTCCACAAAGAAGTGATCCCAAATAGACCCGTATTCCTAACTACTTGAGCTGATAAATAGTGAGGTTTGTTTTAAGGAAATGGAGTTTATTTTATGTCAATTTTCTATTTGCCCTATGTAAGATGTATTTAATTACTTCATTCCATCTCTCTGTTCACATTAATCTGATTCTCCTATATATTGTTGCTCAAATTTGAATAATTCTTTAATCAGCTGTGTTATCCATGCTATGGTAGACTAGAATAGAAAAGCCACTCTTGGCATATTGAAGATGCAGTATTTTATTTGTTATTGTAATTTAAAAGTAAAATCAGAAATATTGATTTCTACTTGACTGGAGAGATGATTTAGTTTGAATATCAGCCTGATCTTAATCAGGTGAGAATTAATTGAGTTGGAGGTATTAGATATTCAGTGATGTTAACTGAACCATGATCAATCTAGAGAGAAGCTTTCTTTTGTACCGTGTTAGAATTATCAAGTAGCTCATGCACTACAATGTAAAACAATCTTTTCATGTGCATCTTCCTACCTTCTTGGCTCATTAAATGCACCACTAAATTTGTTCTGTGCACACTAAGTAATCTTCAAAGTAACAAGCTAATAAACCACAATTAAACACAAAATTACAAGCATAATAACTTTGTCATAAAACATTATTGATGTCAGAGTTTTCTAATTATATGTTATCTAGTGCCTGTTTTAAAAATCAGATGATTCCAAACCTGTGTTTTTCAAGATAATGTAAGATTTTTCTTTTAACTAAGCTGATAATTTTTTCACATATTCAAACAAAGAAAGATTAAAATGAGCCTTATAAAATTAACGTTTTTATCTTTATCACCAGAAACAAACATAGCCTATAGTATTTTATTTGGTCTTTAAGATGTTATGGGCTTTTTATTTATTTTAAGAGTGTGATAGCAATATCATGAGTGTTGTGAAAATATAAATGGTGAGATAGCACCTCCATAGGACTCACTCTTAAGTAGCAAAATTGTAAAGTCTTTAAATAAAATGCAGCCAGACCGCGAAGGATCGCTTTGCTATAGGTGACCAGGCATACAGAATTTGTTAACTGTCTAACTCAATTTGTCATGGTGCCTTTTATTTGTTTTCCCTCCATGAAAAGGAAGCATTTGAGCTTATTTGTCAGAATTTTATTTATTAGAATGTTGTCATGTTTCTTCTACCAGCACAGTTGGTGTCAATGTGTTAAATTACAAGAAAGCCAGAGATCCTTGGCTGCAATTGGGACAGTGTCAATATATCAGGAATGACATTGTTTTTCACTTGGCTTTGACACTATGGGAATAGTAGCATTTTCTTTACTGTGGTTTTTCTGCAAAACAAAAAATCCAGATTTATATTTGGTAATCATGTTTAAACATGGGTGTTTTCCTAATTATGCACACAAGAAAATAGAACAAAACATTTAGAACCGTAGTTGGAACTTGGTGGCCCTTGGGATGCTCCATGCCTCTAATGTTCATTAGTCAAGGAGACTAATTTTAGTGCAAAGTTTTTCAAACTGCACGGTGCCCTCCTGAGGCTTTTGGAGATGGAGAGAGGGAAGGAAAAGAAGACTTACCTGGATGCAATTATTGGATATTTGTAAAGGTGTCTTTGTATAAACACATCTACTTTTTCCAGTGAAAATAAAGTTCAAACCCAAGTCAACAAAAGTATGACCAGCAATGCAAATTAACTTCAACTGATAGTGTTCTTCAGTAATTATTTAATATGATATGCACAACCAAGGTCATTTTTAAATTGGTGCATGTCAGATCTTAAAAAGGGTATGTGACCTGCCACTGTCACCATCAGAACTTAGGCTTATGACACAGACAGGTTCTGTCATCATGTTACTTTACTTGTGCTTGAATATGAAGTATGTGAACCTGAAGTTAATATTGGCAGGGAAGTAAAAAGCATCAAATGAACTGTGGTTTTCTTAATGATTTTAATTCTGGTAAACACAGTGTAATATGCTGGTGCCCTCCTAAAAGCGCTTCTTATTCTTATTATAAATCTGTCGCTTATGCACTTTACATAGCAACACTTTCCTCACGTGTTATTTCAGATATCACAGAACAGTCTAAATAAAGAGCGTTCCCAGCTCAGACGCTGCTCAGCGCCCAGACCTTCAGACGTGAGATGCACAGTGCGTACAGATACTTTTGATAAAATTCTTTCCAGTTCTCACATTTGTTACAAAATCCGCAAAAATAATATGATAAGGAAATGAGGGGAGTTTTTCGGGGCAGCATTCTCAACATTTAGTGTCACTGATGCTACTGATGCTCATGATTCTTTTCCGGGCTCATCAGGACTTGTTTTTGTAATCAGTGACAGCCTACCAGAAGGGATTTCACCTGCAGCAGATGTTACTAATAGGAGTTAAAAGTTGTGTTCTTCAGTTTGATAAACCAGAGAGAAGTAGCTCTTCACTGGCAGCCCAAGGGAGACTGTTAAGTTTCAAACAGGGGTTTGCATCCTTCTGGCCCCTGGGCGAGTGTCTGTTAACTCTTCTTGTTCTGCTGGAGTCAGACCGGCTGCCTTCTGGTTGTCCCTGCTCCTAGGTCTGCTCATTTATTCCTATGTAAATGTGTCTGAGCCTTTAAAAGAAAATGTGAATTGTCTCTAGACCAGTACAAATGATTAATAAGCAGGTATTTTTCTTTCTTCTTTTTCTTTGTAGGACAAGTCTTTTTTTTTGTTCACAAATTGAGAAGATTATAAAAAACGTGGTTTTGTAAACTTGTTCTGTGTAGCTCTTTTTCAAAACGTAGCCACCTTACATTTTTGGAATAGAACATGCATTTGAGAATCTTGCATTTATTTTACTTAGGTTTTCAAAAACATCCATCAGATCTGTGACAGAATAAATCATTGAATTGACTTCACCTTCAGTACTGCCACTGAGAAAAATGACAGTTTCTTCTTTTAATGATTAACATCTTTCTAAGCACTTTGGCACTAAAGAGCCAGCATGTTTTATAATAATACAGAATCCTCTATGCCCTTTTCCCTTAATGCGTTTTATTATGATGTTGATTCCTGTTATAACAGTTTAGGAAACTGAATGTAGCTTTTCACTCGTATTTCTTTCTCTTTTTTTTGGAGGGCAACTGGGGTTAAGTGGCTTGCCCAAGGTTGCACCACTAGTAAGAGTTAAGTGTCTAAGGCTGGATTTGAACTCAGGTCCTCCTGACTCCAGGGGCGGTGCTCTATTCACTGCGCCACCTAGCCACCCCTCACTCATATTTCTTGATACAAGTGATTAATCATCTGTGAAAGCTTGTCCATTTTTCACAGGGGGCCACATTTCCAACAAGCAAACAAACTTTTTCTTGATAATCCTCTTTTGTTTTTGCCTTCGTTTTTTGCCTTCATTTCCAAATATATCCCTCCCATGCGCAGTGGACTCTGTCGTCAGTACGTGCCAAGCCCAGTGTTAACTGTTAGGGATTCCCCCCCCCCAAATGGCCCCAAATTCAGTGTCGGCCCTTAAGGACTTTATTTACATTCTTATTGGAGAGATAACATGTTAAAAAATACCCACATACAAGATTATGTTGAATAGAAGGAGGAAGTCAGAGAGGGGAAGGCAGCAGCGGGCAGGAGGATGGCAAAGGCTTTTTGCAGAAAGTGAGGTTTTGGGCTGAACTAAGAAGCTAAGATGTTGAAGAGAAGATGCAGAGTGCAGAAGTCACCGAGTCGGGAGGTGGCGCGGCGTGTGTGAGCAGCTTCTGGGAGCTCTGTGAAGCTGGATCATAGAGTACACAGAAGATGGTAAAGTGCGATGAGAAGGAGCCATAAGAGGGAGCCAGCCAGTCGGGGTTACCGTAGTGGGTAGGGGGTGATCAGGCCTGTACTTGAGGAAGATCCCTTTGACAGCTATGTGGAGGATTGATTGGAGTGGGAACACTTACGCACTGATTAGAAGGCTATTTTAATCAACTAGGACATGTATACAAAAGCAGCTGTAAAGACAGAAATGACAAGATTTGGCAGTTGGTTGGATATATCAGATGAGTGGTAGCTGAGGGGTCCATAAGGGTACCTTTGTAAAAGGTACTTAATAAATGCTGACAGAAATTATTATTTCTCTTACATTAATAACTAATTATTAAGTTAGGAGGATTAAGTTTTTCCCTTTCTATTTCCTTATTCAAAGCCTGGCGTCTCAAGGACATTTCTGATCTAGCCTCAAAATTTGCACCACCCAGACCATCTCATCTACATGGAATTCTTCCTCCAAGGGGGTAGCCTGGGGGAGATCTTCCTGGCGGCGGCAGCAGCCAAGAATTGAGCGTGTTCTCTGTCTCTGGTTCCTTCCCTTTGTCCTTTCTCCTCTGCTGCAACTAGGTCCCTGTTGTTAAAAACTCCAAAGGCCAAAGGCGGTCTCTGGTAATTGGGGCTGAGGTGTTTGGGGTCCCATTGCCAATTTCTTTAGTTTCCTCCTAATATCTGGAGCAGACTGATTAATAAAATACATGTTAAGGATTGCTGCCCCTTCTATAGAGTCAGCATATACCTTTTAATAGCTTCTACCAGTTGGTTTTGGAAAACGGCCAGGTTTTCCCTTTCTTTCTGAGTAACTTCCCTCATCTTATGATAATTTACTTGCTTTTGAAATGCAGTTCTTAGATCCTACTGGCAAGGGGGAAGGTCAGCTGGCACCTGAGGAGGGGAAGGGGTCAGAAGAGGAGATACCCCTAATACTGCTGTGGGGGTAGGGCCTGAGTGGATGTCGCCTCAGGGGAGTGACTGTCACCTCAGGGCTGCAGAGGGAGGCACCTCAGCAAAGACAGGTGGTTGGGACCTGAGAAGGAGTCCCTGAGGGGGCAAGGGCTGAGGCTGAAGCCATAGGAAGGGGGTCATTTAATTGGTACCTGTTGCTCCTTTGTGAAGAGGCTTTAGCTTCAAGCATCTCACAATCTTTCCTGAGAACTGTGTTCCGACAAAGTTCATTGAAGGCTGTTAAGTAGGCAACTTCTATCCATCTTAAAAGGTAACCCAGAGGCGAACTTTTGGGAGCTACAGGGTAGGCCTGGAAGTCCTTTCCTCTATAAAGAAAGGTTTGGGAGTAAGACTCGAAAAACAAAATAAAACAAGTCAAAAAACCCACAAAAAAATACCTTGAGTTGTCCCAATTCCCTAGCGTTGAGAGAATTGAAAGAATCTGCCTTACACTTCCAGATGAGGCATCTGCCCTTGTCCTCCAATTCTTCAGAAGCTGCACCCATGTCCATGTTATCCAACATAACTAAACAGGAATGAGAACCTGAGGTCTGGCTGAGTGTGAGACAGCCTCCTAGCTGTCCGACATAATGGGACCTGAGAGGTCAGGCACCCCCAAAAAACACAAAGAAACACACTTCCAAGGTCCTTGGAGAACAAAAAGGCAGTAGGGAAAGAGAGAGGCTTATGTACCTTCCAGTCCTGGCTGGAGAAAAGCTTAAGATTAGCCGTGTTTCCCAGTATTAGGGAACCATAAAAGTGAAGTGCTATAGGGTGGGGTTAGGAGTGCTTGAGACCCGGAAATACCAACATGCTGGGTCCTGCCAAATGAATTCAACTCAAGTCTTCTCTCAGGCAAAGAAAAGTAAAGTTTATTAAAAGTTCGCCATATTGGGTAGACTCTTAAGAATCCTAGGTATCTGTGATGCTTGCATTGGACAGGTGGGCCAGAGCAAGTTCGTGCTAGGTCATCCTATGGCGCTGTCATACCACATGGAGGGAAGATGGAGTCTTATGTACAGAAAGGTTGTGGGAGGAATCTAGGGGTGGTCTAGAGTTTGGGTTGGTTCTCCAGGAGGAGTCAGATGAGGTCAGACTCCAGTAATTAATTAAGGTGATTAAGGGTGGGAAGTTGATAGAGGCTACCTGAAGCTGACAGACAATGGTGAGCTAGGCCAGGTCAAGGGTGAAACAGGAGGATCAAGGGTGGGAAATTGCTGGACAAAGGAGGGCTAAAAATTTGGGCGGAAGCACAATGAAAAGCCTATGGCCTCAGTCAAATGCCTTATGTGAGAATGCTCAAGGGGGTTCCCAGAGCCTGTACCTCTAAGATTCAAGGAGAGCTCAAGCAGATTCCCAGAACCTGCACCTCATCACCACCATCATTCTTTGTTCATTGACTGGATGGAGGGCCGATCCTTTTGTATAGATTTCTACAGCTTGTCCTGAGGCAGAGGTGGTCTCTCTTTGTTGTAAGAGTGGCCTAATCAAAGTCTTCTGGTTTTAGGAGAGCCAAATGACCACCCTTTTATTATTTGTTAGCTATAATTAATAAAATAATTGTTGATTACCTAGAAATTATGTCTCTTAGAGTTTTTATGTGTCGTAATGCTTATTGATTGATTACAAAACTAGGGAAGTGATCACAATGCTATAGTCTTCCCTGGTCGTACCACATGCAGGAAAGTATCACGTTCAATTTTAGGCCTCACATTTTTCAGAAGCACATTGATGAGCTGGAGAGCATCCCTCAGGAAGGCAGCCAAGAGAGTGAGGGGCCTTGATAGGACTGGTTGAAGGAATTGAGGATGTTTAACCTAGGGAATATTACACTTTGGTTGGTGAGAAGTGTTGTTCAGTTGTTCAGTAATGTCTGTCTCTTCATGACCCCTTGTGCTATACCAGGCTCTTCCATCCTCCACTATCTCTCAAGTGTGTCCAAGCTCATGATCAGTGCTTCCATGACATTCTCTGTCCATCTCTTCCTCTGTTGTCCCCTTCTCCTTTTGCCTTCAATCTTTCTCAAGGTCAGGTTTGTTTGTTTTTTTCTGGTAATTCTGTCGATTCTTTGGTGTTCAGCTTTCTTTATAGTCCAGCTCTCATAGCCATATGTTGCTACTGGAAAAACCATAGATTTGGCTACACAAATCTTTGTGGGCAAGCTGATATCTCTTGCTTTTGAGTATGTTGTCCAGGTTTGCCATCGCTTTCCTTCCAAGAAACAAGTGTCTTGTAATTTGATGGCTGTAGTCATAATCTGCAGTGATGTTTGAGTCCAAGAAAATAAGATCTGACGCTGCTTTCATTTTTTTCTCTTGCTCTTTGCCAAGAAGTGATGGGACCAGTTGCCAAGATCTTTGATGTTAAGCTATTGCACTCTCTTCTTCCACCTTCAAGAGGCTTCTTAATTCTTCTTCACTCTCCTCCATTGGAGTGTTATCATTTGCGTATCTGAGATTGTTGGCATTTCTCCCAGTAACCTTAATAAAAGCTTTTGATTCATCCAGCCTAGCACTTTGCGTGGTGTATTGTTCATATAAGTTACATAAATAAGGTGTTGTACTCTTTTTCCAATCTTAAACCAACCAGTTGTTCCATGTTCAGTTCTAACTTGCTTCTTGACCCACATACAGTTCCTAAGAAGACAAGTAAGATGATCTGCTACTCCCATCTCTCTGAGGATCTGATACATTTTGTAGCAATCCACACAGTCAAAAGCTTTAGGGTACTTAATGAAGCAGAAATAGATATTTTTCTGGGACTTCTTGCTTTCTCCATAGCCTAGTGAATGTTGGCAATTTGGTCTCTAGTTCCCCTGCCTCTTAGAATACCAACCTGCTCTCCTGGTAATTTCTTTGTTCACATATTGCTGAAACTTAGCTTTGCAGAATTTTAAGCATAACTTTTCCAGCATGTTAAATGAACTCACTTGTTTTGGCAATTTGAACATTCTCTCACATTACCTTTCTTTAGGATTGGGACATAAACTGATCTTTTCCAATCCATTGGCTACTGTTGAGTTTTCCAAATTTGCTGCCATACTAAGTGAAGCACTTTAACAGTATCATCTTTTAGGGTTTTAAATAGTTCAGCTAAAATTCCATCACCTCTAGTAACCTTGCTTTTAGCAATACTTCCTAAGGTCCATTTGACTTCATTCTTCAGTATGTCTAGCTCTAGATCAGGAACCAAACTATTGTGGTTATCAGTGATGGTAAGATCCTTCTTGTATAGTTCTTTTGTGTATTTTTGCTGCCTCTTCTTAATCTCTTCTACTACTTTTAAGTCCCCACCATTTTTTGTCTTTTAGCATGCCCATTTTTGATGAAATGTTCCCTTGTTATCTGTAATTTTCTTGAAGAGTCTTTCCCATTAACTTGTTCTTTGCATTGCTCATTTAAGGAAACCTTAAGTCTCTCCTCTGAAAGTTGGGTATTCAGTTGGGTATATCTTTCCCTTTCTCCTTTCCCTTTCCCTTTCAGCTATTTGTAAAGCCTCATCAATCATTTTGCTTTCTTGTTCTTCTTTTGATTTGGAATGTTTTTTGTTGCTGCCTCCTATACAATATTGTGAACCTCTTGTCCACAGTTCTTCAGGTATGCTATCTACCAAATCTACTGAATCCCTTAAACCTATTCATCACTTCCACTTTATATTCATAAGAGATGTTATTTAGGGCATACTTACATGATCAGATGGTTTTCCTTACTTTCTTCAATTAAGTCTGAATTTTACAATAAGAAACTTATTATCTGAGCCACAAAGTTCCAGGTCTTGTTTTAACTGACTATGTAGAGCTTTTTCACCTTTGGCAGCAAAGTATCTGATTTTTAAATCTGATTTTTATATTGACCATCTGATGATGTCCATGTATCGAGTTGTCTTTTGGGTTGTTGAAAAGGAGTGTGTGCTATGACCAGCAAGTTATCTTGATAAAACTCTATGATTAGTCTCTGCACTGTTTTATTTTGTATTCCAAAGCCAAACTTGCCTGTTATTCCAGTTATCTTTTGATTTCCTACTTTAGCATTCCTGTCCCCTATGATAAATGTGACATCTTTTTTTGGTGTTATTTCTAAATGTTCTCGGGCTTTACAAAAGTAATTAGCTTTGGCTTCTTTGACATCAGTGGTTGGAGTATAGACTTGTATTACTGTGATGTTGAACAATTTGCCTTGGATTTGAACAGATAGCACTGTCTTTTTTGAGATTCTACCCTAGTACTGTTTTTCTTACCCATTTATTGATTATGAAGGCCACTCCATTTCTTCTAAAGGACTCTTGCTCACAGTAGAATATTTAGTGATCACCCGAATGAAATTCATCCATTCCCATCCATTTAAATTCACTGACAGCCAAGATACTGATGTTTAAACTTTCCATCTCCAGTTTGACCATGTTCAGCTTACTTTGGTTCATAGATCTTACATTCCAGATTCCTATAGTGTATTGATCTCTGGGGGATATTGACTTTCCTTTCATCAACAGACATATCTACATCTAAGCTTCCATTTGGCTTTGCTCCAGACCTTTCATTAGTACTGGGGCTACTTGTAATTGTGCTGCTCTTTCCCAGTAACGTATTAGACACCTTTCAACCTGAGGAGCTCATCCTCTGGTGTCGTATCTTCTATCATTTTAATGCTGTCCATGGAGTTTTTTGATGAAGATATTGGAGTGATCCCCCATTTCCTTCTCCTTTGGACCACCCTTTGTCTGAACTTTCCGCTATGACCTATCCATGTTGGGTAACTGTCCGATATAGCTTATGGTTTCATTGAGCCACACAAAACCATCTCATAGAGAGGGGAAATCATGATGGTTTATCTTCAAGTGTTTGAAGAAATTTTAAATGTAAAGAGTCTATTTGTCTGCTAGGCACCAGAGAAGAGAACTAGAAGAACTAGAATTAGAAAGGTTGATTTTGTTGTCTTCATGTAAAGAAAAGTTGTTCTAACAGTTAGCTGTCCAAAAACTTATATGTAGATGAGCTGCCCTGGGAAGTGATGGGTTCTTTTTGGCATGTAGAATGTGTGAAAGGGGAGCAGGATAAAATGAGTCTCAGAAGGTCTTTTGGAACCAGATTCAAGCAACAAACAACAACCATTTTTTAAAGTATTTACTGTGTGCCAGGGTCTCGTGATAAAAAGTAAAAAAAAAAAAAAAAAAAAAGAGCTGTTTTTATTAAGGCTCTCAGATACCAAGACCTGGAGTTTAAAATCTATTGTGTGAGCAGTGGGGACCACTGAAAGCTTTTGAGTGGAGAAAAGTGAGTGATTAGAGTTGTTCTTAGAAAGATGACTCAGGCAGCCTTTGAAGGATGGATTGAGGAAGAAATGGAAAAAATTGTGATTCTTGTCTCCTGATGGTTGGCATTACAAGTGAATTAAGCTGCACTGTGTAAATAACTCATACTAATAGTCCATAGTAATGCTCATTTCCATTGGAGGTTCAGTAACTGAGGATTATAATTAAAGGTACAATCGAAATAGCATGTTAATAAGGAACATTTCAGAGCTGGATCGGATTTGTCCCCTCGAATGTTCATGTTCTGCCTCCTGGATCACTAACGCGTTCCTAGCCCTAAGACTAAAGTCCCACCAAAGAGAGGATGTTTGGAGTGTTCCTCCAAGGCTGCCTTCTATGGCAGAACTTGCCCTGTTCCTTCGTCTTTGTTAGGATTAGCACATTAGAGATAACTAGCTGGATGCCTCCTATTTGCGTGACCATTTATATACCACGTTGAACTTTGAGAAGTCAGAAATCTATTGCTTCTGGCTTTATTTCCCTAGGACATCATGCCTTTGACCAATCAAAAGTAAGAAAGCTAACAAGTGAGTGTGACCTCCCAGTGCCTTCAGCTGTTTTGTATTTCACAGCTTCCAGAAGGGAAGATTATTAGAGAAAATAACGCAGCACCCAGGCCTTTGTCTACTGGGACTTGAATTCAGAGTGTTGGCTATACATATCTTCAAGTAAAAAACACTTGCAAATAAAAACATGGAGTTTAAATTATATATAAAGGTGGACACATTAAAAATCAACTCTTTTTCTCCTCCTCCCCAAATGCATTTTATTTTTAAACGTCATTTAACCTCTTATAATTCAGGAACTGGATCACACTATTTTTTATACATATCAGGAAAGAACAAATCATTTTAGTATAATTTTTTTTTGCAAGGCGTTCAGCATTAACACACCTAGTGTCACGTGTCTGAGGCTGGATTTGAACTCAAGTCCTCCTGATTCCAGGGCCAGTGCTCTATCTACTGTACCACCTACCTGCCCCTAACAAGTCATTTTATCAAAACTTAGTTCTTTTTTTTTTTTTTGGTTAAAGAATGGTCAAGCTCTTCAGCCACAAAGGTTATTCCAAGCAGAATCCGTTGCATATGCTAAGTTCAGGGAAATGTTACTCATTGTCTTATTAAAAATTAATCATCAGAACCTTCTGATATTTGTTAATCTTGATAAAAATGAAGCCCTGTCAAGTGTGTAGATTTCAAAGCCATAACAGAAATCTAAAAGGGTCATCACAGTCAGTGACTGAAACAGTGTAAGATTTCATTTGATGTCAGCCCATTTAAATAGTGGCATTGAAAACACCTCCTTTCTGAATGGGTCATAGTGATTGTGTTTGAAAAATAGTATGAGATGTTGATGGTTAAATGCAGGGGAAGAGGGCGAGAGGAGGCGTGTGCAATTGGGCTCCATGCAGGGATGGTTCTTGACAAAAATGATCTAAGTAGGCTCATTTTTTTTTCTGTAAAAAAAGCACGGCTGTTCAAGTCAACTAAATTCAATGAATTATTCTTTGCTTAACAAAAGATAATGTTTTATTATGTATGCCATTTCGATAGGGTAAATGGTATTATATGGAGCCCTTCTGGGAGGACTGGATTCCTGCCACAGCCAGGAGTGGCCTTCTTCATTTTCTTTATCTGTCCCCTGACTTTGAACCACCCGAACCCAGCAAGTGTGATTGGATGTGATGGGAGCCCCTCGTGTGAGGTGGCCTCCTCAGGACCGTTAGGCTATGCCATGTGCCTTCTCTCTACCTCAGTATTACTGATGAATCCTCAGGACGTTGGGGTCTGGCTGTCTCTCCCGTGGTGGCACCCTTCAGACTTTCACAGGGTGGCTAGGTGTCACGGTGGATAGAGCATTGAGCCTAGAGCGAGCAAGACCAGAGCTTAACTCTGCCCTCAGCTCCTTAATTAGCTTGGGACCCTGGGCAAATCACAGTCTTATTTCCTCATCTGCAAAACGGGGATAATAACAGCACCTGTCTCCTAGGATTGTTGTGAGGATCAGATGAGAAGATGATTGTAAAGTGCTCAGTGCAGGGCCTGGCACATAGCAGGTTATATAAACGTCTCTTCCCTTCCTCCTCCCTTTCCAGCTGCCCTGTAATGAACTCTCTTTTATGGATTGTATTATCAGATGAGATGGTGATCCTGGAGAGCAGGGAGTGCTGGGCTTTATTGATTTTTACACTTTATTGATTACTACTACCACTACCACTACTACAACAACTACTACCACTCCCACTCCCACCACCACCACCACCACCACCACCACCACTACTACTACTGCTACTACCACTACTACTACTACTACTACTACTACTATTGCTACCACCACCACCACCACCACCACCACCACTACTGCTATCGCTACTACCACTACCACCACCACCACCACCACTACTACTACTACTACTACTACTGCTACTACCACTACTACTACTACTACTACTACTATTACTACTACTACTACTACTACTACTACTACTACTACTACTACTACTACTACTACTAGCTAACATTTACATTAAGCCTGCTGTGTGCTAGGCACTATGCTTAGTGCTTTACAGAAAACATCTCATTTGATCTTCACAGCTGCCTTGGGAGGTCAGCTATTATCCCCATGTTACAGATGAGGAAACTGAGGCAGAGGTTCAGTGACTTGCCCGGGGTCACACAGTGGGTGACTTGCTGTCTCCACTGTGTCACTGTGCTGTGCCCTTTTATTTGTTCATGTAGCCAGCAGATCAGTGGATGTTGGATGATGATCTATACATTTGCATATCATGTCATCGTAGTCTTGTTAGAACACTGATCAGTAGTGCTCCAGCTCAGGTAAGTTAATTCTGAGTTTTTCCTTTATTATTTTTGTGACATTTTTCTAGGGATTTTTCTTTTAGTTACAAAAAATGAAATACGAAATGCACACAACATTTGCCTTGTTTGACCTTGCGTAAGGAGAGAAGTGAGAAAACAACAGCCCTTCCTGTGTGCCAGGCCCTGTGCTCAGCACTTTACAAACATCATCTCATTTGACCCTCACAGCCCCCCTGCTACATAGAGACAATTATTATCCTCACCTTGGTGAGGAAACAGAGGCAGAAAGAAGTTACATGACTTACCCAGGGTCACACAGCTAGTAAGGCAGGATTTGACTTCAGGTCTTCCTGACTCCAGGCATGGTGTGCTCTCCACCATACCACCCTGCTGCCTCTTAAAGTCACGTAACATCTGCTTCTGTAAAGTGAAGGGCTAATTTAGGAAAGTTTCAGTTCTAAAAATCTGAGATCATGGGAGGCAACTAAGTGGCTCAGTGGATAGAGCGCTGGGCCTGGAGTGAGAAGGAGCTGAATTAAAATGTGGCCTCAGACTTTTATTAGCTGTGTGACCCTGGACAAGTCACATAACCTTTGTTTGCCTTAATCCATTTGTTATGGGAATCTGAAGATCTTCCCTGCCCATAGGCCTTTTGATAGGCTTAAGTGGCTCTGAGAACCTTCCCTGATGTGAAAATATACTCTGCCCCCTAACAGGCTGAATGTGGTCACAAGGAGCCTGTGCCGGGAGGCTTGTTCTTCAGGAATGCCCATGCCTTACTACTTTGTGATTGGGTAGTGGGTCAAGAGGGCTGTGATATTCTCTGATCCAGGAGAGGGCTGTATATACCCTGATGTGAGTTTTTGCTTTGGGGCTCACATTGGAAAGAGTTGGCCAGACGAGACTCTGGGCAGTTATTGAGCCCCCCAGCTTTGAAAACCCAGATGTTGATGCTTCCCTTTCTGGTAACTGACTAGGTATGGATGTGATGGTCAGACAGCTGGAAGCCTGTCTGCTGATCTGTTTCTCTGTTTGCTTGTAACTTGTGCTTGTATTCTCTGAAGTTCAGGGTGCTGACTTTTTCCCCTGAACTAGGTAAATGATATATGTTTGATTGATTAAAGTAAGATTGTTAACCCATTTTGAGTTGCTTTCCTTTAGAAAAGCAGATCTAAGAACCTGTGCTAGCAGCCACCCTGGGTATGCTAGGGTGCTTGCTGACACACCATTGGAGAAGGAAATAGCAAACCTCTCCAGTGTCTTTGCCAAGAAAACTCCATGGTCAGTATTGGTATGCTGTGGTTCACAAGGACATGACTGAAGAACAACAGTTTTGTTCCACCTTTTGCCTTATTTGCCTTATAAACTAATTCTGTGGGAGGTTACTTCATCTCCCAGTGCTTTTTCTTCAGACGTAGGATTAGAAGGCATTGGTGGCAGATCTGGGTTTTTTTACAGTGTTTTGCAGAAACTCGATGCCGTAAGAAGCCAGGAGATCTGTGGTACAAAGTGTCATTCTCGCAATTGAGGAAAAACAGCCTGGAAGCCATCTGTGTGAGACGGCCCTGAGTGTGAAGAGCAGCCTTTAGACCAATGAGGCAGAGTCTTAGCATTTGTTGGCGTTTCAGCTCATCACGTGCTGACTGTCCTCCAGAAATGCAGCTGCACGGCCGGCCGCGGCTGTCCACAGCCTTCAGCACCCGCTTTTGGTTTGCTTTTGTTTGTTTTTCGGCCCGACCTGCAGTTTCCTTCCTCTGCCAAGGCAGGTCAGGCCGTTTTCAAGCTGGAGGCTCTGAGAGACGTGTCTTTAGTAGTAATTGTCATTTCAGTTATTTGCATGTAGAATACGATGTTCTGGCTTTTTAACATGGTGACATTATTTGGCCCTGTGAGTAATGAAAGGCAGAAGAATTTTAAATTGGATTTGTTGCCGAATACTGTTTGAGAAATTAGTTGGCAGCATTAGCAACATCACTCCAGATATATGAAAGTGTGCTAATGTGCTGTGTGGTATGAAGGAAAGATCCTAATTAAAACCTTGTTGCTAAATAAGTGACAAAGACCTTACAAACAGCTTGAGGCTTCAGGCCAGTCACGGTTATTCCTGAAGAGCAGATTTGGTCAAGTGAGAAAATACAGAGAATATGCCTTTATCAGATTTATTCGGGACACAAAACCATGCTGCTGCGCAGAACTGCTGGCCTTTAGTTTTCTGCTTATAAAATGATACAGGAAAAGACAGTTTAGAAATAAGGCAGTATGAAGGCTGGTTGTTGCAAATTTCTCAGTCTAACAAGAATTGGATTTGGAGAAGAATTGCCTTTCAGTATAAAGCAGGGCATTTGCCATTTTGCAGGACTGGGTGTTAATACCTTACATGAGGAAAAAGGCTTTTTTATCAACATTTAAGAGCCAATACTCTCTCTACTAGAACCCATAAAATCAGATGATCCTGTGTTAGTTTTTGGTTATTACGGTAGAGCAGGGCTCTCTGAAAACCTCTCATGAGCACAGATCCAATCGACATATCCTGCTTCCTCTCCCTGTGCATGCACACCCATCAGCCACCATCCCTACTCTCCATTCCTGTTTTCCCTTTCTGTGGGTGCTAATTTCTTCCATCAGGATTCAGCTCAGGTGCCATCATTTCCCTAAAGCCTTCCTTTCTGCCTTTAGCCCCATAAGTGAAAGAGAGTTCTCTCCCTCCTTGGGTATCTTGTAGCAATTTAGATCTGTCCTTGGTTTTACCACATCCTATTTTGTGTTATTCTTACTTGGGTACGAGTTGTTCTCCTGCCTACATAGATAAATACATGTTATATACATATATATGTGAATATACACACAAAGTATATGAACACACATAGGTACATATACACACACACACACACACACACACACACTCACTGAGACTGAGGTCCTTTCTCTAGCTGAACTGAAAGCAGTCAGACTCTGCTGCAGAGAGCACAACTTCAATGAGCTGGCCATGTTGTTCATATGCCAAACATACGCTTGCCAGAAAGACTATTTTATGGAGAACTCATACAAGGCAAGTGCTCACACGGAGGTCAGAACAAGCAATATGAAGATACTCTCAAGGTCTCTCTGAAGAACTCTGGAATCAGTTGTGTGATATGTGACACTGGCACAGGACCTCCCAGTGTGGCATGCCTATCTCAAAGAAGGCACTGTGCTCTATGAGTGAAGCAGAACTGCAGTAGCTCAAAAGTAATGTGAAATGAACAAATTTAGAGCCATCTCCACTCCAGATGTTCCTGTGGACTATTTGTACCCAGCCGGTGGTAGGTAGTCTTCTGAGCTTGTATTGTTCGGATCAGCCATAGTTGGACACGCTGTATATGACCTCTTATCTTGATCCCGACATAGTAATGGAATTCTGGTCTTCCTCAAGAATGAAGGACAAGAACCAAAACAAATCAAACCATCTGATCTACTAGATTATTAGTTCCTTTAGAATATGAGCTGTTACTAGCACAGCATCTAATAAGTATGTTGTCATGAACACTCTTAAACTGTTGAATACAATATTATTAAAATTAAGTTAAAGTTATCTTTATGATGAAAATGTTTTCTTTGCTTACTGCAGTAATGTTTTCCCCATTTGTCATTTCAGACTTCACCAAATGCTGCAAAGACTCTGGCTTTCTTATGGTGGTAAAATGTCGGAAAGAAAACTCAGCATTAAAAGAGTGCCTAATTGCTCAGTAAGTAGCTGAAACAATGTGTTTCCTTATGTATGTGAAATAGTTCTGCCTCTGATGTACTCAGAGTGTCCAGAGAAAATGTCAGGAGGCCTCTGTTCATAGAGGCAAATTGTTTCTCAAATAAATTGACTAATCAGCAAGCATTTATTAAATGCCTGATATGTGCCAAGCATAGAATTAAAAAGGTGCTAGACAGGCTGACTTCAGAAAAACCTGGAAAAACTTTTATGAACTGATTCTGAGTGAAGTGAGCAGAACCAGGAGAACATTATAGACAGTAACAGCCACATTGTGCGATGACTGACTTTGGTCAACTTAGCTCTTCTGACAATGCCAGGACCTAAAACAACTCCAAAAGACTCATGATGGAAAATACTGTCCACATCCAGAGAAAGAAATATGGAGTCTGAATGCAAATCAAAGCATACTATTTGTTCCTTTTTTGTTTTGTTTTTTCTTTCTCATGGTTCTTCCCATTTGTTCTAATTCTTCTATACAACATGACTAATGTGAAAATATGTTTAATAAAAGAATGTATATGTAGAGCCTATATTGGATGGCACACCATCTTGAGGGGGAGGGAGGGGAGAGCAGGAAACACCTCTTATAGGAAGTGACCTTGAGCTGAGTCTTGAAGGAAATTCAGGATTCTAAGGTGTAGAGACAAGAGGAAGGGTGGTCCAGGAATGGGGAACAGTCTGCAAAAAGACATGGAACTAGAGCTGAAGCTGAAATGTCACGTAAAGAGAATGTGAAGAGGAATAGAGATAGGCCAGAACCAGATTGGGAAGGACTAGCAAGACACAGGGCTTGCATATTTTCCTAAAGGCAATAGGGAGCCACTGTAGCCTTCTGAAGAGTTTCATGACACAGTTGGGAAGATGGTTGAAGAATATTTGCTTAGCAGTTAAGTGAAGGATGGGCTGGACAGGGAAGAGCTTGGAGGCAGGGAAGTCAATTAGGAGGTTATTAGAAAAGTCAAGGTAAAAGGTGACAAGACTATAAAAACTAGGGTGGTGGCTGTGGGAATGGGGAGAAGGAAATTGGTGTCTGAGATGGCGTAGATGGAAATAGAATTAGTAAGACTGGGCAACTGATGGATATGAGGGGTGAGACAGACAGAAGAATCAAGAATGACTCATCTGGGTGATGAGAAGGATGAAATTCCCTGAGGGGGAATAGAGAAGTTAGCAAGAAAGGAGGGTTTTTTTGGGGGGAATGTATTGACTTTTGTTTAGAATATATTGAGTTTGAGGTGATACAAATGTTCAGTCTTCAGTTGACGATTTAGACTAGAACTCAGGAGAAAGACTGAGGGTGAGTATTTAGATCATTGTTGTACAGATGATATTGACCCCTTGGGAGCTGACAGAGTCAGTCAGAGAGAGCATAGAGAAAAGGACAGAGTTTTGGGGGACACGTGTGGTTAGGGGTGGGGCATGCCACACAGGGCATGTGGCACCTGAGTGGTGATTTAAGAGGAATAGAATAGATGAAACAAGAGAAGAGAGAGGGAAGCTCACTTTGAGCCCAGGGCAAAGAGGGCAGGATAAGCTAGCTCATCTGGAGAGTGCCCAAAGGACCTGCTTAGAATTCTGCAGCCAGTTTGTGGCAGGGGCGGTAGTAGAGCTCAGGTCTTACTGGTACAAGAACAGCTCTCTAGCCACTACACTCCATTGCCTGTCTTCTCCAGGGTTGTAGGAATATTCATGTGGCAGCTGAAGAGAAGATTGGTTAGGACTGGAAGGGGCTAGAAGCAGAGTCCATTGCAGTCATCCAGATGAGAGATAGTAAAGGCTTAAATTAAGAGGACATAATATGAAGTACATAGGAGGTGGGTGTGAGAGGTCCTGTGGATTGTGAATCATTAAGACTTGGGATGTGGGTATGATGTGGAAGGAGAGGAGAGCAAGAAGGATCAGGAATGACACTGGAGGCTGGGAACATGGTCGATTAGAAGACGAATAGAGCCTTTCAACAGAAATCAGGAAGTTTGAAGGAAGAGCAGGTGTGAGACAATGAGGATGTGTTTGTATTTGGACATGTGAAGTTTGAGGTGCTGTTGGGACATTGCGGTAGAGTGTTGGCTGGGAATGAGAACTGACGAGCTCACCAAGGGGGAAAGTGTAGAGAACAGAAGAAGTCACAGTACAGGGCCCTGGAGCGTACCCAGGCTCAGTGGATTGGATCCAGTAAAGTGGAGCAAGAACCAATAATTAGTTCTGTAAGAAGGAGAACCAAGGGAGAGCATTGTCCTGGAACCTGAAGGAGGATAGCATGATGAAACTACAGAGGTCCTGTAGATGATAACTGAGGCCACTTGATTTAACAGCTAAGGCATCATTGGTGGACTCATTATTTGATGAAAACCAGACAGTTGTCTGGCAGTAGTAAGTAAAGCCCAATATCTCACACCATAGAGCGGATAAATTACAAAGGGATACAGTATGACTTAGACATGAAAAGTAACATTATAAAGAAACTGGAGGAGTGAGGAAGAAATCTCCTTTCAAATCTACAGATGGGGAAGAAAGCAGGACCAAACAAGGGCTAGAGAGGAGCACAGAAGATAAAATGGACAGTTTTGATTACATAAAATTTGAAAGGTTTTGCACAACAGAACTAATAACTATAACTGGGGGGAAAAGTTTTGCAGAAAATTTGTCTGATAAGGGTCTTATGGGCATATTTGTAAGGAACAGATCCAGATCTATAAGAGTAAGATCCATTACACCACAGATAAATGGCCAAAGCATGTGAACAGGCAGTTTTCTAGGAAAGAAATCCACGCTGTTGATAAACACGTGAAAATGGTCCAAATCACTAATTAGATAAATGAAATATCAAAACCACTCAGAGATTCTGTCTAATAATCCATCTGATTGGCCAGCATGACAAAAAAAAATGGCAAATCTTAGAGGTGCTATAGGAAAACAGATATACTTGTATACTGCTGGTAGAGCTGGGCATTGATACAGCTATTCTGGAAAAAGTTTGGAACTGTGGTGAAAAGTCACCAAACTCTGCATACTTTTCGACTCAGCGGTCACCAGTACTGTGCTTTTATGCAATCCAAAGAGATAAAAGAAATAGGAAAAGAGGCCATGTATACAAAAATTATTTTTGGCAGATCTTTTGTAGTAGGTTAAGAACAGAAGCCAAGGGAATGCCTACCTATTGAGAAATAGCTAAACAAATTGTGGTCTATGAATGTCATGTAGTATTTTTTCACTGTTAGAAATGACAAAGAAGGTTTCAAAGAAACCTGAGAAGAACTGTATGAACTGATGCAGAGTAATGAGAACAGAAACAGGAGAATAATTTATAAAATATCATCAGCGGAGGGGAGGGCAAAGGGAGATGGAGTAGCAGAAAAGAGAAGAGTCATTATCTTTTTGGAACTTAATATATGATTAAAAAGGAAAAAAAATGGCATTTTATGTGGTCTTTTTTTTTCCTGTTCTTCTGAAAATAGCCATTATGTTTTTCTGAGATAAACCAGGTGCTTTACAACTACTACTACTACTACTACTACTACTACTACTGATGATGATGATGATGAAAATTTACTGTTTCATTTTCAAGGTTTTCATACTAATTTCTTCTCCTTTTTATAGCTACAAAAACCCAGATTTTTATGAAGAATGCAAAATGGAATATTTGAAGGAAAGAGAAGAATTCAGAAAAACTGGAATTCGTTCTAAGAACAGGTTGCAGAAGCTTCCTACCAACTTTTAGCAAAATAATTAATTATGAATTATGAATTTTGACCCTAATTCTAATGGCAAGAGCACGAGGCACAAGAAACCAGTATCTTTGGTTTGCCCCTTAGTATCATGGAAATATTTTGTTGTTTGAAATAAATATCTTTTACCAAATTTCTGTATCCTTTAAAGTTCTAATTTATTTGTTAGAAGATTGAATAGTGGAAGGAATGTTTTTATGAATAAGATGAACAAACTGTATTTCCCTCCAGACTGTGGACCTCTAAGGGTTTCACAATGCTTCCCCTATGTTTCTACTACGTTCTTAAGCACCTTTTATTTTTGAGTCATTTCATCAATGAATGGATGGGTTTGTTTCATTCCACAACTTGATAATAAAATCTAAGGGCTTCTTTGCTTTGCATAACTTTACCCCAGCGCCTGTTACAGTGTGGCGGACCATGGGAGGTCTCCATAAGTGTTTAATCAGTGTAATTACCATCATTTAGGGGAGGGGCATAAAATAGAAAACATCAGTCATGTTTCACACTTGTTAGCTCTGAGGGTAGGTAGATGTTATGAATTTTAGCCACAATCTTTAACGGGATTGTTCTCAGTCATTGGTCTCAGGCTCTGTCCGAGGTGTGTGTACATCCAGCTGTCTTTTTGTTTTCATTGAATACGCATCCATTTGGTTGGCCAGCTGCTCTTTGGTTGGAGTGACAAGTGAAAATCATTTTACATAACAAGAAAATAATGATCAGAAAGAAGGGAAAGAGAATATGTTAGTTGTTTCCGGTGTAAATTTATAGTTTATTTAAATACATTGTTATCTTTTTATGGTAGTAACTGAATTTGTAATATAAATCTTTTGGAAAAAGTCTGATATAATGTAAAGTAAGTTTAAATAGATTTTTAATTTGAACTAGATGGGAAAACTGAAGTCTGCAGAGGCTCTGCTTTACATCTTTTACTGTATAATGCTTCATAGTAAATACTCAAATCCTCGATCTCTGGTCACCTTGGAAAGGTTTGGTGTTTCTTTGTTTGGCTTTGTTTGGCTTTCTTTGTTTTCATATTGCTGTTGTTTGGTTATAACTAATTACACCTTGGAAAACTTACATACTTATTTGCCTCTTTTGTGCATTTTTTTTTTTTAGCATAGATAGCTTTGTGGTAGTTTCAAAAGGAAAAATCTTTAAAGCTCATTTATGAACTAAAATGAATATTACTATTTCAACAGATTTTTAAGATAATCAGTTGCAAGTGCCTTTTTAGCAAATATGTGCAATTTTTAAGCTTCCAAAATTGATACAGTAAAGAACTAATTTGTCTTAATTTACTTGAAATCTCAACATTAAATGCTCAGACTGGCAAACATCTCTGTTTACTAATTTAGTTCAAACTAAAGTAACTGAGGAGGAAAGAAAAGTTGTCAGAGCAGTGAGTGTGGGGCTCGGTGATTTCCAAATACTGCAGAAATTTCTTTGGATCAAAAGGGGAAAATGGGTTGATAGATAAGGGGACAACCGCTAGTAAGCCGGCCAGCCAGATCATCTTTTCCTAACCTTGTGACTGAGACTTAGTTTCACTTATCACAGCTTCCTCATTGACTTGGCTCATAATATTCCTCCCCACCTGGTCTCCTGCCATCATCAGAAATTCATCTGAGGACTCAGACCTCCTTAGTCGCAGGGGCCTCCATGACTGCCCCATGACTGCCACACAGTGGTGCTGTCATACTTCGGACCTCACCACCCCCAAACCTGCAGCTGCCGAATATGGATGACATCACTTTTTAGGACCACTCTCCTTCCACATGTCTCAATCCCTCACTCCCTAGACTTGCTCCTCACCCTCATCATGACCTGTTCTTATCATAGGATGTCTAGAGTTAGAACTCTTCATTCTGCAGATGGGAAAACTGAAGTCTGCAGAGATTCTGTGACTTGTTCAGTCACGTGGGTGGTGCTGGAAATGTGAGTGAGCCAAGGTCTTAGGACTTGAATCCCCTGCTCTCTACTACACAGTAATGCCTTCAGTCTCCCTCCTCACTTCTAGTTTCATTTGTTTCCATTCCCAGGCTGGGCTACCTGGCCTATTTTAATGATTCACCTGCTTCTCTGACCTTCTTATCCTCAATCTTGGGTTGCTTCTAATTAGTCAACAAGCATTTATTAATCACCTTCTATTTACCAGGCCCTGGTGCTGAGCATTTTGGAGTACAAAAAAAGGCAGTCAGGCAAACCTTTGAGATTACTGAGAATCAGCAAAAGAAGTTCTGGAAGATCCCCCCTCATCCCAAATAAATAATATGGCACACAACCTCAGCAAGGTCCTTCTTGGTAATTCTAGTCTACATTTAACACCAGACCTCTTACTGAAGAGATGCAGACTGTCTTTCATTTCCTTTGACTAAAAATATTTTGATCTCTCCTCAATCTCTCTTTCTCTCTCTTTTCAGGTGTGCTGTAGCTAAGTGGTACATTAGATAGAGGGCTAGATTTGGAGACAAGGAGACCTGAGTTTTTACAGTCACTTAATCTCTATCAGCCTTGGTTTTCCTGTCTGTAAAATGGGGATAATAATAGCATTTACCTTCTAGGGTTGTTGTATCAAATGAGACAACATCCGTAAGCGCTTTGTTAACCTTAAGTGCTATTTAAATGCTGTCGTCATAGCTTTAGTGGGATTAATGGTCATTCCTCAGGTGTCCATCAGCCCATCCCCTTCTACTTTCAGGATTTGTTCTATCCATCATGCATCTTTACTATCTCTTAGCATGCTCCATCCTAACTACAAACATGCTGAGGTCTCCTAGATTCTAAAATAATTTCTCAGCCCTGTCAACCAATGATCCCATCTCTGTCTGCACTTGTGTTGCTAACCTTCTTTTATAGTCTGTCCAGGGCCCCCCACTTGACCACCCTAATCTCTCCTCAGCCCTCGAGGTCTGTCTTGTTGCCCCTGTTCTGGTGTTTTCCAAATCATCCTCTTTGGTAGCATCTGGTGATTTTGACCACCCCTTATTCTGGATTCTTCCTCTTCTCTTGACGTTTGAGAGAATAGCTCATATTTATATGACACTTGGAAGTTTACCAGTAATTCTGAAATATTTGTTGAATTGTATCCTCACAACTATCTGTGATGTAGGCAGCACAAGTATGATCTTCTCCCTGTTCTATCTCCTTACAATTTTAAGAGCCAGGTCCAGGGCCTGTGTAGACACAATGCTGCAACAATTGAATCATATCCTTTTGGACAGTCTTGCTATAATTGAGGCCACAAAAGGAGAGGGGGTTGCAAAGCAATGACTCAGAGTTTCTACTTGGAGAGGCCAATACAACAGAAGTATTAGAATAAAAATCAAAAGATTAAAAAGAGGTAAAACACGGGTAGAGCCAAGGGAGGATAATGCCTAGGAGGGAAGAAGAATTTCATGCTCTTGAATAGGGAATTGGGGGGGGGGGTAGAAAATAAATGGAAACCAAGATGGTGCTCATTAACTGGGGAGATAGCTGCACAAATTGTGGTATATAAATGGACTAGAAAACCATTGTGTCAGAACGAATGCTAAGAACTGATAGAAAATGATTTCTGACCCCTGGGAAGTAGGGACTGATGTGGTGAAGTGAGAGGAATTGGGAGAACAGGTCTTACCATTGCAGCAGCAGTGTAAGGGAAGGCAGTGCTGACTTAGGGACTCTCCTCCCAGCAGTGACCATCCACATTTCCTATGATGGACCTCTAAGGAAGCATGTTGCCTGTGTCCTGACACAATGGCGGACTTGAGGGGCCACCTCAAGTGGGATCTGTTGTGCTGAGATTATTCTTCCTGTTACAAGGGTTTGTGTTCTTGGTTGATATCTTGTTGGGGGAGGAGGCTGAGTAGTGTTGGGGATGTTAGAAAAAGAAAAAAGGCAGGCCTTTGAAACAATATTTAAAGTACCCAAAGAACAGAATGATGTGCTGAATTAATTTTATATATGTCAGTATATTAAAATGTTCATGGCTGGGGGGGGCCCTGTTAGGTTTAGAATAAAAACATTAAAAACAAAAGAAACAGTGTGAGCCAAAGACCTGTAGACCACACAGAAGCCTCTTGCCTTTATGGCATCAATACTTTCATTAAGAAAGGTCAAGAAGCATTGCACATGACAAGCACAAAATAACTCCACAGGAATGCAATATGTTTTATATTAACAGACAAGGAAATAACTGGTCACTGACATGACAAGCACTCCTGACAAAGCTGGCTGGTCAGACCACTCACTGATTTGTTAGAGCGAAGATAAAACAATATCAAACAAGAATGAAGAATAAGAATGAGAAAGGATGGCATACAGTTGAGCCTGACCTACTTCAATAAGCTGGTGACACCAAAACACAGGAAAGAGATGAAAGACGTGGCATTGACAAGAACTATCACTTTCCTGAGGAAGTTCAGCCAACCAATGTAAATCAGTTGTCACAACAAAGAGAACAAAAGAATCTCAGAGATTGCTTCTGCCACAAAACACTTAAGCTCCTGCCAAGTGGCAAGTTATGACAGCCAAGGGCAGCAAGGACTTAGGACAGAAATGCATTTGTAAATCTTGCAGAGGGAAACAGTGGAAGGTGGAGTGGTATTCCCTCTTACAACAGTGAAAAACAGCACAAGGGAAAAGAGCCTAAAGAAAGGTTGCAAGAAGCCAGTGAGCCAAGTCATCAGGTGAAAATGGCAAAGATTGGTTTGTATCTCAAACTCTTTTCACTGTGAAGTTCAGTGGAGCCCCCACATTTGTGTTCTAGCCCCGCAATACCAGATGTCCTCTATGAAGAAATGGAAGATGTACTGAAGGATTTAAAGTAACCAGACTTGGAACAAGGGTACACAGAAAAAGTATATGCTGAGGCTGATGCAGATTTGAGGGCACTGAGGGACAATGAAAAATGAGGGGAAACATATTTAGATTATATTACTCAAAAAAAAAAGTGATCGAGAACATAAACCACTACTGACCCAGAACCTCCTTCCCCAGTTCTGCAGAATTTTTCTTTTGAGAAAAATTATACTTGTTTCAAGAGCATCCTTGGTGAAGGTTTCAGAAGGAAATAAGCTTTCACAAACTGACATTCTATAAGAGATCACCTCTTCCCAGTCACACAGTTGAACAAAAAGTGTGGCAAATATAAGATTCCACTACATTTACTTTTTGTTGGCTGCGTTAATCACATCAGTGAGCCCAGAACACTGCAGATCCTTCTGTTCACTCTGTTCACACAAGAGTTCAGCACAAGAAAAACCAAGCGATGAAGGACGCCTGTGGCTCAGATGTGCAGTGAGGTGACCAATACCTACAGCTGATCCAATATTAGAAAGCATCAAACTTGGACAGTTGCTGCAAATGAGCGATGAGCTGGACCCAGAGTGGAACAGGGAGGGGACAGGCTAGATTGGCTTTTGTAATCTGTCCAGGGCTGCCCATGGCTCCAGATTTCTATCTGAAACAGGAATTTTTTTTAAAGGAGGTGGCAGCATGTCAGACTATAAGAAAACTCCAACTCACAGGGTCGAATCCCACCTCACATACTTCCTTGTTGTATGATCCTGAGCAAGTCATTTAATGTCTTTTTTTTGGAGGGGGGAAGGCAAGGCAATTGGGGTTAAGTGACTTGTCCAAGGTCACACAGCTAGTGCGTCAAGTATCTGAGGTCTGATTTGAACTCGGGTCTTCCTGACTCCAGGGCCAATGCTCTATTCGCTGCGCCACCTAGCTGCCCCCAGTCATTTAATGTCAACCTCAGTTTCCTCATCTGTAAAGTAGGGGTGATACATGTAGCATTCTCTTTACGGGGCTATGTTGAGGATCAAATGAGATCAACATTTAGCAGAGCAGCCAGTGCTGGACTTGGAGTGAGGATGGCCAGAGCTCATGTCTCCCCTCGGGTATCTGACTTGTGTGACCCTGGGCTCCTCCAGCCTGTTTTCTTGTCTGTAAAGTGAGAATGATAATACCACCTTCCTCACAGGGTTGTTATAAGGATCAGATCAGCTAACACACCAAGTACTTTGTAAACTCTAGTGCTCCTAGGAGTAAATAACAGTAATAAGAAACAGTAGAGCAGGAGCAAAAAAATCCAAAGCAGTGTCAGGAGACCTGGATTTGAATTCTGACTCTGAACAATCAGTGGCTGTGTGACTCTGGGCAAATCAGGGAGCTACGTTTCCTCATCTCTCTCTTAGTAATATGAGGACTGCCGCCAATGATGTGTATCAGTGGTGTCAGACTCAAACCATGCCTAAGGACCCCTGTGGGCTGCCTACTGACTTAGAAAACCATGTTTGGGGCAGCTAGGTGGCACAGTGAATAGAGCACAGGCCCTGGCATCAGGAGAACCCGAGTTTAAATCCAGCCTCAGACACTTAACACTTACTAGCCGTGTGACCTTGGGCAAGTCACAACCCCAATTGCTCTGCCTTCCCCCCCTCCAAAAAGGAAAAAAAGACCCACTGCATGTGAATGTTATCTGTTTTATTTATTTTGTTAAATATTTTCCATTTATATTTTACTCTGGTTCCGAGGCCTAAGGCATATCTGACACCTCTAATGTAGATCACAACGATTAGGCGGTGATTCTTGAAAACGTCCTCTTGGAAGTCTCCTCAGGGTGGTGGTCATCTAATCAGCCTGCCAGAAAACCTCCTCTAAGTGTTCTGATCCTGCATGGACGCCACTGGAACCATCAGCTGTTCCTTGCTTACTGAGACAAGCCCAATGAAGAATATTGGTCATACGACTTTCTTATGATGTTCTTTAGGCAACTTGTGTATAAGTCTTTGTTTGGAATGTATTCACTGCAGCCTTTCCTTCACCCTTTGCATAGGGGCCAGTGTTCATTCTTTGAAAAATCAAGGTATTATCTAGAACTTGCTATCATAGGAGGTGCTTAAGAAATGCTCCCCCATCACCTACACATTAAATGTCTACACCTGGAAAGGGCAGCACTGCCCAGATGTAAGCCTAATACATGAAACTTCCTGATGGATTCCCTCTACTCCTCAGTATTGAGTGTTTTCCACTTGGAACACAACATGGCATTTCTCTTATATGTCAATATTATGTCTGCCATTATGAAACTTGAATCTGAGTTTTCTATCTTCCTCCAAAACTTGTAACAGTATTCTGAGTGCTTAGTAATAGAGAAGCCAAGATCTAGGTCTCATGCCAAGTCCGATATTCTTTCTATTAGGCTTTAATCGAAGTTAGTGGAAAAAAAGGACTTTCCTTAAAGATGTTTACTCTCAATCTCACTGGAACATCTTTTCCTACCTCTACTGCATTCTTGATTTAATCTGACATTTACAACAAAGAAATCTTACTTTGCAGACAGAGCCCGCTCACTGGACTTAGGTCCTTGCTTTTCAGACATAACCCTATTATAGAGCATTTTATATTGTTTGATAACTCCTGCCTCTGTTGAATGCTATTGTACCCTTCCAAGACTTTTAGCTTCTGAGGTATAGAGTGCATCTCATTCATCTTTTAATCCCTCTCACTAATTAGCAGTGACTTCAAAGTGTAAATTTGAGTTCAAGTGTATGACGTACATACTTGTAGAGAGAAGCAATTTTCCCAATGCCAGAGGATACTGGTATAAAAAACCAACATGAGAAATGTGTTATTGTGGTTAGGAAACAACATTATCAAACAGACCAAAAGGAAGGGAAAGAGAGAGAGAGGGATGAAGGGACATGTCACAGGCAATGGAAGTATCTCACATCCAGTCATATTCAAATAAAAATAATTTATTTAAATCAAACAATAGGATTTCATCTTTGTATAGTACAGAATTTCATCCAAGCCAGTGTCTCTCTCAATTTACTACTTTTAAAAAGAAAAAAGAGACTCAATTTTTAAGGAAAAGCCACACCAGTGAAGCTACATTAGAAATCAGACATAATACACAGTCTATGCAGCCACATGAGAAATAGTTTCTGCCACTTTGTTATTACACAGGTAGTTGGTTCTATCAGCTAAAGCCTAGTGACTGGTATTTGTTTTATGCATATTGGGTTTGTTCTATTACTTTGCAAGAGATTGCGTTCCCTTGAGTCAGCTGTGTTCATTGGTCAGAATAAATTCCAGCATCTGACACCATTTCCATTAATCACAGACAAGCCAGGAGACGTGAGTAAGATAATAGAAAGATACAAACCCTATCTGGTCTTGTTTATGTATGCTGTTCAGTAATACAGCAGGAGGTTTGAGGAATTCTTTTGAGTTTAAATAACACCAAACTGCCTAATACTGAAAAGGGGGGAAAAAAGGCATTATATATGAAACACTCAAGATCCCAAGGCAAAAAGGTCTCTACCCCAGGAAATGTCTGGATGGCATCAGTTACAAGTAACAGATACACAATCGTTACCATAAAGCTGCCTGGAAGGCCAGCTGTTTCTTCCATACTTGTAAACTGTTCAGTTCAGTTTGCTCTTACAAAACTCTGGCAACCCCACAAAAATTCCTTAGCAAATTAACGATCCTTCACTAAATTTGAAATTTTCTCCATAAAGTTACTGCATTGCCATTTAAAAATTAAACTGCTTTATCAAAGAAAAGGCAGCTAGTGTGGTCACTTAGGGAGGGATAGTTTATTCCTTTGGACAGTTTAAACATCTGAATACTCACATGTACCTCTTAATATACTGATATGTCTAAAATTGTAAAACCTTTTCTACCTGACTCCATCTATCACTCAGTAATAAAAAGTTTTCACAGAAAATTTTTTTCCAATTATTTTATTTTTTAACTTAAGAAAAAAAAAAGACTTTTAAATTGAATGCCCCAGGGAGCTATTGAATGGGGCCAGTTCCAATGATTGAGTGGTCTGGATTGTAAACAGAATTAAAATCACACAAAATTAATAGTGGCCATTCTAGTACTTTGTTAGTAACAAGCACCATTGGGCCAAAAAAACACCTAATTTTAATTCTGAAAATCTGAACTAAAATGGCATACAAAAACGGACTGTCCATAGAACAATTATTCCATCCCAATATTTCCACAATCTATGTGTGTTCATAAGAAGACCAATGGGAATTGAAATACTTTTTACTAGCTGCTCGCTCCCTCAGGTGGGATTTGTTTTGTTTTCTGTAATTTACATGATCTGAACCAAAACTCCATCAACCTTTGTATTATTCTTAAGAGTGAATATGTTTATGATTTAGACACCATATAAAGCCTGTATCTATATTTCTGAACTCAAGCTCAAAAACCAGTTCCTGTCATTTTTCTGTACTTGAGATGCCTAAATCTACAGCAATTGTAATCAAAGGTAGAGTTGTCTTTTAAAAACACTAAGAGAATTCCTGTAATTTATTAGGTAGTAGTGCATGTGTCTAAACTTAGCTAAAATAGAGCTGGTTAGCACAGTTGTTTTAGTCTATACTGAAAAAAACCCAAACCTAACTATATGACTGCAGGACAGTATGTGCTGACCCAAATGTACTTTGAAATCGTGGACAGTCACAGAACACTATGCCACAATGGAATCGGTTCCTTACATGTATTTCTCATATATCCTTCCAATGCTATACAGCCCTTCCCAAGGTGACCACAAGTCTCTTGAATTAATTCTTGTAAAGGCAGTTTGGATTATGCGGATCCAGGTGATGCAGGTTGGGGGAAGGTGTTTTGCTTTTACTTTCCCCAAATGCTGTCTCACTAGACTTTGGGGGGCTCGGGAATACCCAGGAATTGTCTTCTAAAGAATTTCTGCCATAGGAATTCTGTTCTTGAAAGTTTGTACCACCACTAGGGAGGACTCTCTCATTATCTGCCCAAGACTGGAGACTTGCTCTCTCCAATAAAATTTTTGTATCTCCAGACAGAGGAGAACCCATGGCACTACAGAGGGCTTTGCCATTTGGTGAAAGAGGAGCGTGTCTTTTGTAGGTTGCAGTTAAAGACGTCAAATGTAATTTTGTGCAGTCTTTCACTAGGTCTTCAACACACTGGACTGGTGCACAAGCTGCAAAAGGAAGACAAGTCAGCCATTAGATGAATGGGAAGGACCAGCATGAATTTTAGAATTATTCAATAAAGTAATTACTTTCAAGTATAAAACACTGAAGGAAGAGTACGGTTTTGGGTCAAGAACCCTGGGATCATCCCAGCATCACTTGGAGACAAAGCAGAGGACCTGCACTGAGCAGGCCACTTAGCAGGAGCTGGGGACTAGCAACCTTCCCTGCTGAAGGGCTCTTGTGAGATCTATAGAAAGAGAACTCAGAGCACTTTCTTCACAAAACTTCATTCTAATAAAAACACCTGGCACATCAGAGAAATTGTTTCACTTATGAGCACATTCCCTCTTTACATATCTGTGGGTACTAAGGTTCTCTTCAGGTTAAATGTTTCCTGTGGAATTTGGTTCATACTGTTCATTTGTTTAGCAAACCTATCCTCAAGTAGAATGAATGACCACAAATGTTGAATAGTGGGGTCTGTGTCAACTGAATTTTGTTTTGCTTTTTACTTTCAGAGGAATTATCTAAGAATCCTCATGCTTCTTACACAGAATTTCAAAATAATAACTACTGTATGTGTGTATATTCAGTAATTGCAACAGAAGCCCATATTAAAAAAACAAACAAGCAAACAAAAAACTCTCAATCCAAAACAAGTACAGTAAAACTTAACTAATTTAGAGTATAGGAACGTTCTGTACAAATTAGTGAAATCTCTAAAAGAAATATTCATTATAATAAAATACCTGAGAGTCAACAGATATAATAACACACTAAATAAGAAGGAAAATTTGTGGAAAAATTTACAAATAAGTGCTTGTATAACTCCCAGATCACTCATCTCTGATTCCAATAAATAAAAAACAGACATTCATGTTCAAATTGTTATAAACTTAAAATTGGTGAAATACAGGTTTCCGTTTTCCCGATCTTGGGATCTCCTTTAGCTACCTTACATAAGAAAACATTGTGGCATAAAAAAGAAAAATTAAGCAGAAAGACCTATTTTGCTTTTGGCCTTAGTGTGCACTATCCATTATTTTCCTATAACTTGTACAATTTTAGTTTCAACATTTCAAATAACAAAATCCCACTGTGATTTTTCTTTGTGTGGTTCTTTCCTCCATTAACACTGACCACAACCCACTTGTAATTCAAACTACTTTAGAAAGTTACCATAGCTGAAAAGTACAGAGTGAATGCATTCATCAGGCTTTCTGCCCTCACTGAGCCAGTAAATGAAATCTCTCTGCCTTGGTAGGGTCTGCCGGGGTGCATGGTGAGCTGGTATAGCCTTTCAGAGACCAGGCTCACCTCTGCCCCACAATGAGGGGATCTGAACAGGGTTTTGGTGAAGTTATGTTTCCCACTTATAAAAATAAATGGTAACTCAGTTCGGTGTACTTGAAGTTCAAACATACATAAGCCAGTAACAATTATCTAGATTTCTATGTATTTTCAATCTAAAAAGCAATTAAGGCTCCCATAAAAGTTCTCATAACATAATAAATCCAGTCCTTATCAGGGAACTCAGCTCTAGCACAACCAATAGAAGATGTAACTGGTTATAATCTGCATTTTAATAGGAAAAGAGCACAGCAGTGTGAGATTAGCTCAGGAAGGCTCTGATATACCTCTCCACCTATTGTCAAAAACTCAACTTTGGGCATCCACACATATTAGAACATAAGGGAAGCCAAGTCAGTTTTTCAGGGGTTCCAATTTCAGCTGGAAATGTGAAGCAGGGGACTCTGAACTATGTCTACACATCTCCATGGATATGAACAATTTAACCCGCAGACAGTCTGTTTCTTCTCAGACCCAAATTCTGCTGGTAAGTAAGAGCCATCTTTGTTTCTTTTAAATCAAAAGTCAAATATATGCACAGTACACAGCCAGTATTCTAGAAATAGCACAGTGGTATCTCTCCATTTAGTTCCGAACTATAGGGTAGATATTAGGTTAGCTCAAAAAGAATGTCATACATAGCAAAAGCTCTATGTGATGCAATGTAGAATGAAGCAAGAAGTGCATTATAAATTAGATCAGTACGCAGGATGGGTGGGGGAGGCAGGGTTGGAAACAGCGCTGCTCAACATCAGGTTCAACATGGCAGCAGGGGAAAGACCTATGCAAGTCTTACCTCTGCTTCTGCTCCTAGCAGCATGTTCAGTGGATGGGAATACTTCCCTTGAGCCTGCATTCACACTTGAGAAAATCAGCCTTGGAAAATACATGGCCTTAAGCACCAGAAATGATATTACTTATGAGAAGTCACAGGATCATCGAGTGGCATTTCTGAAGGAAACACCTTCTCCCTATCCTTCCCCCACCTCCCAAAAAGCTGGAAAAACCTGTCTTCTGATCTAAGTAGCAATAGAAATAGTCCCCAGTTTTCCATTAAACACAGTTCAACCCAAGAAAAAGAGCCAAATGTACTTCTCTTAATGGATTATTATTACTAATTTTTCTTATAGGAATTGGACTTCCTCACTCATTTCCCACTTAAAAGAATCAGACTAATTTCTAAAGTCTAGGCAAGATCCAAACATACAATGAATTGTAACTTGCTTGCTTACTAAATCATCTTGGCCAGCCAATGAATGACGTGATAATCACAACCCCTATAAGATGATAATGATAATAAATAATTCCATAATACTTTAAGGATTAAAAGTATTTTTTTTTCATAACAACCTTGTGAGCTAGGAAATGTAAGCCTTACTCTCCCTATTTTACAGATAAGGAAACTGAGTCTTAAGGATATTAAATAATTTGTCCTGGTCGTGAAATATGAAATATTCAACGTCAGAGTCAAATTTCTGCCACTTCAGGATAAAAGGGTTTTTATTCCTTTTCAGATCCTTGTCTTTCCTCACTTTGACTTAATAAAATTATAGTCACATGTTATTCCATAAAACTCCTATAAAGAAAATTGTGCTAAAAATGTAGTTTAGCTGTGTTTTAAGAAAAACAGGACATGCAAAACTCTCAATTTATAAGTTAGAATAGTTAGAAGGTGACCTTATAAAAAGATTCTTCTCTTTTCAAAATAATTCAACTCAGGATTTTTAAAAAAATGCATTTTTTAAACTACATTTAAAGGAATAAGATTTATAGCTATTAAAGAATATCTTTGATTAAAAAGGGGAAGAAAACCCTAGTCAATAAACTTAGACTGTTACCAATCAGATGATACAAGATTCTAAAATGTAAGTCAATGAGCAGTGTATTAGAGACAAAAAACAAAGCTGGAGCAATTTTTGTATCAAGAGAAGGTAAATAAATGTATACCAATTTTAATGTATCAGTATTTTGTCTTCTAAGCAATAATGTAGCTATGGGTAAAGACGGCTTAGAAATTCTTGTGTTTTGCAAAGTAAACAGAAAAAAAGTCCAAAAAATGTTTTATTTTCAAAAATTGAGAAGACTTTGTTACTTGGCACATTGTATGCCTACCATGGACTTCAGAAAACACAAGTCTGGGTGCCTTCTTTTGTTCTTATGTGAAGAAGTTGTGGTAAAAGGTCAAACAGAGTCAACCTAACACCTCAGCCTTATACACATAAACAACACTTGGTGGAGAAAAAAGCCACAAGGGGAACAGAATATAGAACGAAAGAAAAAACACATCAGCGACACCTTTAGATGTGAAGTTGACCACTATGAATCCACTACAGCCAAGGCAGAGAGTAAGTAGCATGAAACACGTTATTCTCTGGTTTATCATCTTCAAATCACAAGATTCTGAAAAGCTATGTTAGCAAGCGGCTCTTCAAACACAATGGCTAAAATCAGGTTTCTGGTGATGACTTGCCTTTCTTGATTGTAGATGGAATTTTAAATTTTCTTAGTAGCTCGGCTTGCACTTGAGTCACAAGATGTAAATTCGACATTTCTCTCTTGAGTTCCCAGTAGGTATGTTGCATGTTGTCACTGAAATACAGATTTTAAAAAAACATAATGGTCACTCTTCCTTTTAAGATCACTTTTCAGGTAGTCCTTCAGACTTCAAGATAAAAATCTAAAAGGAGGTTTAAATATAATCACTTTCCTGTCAAAATTCATGTCTAAATATAAACTAATTTAACATAACCAAGATTAAAGAAAGATGAAAAGGAACGTGTATTATGGAATGAAGAGAGTAAAAAAATCACATGCATCATAACGGAAATTTCTTCTTCGGACCTTAAGTGACTCATTCACTGCATCATTTATTAAAAAGGAAACAAATTATTCTAATTTATGTTAACAAGCAAAAATGTCAATGCAGAAAATAAACTGTACACTTTCAAAAGAATTTAGTGAATTATTACAGTAGCACCTATTAAGTTATAACTGAAGTTTAGTCAAAAATGAACTAACATCCAGAATTTGCTATTTTACTTTTAGAATCTTGAAACTATGAATCTAAATTAGATATATCTGATACTTGGACTCATCTACCATCTACCTAAGCCAAAGTAAAATATATTTACGTTTGAGGTATTAAAACTTTTGCACATCTGACTAAGTGACCTCATCTTGATGACTATGATGGTCCAAGAGAGAGGACCCAGCTCTTCCTAGCCAGAGGCCAAAGAAGGATAGTGTTTACCCAAATGCATGACGGTGAGCACAGCACTGTGCAGAGGTTCCTGTCACAGGGAGCTAGGTACTGCAGGCCTTACCAACCCCGTTTCAGAAATAAAGAAAATGAAGCCCAGAGAGAAGAAAGGGACTTGCTAAGGGTCTCACAGACAAGTAAGATGCAGACATTGGATCTGAACCAAGTGTTGTAGGTTCAAAGCCTATCAACTATCCAAGGGAGAGAGGGAGAAATCAAGAGGCGGAAAAGAGCTTATCCTCTAAAAGACAGTATTTTCAGAAGGTGAGTACCTCTTACAAACATGTTTTATGAAAAACTGTACATGACACATCAAATCTGAATGGTCAGATCTTGCATTTATGAATGTTATCAATGAATGAAAACAATTAATTAATAAAAACAGTCACTGTTTTTCTTCTGGTAGATGGAGTTGCAGCTAAAGGAGAACCTAAAAAATAGGTCACTGGTTGGCTACACAGGAAAGATTAAAACAGTGGGAGCACAAAAATATTAGAATTATTTTGATTTAATAACTTTTACAGATTTTATTTGTGTATAGCATTCACTCCAATGAAAAGGGCACTTATTATTCTTTTAAAGGAGCAAGCACAACCAGTGTCACATGACTTCTAACAAAACAAACTGGTGGTTTTAAGTCTTTTGCAACTACATTTGCTAATAAGCAGGTTATGTTTTTTAAAAAGTTATTTTTTTTCAATGAATAAGCATTTATTATTTTAACTTCCTCCCAATTCCTCTCCCCCTTGGGGAAGAAAAAGACAAACAAAACCCTAGTAACAAAGTAAAGCAAAACAAATTCCAACAAAGTACATATTTTAAAAATCATGGAGTTTTTGCAAATTTTTGAGGGGATTTACTTCACAAAAATTAGCCAGACACCTCTTCTCTCCCCAGTAAACCACCAGGATGCTGTCTACAATGTGTGTTCCATGCAGGCCCCTGTCTATGTGTGAAACGGGCTACAAGTGCAGTTCTGGGCCTTCCCGATGATTCTTCCCATGGCAACAACAGCGCAGATCGTACACGTTACATCACGTCAAGTACGATACACCAACACTTTTATAGTTTTAAGGAGATGACCTGGATGTTATTTGATGTCCTCCAGAAAATAAAGGAATGCAACAAACCATGTAAGGCTGAATCGACAGCACCTATTCAAAACACATAACTGAGAAAAGCAGTAAACAGTCCCCTCCTAATGGTGACCACCATGTAGCTAGGCAGCTAAAAAGGGGGCCAAACTCACAACGGGCCAGCAGCTTTGAGTGACACACAGACACACACGGCAGTGAGGGGAGGAGCCTCTCGTCCCAGCAACTGAAAACTGGTGCCACAGCTGAAGTGATTACCAAGTACAAGCCCTCCCTCTGGTGGATAATGGAGAAATGACAGCTCAGTCATTAAATTTAAAAAATAAATACAAGGGTGGGAGAAGGCAGTGACACGATAAAGCCAATTTAGGTTTTTTTAAAAAAAATCATTACATTTGTTGAGATCTTAATATTATTGTAGAAAAAGCCTTTCCCCCCTTTTAAAGATATTTTCATATCAAATTATTTTTAACCCATGCTTACATGAAGCTGGAAAAGGTGAGATGATATCCATTAGCCTTTTTTTCAGTTGCCTAGATTAAATCTTTAATTGAAAACAAAACATTCTATATTCTTGTATCTACTGAGTTAAAAGCACCATTTTGGTTTTTTTTTGAGGGGGGAAGGATGGGTAATTGGAGTTGGGTGACTTGCCCAAGGTCACATAGCTAGTAAGTGTTAAGTGTCTGAGGCCGCATTTGAACTCAGGTCCTCCTGACTCCAGGGCTGGTGCTCTATTCACTGTGCCACCTAGCCACCCCTAAAAGCACCGTTTCTAATAGAAAAATTAGTATTTTGTCTTTTAAAATAATCTCAAGTTGAAGCTCTCCAGCAGGCTCTTTATTTGGCCAGAGACAATTTTAAAGATTATTTGAATATTATTCATTCAACATCATGATTATTCATTCAACAATTTTCAAGGCTATACATTCAACAAGAAGGCAATTAAGACAGTGGCAGGACTGGAGGACATGCTAAGCTGACGGTGACGAGGATGGCAATTCTAAAGATTTAGGGGAGGGAAGAAGGATATGAGAGATATATGTCAAAGGGAAGGATCAAACTTGTTCTGTCTGGTTCTTGATGGAAGAGAAGTGCTGAGTGGAAGGTGCAGAGAGGCATATTTAGGGAAATAAAACGAGATGCCTCCAGCACAGGGTGGGGTTCCTCTCAATGGAAGCATCTACTAAGCACCTACTTTGTTCCAGGCACTGCTGCACTAAGCAATGGCTGGGCAGATCATAAAGTTCTATCATAAAAATTCTTGATCAGATGTGGGCAAGATTACACGTCCAGTGATGTTCCTTCTAAATGAGATTATCTTCTATATAAATTAATACATAGCAATATATAGAGAGAGCTCTTTAAAATATTAGCTAAACATTTTTTCTTTCTGTTTTTCTTTTTCAGTGGTGACAGGCAATTAGAAAAGGCTGATTTTTTTTTTGTTAATTAAAAAATAAAATAAAATGTATTCCAATATCCCTCACCATCTGAAAGTTTTTCCTTTTTAGTTTCAAAACAAGCATCAATTCTTGCTCTAAGGGGAGGACTGTGCTGTATGTCACTACTACCCTGTGTGACCTCTGACAAACAGGGATGTTCTGTGAGCCCCAGTTTCCCCATGTATCGAATATGAGGGTTGGACTAAATATTCTTTGGATTCCTAGATCCTCAAGAACTCATTCTAACTTAAATCTTGTCTCTACAGTACAAGATTTTCTCTGACTATAAGGTTTTTCACATTGTGCTACCCAGAGGTTCGTCCTCCTAGCACCCAAAAAGGAAATTCCTAGTGGGTTTTTTTTTCTTTTTTGAAAGTCTCCTCCATTAGTTTCCTTAAAGTTTGGTAGATCGAACTCAACATTCCTGGAGAAGATGCACTGAACTGAATACAAAGCACACTGTGACAAGAGCCAAGAATTTTCTTAGGGCAATTTTAACAACCAGGTTTTCCTTAATTCTTATTCTCTAATTATAGAGTTTATTCCAAAAACTCTTCTGCCAAATCTAATATTCCATAAAATTAAAATTCACAGATGAATAGTAAGTACTAGTTTTAAGTGGCCATCACTCTAGGACTATTAGTATATCTAGCACCTAAGGAAGAAAGCAGCAGGACACAAGTTGTGAAATATGTTCATCTACTGCCTAATGGAAAATCAACTTGGTAAACACATGTACAGCTGGCTTTAAAAACATACCCAATGGGATAAGGCACTACAACAGAGGGTGGGGGCCAAGCTATTCTTAGTAATTATAAGTCTTTAAATACTACTTTTTAATCTCTTTTATGGGATATTTAAAAAAAACCATGTCACATACACTTCCCTTATTTAAGCATATGTCCCTGCAGTAATTAAACCAAGACTGCTATGAGGTTTCACTGTTCCATATACTTTATTCTGTATAAGAAATATGTATAATGCAGAGACACACATCTGGAGTGTGAAGGCCTCTCTTTCCTTATGAAAGTCTCTTTGATCTGATTACTTCTATGGAGGCTGCTCTGGGGGCACCACCCTTTTCATCTCACTCTCTAGTCGAGCATACAATGGACTTTTGCTGTTGGCTTCTCTGGTACTCTGATGTAGATTAGACCCAAAGGCTGCTATCTAGTTAAGTAATTCATGAAAAATTAAGTTGCTTATCTGAGAAAAGATAGTGTAGTGGTAGTTAATGGACTTTTTATTGGTTATTTTATTATGACTAGGGAAGAATTTGTGACCAAACAAAGGATAGGTAGGTAGGATCACAGACGACAAAATGGAAAATTTTGATCACATAAAATAAAAATTACTTTGCACAGAGGCAATGTAACTAAAATCAGAAAAGAAACATAATTGGGGGAAAAAATCTTCACAACAAATTTCTCTTTTAATGGTCTTATATCCAAGATTTGAGCTAATTCAAATTTATAACAATAAAAACCATTCCCCAACTGACAAACACAAATTTATCCACCTCAAATTCATCAGATTAACAAAACTGACCAAAAAATGAAAATGGCCTCTTGGAGATACTGTGGGAAAACAGATACAGTAATGTCCTGTGAATCAGACTAAGCCTTCTGGTGAATTAGAACCATGGCTGCCCAGACTGCTGCTTAACTGCATAGGCTTGGGCCCAGAAATGCCACTAACAGGCTTCTACTGCCAAAAAAGATTCAAGAAAGAGGAAAGGCCTCATATACAGAAAAATATTTATAGCAAATCTTTTTATTGTAGCAAAGAACTAGAAACTAAGAGGGTGCCCATCTATTGGGGAATGACTGAATTACAGCATATGAAGCAGAATGTCCTACTGCATTGTAAGAAATGACAAAGTTGAACATTTCAGAGCGACCTGGGAAGGTCTGTATGAACTGATACAGAGTAAAGTGAATAGAACCAGGAGAACAATTTGTACACGGTAAAGACAAACATCTCTGAAAGATTTAAGAACTTCGGTCAATGCAATGGTCAGTGAAGAATCCGAACGGCCTAGTGATGAAGTGTATCACCAACATCCTGACAGAGGACTCAGGATGCAGAGGGAAAGAACCACTTTTGTACGCGGCCAATGTAGGAAGTTGTTTTATTTGATTACGCGTATTCATTAAAGGTGTTTTGTTTTTCTTTTTCTTTTCCAATGGCGGTGGGTTGGAAAAATATATTTTTTATTGAAAAAAAAAGTTAATTTTAAAAAGTCGCATTATCTGCAAGGTAAAAATTTCACCTTGATTATTAATAATTCATATCTAATGAAATAAGAATATACTTTGTAAAACCCTAAGGCACACTATTATGCTATAACTAAGACTTTTGGAAGTCTAACCTTTGTAAAACTGAATTATGATATATAGAAAAGCATATTACTATTTTAAAAAGACAAATTAGGAAGTTGACTCATTTCACACACACAAAAATTCAACAACGGATTGCTTTAAATAGTAAATACTTTAGTATGGTTAAAATATTACCTGATTTACCAAAAAAAGACAATATAATTTTCTAGCAATGAATCTGAGTAAATTGATACCTCGGTCTATAGTTAGATGACAATAAACTGACAGGACTCCATTTGATCCATTAGAATAAAGCTTTTAAAAGTACCAAAATGAAGATAAAAGAAATCGATTAATAAAACCACATTCGACAAACCCTAACAAGTTAATATTCATGCAAACATAAACAATCAGAAGACTTCACAGTTGCAAAGTAGCATTAAAAAAATACAATCTGCAATTTTTTAAATTCAAGGATGTTTCCTACCTTGGAATGCTTGGCCTTTGGAAGTCTGTGTTATTGAGATTGTCTTCCTGAGACTGATCCTTTCATTAAAAAAAATTATAAAAATAAAGTTGAGGTAGTTCATTTTCAAGTACGGTACTAAGTTAGTTAGAAACAATTTATAAAGCTCTATAAACATGCATAAATCACTCACAAAACATTTAATTAGTAACAGTCCTACTGCAATTATTTTAAGCCCATAATCTTTGAACTTTTTAAAAAAGATCTCAACTAAAAACAAAAGTAAAGTTGATGTTTATATAATTTAAAATTTAGTAAAATACTTTTGTAAAAGTACCCACTTATACTTTCAGATACCGCCAAAAGGAATCCAGAAACCGTGACTAAGGATTTATGGCATCCAAGATCTCAGGCTGCTTTAACTGCTGTTGCTGGATGAAGGCAAAGGCTGCAGGAAGACAATGGCTGAAAATGGAATTTGGTTATGTGGACCAGATCCTTGAATGGGGGAATCAATGAATGACTTGGGCCAGACTGAAATGTACCTAAAACTGGCATGCTCCAAAACAATATTTATTGGCCTAGAATCTGACAAATCTAAACCCAGGGCTTTAAACTGAAATGGAAGGGGGAGGCCAAGTCTACTTGGTTATCTCCAGCCTGATACTGTGGATGGTAGGCAGGATGAATAGTGCAAAGCCAGACAAAATCCAAGGAAAAGAACACTAAGTTCATCGCCTCAGACCAAAGGCACAAAACAGAAAGCGCCAAGCACAATGAATGATGACAGACCTTAAGTCACAGATAGCACCTAAGACTTGTTAACCATGACTAGAATGTTGCTCTGGAAAAGTATGCCAGATACAACAGGCATAGAGGGGAAGGAAAGCAAGAGAAGGAGGCAGGCAGTACACTTGAATGTAAGTCAGAAAGGACAAAGGGGGAAGCTTGGTGGAGAGCATTTGGGTGACGAAATAAGAGAGAAACAGGAAGTGCAGTGGTCACTGGATCATGCTGTGGGCTACGTCAGACACTGAAGATCTGAATGTTGTCAGGGATATAAATCATAGAGGGAATGCTTGGTCAGGTATGGGATGTATTGAATGGGCTAGATAGGAAAAGCCTGGCACTGAGGCTGATGATGTAATAGTGGTAGAAGGACGGAGTTTTCCAAACAGCTGATGGAGTTTTTTTCTCTGCCAAAACCAGGGTGGCTAATAATATCCTGAGTTGCTTTAAAGATAATTTCATCCAGCAAAAGATAAAGGAGCAACAAGAGGAAAGTCTATTATGGCTCCAATTCTCACCAATAAGGAGGAACTGGTTGCTGAAATAGAAATAAGAATTTTGCGGGCATGTGAAATCGTGAGAAAAAGGTGTAGACAGACACAATCTGATGGGTAATCTAGATCTGGTCACAGCAGACGCCAAAAGGTCCAGAGTCAGAAAAGGCAGGAATGCACAAATGTCCAGGATCCAGTGTCCTCCCTGCTCATACAGAACCACCACATTAGTTCAGTTCCTTATTATTCGCTATTGGGCTCCCAACCTTTTCCACTCCAATCTGTCTTCCAGAGAGCTGCCAAAGTGATTTTCCTTAACCGTTGGTCTATGTCAATAGATGAAGGACAAACTATAAACTCCTCTGGCATTTAAATTTCACCACCTGCTGTCTATTTTTGGATCTCATTTTACATTATTCCCGTTCCTGGAAGCCACAGTCCAACACAACTGGCCTTTCTACTGTCCCTCACAAAGGATACTCCCATCTTTTATTTCCATGCTTACTTCTGCCTTTCAGAAGTCCCAGTTTCCTCAAAACCTCAGCTCAAGGGTCATCTTCTATGAGACCTTTCCTGATCCCCTAAGTGTTAATACTTCTCCCCCCAATAAAATTACCCTATATAGTCTGTATATCTACATGCAGTTTTCCCCTGTAGAATATAAGCTCCTTGAGCGCAGGGACTGTTTCACTCTTTGTATCTGGAACACCTAAAAGAATGCTTGGCAACCTTAACATATGCTCACTGATTGATCAAATTTCTAAGAGAGAAGTGGTGCAGGAAGGAAGAGAAGCTCTCAAAAATGAAATCTTAAGACATATTAAAAAAAAATACCCCAAACTCTAATGTAGAGGAAAAGGGAAAATCTAAAGAGACTACTGTGGATATACAATGTTCCTTTTTTGACAGTTATTAGACCAGGAGATTACAGCTATGCTGGATATATAATTTAGCTACAGTTCAATAAAGCATCTGATAAAGTCCCTCAATCTTTGGAATAAGATGTAGAAATGTGGAGTAAACATATTTTTAAAGACCTGTGCAGATAACAGAAGTAAAGGCAGCTAAATAAAAAAAAAATGTGGTGTGGTCCTGTAAGAATGTCATCAAAAGCAATAAAGCTCAGAATGAACTACAGCTGACGAAGAAAACCGAGTACAACAACAACAAAAGGGGTATCTTTTCTTTTTTAAAACTAGATTGAGGAGAAGATGCAGAACCACTGGTGTAATGGCACAATAATGGATCACAGAAGACAGGGATACTCAGTTCTCATGTTTCTGTTGTCTCTGCAAAGGAGAACGATCTCTGAACTGGACAGAACCAAAATTCCTAAGAGTAAAGCTGATGTCCTGAGTAAGTAAGGAGATGGGAAGAGTAGGCTGCTGCAAATTTGACATACATGCTTGCCTAACCAGTGTCAATGAACTCTTAAAGACTGTAAAGAACAAGAGGGATATCTCAGGATGAGAGGATAAACATCTCAGTGTTCAAAAAGAGGCAAGTGAATGGAGTCTAAGAGGGAGTGAGTCTGTTTGACTTGAATTCCTAGCAAATTTCTGGGATGTATATTTAAAGAAACAAGCAGTGAACTTTTGGAAAGGGAAGTCATGATCTATAGAGCCACAGAAGGCCTTTATGAAAACCAGGTCACATCAGACTAACCCTGATGTCTTTTTTGACAGTTAGAAGACTGATAGATGAGGGCAATACTGGACTTACATTTTATCTAGATTTCCACAAAGCATTTGATAAAGTCTCACAATATTATGGGCAATGTTTAGAGATGTGGTCTAGACAATAGCCCACTTTAAGGGTGTCTGAACCTGGCAAAATGGCATAAATGAGAAAAGACTCAGGCACAGTCTCGGGTGCATGTGTAAACTGGCTGATAGCAGAGGGGCATGGCCCTGACTTTTAACATGTATGTTAATGACTTGGATAAAGGCATCAGTATGTTTATCAAATGTGCGATGACACAAACTCAGGAACAGATAGCTAAACTGAAGATGATCAGAATCAAAAAGAAGCCACCAAGTCCCAGAAAACGGGGCCATTCCCTAATGAGGATGAAATTTAATAGAGATAAACCAAAGGATCATAGAAATAGAGCTCGAAGAACATCTGGAAGCTGCCTAATTAGACCCTCTCATTTTACAGATGAGGAAACTGAGGATCAGAAAGCTGAGACGCCCTGTTACCCAACAAATGAATGTTAATGGCAGGATACAAACACAAGCTTGCTTGACTCCAATTCCATCAAGCTGCTATTCAAAAATGAACTTCACTGATTCAAGATGGTGAAGATATAGCTGTGGTTCTTCTGAAAAAATTCTGCAGGCTTTGGAGGATTGCCAGTCTAATGAGTTAACAATATGAAAAGACAGCCATGGAAGTGAATACTACCTTAAGGGCTGCATTAAGAGAAGCACAGTGCTTGGGGCTAAGGGAGTGGTCTGCCCTGGTCCAAGTACTATTTTCACTTCTGGGCACCATATTTTAATAAAGGATATTTCAGAGTCTACAGAGAAGACTAACTGGGACAGTGAAGGGGAATCAAGATTATGTGTCACATGAGGATAAATAAAAGGAGCTGGGGTTATTTAGCCTAGAAATTCAGAGGTGATGCAATAGTTGTCTTCATGATTCTCGTGTTAAAGAAGGATTAACTTGGAGCAGTAGGTATAAATTGCAGAGGCAAATTTAATCTTACAAAGGATATATTTATCATGTTGCTCAAAATACAGAACAGACATGAAATAGGACAGAAAATGCAGAATTCCAAGACCTGTTTTTGTAGGATTGGGGAAGGCTGTGTATGTTTCACTGCAAAGAGGACATGAGTCTTTGAGGCACAAGATGTGGCTCTGATTTCTGGCTCTTACACTTATTTACCAGATAGATGACTCAGAAAAAAACTACGAATTCTCTGAGTCTCATTTTCACTTTTTTCCTACTACTTGTATCCTGTAACTCACAGGAGTATTGTGAGGAAAGGACTTTGTAAACATTAAAGTACGAAAGCAATTATTCTCAAACTATTTTTTATTCTGAAACTATTAACAGCATCCACACACAATTTCTGACATAATTAGCAATAACTGCTGAAATGTTTTGTACACTATATATTGCAAGAAATAAACATTGGCAAATCAAAAAGACACTCAAAGAAAAAATATAAAAATACAGCAGCTTCATAATCAAAATTTAAAAGAAAATGATCATTGAATTCAACTCAAGGTAATTTTATTCCCTTTGGTGCCATCTAGTGGGCTGCAGAAAATCTGTAGCATGTCAATTTAGGGACTAAAATTATTCAAACATATGGACTATATTGTTTTGAGGGAGAGTCTTTTTAAAATGAAATAGCCAAAATGTTCAGAAATAACACAAATAAAAACTATCAGGTCACTTAGCTAACTGTGAAGTAACTCATATTTTCTGAAGTTTGTTTTAAGGAAACCTAGCTTCAAGACCCCCAAATTTTCTTGAATTCAACAGTTTATATTTGCGTAGCTTGGACTTTACTGTGTACAGTGCCTTCTTTGGAAATAAAAAAGGGATTAGATTACCAAATGGGACTCAAACCCAGGTCTCCATTTCCACTGTGTAGGCAAGAGTCCCAAACTAGATCCTTCCATTTCCCAAACATCGATTTTTTGCCAACTCTATGAATACATTGTGTGAGGTGCTATAAGGTAAAGCTAAGACATGACCCCTACCCTCATGAAGCTTACAGTTGAGTAAGGAGAAATGACCAACTGACAATGTGAATTGGATTCAAGTGAGACAGAGTTTTCCAAAATCATCAGCCTCACCTTTCCTACCAGAGCCTCCAAAATGCAGGGGCAAGAGTCAGGACGACTGGCCATGGCCCTGCATATAGTGGGTGACTTGGTATCTTCAATGTCTGAACAAGTTCTATCCCCTCCACAGAGCTTTGCTTCAGCCATCTGTTTTCATCCATCCATGTAAGGTGGGGGAAGTCTTCACATGCTTGGGATACACAACCTGCTAACTCACCAACAGGTCTTCTGAGACCTGTCAGTTATTGTCAACCTGGTTCAGCTTGTCTACCAAGATAGTTTGCCAGGGCATGGCCACTGCACAAGCTACAGCTTCTTGGAGCCCCAGGTGAGAGTGGAATGCCAGGAGGAAACCAAAGGTGATAAGCAGCCCTGAAAAGGGCTCTGCAGCCTTCCCACTGGAGGAGCTAGTCCTCCTTGGACAACCAATACACTCCTCAGAGTACACAGGATCTATGATCTCTATTTTCTCTAAATCCTCTAGATTACACAGGTGGTCATTCCCACAACACTTTATCACAGCTAATTAACCTAAAATAATCTCCCCTTTCTCTTTTATAGTAACAGGCCATTCTTCTAATGAGTCCCTGGAGGAATGTATTTAGTCATCACTCTAGCAGGACCTTTAGTCATCTGGAAAGCATAATGTTGAGATTTTCTAAATTTAAGGTTTACAAAAGGAATTACTTAGCCCAAGAAGTCAGAAAGTAGTCATTAGCTAGTAGGGTTTTTTTTTTAAAGCTATAGGCATCAAGGGTGAAGGTAAACATAGGTCATAAGAGTAATTTTACATTAGCACTGACATTCACTTCAACTATTGGAGCTGCTCAAAGCCCAATTAGGATTAAAGGATTTAAAAGGAGAAAGGGACATCAGAAATCAGACAGTCTAATCCAGGGGTGGGGGACCTGAGGCCTGGAGACTACTTAGCCTTCTAGGTCTTTGGGTAGGGCCTTTTGACCCAGTCCAAGTTTTACAGAACAAATCCTTTTTATTAAGGGGATTTGTTCTGTAAAGATTTGTTTGCTTAACTGTTCATTAAAAATGAGGAAACTGAGGCCTTCAGAGAAGTAAGGTGACTTGTTCTAGGTCATACTGATTCCCCACATGTGGAAAGTCTTCTGCTTCAGCAGATGAGCATTCAGAAAACCCTTGCCACTTATGACAACTGGGACAAGATACTAGGTCCTCACAGAAATCCCTAACTGGGATAGCCAAAGAGTTTCTGCCACACAATTCAACTGCCCCTGAACTAGTCAGATTCAATAAAATGAAAGTATTTATTTAGCACATACTATCAGATCTGTAAATACTTTGCCAACATAGCAGATAAAACTCATACCCTGATGCTTGGATGTCTTGGTTTATTCAAACATATTTTCCCTCCCAAGGTGGCATTCCTGAAACCGAGGAATGTATTAAAAAAACCCACTTTTTTAAAAGAACTGAATTGTTCACCCCTCTTCTTTTCTTTTTTTCCCCCAACAATTAAAACTTTCTGTAACAGTTACCTAAGCCCTGAAATGCTCACTTAATGTGCTCTGGATGACTGAGGATACCAGAAATCTGGCCCCTAAATATGTTAAGATACTACTTTAAGAGTTCTTAGTGTTCAAACCAAAGAAAAAAATCAATTTTGTTCAGCCCTGACCAGACTCTCCCCTTTCCCATCCCCTCCCACTTCCTCTAGCATAGGAGGTCTTAACCTTTATTTGGTCTCCTGGGGGGTCCCTTTGGCAGTCTGGTGAAGCTTACGGATCCATGCTCAGAAGAATATTAAAGGAATAATATGTACAGGATTACAAGGAAAACCAATTCTATTGAAATATAGTTTAAAAGCATAAAAGTATTAAAAAGAAAAACAAGTCCATAGCCCCCAGGTTAAGATTGCATCTAGATATACAAAAACACCTAAAAAAATTTTTGGAGACAAACTCTTGAAATGTTTCCTCTACTATATAGGAAAAATAGACTTTGGGAGATTATGGATTTCACAAATAACCACAATGAAGCTCTAAGTTCAAAAGAGAACTTTCTATGTCACCAGGTCCAATCCCTATTTGAATAAAAATGACTTCTACACCATTTCAGACAGGTAGTCATCTAGTATCCCATGAGAGAGACCTGTATCCTCCTGACAGAGCTCAAGCCACAGTTCCAAGATTTGGGAATATTTTCTATAAACTGAACTAACTCTGCCACCGTTCCTGGTTCTGCTGTCTGGAGCCAAATATAAAGTGAATCTTTCTTCCCAAATGACTATGCTTTAATTATTGAAGACAGTTAACATGTCTCTCTACTTAAGTCTTTTCTTTCCAAGCTAACCACTCCCCCGCTTTCTTCAACTACCTGAAGAAAACGGATACAATTCAAGGTTTAAATTAAACCGTTTGACAAAATGACATAATTCAAAGGTCCCAGCAAGCCTCTAATATATGGTAAAAGATATTTATGAGATACGGTTATATGAGAAGATAACACATAGTTTTCATGGCAGGCGATTATTCCTATTCTGTTTCTACAGATGTATTTTAAGTGAACTTTGGGATTCAAGAATAATAATTCCTGTATGGTGATGTAGATCGAGGCTATTTAATTTCAGAAGTCAATATACCTTGTGTTTAGATTTTTGCAGTTCTGTTCTTAAATTATTACATTCCTTTCTTTTCAGTTCCAGCTCCTGCTCCAAAACACGGATTTTGAGGTCATTGCTCAACTTTTCTACCTCCCAGTTAGATGAAGGTCGATTTAGATTCCTCATCACTACAAAAGAGAAGCAGCAACAATTCAAGCCATCAGCAAACAGTGCCAACCTTGAAAAGAGATCAGAATATGACAAGATTTATAGCTGGAGAGGACTAACAGAGTTATCTTAGTTTGACTTCTTAATTTTACAGATGAAATTATAGCCCTGAGAAATGAGGCCCCTTCAGGAAGGTCACAGAATGGGAGCAGTACGGCCAAGATTTAAGCCCAGGTGCCATGGTTCTAAGGCCAATGTTCTTCTACTACACTAATAACTGGAAAACATGCAAAGATGAGCTTGTGATAAAAGTACCAGCAGTCATGCTTCAAAGATCTCACGGCACTAAAGGGCAATAGTGCAGATGGTCCAGAACGAAAGGCAATCGGAAAACTCTTTAGCTTTTGTAATTTATTTTATGATTTCCCCCCAGCAGATATTCTTAATTATGTTCCAATTAAGGGGTCATAGCATGCCCATGGGGATAAAAAAATTTACCATAAATAAGCAGAGCTGACTATAGTTTTTTTAAATTAAATTTTGTGTTTATTTTTAGTTTACATCATTTAATTCCACAAGATTGAGTTATAAATTTTCTCCCCATCTTTCCCCTACACACTACCCCAAAACAGCGATCCAACTGTATACCCCCCCTCCCCCAATCTGCTCTCTCCTATATGCTCCCCCACCCGCCTTCCCACTTTCCGGTAGGGTAAGATGGATCTCCCTATGCCGGTGCCTGTATATCTTAATTCCCAGTAGCATGTAATTAATAATAATAATAAT